>CM060967.1:73434684-74172184 GCA_030765045.1 Tenodera sinensis
TGATGAGTAATTCTTAAAGAGTTAAATGAGAAATGCTTCACAAAAATGCGCACGAAACAAATTAAGTGTGTACTACTGAACAGGGCTGCCAACTCGTACGATAATTATGGGGGCATACGATAATTTTAATGTCTGTACGATGGTTGTCAACCCGTACGATAATTATGGGGTGTACGATAATTTGAATGTATGACAGTTCGATATCGGCGAAATATTTTCACTGGTTTGTCACTCCAGCGAAGTGAAACTAATTAAAAAGAACACCACTTTTGTCCTCATTGTCTGTCTCCACCCCATAGCTACTAAGCCTGCTACTCTTTATCCTCTTATTGCCAGTGTGCCCAAGTCTGATAATCTCAAAGAAGAAGGCACTGTTCAGAAAATTGACGATCAATGTAGAAAGCTCGGAATACGTGCTATTCCGTGTGAAATAAAGAACATGCCTGAACCTGACAGTTTCTGGAGTGCTGTTAAACATGTCACCTTGGTGGAAATACTGATTTCAAACAACTAGCAGCCTTTGCATTATCAGTGGTTTCCTTGTCCTACAGAAGCACTTCTTGTGAGAGTTTTTTTTTTTTCTAAACTGGGTTTAATAAAAACCAAAGTTAGAAATAGATTGGCACTAGATACGTAAACGAACTCATTTTGCCGTCTCAACTTATGAAAGAACGCGGTAGATCTTAAAATCTGCAAGTCACCGAGAAGATGTTAAGGTTTATTTCAACAACAAATTTGCGCAATGCTGCAACGGTTGAGGAAGCTGAACTTTCAGATGAATACTGCGAGAAACATAAATGCTAAAGTTGTAATATTTGTTGAGGTCATCACCTTGTAAGTGGATATAATTAACATCATTACTCTTATATTTTCATAAGTATTATACTGATATTTTAATTATTGTAACGTTTGCTTTATGATGTACGATAATTTTGAATCCAAATCTATAATTTTGAGTGGTTGGTACGATAATTTTACTTTTAAATGTTGGCAACCCTGCTACTGAAATAACTGCTTTAAAAATAAAGAAAAAACACTGAAACAAATTTTGCTTGCCAACTCAGCCCTAAAAATCTTTTTGTTATGCGCATTGAGTAAGTGCATCATCTCATGTTTCAGAGATAACGTAAAGATGCTTTTGAATTATTCACTTTGTAGATATAGTACAGCTTGAACACATTGGAGTTGAACAGAGCTCCAATAAGCGATGTTTCTTGAATATATCAATCTGATTTTCAAAACTGTCATCTAGCTGGTCCCCCCCAAAGTTTATTAAATATGACTAGAAATTTGAATAGAAGTAGATTGATTGTTTTTCACTATTAAAACCCATCCCAGGTCCGGTGCACGGAATTGTGGGTTGCTATTAGTGACATTTAGTATGTTTCTTTATTTAATGTTGGCGGAAATTGTTCAGTATTTGTGCTCTACACCAATTCTGTGCGTGCCAATTCCTGTGTGTTCAAGTCCAGGCAATGTCTATGAAAATAAAAGGTCGTGACCAATTGAGTAGCATAAGGGGAGGGACAAGGAAGCAATTTAACCCCAGTGTAAGGATTGTCACAACCCGTCTCTATGCAGTTTCTAATTGGCTTGATGTCACAGCTGAGGGATTCGGTTTCGGGAACCGGTGAGCCGGTGAGGTGGTTAAGGGGTCTGTCTCTTAAGGTATACCAATATTGCATTAAGTCATCCTGAATGAAGGGAACTTCGGAGGCTATTTTCAGATAATTCCAGATAAGCATTCCATTTGTCATGAAAATATTTTACAAAATGTGACATTTTAATCAAAATCGTCATTTGTGAGAAAATTAGAAAAATGAAAAATTGAAAAATGTTCGATGTAAAGGGTAGCCTGGTGTGGAAGATTTCTTGAAAATCCCCTGTTGCATCCTTGGTCATTACTAATTACTATAGCATTTACTTACCTTAACTTCCATTATCGTTCTTGTGTTTTCCCCCTTACGTTTCCTACTTAACGAAAACATGCTTTACGAATGCGTTTGCTTGGTGTACTTTGGAAATGTTAAGCTTTAATTTGTAGCAACTTTTTATAATAAAATGGCATGATTCTAAATAAACACGTGTAATGTAGAGTTTAAGTTAATACACACGTAATAAACATACATGTAATTTGCTTCATCCCTCATCCCCTTGCCACGAAAACTTAGCAAAATTGAATGGTTTTCATTATTCGTAAAGGATTCACAATCTGACTTTTACTCATTCAGTCAACAACTGCTGACAATGTAATCATATCAAGATAATATTCATCTTGAATTATATTTGTTAATGCATCTAAAATTATGTGGTCCTCTGGTTCGCTTGCGCCACGCAAGACAAAGGGTAAGCGCATGTTACGAAACAAGCCTCGCTGTAACTGACAGGGATTTGAACTTGAGGCGTGGCAGAGGATGGTGGCATAGACCTATCAACTTAAACAGGTGAACCTCATATCGGCAGTTGCCGTGCACCGGAGTGTATAGTCTGTCCTAGAATTAGAACATCACACTTAAGGCGTTACACGCGGCACCAGCTACAACTAGTCTGGTAAGGTATCTTATCGGTTTGAGTGCACTCCACGTGGATAATAGATTATACTGCTTCTGATTGGCTATAGTCAGACATTCATAGCATATTACTGGATATAACAGTGGCAGTTCAGCACTCGCTTTGGCCAATCAAGGCTGTGTGTTAGGGCTGGTGACACCAGCGATATCTTCAAGAATATCCTAGCAGACAGTTTTGCACGTATTACGTAAACCTCAATGTCACCCACAATATATATCATTAGCCCTGTTCTAACACCCACTATAATAATCGACAAGAAATGTTAGAAATGCAGCATATAGTAAATACATTGCAGGGCAAAAGCGGCATAACGGCTACAGAAATGTTGGAATTTAATCATACAGGAGGGAAGGGAAGTTATTACGTCCCTTCTAATATATGCTTCATAGAAGAATTAGAAACAAAAGCTGTAATGACATTTTGTTCTTCCTTCAGCCGATTTCGAAAAAATAAATGGGTTTTGTTCCAAATTGGATGCGTAACTCCACAAGAATATAGGAAGATGCGTGTAAGATGCGTAGAGTAACTTATTTCTGACATAGCTTCAGCAGTAACATAGGGTTTCGAAATAATTAATCACTTAAAATAATTGAAGGAATACTCTGAGCAGCTCTCTCAGACGTGAAGTAACTCGACAACGTTGCGATGAGGTTGGTTACGAAATTGAACCGGTTTGTGGATGTAAACGTGTCGGTCGCTTGCAGGGTCGTGTAATGTATTGGGAGCTAACGAATGTGACTGGCTTAACTCGCACAGTGAACATGGAAAGAGACGGCATCTTATATATTTATTTCACGAGACGCGTGGTAGCTGTAGTGAAGCGTGTTTGTTTAAGTACTGACCTAGTGAAGGTGACGCCCGCACAATCTGCAAAGTTGCCAGCTTGTTTTCGACAAAACTAAAGTATCTCCATAGGAAATGATCAGAAACAAAAGTGTAAGTTACAAAAGTCTTCCAATACCAAGATCTACCACTAGTTTAAATTAATGTAATGTTTTCTCTTCCACTCTGTATATATACATGCAAGAAGACTCTTCGAGACACTCCATTTAGGTGCTCCTTGCTTAGACACACTCACATGTATTCTAAACCGTGATGAAATAAACACAGTCATAAGGAAAGAAAGAAAAACAAGTGGAGCAAAGTACCTATACATATGAAGGTGTAATTTGTTGACTGAATTGTAGTGAATTCTGTAGTTTAAGTAATACGAGAATTGGATGCCAAAATATAACATGCCATTCCTCCATATTTTTTATTCTTACGCTGACCCCCATCCATGTATTTGCTTTGTACTGATCAGTTATATCTTATTTCAAGCGAATCCTGGATCTTTGTGTTTCTTTAGTTGAATCAATCGGTATATAACTACCAATTCGCCAAAGCAAGTAAAACTCAGTATCTTTTACTGAAAACATAAATTAGCTGCTACCTATTACCTGACCAAAGAACGGCTAAACAGCAAGTTGGACAGTGCTGCACAACAGAAGTAAACAGACGTGTGCCGGGTTCACCGTTAGCCGCCTGACACACAGGTGTGATATCACTCTAACTCTAGAATGGACTATACCTACCTGAGGGCTTGCCTTATGTTTCTAGTAAGATACTTGGAGTGCCCTAATAACAATTCTCTTAGAATATTTAATTTCGTGCCATAAACATTTTACTTCTCTTTCATGGAGATTAGTGCGAAGATATGGTACATTTGTTCGTCTCCCTTCACATAATATCCATTACGTGTTGAATGGGGACTGAAGTCGTAAATTCATTCTCTTGGCTGAGTATTATAGCCAGCCACATTCATTATTTTGTGGAAGAGGAAATGAAAAATGTGAACTGATAGAATCATTTCATTAGCACTTGCTGTAGGGAAAAGGTCTGGCGCTAAAGCGTCAAACCGTAATACAATCAAGCTTGTTTTTAAGAATATAAGCTGTGTGGCGTGCGCTAAAGGTAACTAATAATCTTAGAAAGCGTTATGAAACTAAAAAGGATTCAGCATGAAAGCGCTAACAAGTAAAATTGTTCCGTTTCAATAAAAAAAAAAAAATATATAATAATAATAATAATAATAATAATAATAATAATAATAATAATAATAATAATAATAATAATAATAATAATAATAATAATAATAATAATAATAATAATAATAATAATAATAATAATAATAATAATAATAATAATAATAATAATAATAATAATAATAATAATAATAATAATAATAATAATAATAATAATAATAATAATAATAATAATAATAATAATAATAATAATAATAATAATAATAATAATAATAATAAAATTAAAAAATCAAAAGTCATTTTAAAGCACTTGTTTGCCTTCAGCAGGACGTATTATACACTCGTAGTATGTAATTCATAATCCGTTCCCAACAGGTAACGTTTTGAAAACATTCACACAAAATCGTGTTGGTCATGAAGTTTGTATTTTCAGCTGTACGTGATAAGATGTCTTATACCCAATTGTGAGATAACGTTAGAAATCCAAACAATATATGTAATCATTTTCTTTTTATAGCAGCATATAATATCTGCATTTTGTGATGGAAACTAAAAACATAAGTGTCAAAAAAAAACGCAATTAACAAATAAAAAACAATATGCTTTCATGTAATCATTTCTACGATACAGGTATGTATGTAGAACATTGCTTTTGAAACGAAAATAACAAAATCTCACCTGTTTTATCTGCTTTACCGTATTCTAAAAATAAATCGCGCACCCGTCGACTAACAGTTCATTAGGGTATAATCCATATGAAGCTTAAAAAACCTTCGTAATGTTGCGCTTTTCAGAGAATGTTATGCAGCTTACGTATACTACTTCTAGGAAACACATAGATTAACTTTGTAATCAATTCTGCCTTTTGAAGTTTTTGTTAAAAAAAGGCGCAGAATATTAAGCTCAGCTTATTGCGAGATTACACAACGGCACTGCAAAAATGTACCTGTATGTTCCATAGGTTAATTAAGTAAAATTATTTTAACCCGCCAGTGCAGGGGTGAAAAGGCTTTCATAAATGAACGGTTTGGGCCTGAGAGCTCCACGATTTCTTTTTCTTTAAAAAGATGAGAAGACACTTTCTATTTTATGTTCTTGTTTTATTATGTACTACAGCATACATCTTCGTCTCCATCTTTACTCCAGGGATTAGGCCGATGCCCGTTCCGTCCTCACTCAGTTATTATCACCTCTTCCTTGAGGTCCAACATATCTTTCACCTTGAGGTTTATAACCATACACGATCTGGGTATTCTATCCTCGTTCATTCTTTCTGTATATTCCTTCCAACTGTTCGTTTCTATTTTCTACAATTTTGTCAATTAAATTTTTTTAGATCTACATTTATTAGATCTCCT
Source organism: Tenodera sinensis (assembly GCA_030765045.1). Lineage (NCBI taxonomy): Eukaryota > Metazoa > Arthropoda > Insecta > Mantodea > Mantidae > Tenodera > Tenodera sinensis. The sequence continues at coordinate 73,440,638 of CM060967.1, forward strand.
CTCGTACAGCCTTTAACACTCACAGATATCTTATTTCTGCACTCTGTATCACACTACTGTCCTGTTTGAAAATTCATTATTCACTTCCATATAATAAATATGGTAGTAGATTGTATTGTATAATTTCAATTTTGTTTCCTTTCGCGTCTTATCCCTCAGAGTTTTATTTATCGTTCCACAAATTTGTTGCAATTTATTAATTTTATGTTCTAGATCATTAACTCTATCGTCATAACCTAAATCTCCAAAGTGGAGGACTGCTCCAAAGATTTTTCTTCTAACTTATCTTAGAACAGACAGTATATTTCCCGTGGTGTGCTATTATTTTAGTTTTTCCTTTTGATATTCTTAAATTATACTCCTTACTTATTGTAAGCAATTTAAACACCACTTTTTGTAGATTTTCTTCACTATTCTGCATGACCACAACACCATTAGCATACAGTAAGACATTTATAAATTTATTTTCGCCTAGTTTTATCCCTGCGTTAATTTGTTGCTTTCATTTCTCAATCACATCATCTAAATAACTACTGCAGACTGTTAGAGGCAGGCTATATCCTTGTCTAACTCCCTCAGTCGTCTTAATACATTTAAATTATAACTATTCTTGTCTCATTATATAAACTCTTAATAACATTATTTATATACAAGGGATATCCATTATTGTTGTGTAAGGCAAATGAGAATAATTATTTTGACTAGGTACTCTTACAGATTGAAAACTCATTTTCTTGAAAATATAACAAAGTTCAAACACAATGAGAAACCTACTATAAATCCCCCAGCTCAAGAGCTCATGAAGGGCAAAAGCTTGCCGCCCAGCCACTGCGTCCCCACCTCTGCCCACTACAGGCGTCATTGGTGGGAGAGAAACTATACAAACATAAAATCTGGAATTGAAGTAGTTAGATATAACAGAAAGATAATAAGGTAATTGTTGTTGTTCTTCTGCCAGTTTTTGCACATAAAAATAGAATGTTCCAAACACAATATTTATTACATTGCTTACACAAATATCTTGTTTGTATTTTCAATAAATACATCTTCCTCTTTTACTTGAAACTTTTCTGGGTGAGGAAATGAATAAATAAGTTACTAATAAAAATAAATAAATATGTCTATGTACAAAATGCAATGGAAAATAATTGTTTTTCCAAAGGAAGAAATACCACAACTTATAACATGTTATAAGCCTCAAATGACTGCTGTAAATAAAATTATATTCATGTACTTTTATACTATTTCAACATGGTTGTAACATACTTAGATCTTCATACGAACCTTCATACAGATAATGAAAGCTTGAGGTGTTTGAACTATAGGAAGTGGGAGTGGGCAAGTGTGACGCATGATCACAACACAGAGGAGACCATGTACAGTCGATGCACGAACGTTTCAGATAACGTTGTTGCATAACTTACATTCAATGCTGTCCCCATTTGTAGTATAATATTCACTCCCAAATTCTTGTACAAGTTCAGCAATACGTGAATATTTCGATTTTTGTACTGCAGGAATTTTACTGTGTGGAAATAAGAAACACATTCGAGGGACACTATGCACTGTAGGCAGCGTGTCTTGTGCTGTCCCTGTACTCGGGCAATGATGTCATATTCTACCCATGTGGCAGGTAACTTGCGATCGTTTCATTTTGCGATAGCTGTATAAACGTTCGAAGCGTGATTATAACAAAGAGGAGATAAAGAAACCATGCAAAAAATTACATGATTGCGCGGGTCGGATATTACAGACCCCAATACGCACACGAGCGGATAATCTTTTCCCAGCCTGAACACAGGTTCCAATATGAAGGTGCAATAAAACAGATCAACACTTACGCCATATGAGAGAAAATTAAGGAAATATTTCCCAGCAGGTCTCACAAACCCAACCCATTTGCTCACGGTTTGAAGTAATCGCAGTTGATGACTGCCTAAGCTGTGCTTATTGGCATATTTACATTATGTAAGTCTTGTGTTACACAAAAATTCCATATGATGCCCATTGAAAATTTCTTTTTACTTTTTCTACTACTTTCATACACCCAAAAATTCAATACCAAAGCTTCACTAGAAATAAAGCTTCGAGAACCTCTGAATTAAAGAACTCTTTAGAAAAAGTTTAGAGTTAGTGTAAAAGTATGCTTTGACAGCCTGCGTGCTAATTATTAGCAACTAAAGTTGCGCTATACGGTTCCATTGTTATGGTACACAACATAAAGGACGCAGTAAATGGTAGGATTACCGGTAATATTGGTGGAATTAGTAGAGAAGGAAACATTACACAAAATACAGCAAAGTAGGAAATTTAATAAGAAATTCAAACATAATGATCGCCAAAAAAGGTGATCATGAATTTGGTCACCGTAATCATGACTTCAGTCGGTGTGATCAAAGTAAAAATTGTACTTTTCGGTTCAAAATAACATTCTTCGTGATCACTATCATCATGTACCTGAACCAGACCTGGGCAACTCGCGGAATAGCTCGAGCGCCCTCATTTTACTTTATCTACTACGTATAGCAAGTGTGGGAAGTATTGCAGTCGACCCAAAATTTCGATATTGAGATTTCATCTGAAATATATCTTTCGAGGCCCACTGAATTAAAAAAAAAAAAGGGTAAATAAATAAAATAAAAAAAATAAATAAAAAAAAAGTAAAATGTCCGTATGTGTGCTTGTGTGTGTATGTGTGTGTGTGTTAACAGCATATCTCAAAGACGAAAAGTGGCTTATTTAAGTTTAATAACTTTCATGGATACAACACAAAGTTTTTGAACAAAATTTCACCTCCCTAAACTACCTTCTACACAGAAAATGTTTCGAAAATTATGATTTTCTCAAAATGGTTCAACAATTCTCATTAAAATGCCACGTGTCTAAGATATTATGGCACACAAAACATATATTTTGAATTTTCTGGCTATATCCCAGGTAGTCCTCTTTACTCTTCATGACTTTTGCATAACTTTAGTATGCACAAACTATAGATCTCGTTAAAACACACAAATTATGCCCAAATACTCGTACATTTTTGTAAAGTGAACCATTTCGGAGATGTTCCGTTTTATTTGTATGAGTTTTGCAATACTTCTACGCCTCTACTTTGCTCAGATTGAAAGTCGTCATTCAGATATTTACCACTTGGCTATAGAACGCTATTTCAAAGCCTTCATAGAGCGACCAGTTTTGAAAGATTTGACTATCGCTCAAAGCTTATATAGTCCCATATACTCCTTGCACCTACAAGAAAATATGCAATAAGATAATTTCTGCAAACTTTATCTCGATTAACATGAACATAGTGGTGTAAAGGTTTGTAAGAATAGTTAGTACAACAATGTGCTAAACATAAGTGCAAGACCATGAGCGGACTGCTCTCAAAAAATACCGGTTGCCGAGAACTATCAGCAACTACCAGCTGATCAGAACTATAATATACTTACAAGAGGTTCCGAATATCCTCTTCGTAGGTTGAGTGGCCTTTCTCAGATTCGAGAATCTCAACGCTTCCGGTTAATAGAGGAATGTAGTGAAACTTGGTAAACCACGCGATGGACCTGGTGTAACGCCCTATAGGTATGCAACACCTCTAACGTACAGGTAATGCGGACAGCTTAACTGACCAATAATTCTACCAGGAGAACTACCGTAGTCAACACTCATTTATGAGTTTCAGAACACTATTCACTAGTTACGTGTTTCTATATTACGGCCTAGAAGCCGGGATAAGAGAAATATATCTAATAATAAGCTCCAGGCATGTGTGTGTGTGTGTGTGTGTGTGTGCGCGCGCGCGCGTGTGTGTGTGTTGCGGTATGTCTGCATGAGTATGCATCTGTGACAAGCGTAGCTCAAAAACAAAAAAATCTGATGTGTTGCACTCACATGACTTTCTCTACTCTTGTACTAACCATTCTTACAAACTCTTATTCCTATATCTTCTTCGTGTTAGTTCAGATAAACATTTCTACAAATTATCTTATTGCTTATTTCCTTGTAGCTGCAAGGGGAATGTTAGAATACAGTAGGCTTTGTGCGACAGTCAAATGTTTTAAAGCTTTGAGATTCTGTTGTCTTTGCACACTTAACATATAAAAAATGAACAACCATGATCCATTTCACGAAAGTTATATTTTCCGAAACTCGCACACATAACAAGGAATATCTCCGAAATGGTTCACCTTACAAGGGAATTTATTTGCACATAAATTGTGTACTTTAGCAAGATCTAAATTTTTTGTATATTATGATTTGGTCTACCTCTAACAGTTTACCAGTTATGCAAAAGTCGTACAGAGTAAATACGACTACAGGGGCTATAGCCAGGAAATTCAAAATATACATTTCTTTTGTCATCAAAATATGTTAAACATATGTCATTTTAATCTATGTCATTAGAGCCATTCTCAAGAAATTCAATTTTTTTTTTAAATGTTCCATGTAAAGGGTAGTTTAGGGTGGGGCTGTTTTATTCAAAATCTTCGTGTTGCATCCATGAAAGACATTAAACTTAAATATCAACTTTGGTTTTTAACCTACATGCTTTTTTGGATTCAGGAGATCTCAAAACGTATATTTCCGGTGAAATTTCGACATCGAATTTTTTTGTGGAATACAATACTTCCTTCTATTTACAGCAGAGAAAGTAAAAAAGCCTGCTACTTAACTGCAGTGTGTTCCAAAGATTTGACTCGACGATGTTCAGGGAAATTTCTGACAATTTGCATTAAAATACTGCATCACATTGAAGGTACTTATATGAGAAACAAAATTGATGTGTTATACTTTCTTGGAATAATCCGTAAAGTTCTCTTCATTCAAAAGTTATTTTTATATATGAACTTTTTTAACTTGTTTAAGGACTTGTTTAGTTTCTTGTTTAAGGAATAAACGAAAATGTACTAAGAAAAATGTAGATCTTTTTAAACAGACAATTTCTTATAAATCAGTTTTGTCCTGACTAAAATGTTTGGAATGGTTCAATTCGTTTACCCTTCCTTTAAACTTCTTTAAATATTTGGTTAGTTCTCGCTAGTGTGTGGAAATATGAGGGTAATTAGTAAAATAAAGTCCGATGTCTAATACACGTTAAGCTATGATAGTGTTTTTATTTAATTCCGTACATCTGTCTCTATGTTGATACATAGTTGCCGTATTTGTTTGCACATTTGTCCTTACGTTCTATGCCGAGCCCATAGAAGTGTGCCTCCTGTGAAGATAACCTGTGTAAGTTGCTGATCTTCAGTAATCTTTTCATCCACGGTATTGACCAAATATTCTGTGATCATACATGGCTGGTCTCATCGCGGTTCATTATGCACATTGGGCTTGCAAGCTCTCGCTCACTTAGGCGCTTTACTGCCCTCATCGCATTGGGGTCATACTAGGGTTGTAAGACTACCGGAGGGTACTGTAGACTACCATAGTAAGTGTAGACTACGGTAGTTATCCTAATGCATTTGGTCAGTTAAAAACCTACCCATACTTCCTGCACGTTAAGTGTATACCTATCGGGCATTACATTATATCGATTGCGTGGTTTACGTTTTTTACCATGCTTTACCAGATTGCTCTAGAAACCGGAAACGTTGAAGTTTGAACCTTCTAAAAAACCAGAGGATATACAAAGAGTCGCTTAAGAACATTTGAAAGCTCCAATAAGTATTCTACACTTCACAATGAAGACACTGATAGTGATCATAAGTAATGTTAGTTTGAACCAAAAAGTGAAATTTTTATTTTGATCACAGTTGACATAGTCATGATCACAGTTTTTGATGATCATTATGTTTGAATTTATCATTGAATGTCTTAATTCGTTGTATTTTGTATCATGTTGCTTTCCTTAACAATGCTACCAATACTGCCGGTAATCGTACCATTTATTACGTCATTTATGTACGCAACTTCAAGCCATACTCTTCACTCATCTGTTGATGAGTCTCTGTTTCTGAAACGAAGCACATATCATATTTCTCATCCGGTGGGCCATCGATTGTTTCAAACACTTTGAACAGACATTGCGAAAAGCACACTGTATCACTAACAATAAAAATGGGGTAGTTTACTCGCAAGGCATGCCGGGAATCGGTGAGCATGCGTGTTCGAAATTCTATGAGCTAAGGCGATTCGAACCTTACTTTCCGGATCACCCTTTTAGTATTTTTTGGGGAGTTAACAGAGTACAGGAGGTCTCCTTAGTGCAGTGATAGCGCTGCTACATACCAAACGGCGGAGCCGAGTTCGATTCCCGGTACCAGTGTAAAGACATTCTCCCACTGGGAGACCTGGTCTGGGGCCACTCAGCCTTGTTACGTCGTTGAAGTGCCATCTGAGGGGCTACTTAATTTAAAAGTAGTGCCCCTGGTCCAGAAGATCGCGTAAGTGACCGAGAGCGACCGCGGCCCTGGCGACGTCCCAACTCGAGTACTGCACCCCACCCGTGACGCTTATCCTGGGAATAGGTGAGGGACGCAGCGGTCGGGCGATAGGCCTTGATCTTCATATGCTGTTATACCATGGGGTTACGGGGTTATATAGAGTCCAATTCTTAAATATTCTTCTGTGGAAATTCAGATTGTGTTTACAACAAAATCAACAACGTAGGTATTTCTGCAAAGCGTGGAGAAAGCGATATGAATGTAACCCTAAAATCCTTTTATCTTTGTGTGCTTGACTTCAAGTAATTTCTCAATTATCACATATGGATAAAAATATCATAAGTTTCCGGATTTGTACTATACATTCTACCTGTTATTTAAGTTATAGTAAAATAACTGATATCTACACTGCAGTAGGCTTATATGCACTTGTGGGATAGCTCCAGGAAATGCTGAAAATATCTGCAGTGAGCTTCACTAGTACTTCAATTCCAGCCATTCATTGATTTCCGGTGTTTCTAACCCAGTTAGATTCCTTCTATAAGATTCGCTTCCGATTCGATCTTCTCAGGGTCTAGGTCACAGAGAACGCAGAGAATAAGCCACTAAGATTAAGTGAAGTGAACAGAGAAGAATACAATAGAGCTCTCTTTCGATACATCTCGCTGAAAAAGATCATGAAGGAAACCTAAGATATCCTTGATATAAAGCTGCTCCTATATGTAAGCAGTAAATGAACAAGGAATTATATTTTCTTACAAATTAAGTTTTATGTAAGCTGTGGTAGGAAGTTAACAAAATGAAAATGAAGGTAGTGATAGTTTTACATAGAAATAAAACTAGTGGTACAGTATATCTCATACTCAGGCTTTTAGTGAATGCTTCAGCAAAAATAATCTAGAGCGGGGTTTCTCAACCGTTGGACCACGACCCATAGGGTGGTCGCGGGTATTCAATTGGGCGGGAGGTAGCCCGGGTTCTTTAAACGTTATTTTTAAATACTGCAAAGCATATAAAATTAATAAACTATTAAGAAATACTTCACATAAAATATTATGACGCTCGGCGCGGCGCAAAACAAAGGAATGTCCGAGCTAAACTGCTTCAGAGAATATACCAGGCCGGCGAGCAAACAAAGGCACAAGATCAAACTTCTCGCCACTCACGCGACCGAACACGTGACTCACAATAATGAAGCGGCAGCATAAAGGGTTTTCAGAGCCTTCGACAAAGACCTGGCTCCGTCATCGCCGGCGCGTTTGTGGAGGTCGTGTAACGCCATCATCTCTATACAAGGAGACGATGAAATAGAGAGAGTTGCAGCTACAGACATGATTTGGTCAGTGTGTCAGTGAGTGTGAGACAGCTGTGCGTGTGTCGGTACGTCATAAAGAACATTTAATGAGCGTCGATTGATTGTACTCGTATCATCGTAGTTAGTGAAGCAACACACTGAAAGGACCGTGCCAAGGTAGTTGTGAGATGTGATAGCACGAAAGACTGTAGACTGTGTTAACGACGAGAGTAAACTTTGCATTTGTTAAAAGTTTTAAAAGACACCAAAGTGGTAGAAAAGTAAGCGTACTGGAGTTTCTCATTTCGTTACAATATATAAGGAATATTTTATTTTGTTTCGTAACAATAGTTAAAGTTATTATGAAATCTGACACTATTTTGTTTGCATTATGTACCTTTGTAATGTCTGGTTCAAATCTTGCAACACAAGAAAGTCAGACAAACTTAATCGGTATGTTCGTGTTAATAAGTTATAAAGTTGGAAAGATTATGATCCACGGTTCGCCTGCTGCATCAGTTTCTAATTTAAGCATTTTAAATATATTCATTTTTAAGTACTAAGCCCACACTTTAAGTTCAGCACTGTTTTTCTGTGCCATGTAACAGGATAACACGCCAGTTTAACTGCTCTTCTGTTTGCCATGGATAAATACGAATAATCAGACAACAGGTATTAATTTAGTACAGTTTTCCTTAATATTTAAGCAGACCTGCCAACAGCGTACAATTGTTTACATCTCTAGGTTTCACTATAATCAGAAAGCCAACATAAAAATGTAGAGTAGAGATTCATAATTTCCATTTTTCGCTTCTTTCCTCGGTGGGCAAGGAGAAACTTTCCTATAAAACCTATAAAATGCCATTATTATGTGTCATCAAAAATAAAGGACCGTATTTTTAACACTACGGCCAATACATCTATATGAATATGTATAGAAAATATTTATTTATTTATTGGATATCCTTGTAATATGAACCCCAATTCACCTTCCGGTATACTACAGTTTTATCTGCAATACGCTAGTTACAATAAGCTTAATTTATAGTGCTACATATCAATAGTAGTATACTAAAAGAAATAAAAGTAAATTACTTAACGAACTACTAAATCTCAAAGTCTCTTAAAAAGTAATTGAAAAAGTTACACAACTTCTTACAGCAGCTATAGAAAGCAAATCATCTTTAAGTTTAACTCATAATAACTTTTGTAAATATATATATATATATATATATATATATATATATAATAAAGAAATATTAATTTTCATGACTTAAGCGACTTGACAACCGTAGAGCCCTTTGCTAAGAGTGTACAAGGGACACACGAACGTTCTGAGATGTGAGAAAATCATAGGTGATTCATTAAAATTGGATGCAGGATGGGATAGCTCCTATTGTGAGTGAACTGGTATCTGGTAATCACTCTCCTACTGCAGTAGTTCCAGCGGCGCAAGGATGAAGAACCCGCGGCGCTCAGGTAACCAGGAGCATGCAGGGAAACATTTTCTTCCTTTCCAGGCACGCAATGCTTTATCATGGAACAGAAGAAAGTCACATAGAACCAGGTCGGGACCGTATGGTGGATTAATCGTAAGTTTGACCTCTGTAGACCCAAGGAACTGCACAGTAATGTTGGCCATGTGTGTGGATGCGTTGTCGTGGAGAAGGATCCCTGCAGTCTCATGCATGACTGCCATTCTTGAAGCTTGACAAAAACACTTGAAAAGCAAGGTGTGGTATATCAATTATTAGGGATAACCGTGGTTTACTCCTCCAGAGAAATGGTTGCCACAAGACCACCCTTTAGAAAAAATGAGGTTAACATTTTCTTGTGGACACTTTGGCGACACTTCACTTTTGTCGATGGATTACTTTCACAAAAGTTCCACGCCACTGATTGCAGCTTAGTCTCGGATCAAACTAACAAATCCAGGTTTCATCATCCGTGACATTGTCGAAACCCTTCTGGAGTCCGCACCTTCGGATCTTGTCAACATTTTCTCACACCATTCAATCCCGACTTGTTTTTGTTCTATGAGACCCCAATCGGTATATGACTCCCCTCACACAAGAGTTCATGGAGGATTTTGAAAACTACTGGCAACCCAATCCTCAACGCTGCCTCAATTTCCTTAAACGTTGTGCGATTATTTTCCTGAAGCATTTTTCTTAAGGCTGCGATGTTTCTCTCAGTCACTACCGTTGCCGGTCGCGGTCTTCAAACTTTTAAACCCCTGAAACCACCGTAAAACAATGGCATGTGGGGAGAAATGTCCACAAATCCTGTTGTAAACGTTCAAGACTTTGGCGCTGGTTTAACTAACTTTTAAGATCGTAGAAAGTAGCTGAACAAAAATGGTATCTTCCAAGCTCCACTGTAGGGATTGGCTACCTGAGCACGGTGGATTGTTCATCCTACTACATTCGACTACTGCATTGAGGTTTAAACGTTCGTAATACATTTATTTTAAGCTAAAACATTCGTTTTGTTAATGCAATTACCTTTTTTGTGTAACGTTAACTCAGTGATTAATGGTATTTCGTTTCTAGAAAATGTACTGTGGCCGATAATTAATGTATCCTATACATATGTTCGCCTATTCGTCTTTTCTCAGAATTATTTGAAGTGTTAGAAGCTTTGGTACAAAACATCTTGCCAATGATTCTCTATTCCGTTGAACTAATTTGACTTAACATATTCCACGAACATCTCTAATGGCACTCTAATTTTCTTGTGGATGAAATCAAGCAGAATTATACCAGTTGTTTTGCTCACAGGTCATATCGCTCCTCCTTGAGCAACTGCTCTATAACTACGTCATATTTGGAGCGTGCAGAATAACGAGTTTGTGCAGTGTGATCAAAACTTCCATCGGAATTACCAGACAATATATACTGGCTAAACGTGATTCTACTGTAGAAACGAGGGGTACATTTATTTTCTCTATTTTGTATTAGATTAAAAAATTCTACGTAGAGATGTTATCGGAAAGACGCATTTTGCGGCCCTCCGAATAAAGTAAAACATATTTAGTTAAAATCCTCTGGTGTGTCTGTGATTTAGAGAAATGTTTCATTACCTTCCACAAGGGGACATTCGACAAGAAGAATTTCAGCTCTCTCCCATCAAAGATTGCCCTTTATGTACCTGGTATGGGAATATTCGATATTATTGATTTTCTCCAAAATGGCTCTAACAAATGTATTCAAAAGGATTACAAGATATTCACATGAAAAATAAAATATATAGGAGAATTTTGGGGAATAGTCTAGGAAGCCCTTCCCCTTGTCTTGGAACGATTTTATAAAATGTTGTATATAACTAGTAAGCTCTAAAACATAAAAAAGAGACAATCATAGAAGAAGCGTAGTTTATTTCAAATTTTCATTTGTTGAGGCATCGGTCATCTCTAAGTTATCCGTTATCGTTCGTTTTAATTTGTCAATTCATTGTGATTTTAATGCGGTGTTGCATTTCATTTGTTTCTCGCGGTTTTTACTGCATGACAAGGTTCAAAGTAGGGACCAACCCCTCGAGCATGGAAGATCATTTCTGACTATGCCCTGATGACCGAGTTCGATGGCTCAGAAAACGTGCATTCCTTACAGATATTTACAACGATATAATAGGCTAAAGATTAACATGCAAAGGCCGTCATCCATTGACAGGTAGCATTTGGAATAAATATGTTCTGAAAGATACTGTTGCCAAGTTTCCTCATTTATCTCAATTTCCAAACTAAACACTCAAGTATAAAAATGTTTGTCATCATAAACAACAGTGTTTAAGTGATTTAGGCTTTCTCCGGTCTGATATATCAAAATTACTCTATCTTTTCAGCGTGCCATATTTGTTTTTCCTGTAGATTTATAAGCCGTATTGACCATTTCACTAAATTCTAAGGAATTGTGTAGAAATGCCATTCTGAAAACAACTTGTCAATTTATATGTGATTTTATTTTTTGCATTTTATAAGTATAATTACTGTAAAAGCCAAAGGAGGAATGGTGATATGTTTTGGTCAATTACAGTACATTTTATTAAGTTTGCAGCTATATTTGGTTTCTGTATCACAAAGTGAAAAAACAGAGACAATGCTGAGTTCCAATATTACGCATTTTGTAGAAATGGCTGTGATACGTTTCTGCTAAAGTATATGGCACGTTTTTGAATGAGTGTGCAAGAAGTGTACAGTGACACACAGCCAAATATTGTGACTTCATGATGCCATTAATTTTCTTACTGTGAATATTGTTACTTTGTATGCGTATATAGGTGGTCGCACGCTTGCCTCTGGCTTGGAGGACCCGGGTTCGATCCCTGGCACCAGCATGGGGATTGTCCCCCGTTGGGAGGTCTGACACTCATTCTCGTTAGGTCCCGGAGGGGCCAATTGAGGAGCTGCTTAATAAAGAAGCAGCGATGCCAGGTCGCGAAGGCTGCATAACCAGCCGGGAGTGCTAACAATGTCCCACCCTACAGTACTGCACCTCACTCAGGACGCCTGTAGTAGGCAGAGGTGGGGGTCGTAGCGGCCGAGCGGTAAGACGTCGCCCGTGAAGGGCTGCTGTGATAGAGGGTTATATTCTAAGTACAACTTTTGATACTCAGTATACTAGTACGAAAGCTAAGTGCAGTTATTCGATGCTTGTTAATAACGCTAAGTTTTTTGTATACCACGATTGATATACTTTCTGTAGCTATGCCGTCTCTCTTTCTTCACTTTCTCTGTCTCAAACCGCTGACTTTGACGATACAATCACTCGACACTCATTAATTGCTTCGCTATCTTCTTTCCAACGTAACCGTACACACGCAGCTGACACAGAGACACCCAAATTAAAACTAAAAACCGAGTGTCTTCCCAAACTTTCCTCGCCTTACCATCTTATATAGCGAAGATGACGTAACACGGACCTATCTAGAACTTCTACAAACACGCCGGCCGCTGGACATTTCTCGAAGAATTTCGAACCCTCATTGCACTCATTGCTCTTGCGTGTTGGTAATCAACACGCGAGGCAGCCTAACCGTTGAGCATTTTGGATGTGCCTACCGCCAATGGTGGTTGGTAACCGGGCCCCGAGCTTCCTTTGATGTGCGCCGCCGCGCTCGGCCGGCGTCACAATATATTCAAATTATTGAAAAAAGCCTGAGATAAGGAGTTCTTCATTCTTAATGAAAGTATATAAAACAAAATCCCCAAGGAAGGAAAAAAGAGATGATGTGACACTTTGCGCCTTCTCTGGAGGACTATCTGATTCACCGTAGAAAACCTGCTAAGCGCATATGAAAATTATGCACTCGCTGCGTACATATATGCTTGCCAGGTTCAAAGTTGACAATTTAACAGTACCAATTAAAGTATGAGTAGATAAGAGAATACAGAATGGCCTGATATATTGGCATTGCTTCTTTGCGCATTTGAAGCGTGCAGGCAGCTCCTGTGGTATTCCAAAAGTGCACTGATAGTTAGGGACGGCCACCTTTATCAGTTATATAATAAACCTGCAATTTTGACAACACTGATGTATGATTTACATAAAACAAAGAACCCTATGAATAATTGAATCGTTTATTTCATAAAGTAAGCAATTAAAAACTGTGTAGGAGGTAGGAGAAGTCTGACTTTCGTGCTTTTTGTTGAAAGCAGTATTTATTTCTAACAATTTTATCAAACGTAAACGTATTATTGTGGGGAGTTTAATGTTACTCCATACAGAACGAAAACATTTTTTATTTAACTGGTCCTTACAGTAAACGAGTGGATCAAACCTAACATTATGACATAATACCCAATTTTGTTCATATAAATTATTCCATATTAAAAGGTGTATCAGCCTAGATACATTCTTCAACTTTGGATTCCTAATCTTAGGATTCGAATAGAACGATTGTAATGCTTACTTTGTTATGTGTACATAGCTAAGATGATTTACTGTCTGTCCATTTTTGTCCGAATAAACACATTTACTCACCCACATATGAGTCATTCCACGTCAAATCGAACAAAATATGGCAAAAAATGACCTTGATCTCTCAGATTTTCTTGAATTTATTTTTTTTGGTGTTTTGGAACAAAATATATTTGACCCGTGTTTCTTCGTTTGATATAAAAAAATTTATATTGGCAGATATTAATTTTTGAAATGTCCCAAAAATCGCGCACTCCTCACTCTTCCATCAATCATACCTCCGATTGTAATGAAGCAAATTACTTGATTTTTGCCTCAAATTAAAGATAAATCGCAGTATTTCGTGAGGTATTTATTAGAAACTTTTATTAATTATTATTTGTATTATATTTTATACGATTAAAGTTTTAAAGTTAGATAACATAAACTCGACCATTTAAAAATCTGGAAAGAAAAAAGAAACAACTAAAAATTCAATGAAGTTTATTCAATATTCTCAGAAAAAATCAGAATGGAGTCTCTAATAGTTCAGTTGTAATTAACTTACTTGCAAATCAGTGCAGCTGTGACGGCTACCGTAACCTCGCACAATTGCCACCTTCCATTACGGCGACTGTCAACTGCTTGAGGTTCCATGAACTTTACAACAGTGCAGTAAGGAGAACACTGCTAGCTGACACTATTATATGTACACTATTAGCATCTTCAAAATGTTTTTAAAATATGCATTTTAAACTGTTGGCGAATCCATAGCCTTTGTTTCATCAGCTCTATTATATAATTGTGCGAATGAAACCATGCACATGGGGAGGGAGGGAGGGAGAAGGTAGGGATGTCTGCATGACCTGAGACAGTCTTCCTAGTTCAAAGGTGCTTTTTAGTGCAGCGTGCCGTTGAAGACATAGATCTTTGTGATAAAGAGTGAATATAGTGAATTTGTGAGGCATTGATCATAGCGTAAATCAATTATGCCACTTGTACGTTCTAAATTAGGGACCAAAACATTACACAGTCAGAGTAGAGAAATTATTTCAAATGTATGGACGTACTTGAAGGAAGAAGCTAAAAGCAAAGAACTGCTTACAACAGAAGATTTTTCCAAAAAAATTCAAAAGTTCAAAAACACGTATCAGATGCCACAGGAGTATCAGAAAGATTGTGGAGACATTGTGGAGACAATTTTCTGTATGGACTGTACTGCCTTAGTAAGAAGTTATGTGAGTAGCATAGCTGACGTGGCAATTCGCCGGCTGTGTGCAGTCACCTGGCTTGTTACTCGTCCGTGTGCGCTTGCAGGCCTCCAGAAAAAAAATTGTAGCAAATGCACTAATGCAAGCTCCATAGTTTTCAACATCTTATTTTATAGATAAAATGTCAGGGCATACGTGTGTATTTTTTTTTAGATTTTTAACTCATCGATTTAAATTCTATTTTTGGTTTTCCAAAATATACCATAAAAAACAGTCCAAAATTTATGTGTAATAATGATTGATCGAAAGTTGTTAAAAGTGTTGTATTTAACCTTTCCTGTGCGCCAAACCCCAACTCTCAAGTCTATATGGCCTTAGAGAGCGATTTTATATTACGGTGCACGCAGAAATTGCTTAGTTTATAATAGACATAACTAAGCAAGTAATTTAAAAATACGGAAATAAAAAATACGGGTCTCCTTATTTGATGCCTATTATTCATAACAAAATTTTGAACCTCCTACGAAAAAGTCGTGTTTTACGGGTGTTCGATTTGACGTGGATTGACCCATATATAATGTATATAGGTATATTGTTATTATATTGTTATCATCACCATTATTATTATTATTATTATTATTATTATTATTATTATCATTATTATCATTATTATCATTATTATCATTATTATCATTATTATCATTATTATCATTATTATCATTATCATTATCATTATCATTATCATTATCATTATCATTATCATTATCATTATCATTATCATTATCATTATCATTATCATTATCATTATCATTATCATTATCATTATCATTATCATTATCATTATCATTATCATTATCATTATCATTATCATTATCATTATCATTATCATTATCATTATCATTATCATTATCATTATCATTATTATTATTATTATTATTATTATTATTATTATTATTATTATTATTATTATTATTATTATTATTATTATTATTATTACAGAATATTTCAGAACTGCCAGTATCCGTTTTGTAAAACTGCGTTTTAACGTGTTCTAGCTATACAATTTAGAGTAAAACAGGTTTTGGTATGCTGTTCTTCTGTTGCCCATTTGTGATCTAATAGCAGCGCTTCCGGAAAGTAAATGACACAGCTATGGATGTAATTGACAATTTACTTGTATGGATTCATGGACAAGGTGGTCTGAACATACAGAAATTACACCTTAGTGACTTAAATTACCATAGATTTTAAAATTCTTAATGGTTTCTCCTGAAAAGTTTATGCATGATTTCGTAAATCATAATAATTATTTCAAGTGGGTATTTGTATTGACAGCTTATCTGGTGAACTCTATAAAATTGATACAACAGAAAGATCATATAGTTTGGTCTTAAAACATGTGAATTCAGGTACCTTTTTCTCCAAAACAACTTGTAATACAGAATCACGCTCTCGTACGCTTGTCTCCTGGTAAAATCAGCTATCGCCCGAATCTCAATAATTGTTTAGTTATGTATGTCAGTTCATTAGAAATAAAAAATTACATCAAAAACGTAAAAGTGTGAAAAGATTTGCAACGTTGCTCTTTTGTTAATATTACTGATATATATATATATATATATATATATAAATTATTATTATTGTGGTTCAAAAAGTTTAACTTCTATGTGTTATATACATGTACGGAAAATTTGAGCTCCCTAACTCTCATACATTTTGAGAAAAAGGTGTAGGAATCCACATGTTTAAGAGTAAACTTTATTATTTCTCTCAGGGATTAACTAATTATAGACTCATTTACATTAGTGTATTATGCAACGAGACTATAATGGTAGTAATTAAGACGCGAGGATATATTATATTAGGAAAGGAGCGAAGCGAGTTTCCTCATTTTCATACGAGCGTCTTACTATTACAGTTAACAATTTATGCTGGACCAGGTATCTAATTTTATAGTTGGGATATTGTAATATGTTGTACACTCGCCAGAGACAATAACCTACATATTGCATCAGCTGATATTTGGAGTTCTGCGCAGGTGCTAAACGATCGATTCGTGTCCAGCACGTCACAGCTGCATGATGAAAATGGCAGCCTTGGAATGCTACGTAACATTGAAAAATACAAGGCAAATTGAATATGTTGGTTTTCACAGGAACCTTTATTTCATGTATAAGTTATTCATTGTACAGTTAGTGAAAATAGTTTGCGGGACTATGCTTAGTGCAATATTCTTGGAAGTTGATGCTGAATTGAGGTTAATTTGTGAGTAAGTTGCATCTTACTTGGAGTAAGTTGCATCTCACTATCAGTAGTGTCCGACATTTTAGCGTTTTCTAAACTCGCGCAGTTGGTTTCGAGAATTAATCTATATTGCGCTTTGCCATTGCTGCATGAGAATTCTCTGATTGGTGCAACAACTTGTATTTTTATGGAAGTTTAAACTTAAGGAGGTCTATCAAAGGATCGCTATCTGACTTATAATTAATAAATTTGGTACGGTCGACCAAAAAAGGCTATTAAGGCAAACCATTTGAAATAATTGTCATGATTTATAAAATAATTTATTAAAAATTCTGCAAAAACCACTAACAACTTTGAAAGTTGTGGCAATTTAACTTGATGACTAAGGTGCGTTCATACTTTAAGCACCCTAACCCAATTTGAAATCAGTAAAATCACATATATTGTTAACAGACGTGAGGATGTTATCAGGGTCTTCCGCTCTGAATGCAAGTAGTTTACACACGTTCAGCTGTCATACCCAACATTTATACTCTTTTTCCTTCTTTCTTGAAAAATGTAACCCATCTGTGGATTATTTTCTTTTAATATTTTCATTCATTCAGAGTTTAAACAATAACTTCCTTCACATTTCGTTAGATGAAGCCAAATGTTTTCCGTTATATGCCTCAGCGAAGGCTTTTACCAGAAGAAATCTTCGGACGTGATTGATTTTTCCTTTCGTTTCCAGAAGTTTGACATTTCATTAAGATTTCTTCGTTCGTCATCTCTCGGCGTCCTTCCCCTTTCAAATTTCCTTTCCCATCTAGCCTTTTGACACCAATATTTCACTTCCAGTTTATCTTACCCTCTGTCACCGTTTCCCAACCTCACACTTTTTATTTGTTAACGGGGTGTGTGTAAGGGCTATGCGTATGATTGAAATAAGTTATGACTTCGGAGAAAGGAGGTGTTTCTTTGGAATACTGTGTTCTACATTCATTTCTGTTAAAATGTTGGAACTTGAAAACTGGTTAGCCGAGATAATTAATAAGGTAAACATATTTTTACGGTATTAACTTTAAATTTTATTTTATTTTATTTTATTTTAAATTGCAAATATTATGTTATAAATTATCAGTAGTTGCAGTAGATAACCGACAATAAGCCTAGAACAGTAAAAGGTATCTAGCGCAATGGAAGTTACTGTAACAATTCGACGAATCCCACTTCTAACATCAGTGTGACACAATGACAGAAGTCCAGTCCAATTTCTTTCCTCACTTTATTTCTTCCAAAGTGTTTGCACAAAACAGTTATCTTTTACTGAGTTTAAACACAGTCGCTCTTTCGTGATATTAAACCAAAACTGTTTTCTTCTCGTAACCTTGACTCACTTCTTTCTGTCTTTGTTGTTTTTCTCTGTCTCTCAAACATTAACTTTGAGTCCATCGCTATATTCCTTCACGACACGAGGGTTCACTCACTTCACACGCAGGTGACACACACAGTAAAACTAAAAGCTGGGCTACTCTCCGACGACTCATGCCTGTAAATCACGCACTCTGCTCGTTGCCTCGCTTCCTTATATAGCGGGGATGACGCAACTTGGAGCTTTCTCAAACTTCTACAAATACGCCGGCCGCCGGGCACTTCTTGAATAATCTCAAAAATCTCTTTTTGTTCTGCCGCTCTGATTGTTGCCATGTGTTCACAACAGTCACGCGAGGCAGCCTGACCTAGAATGCCTTTGATACACGCACCACCACAGGGGCGGGGTAACCCGGACCGTTCGTCCTTTGTTGTGCACCGCTGTTGGTGTCACCTTACTTTCAGGACAGAAAAATTAGCTTCAGCCATACAAATGCAAAGCTTTAAAGATATTTACTTATGATAACGCGGGAATCACGTGGAATAACTGGATCTTCGGTTTACCTCATGTTTCACGACCGTCACAGCCATAAACATAATTATCATAATCGTCTTTTGCTTCCAGAGTTATTATACAAAATATACATGTAAAATGTGTGTCTGTATTTCTCTTGATTGTTGTTTTCTACACGGATGGATTTCTCAAAACACACATGGATTAAGCAAGTATGACTGACCGTATTGATTAGCAAACCTGGTTCCGGAGATTAAATAATGCATCGTTAACTTTTAATGGGTAGTATTAAACTGCACCGTGGTTCTATCTTCTTTTTTCCACAAACCATGAATTCTGTTCACATATATAGACACAGCAGAAATGTAAACTTCCACACGAGCTGTTATTACTTATTACACTGGTTATTAACAAGGCCTTAAAATTTGTGAGACGATGAGTACATTCCAGCACTGTTCTTTTCATACTTACGGAGACGCTTAGTGACTGTTGTAAATTGCGAAATTAAACTAGTTTGCTTGTTAACGACGTTATCAATTTCCAGGTTCATATTAGGGCTGCTGTTGTGCCAGAATTTACTCCAACCGGAGTTTTTTTACATGCCATCAAATCCACTGACATGTGGCTTCGCGCTTAGAAACCATCCGGGTAGGCCAGATATGAACCAGCAACCTCAAGCCAGCTCCAAACCATCTGGGCTAGCCACACCAACATTGTAAGTGCGACACAACCCGATGGAGACGATGAGGCTGCATGTGTGTATATTCTGAAACGTCAAGGTTGAGAGGGTAGAAATAGCGCTGAGTTACTTACTGGATTGACACAATCTGCTCTGTTATAGTTACCCAAACTAGGGAAAAATGCTTCTCAACAAATATATATTTTGCTTTAACCTTCCGCTTAGCACGCACCCTGGCACAACATGGTTAGTCGCGGGGCCATAAAAGTTTTCATCCATGGATAAGACATCATCACAAAACAGATGATGCACATCACACTATTTTTGAGAAGTAGTAACATACTACTTCCAATGAGAAAGCAATGTTGCACAAATAGCACGGAAAAACACCTGTAAGTAATACCAGGTGGCCTATCTCATCCGGAATCAGACAAATTAAATAACCCTTCGTGGGTTAAAGCGGTTGCACACCGGGGTAAATCCAGTTATGCTGACAGCAGTTGCGTTGCAAGCTTCTTTCTGCCTCTTAGCGAAGACGAGAGATCACAGGTGATTCCGAATTTGAACTATTGTGTGCAGTCCGTGGTAATGAACTATAAACAACCTAAAACTTATAATGTTTTGCACTTTACTTACAGGGACTCTACTTTTCAGGGAATTAACTCATTACTACTACCAATAATAATCATAAAGGTAGTAATAGCAATGCTAACAACAATGCTGGATCAAACTTTGAGTTCAGTGTGAAGCTTCCTCTATAATTAGTAAAGCCACAACTGTGTTAGTCACCTTACCGTGTGCATGGGGCTATTTCGTTCAGTGCTGATGGGTGGTATCTCGGTCTAGGCGAACACACTCACGGCATAACCAACACTCCTACACACGATGCGGTACTAAAAATTGTGGCTTTAATAATTAGGTAATACAGAGAGTATAAACCCGTCCAATCCTCATGTTACGGAATCAACTATATTTACCGTAACCTCAGCACTAAGTTACTCAGCGGCGGATCAGCGTAACCGGTGTTTGCCATACCTTGTGCTATAAACTAAGCTGAAGGAGAGAGGGTGAGTCCAGATGTGAACCACAGGCGCGTACCTCCAAGTTCTAACAAAAGAATGCGTATACTATGCTGTACATACTTCTTTCACTATTCTTATAGCCTTTGACACAGATGTTTCTAAGGAGGTCATGCTACAGGATAAGCAAGAAGGTTCTTCTTTATGAAATTTAAACTACTCAAGGTCACTAAAATTAGATACTTTGCAATTTGAATTGCATATGACTCCCTGGAATGTAAAGTATTGTTTACCTTCACAGTACATTTCGGTGAATTTGTTTACGCAGAGTCTGTACCTTGGGGACATTCCCTGAAACCGCAACTTGAACTCACGAATTTCCCTCTTAGATGTAAGTTACTTACATAGAGGCGTTCTATGATCTGCAATGGCACTATCCTATGTAGTTAGACTGTTGTATGCATATATCGGGCAGAACAGGTCTATCCGTATGTAAAGTCAATTGAAAAATTATAATATAAGCAGCGGCGTAGCGTCAATGGATGTGAGAGATGTATTATATACACTGCAATTTTCCTCAAACTGATTGCCAGATTGGTGTGTTCATTATAATTTTGTGGGGTATAATCGTTTTAATGTCATTAAAAATCAAGTTATCGTAAATATTATGATCTGGATTCGCGCTACTCTGCAGCAGTATGTTTCGAAACAAAGCTTGGGTCAACGACATTAATTGTCGTCAGCTGTAGGAAACTGATGTTGTGCATCTCGCTCAAGGTATGCAACAGTGTAGACCACATCTCGCCTTAAGAATCGGGCTTGTATTGTTGTGTTTGTTGTCAATGTAAAGCAATGTGATTTGTTTTGCTTCTTGCATGTGTGCTCTTCAATTGTGGACATTTGAACATGATTTACACACTGCTTTACTTATTATTAAAGCAAATTTAAGGTAGGACTGTGCTCGTATATTCTGGGGATGGAGTATGCAAGTGAAGCAGTCACATATACATGACGTGATAACATGAATCCGAGTAAACAAAATCTTTTTGTGCCATTGTTACAACAAAAATCAAGATAAACTGTTGCGTGATCGACAAACAACGTACGAACCTTCCAAACATTAGCATTTATCTAAAAAGCAGTATGTAGTTAAAGGAGATCCTCAAAAGTCCGCTCTCAGTATTACGATGAACATTAAAAATGTATAAGGCATTTCAAAATCAAGGTTTATGGAATTGAATCCTGGCTGTGTCTTAATATTTGAAGCAAATGTTCTGTTCATCTTTTTCGAAAAGAAAAATGACTTTGTAGTCCAGCGGTTATGAAGGTTTAAAGAACATTTATAAGGCAGTCAAAAATACAATCATTCTTGTATTTACATAATATTCCAAAACAACTAAAAATGTTTGGTATAGATCCAGAAATAGAATTGGCATTGAATGATTAGTATAAGCTCTCAGTTGAACAGCAGTACAACGAAGTGAAAAAGAACAGAGTTTTATTTTCTTCTTTTGCACGGATTGTGTTTTCTAGGAAAATAGGCAGTTGCTTTTCATGGTCAGAATGAGAATGAAGAACCTTCAAACTGAGGCAATTAGATTGAATATTTAAATGAATTAGCCTCTCAAAGTGCACATAGAAAAATCAACTGCTTTTCGTGCAATTTCTTCTGATGTTCAGAATGACTTAATTTCAAGTGTAAGTGCCGTCATGACATACGGAATTCAGAAACAAATTACTGATGACTTCTTTGTTTAATTAATATTAAATGAAACTCCAGACATTAGTCGTGAAGACCAACTATGCACCATTTGTTACATAAATGTTGACGAAAATATTGAAGAGAGGTTTATTTGATTTACAGATGTAAGTTCTCACAACAAAGCAGATTATCTTTTGAATCATGCTCTCATTATTATCGAACATTTCTTTCAGACTGATGAAAGATGAAAACTCCAAGGAGCAATTCGGTTTAGGTTGGGTTGTATTTTAATGAATTTTATAATATTCCTTGGGTGACACCCGAGTCTGATAATGAGGCTACGCCACTGAACATGAGGTTAGGCTCTAGTTATTTACTTCATAGGAAGAAATAATTTTGTACTGTGAGAAAACGGCAATTCGAAGAATCCCACTTCTGATACCAGTATGGCAAAACGGCAATTTTCAGTTCGGTTACTTTTCCATTCCTGTATTGTCTTCTAAAGATTTATCACAAATACATAGTTTTCTTCTCGTCGTTACCACTCTATAGTCTTTCGTGTTATCACAACTTTACTTCTCGTACCCTTGTCTCAGTCCTTCAGTGTCTTTCTGCACTTTTCTCTCATTCACTCAATACGATGATGTAATTATTCGGCGCCCGATAGGATCTTCTTACGACGAACGACGTATCTTTCGTGACGACACACACACACACACACACACACACACACACACACACACACACACACACACACACACACACACACACGTACAGCTGTCTTGCACTCGCTGACACACTGCCCGACTCATGTCTGAAACAGAAAACTCTTAAAACTAACAATTGTTTTCTGGCCTCCTTATATAGTGGATTTTCCTCGAGTTCCACACACATGCGTCTGCGATCACGCAACCAGATGTTTCTCGAAGGTGCTAGGAAAGCCCGTTTTGATTCTGTCACTTCGAGTGTTGTTAGCCACGGCACAGAGCAGTCGTGTGAAGCAGCCTGGTATTGAACGCCTTTGCCTGCTGGCCGACCAGGCAAGTGGTGTGAAGTAGCTTGGTCCCGTCCGTTCTTTGTTGTATGCCGAATCCAACGTTATAGTCTTTTTTCGCAGCGTACTTTAAATACGGATTAGCAAGGGAAGAATAAATGATGTAATTGAGACAACAGGATCCAGTCTATAAAAAGCATTCGTTTTCTTTTCTAAGTGCCTCGTTCCGTACAATTTAGTATTTTGCTTTGTACGAATCGTATGAGATTATGACATCACAACAGCTCCAAAATTAGTTGAACACACATGTTCCTCGGACATCTATTGTACCTATCACTTTTCCAGTTGTCATGCAGTCATATCTTCGTTACAAAGAACACAAAATATTGAAATAAATTAATCGCGTTTCAATACCAAATGGAGATATTTTAAACATTCGCACTGTCTGTGACTTCATCATAGCATTTTCATTTCCTGTTCGGCTTCTTGCAGAGGATCGATTAGTGATTATAGAAAAGTCGTGAAGCTTATGAACTTCTTCGTCGTTTATAATGAAGAAAAATCCGATAATTAAAACTCCCTCCATCAGGTAGGATTAAAACTTGTATATACGCAGCCAGTTGAGACCAATATCTCAAATTTCGATTTTTTTTGGGGGGGGGAAGGGGGGTCAGGAGTACTCTAGACTTATGTAATTCTCACTAGTTTTAAGCAGTCCTGTCCAAAGTTGTATTGCTAACAGATTTATTCTGGAAAGGATATGTTGTCTTTATTGAATCCATCCATTCCAATTTATCGAGGAATATGAGATGCTATAGGAACAAGCCTTTATTTTAATTTGATACGTTAGCCATATTTGTTGTGTTTTATTTCAGCAATAGTTACTGGATTCATTTTAAGAAGATAAATAAATCCGTTCACAAACCTATAATAGTTACATTGTGGTTTGCCCGAATACAATAAACCAGAGGAACCATTCCTTCATCCTATTTTAGGTCTTCCTAGACGTCTTCCAGAATTCGTTCTGGAATTCCGTCCCAGGCCTTACATACTAACCTATCAGGCCCTCATGGTCATTCCTTTCTTTCCTTCTCCTATCTAGAGAAACCGTATGTACGTCGCATCACGTGTTTGGGCATGTAGTGTTGCAACATTGTGGCGGGCTTTACGAACTCTCATATTATAATGCTCTGGTGACGTTGCGTCCATTTTCGCTAATAATACAGCACACTAATGTGAAAGAATAATCATCAGTTAACTCACGTTGCCTCACTTTAACCTACAACTGCTCGTTTCTGGACAAGACGAACAGAAACATAACACAATAGAGATGTGCCAACTATGCAGTTCCACGTTGTGCTTTAGCAGACGAAAACCAATTGAAAGTTTAGTGAAAACGTTAAAAATAAATGAAACATTTCTTTCCAGTATTACATATAGAACTCTGGTACACTTAGTCATTTCATTTGATAATAGATTTGTTGAAAATTTAAAGAAAAAAGAACTGGAATATAAACATTAATGGCTAAACCTGGTTAAACTTCTCATCTGCACCATCCCTTACTTCTGGTTTGCATAGCTCGAGACCTGAACACTCTGTTACAGGTTTTAATTTACAGGCATCTCTTAGTGCTGCATTAGGTGCTGTATTCCATCTGATTTTACCTTGCATTGTCCATAATACATCCATTTCGGTTACATTGAAATTTGTTCTGTTCTTGTGATTTATGTCTAGCTTTTGCAGCATGTCATTATTAGCCTTACAACTGTTCTGAACATGCTAGTTTTGGTTTCTCTTCTCACATATTTATTTTTGCAAATGTAATTATTAAGTTATCCTGGGACGGCTGCAGCTCTATTAACTTGCTCTTTCAAAAATCTATCACTACTTATTCTTACACCCAGATAGTTGTCATAACCTGTTGTAATAGGACTCAACAATCAGAAATCAGAGACTTGTAAATACACGCGTATGAAAATTCTGAAAATTACGAAGGGAAAGTAGTTCTTAGAATGCAGCAAGTCACAGAGTAAAAATAGTGTTTTAGTTCTGAAAAAAGTTTAGATTTGGCAGCGCATGGAGCGGGATCTCTGGCGGGGAATCGTGAAGTAAATGGGACTTATGTAGATAAAAGAGCAGTATTTCTAAACTTCGTGTCTTTTCTTTGGTGTTCTTCTGTGAACGATTATCGACATACCCTAGCGCCTAATTTGGTTGCACATACCGGGAAGCACTTATCTTAACAGTAAGTTTATTGCTGCATTAAACATAAGCAGAGTTTCTCGTGCTAAGATACAGAAATATTTTCATTTTTCATCCTAAAATAGTGGGCAGCACGCTTCAAATAACTCATTTATTAGCCTCCAGTATAACAGAAGAGCTAGCAACCGTGTGCCAATGCTAAAAAAATGGAGAAAATTAAGCCTAACTATACAATGTATTAAATAAGTTCTTTATTGTAGCATTTACATGTGTTTAAGAACATATCAATCTAGCCTTAGAACATATAGATTAATACTTATTTGGTATTAGGATGATTTGTTTACACAGTTTATCATAAATCTCAATTAACTGGATATGTCCCATTTTGATTCCAAAGTGGTTCTACAAATAGACAGCAATTTATGGGTCATCTCCATTTTTACTTTCTCTTCTCTTCTTCCAAAAAGCATTTTTGGAAAAACCTTCGTGTGTCAGTCTGTGTGTCAGTCTGTGGATAGCATAACTCAAAAAATCTTATGTGTTGTACTCATGACTTATTCTACTCTTGTACTAACCATTGTACAAACTCTTATTCTTATATCTTCTTCATGTTAGTTAAGGTAAACATTTGTACAAATTACCTTATTGGTTATTTCCTTGTAGGTCCCAGGGAGATTTTGGAATACAATAGGCTTTGTGCGATAGTCAAATCTTATAAAGCTTTGAGATTCTGCTCTCTTTGCACACGTAACATATAAAAAATGCACAACGATCTTTCATTTCAGAAAAGTTTTAAGTTTTCCGAAACTCGCACACATAACAAAGAATATCTCCGAAATGATAGGAAGATCATTTTTTGTACAGTAAGATTTGGTCTATCTCTATCGGTTTATCAGTTATGGAAAACCCGTCCAGAGTAAATAAGAGTACAGAGGTTATATCGAGAAAATTAAAGATATATATTTCATTTGTCATAAAAAGTCTCAAACATATGATGTTTTAATCAAAATTGTTGTAGTCATTTTCAAGAAAATAAAAATTTTCGAAAAATTTTCCATGTAAAGGGTAGTTTAGGGTGAGGTTATTTTCTTCAAAAACTTCGTGTCACATCCTTGAAAAACATTACACTTAAGTACCAAGTTTGGCTTTTAGCCGACTTTTCGAATTTTAGTTATGCTGTCCACAAACTGACAAACACACAGACTGACACAGAGACACACACACGGACCTTTTTCTAATTTTTTTTTTTTTTTAACAAATTCAGGGTGTCTCAAAACATATTTCCGGTAAAATCTCCACATCGAATTTTTGGGTGGAATACAATACTTGCTTCTACTTACCAGTACAGAAAGTAAAAATGGATCTATTTAGTTTTCTTCCTCAGAGAGCTTCTGTGAGGAACCAATCATAGCGTTCTATGTGGTCACATGCTTGCAGTCGCTACAAGCGTTTGTGTACTTCAAGTGACTATCTCGGCTGCTCTATAGATATGCGTGATGGATATAAATGTGTGTGTTTATGTACGCATGTGCATGTGTGTGTGTTTA
This sequence comes from Tenodera sinensis, assembly GCA_030765045.1. Lineage (NCBI taxonomy): Eukaryota > Metazoa > Arthropoda > Insecta > Mantodea > Mantidae > Tenodera > Tenodera sinensis. The sequence continues at coordinate 73,467,678 of CM060967.1, forward strand.
TGCACGCATGTGCGTGCGTGTGTGTGTGTGTGTGTGTGTGTGCGTGTGTGTGTGTGTGTGTGTGTGTGTGTGTGTGTGTGTGGAGGGGGACTCCTTCCCGGAAGGAATATGTAAAATACACGATTTTAAAGTGGTGGGGTAAATGTTTACATGATTGTAGAAAAATATTTCAGGTGCGATTACTTCAAAACCTAAAGGCTCTAATCACCCAAGAGGAAAGGACTCGCAGCCCAAGTTAATTACTTAAGTGTCAATACTTCAAATTACGGCGAACACAAAGTCCTTCCCCAAACAAAAGAGTCACAGACACAGAGGTATTAGAGATGGCATCAAAAGTGTCATTGGTTGGCAGAGGCGTTATCAGAGAAGTGCGCCACTCACAACAAACATATTTTAACCGTTGGAGCCAAAAGTCCTTGTTGTCGACGTGCACTTAAACACCACTCACTCACTCTCTCACTCACTCATCACTTACATTTACAAGTGTATCCTTAGGTCGCTGATGTCATTGGCTTAACCGTAGGGGAACTAGCAGTGCATCTCCTATAACGTTAGCTTCATAACATGTAATTTCTAAACAGTTGCAACTCGTATATATAAATATTTATATAAACATTTGATATTTATTAACTAAATGAAAAAATTGAAGAAGTAGTATAGTATCCCTTATATGCTGGCAATCTATGGGGTAGAGTTAGACAGCGACAACCCTACTCCAAGCAGTATCACACTCGTTCCTTCATCGACACTTCCGACTCGAATACACTAGTTGGAAATGATAATGAAATGAATTGGATGACAAGAAGTCGCTGAAAGGAAAATAACCAACGCAGGATTCACTTATTGACAACGAAAAAACTTTGGTCAAATTGCTCGGTCAACGAGAATCAAACCCAACACTTTCAAAATGTTAGATCCTAGGCCATCTAGTTGGGTGATGTATGAGGAATAAGAAAAAATAAAAACCTTCCTATGTTTATACTTACATATTTCTACTGCTGTGTACTGCGAGACAATGTCGCAAAATTCACACCCCTGCTTCAAGAGGGATTTACTTTTCTAAACAAACTATGTAGGCTGTCTCGGCAGCGACACTCTAAGCCGAAAAACCGTGGTTCAAATTCTGATTCCTACACTCATGTGGGAAATAACACTTAATTATCATTGATTGAGATATGAGTGGGTAACTAAGAATCCCGGGATTTCAAGTATGTACACGGAATGTTAATTTGCTAATACTATGTATCTCAAAAGGAGTTTGAGAATGCCCTATGGTTTACCGCAAAAAAAAAAAAAAAAAAAAAAAAAAAAAAAAAAAAAAGAAAAGAAAAGTGTAATTCGATTATGGATTTTAATGTCGCAGTTCAGCTGCTTAAGTATGATACGTCTAAAATCTATATTTAAATTCCAGCTACGCCAGTGATTTCTTTCGGCTATCTTTTCACATACAAAACAGTTTTTATGATTCTCAGAAAGATAATAAAAAATCTGATGTGTTGCACTCACATGACTTTCTCTACTCTTGTACTAACCATTCCTACAAACTGTTATTCCTATATCTCCTTCGTGTTAGTTGAGATAAACATTTGTACAAATTAGTTATTGCATATTTCGTGGTAGGTGCAAGGGGAATATTAGAATACAGTAGGCTTTGAACGATAGTCAAATCTTTTAAAGCTTTGAGATTCCGTTCTCTTTGCACACTTCACGTATAAAAAATGAACAACGATGATCCATTTCACGAAAGTTTCAAGTTTTCCGAAACTCCCACACATAACAAGGAATATCTCCAAAATGGTTCACCCTACAACAAAAATTTTTCGGAGAGAAATTGTGTATTTTAGTAAGATTTACATTTTTATACAGTAAGATTTGGTCTATTTAACGGTTTACCCGTTATGAAAAACTAGTCCAGAGTAAATGCGACTGCAGGGGCTATAGCCAGAAAATTCAAAATCGTTAGAGCCATTTTCAAGAAAATCATAATTTACAAAAACATTTCTATCTTCAAAATCTCCGTGTCGCATCCGTGGAAGACATTAATAAACTTAAATACCAACTTTGATTGGTAACCTACTTTTGGTTTTTGAGTTATGCAGTCCACACACACGGAGCTTGTTCTAAAAATGTTTTTTTTTTCTTTTTTTCGGATTCAGGGGTCTCAAAACATATTTCCGGTGAAATCTCCACATCGAATTTTTGGTTGGAATACAATACTTCACCCACTTACCAGTACAAAAAGTAAAAAGATTAGTAGAATAAAAATCAACTGTTGTATTTTGTATGACTAACTTGTGGAGTAACCATGAGAATGAACAATAGCTGAAGCAAGAAGCTCCATGATTCACTGATATACCAGGTGGCCCACTTCATCCAGCATCGCTGTAAGTAGGTAACGCTTCGTGCACTAAAACAGTTGCATAGCTCCACGGCGCAAGGGACGGCAGTGGCGGGTTCTGTCTCTCAGCGAAGACGTGTTTAGTCTGTGATAATAGACAGCAAAAATATAAACAACCGAAAAATCTCACTTTAGTTACAGGTCTTTATTTTCCAAGGAATAAACTTACCCCTGTATATGGTACTATGGTCTAACATTACGGATTACAGATTGTATAGTGCAAGCATGAGGGCACGTAATGTTTCATTGGCGTTTGTTAGTTTCTTATTAATGTTACTTACTATTCTATTTTAATATTATTATTATTATTATTATTATTATTATTATTATTATTATTATTATTATTATTATTATTATTATTATTATTATTATTATTATTATTATTATTATTATTATTATTATTATTATTATTATTATTATTATTGGTTGTTTTTATATTTGTTTGCAGTAATTGTATTTTATTTTATTAGTATGTTTGTCACCGTCATTATACTTATCATTATTATTGTTATTATCATTTACATGAGCATCACAATTACTAGTTTTATTGTAATTAGTTTTAGTATTATCATTATTACATAAATATTAATGTTTTTGTTAGCGTTATGGTTTATTACTGTTATTATATTTTCATCGGCATTTTCATCATCAAACGCTACCGATATGCCCACTTCATTAATTGAATAGTATTCAAAACGAAGCCTTGTTGATTGATACAATGTACCAACCATCCTGTGGTATCATATGGAGGTTTCTGAGAACTGAGGGTGTGACAGATGCACATTTTTCAACGATCCTTTGAGTTAAGTCCTCTACATTGAGGTGATCTGTTTCAAACACAATATTCTTGACACCTAGGTCGATTTCAGCGACTAGTTGAAATGGACCTTTACACGTTCATAATAATAAAGTGGTACACCATCTCGTTGTAAACAGTGTTTGAACATAAGTACTGCCCGAATCTCACAAAGAAAATTCTGAAGGGACTTGCAGAAATTCCAGATTCCATGGTCCTCGAAGTCTGGCTGGGAGAAAGACAAAACTGATAATATTGGCCTCAAGAATATCACACCAAACTTTTTCGTACCCAGTGAGGATTGTGAGAGTCCCAGTGCATATTGTGCCTAGTCAACAGACAAAGTTGCTGAAAAAGCATTTACGGTTTCAAAGAGTACTTTCTCGAAAGTCATGGGTGTCACCCTCGTGCACTATTCAACACTACGGGTAAAATCATTGCCATTGAGTTGATGGTTGAGGTGAACTTTGTACGGATGCCACGCCTATTCCTAAATAATAATAATAATAATAATAATAATAATAATAATAATAATAATAATAATAATAATAATAATAATAATAATAATAATAATAATAATAATAATAATAATAATAATAATAATAATAATAATAATAATAATAATAATAATAATAATAATAATAATAATAATAATAATAATAATAATAATAATAATAATAATAATGACAATAATAAATAACATAAGCATAATAACAATAATAATATTTAATAATAAAAGTCCTTCATCTGTTTATAATGGCGCCCAGCGGCAATGTTCTGAAGTTGGGGAAACAGCTCTCCTCGGAAAGGTTAAATATCAGCAACAGCCATGAACATAGTGATTAGTTGTAATACTTGCAGCTGACTATCAGAGAACCACAATGAATTTGTCGTCACTTTCAACATTGCTTGTACTAAGAGTCATGTAGATTTGTTTGCATTTAATAATCAACACATCATTTTGGACATTAATTTTAAAAAATAACTCTCTTAAACAACGTTTTCTAAGGTGTAACAATTCACAATAAAGAACGAACAAGATCCTCCTGATTTTGGCAAAATAGCTGAATATAGATGCGCTCCCTTTTCTGCTCGGTTAAACCCTCTAATGCAGTTGAAGTCTTTTTAGTCCCATGGCAACCTTTGTCTTCATTAACAATCTCATTTGCCCGCGTAATTATCCCCCTTAGGGCTTCTTGCGAACCCGTTAATCTACAAGATGCAGTGAAGCACTCCAAATGACAATCGAGACTATTATCTGCTTGAGGTTGGCTCCTACCATTTCCAGATGCTGAGCATTCCAGTTTCCTCTTTTCGCTGGTACCTCTGTGGAATCGCAGCACCCTTTGAACTTTCTGGCATGATACTTCTCGGCACACCGATAAATATAAATGTATGAGGGTCTGCAAAACACTTTTAAGATTAAATTCACTTTAAGTCATAGTGATTCCCCTCAGTCCCACTCAGAAACTAAAGTCATGTGCTTTCTTTTCTTTTTATTTTAACTTCCATGTTGTTAACTGCCTCTGCAGACGAGTGGCTTTTCAACCAAGAATTGAAGGTTCGATATACGACTGGAGCGAGAGAGGCATTTCTATAACTAATATTTGTAAACTTTACATATGTATTGATTCCCGACCCTCCGTAGAGTCTGAAATTACGAAGTGCGAATGTACGTGAGCGGGTTCCAAAGTAAAAATTAATAAAATATACATTTTAGGAATTCTGTGTGACCTTCTCTATTGTTCTTTCAACTATTCTTACTAAGGTTCATCATTATGTATTTCTATTAAACTGAGATAAACTTTCGTTACACATTTACATGGAAGAATAACAAGGATATAATAGAGCAGAGCTTCTCAAAGCTTAAAATCGTACCGGGTGCAATTCCAGGTGCAGAAGTTCCTTGCACCGTGCATCGTGGTGGCTAGGCTCAACTCTCAATGCTGCAAAGCGAGGAAGCCTGTGTTGATAGACGGCCAAGCGCTAATGCCAAAACGAACGGAAATTAAGTTGTTCTGCAACTGGATTTTAAGCAATGCCGTCGGAGCTCCCACCCATTCCCCCACCCACTCTACATTCTGTGCGTATATAATTGCACCTTGTCCTGCTGTTTTCAAGTGTCGCTTTCTCTGGCCACAGTAACAGGTGCGTGTTTATATGCAGAAATACAGTATGTCCAAATCACTCACAGAGAAAATACAGGAATATATAAAGAATTCGATTCACAGTATATTACCATTAATGGTGATGTAATAAAATGCAAACTCTGTCATTTAGAAATAAGAGGGAACAAACGCTTTATCAATGTACAACATTGTCCTAGTAAATGACATTGCCAACAGGTGCATTTGGCGGGCTCAAATGAATCGGGTGAAATTATGCCCTCCATCTCATATACAAGCACACAATCTGACTTTTTTGCAGATTTATGCCACATGATGATGCGGGCTAATACCCCACATAACAAGTTAACACAATCCATATTTTAACTTTCATGCATAAGTACACAAAAAGAATCGTACCAAATGCAGCAAGAGGTACTTAGAAGATGCATATAGAAAACTACTTGATTATATAAGAGGTTCTGTGGCTGATAATCCAAGGTGGAATTTTTCACGATATTAGGAATGTGTTGCTGCAAAGCGTAACATACCCACCTTCAGTAACTTCAAAATGTGCATGGTGATTTACTGCAATTGGTGTATGTACGGCAGCAATTAACAATAAAAATGTACTGTTATATTGCATACGGTAATAGGAAATATGTAAACATAGGTAGTATATGCTCTACAGTCGACAGCACTGTCATGCTGTAGTTGTTTATTCACCCGATTGTGCGCCTGTGGTGGTCACGTGATCGCGCCTCCTTCCATCTCTGTGACTCACAGCCACGACTGTTTACATTCTGTGCGAAGAATCTAATGCTTTGTGTGTTGACAACCTGATGGAAACTGCTTGCAAAATACACAGCCTACTTATTAGTAACACGGATACGTGCAATACAACCATCTACTAATGGAGCAACCTGGTTCAAACAATGCAAATGCCGAAATTTCGTTTAAATAATGAAAACTTTATTAATGAGTAGAAAGTTGTGGGATAGAGTCAAGCCTGGTATAATAAATACATGTGTAAGAAAATCATCTGTTGAAAGAGTACACGCAGAAACACATGATTAAATAACAGGGAATGTTAGAAAGGAACAATTAAAGACGTTGCTTCATGTTGCAAAAGAGCATTCTCTAACTAAAATTGAGGCTTCTACCAGTTCTGTTTAGATGAGGCCTGTCAAACATCACTCCGAGGGTGTGAAGAGAGGAGTCCACCCCTCCTTAACTGCAGTAGCATGCGCTAGTAGAACCGGTTTTCGCTTTGTTTTTCTCGTCTTCCGATTTGAAGGAAGGGGAAATAGGGGAATATTTTCACACTTGGCGAGTGCTGTTTGACACGCCTGGTTTAGATCATTGAAACAAAAGGTCAAATTTGATCACAAAAACCAAATTAAATAGTTTAACACTCCCCATGATACGTAAACATTGCACAGTGTGGAAGAAACAGCATTGGGAGCGAGTGGCTGTTTGCACCAAGGTCAATGTGTCACGTTCACATTTTGCACCATGCACAGTGGGACGAACTGGCACATACACCCTGAGAGGTCCTGCAGTAGACGAAAGCTATACTATTGTCAGATTAAAACAAAAACGAATCTCTATGTGATGACTTTGAAATTCTTTTCTCTTTGCATGGACGCGAAAAAAATAAACAGCTATGTACTGTTGACTTGAAGAAACTACAATTATTTGAAAATTCAGTCAATAACTAATCTCCATCGTAGCCAGTTAACGCCAACAATATTTCACTTGATATAATTGTGTGTTTTAACAGGGTCCACAGTTTTTGTACAGTTAGTTTGTGCCTCTCTTGCGGTTTAGGAATTATACAATAGTCCTTGATTTGAAGAGGCTTTCACAGTCTATTGGCTGCATGTTCCCAAAGCGAAACGCTTAGAAACCATACACGTGTAGCTTTTGTTATAAATTGAGCGATATGTTTGTAACGGACGAATAAAAGATTTATTAGTTCTGAATTACCATCAATTTTCATATATTTTATTGTGAGGCGAGGGAAATTATTTTTCAGTGGACATTTTATCACAATGCACAATATCATATTCTAAAGTGTTTTTTATGCGAAAACTTCGATCAGAAAACTAGTGATTGCTTATATGGAAACTGCTTTTTTTTTGCGTCCATAATGGTAAATTGCGGGAATTATACTTTATCTAGACACACTAAGAGCACTACGAGTTAAACGCAAGATACTAATAAATCATATGTATATTTTGTTTGTTTTCTTTTGTGATAATAATAGAACTGAATCTTGTTCGAATAATGTGCGTTTTCTAATAAAATACATCTTAAAATTGTTACTCATTTTTATATCAAAGCAAACTGCATCATTTAGATTTACAAAACTAAGTAAAATATTAAAGCATAACAATTAACTTATCAGCAAACAGGTATCATTCACAAATCAAACGTTTCAGTTATTGCATACGCGCGCGCGCGCGCGCGTGTGTGTGTGTGTGTGTGTGTGTGTGTGTGTGTGTGTGTGTGTGTGTGTGTGTACGTCTGTGAACAGCATAACTCAAAAACAAAGAATGGGTTAAAAAAAAGTTGGTTACGTTTAATATTTTACGACACGAAGATTTTGAAGAAAATCCCTCCACCTTAGACTACCCTATATATGGAAATATTTTTGAAAATTTGGTTCTCCCAAAAATGACTAACGGTTTTGATTCAATTGCCTTGCGCTTATGACTTTTTATGGGAAATGAAATTTAAATTTTGAATTTTTTGTCTAGGGTCCATTTAGTCCTGTTTATCGTTGATCACGTTTACATAACTGGAAAACGTTAAGAGGTAGACCAAATCTTACTATACAAAGATGTTTATCTCCTTATAGCACACAATGTATGACTAAATGCTTTTTCTTTGTGGAGTGAACCATTTCGGAGATACTTATTGTTATTTGTGTGAGTTATGCAGTACTTTTACTTTTCTCAAATGGAAGCTCGTTATTCATTTTTGCACCTTTTGGTCGGACAAAGAGAACGGAATTTCAAAGCCTTCATATAGCGACGAGGTTTAAAAGATTTGACAATCGCCCACAGCCTACTGTATTCCCATATTACCCTTGCGTCTACAAGAAAATCAGCAGCAAGGCAATTTCTGCAAATGTTGATCTTAACTAGCATGAAGAAGATAGAGGATTAAGTGTTTATAAGAATAGTACACGAGTAGAGAAATAGATATGAGTGCAAGATATCAAATATTTTAGGCTGTATTTGTTGTTGTAATAGGCTATAGTGGGTCCATAAATGTCCTGTATTCAATATAATATCCACTTACGCAATTCCTTTAATTGACAACTTTTGGTGTGGGGGTTCCTAATTAAGGTGCAAATTTGAACTTGAGAGAAAAATTCCCAAGCATTTGCCCTGAACCAGCACAGATGTCCACGCAATAATTTCAAAGTATTTGACTATTCGAACTCTGACCAGTGCAGCAGGAGGATCGTGTTTACCCTGATGATGCCAAGCGCAGTACTTGGCGAAACGTTGGTATCTATCATGCCTTCAAGCCCGGAAGAACTAAAAATTTCGAATACTCAAGACATCGGCCGTGAAAGCCTAAGTACATATATCAAAGTATTTGATTTGTTTTCTCAGTTACCAATGTTTCTATTTCTGAGAGTAAGTGAAAGAATTTAAAATTAAGACTAAAATGGGTTTAGCGTGTGTCCATTTCTGCCTGTTTTTCTCTGTTTGTGCTATTCTCTTCCGTACTTCTATTTTGGTTTCCTTAGTTCTTCCAATGTGTATAACCACACGGTAATAAAGAATTCTTCCTCATCTTTTATTTCAGTTTGTTTTAGGATAAATGTAAGCTTGAGATAAAAATATGAACATTCTTCCCATTCTCCGTAATTAATTGCGAAAGCGAAAAGCGAGAAGGAGTAGAATGAAAATGCAGATGGTGAAACGCTTGTGATTATTTAGTCATTAGAGGACACAATAGAAACACGTGACGGGCACTTTTCTCCGTTCCCCGTCATTTGTAAGGAATATAGTAGGCATTCTAGAATATCTGAGCCTGAGAACATAACTGACCAAAATACAAGCTGTGGTGAAATTCTAATGCATCCTATATTATTCTTTTATCCCGTTAATTACAATGACTAGTCATTTAAAACTTTATTGAAGTATTCATGAATATTCTGTACACTTATGTACAGGGAAATGTTGGTACGCTCTTAGAGTAAGACGAAAGATCTGATGTGTTACATTCACATCACTTTCTCTACTCTTGTACTAACCATTCCCACCAACTCTTATTCCTCTATCTTCAACATAAACAATTGCAGAAATTAATTATCGTATTGCTAATTTCCTTGCAAGTGTAATGAAAATATGCCAATACTTGAGCGATAATCAAATCTTTTAAAGCTGGTCTCTATCTGAAGACTTTGAATTTCTGTTTTCTTTGCAGGGCCAAGAGATAAAATAGTTAATAACGATCTTCCATTTGAGAAAATTTAAGTATTCCAAACTTACACAAATAACAAGGACTACCTCAAAGATGCACTCTACAAAAATGCTTTTGGACATAAGTTCTGTTTTAACGACATCTAAATTTTTATACAGGTAGTTAGATGTAGGTTTTATCTCTTACAGTTTAGCAATTATGTAACAGTGATCAAGAGTAAACAGGATTGCATAGGCTCTAGTCAGAGAATTGAAAATATATATTTTATTTGCCAGAAATATATTTTAAACAAATGCCATTTTAATCAAAATCGTCGGAGCAATTTTTGAGAAAATCCAAATTTTCGAAAAAGTTTCCATTTGAAGGGTAGATTAGGCTGGAGAAATTTTCTTTAAAATCTTCATCTTGCATAAATATATTAAACTTAAATACCAACTTCGTTTTTAAGCGAGTTTTCGTTTTTGAGTCATGACAAGGAGACACACGCGACACTTCCGGACCTTGTTCTAAAAATTATTTTTCTTTTTCAGCTGAGGTGGCCTCAGCACATGTATTTCGGCTGAAATATCTACATTGAAATTTTAGGTCGAATACTTCACTTATATTTACTATACGCAGCAGAGAAAGTAAAATTGGAATGCATTTCAATGCATATTTCTATCTACTCACCACAACCAGGCTTAATTTTGACCTCACGAACGTTTTCTAAATCTCTTTAAACAGTAGTCCTTGCTTTTCAAACCACTTAACCAGAGTACTTACTATTTAATTCGATATAAATTTATTCTATTTGAAAATTGCTCCTATTGTTGGACAAAGATAACTCTCTAAAGGGGCTAAATTTGTCTAATAATAAATTCAAACTAACTCCATAAAATTTAAGTACTTCAATGTGGGACTTGCAATTCGATAAATTTATAAAAAGACAGGAATTTGAAAGATTTCCAAAAGTCGTTGTCTGAAAGCTGGTCATTAACACAAATTGATATCAGAGTTCCATTAGCTTTTACCATATTCCAAATAATCGGTTATTGTAAATCTCTCTAATCCAAAAAGAGGTGCCGGTTTTACACAGGATACTTCTTTAGTTAGAAGTTACCCCAGTCAAGCTATATGATGTTAAACTACAATAATAGAAAAATCCTAATATATCTATTTCAAATAAATTCTACGACCTTAGCAAAATCAGAATATGTATAGCATCAGCATGTATAACATGTAGAACATAGGGAATAGACACAAAAGCGGTCCTCAATTTAATGTATACGTATGATATGCATAATTAATCTTCAAGCTTTTCATTCCAAATATTCCAAATGACATACATCTAATAACCCTACTTTACCTCGAGTTATGCATGATTTTCTCAAAGCTTGTATTCTTTTTTGAAATACTTATTTACATTTGAAGTTCACATTATGACCATCAAAACTAGAGAAATTATTTTCAAAACAATGCGCTAATGGCCATAGAATCCCAAATGGTTCTATTTATGGGAAGAGACCCCGACTTAAGATTAAAATCTAGAAGTGCTAGATCAGACTATAAGCACTGGTTGGAAAAATAGTTCATTTTATTTTAAAGTAATCAATAATACATCACAAAATATCGTACGTTTTAGCTAAAAGAAAAACTAGCCTTCAGATATGTGCCTTGGTTCAACCAATGGAAGAGGCAAATAAATAACTTAGTGAATTTCATTTGTCATGATTATGATCATAGATCGCCAGAAATTTTTTATAAAGACAAAGTATGGTAAATAATGAAGCAAATATACGAGTACATTTTTAAATATGTAACCGATTACTATAAAATTCAACTTCAATCTAGTGTTAAAATATATTTAATAAATTTCGTTGCATGAACTGGATTGTAGTTTATCAACACTATTTATTAGAATATAGAAGATTACTGAAACCAATTAAGTTTAGTTAGTTACGAAAACTATTTCAAAAGCAAGTTCTTGATTTATGTAAGAAAAACAAGATAGAAACCTTGTCACTTTAAAGGACAAATCTTAGAAACTCTGTTTCCTCTTCCATCCTCTCTACAGTCCTTTTTCTGCCAGAACCTATCTGCATTTTCTTTCGGTGGTCTTCTGTCTGGCATTATTTCTGTGTGTTCGTCTTACTATCATTTAATGTTATTCAAATTAAAAATCGCTAATTCTGCTCTAACGTCTTTAGCTTGAGGTGGCAGACTTTGAGGTTAATTTATATGTTTGGTCCAAAATTATGGAGAAATATATAATCAAAAAGTAAATAATTTTAACTTTTCGTGGGAAAATGTATGTTCGAACAGGTTAATAAAATATTACTCTGTGATGCACGATAAAACGAGAAGACACGCATATAAAGCTATAAATAATGGCAATACTGATGGATCTATGTTTCTATCTGAAACTTGGACACTAACAGGAAATAAAAGAAACGCAGTACGAGCAACACAGATGGCATTCCTGGTGTAATATAACTTGAGTGACACATGCAGATAGGATATAAAATGGAACAACTGTGTTTCAATAGCGTGACTTCCCTATATGAAATGGTCTTTTATCACATTATCTGCCGTAAATGTAATAAATCACGCCTTTGAGCAAAACAGAGTTTTGATCCCCAAACAGAATAGAATACCGCCAAAATATTGTATCTTACTTTGAAACAGTAAGACAGTACAAATGGCTGTCTTACTTCCAACTGCAGGAACACAAAATAATTTGTAAAAGAATATGCGTGTCCATCTTGTTAACAGTAGAAGCCCAATGCAGGACCTAGGCTGAGATTTTTACATGGCAAGGAACCTCTACAGATACTTTTACTGATAATTCATTACAGTGTAATGAGCATTATCATAGTATAAGACATGTCTCTCATTCCACTGTCATTTAGAATGCCAGCTGTTCGCGTCGATGGTGTTTGCATGCATTTTATATCGATCACTCTGAGGTGTAACTCAACAAAGAGAATATTTAACAACACTTGAATGAACAACTGACTTGACAACAGCAGATAAATTCGCCAGCAATACATCGAGAGGACCCCTCTACTGTGTTCATGTCATTAGCAGCGGAAGAAGTTTGAGGGACAGTTTTAACAACTTCTTGGAACGCGGTCGTTAGGAGATGGGTACTGCTATACACCAGTACTTGCTTAATTTGCGAACGTATAATTTTACTTGGGAGTAGTATGTTTTCAGCTTAGTTAGTACCTCTAAGCAGGCGTGATGCACAAGGCACGGCGTTCTCGTGATAACGCATGGTGTACCACCATCAAGTTCCAAAGCTTTGTGCAAGGCACTGTTTGGGCCAGTAGGTCACGCCTGGAAGTGTGGAGTAAAACAGATAGTATATATGGCAGCGTTTTTATTTTTCGGAAGAGTTATGGCCATGTAAAGAACATCCGGTGGTAAACCTTATGATTCTTTTGTGGGAAAACTGTTAAACGATGATCAATTGTGATCATACTTTGGATAATATCACTAATGAAATATGTTTATTAGAGATTCAAGAAACCACACAAAATAGCAACACTGGCACTGTTTATAGTCCAGCTGCCTTTAGACAGTAATTGTTATTCTGTTTATATCATCTCCAGAAGCTCCCCACTCCACACCACGATTGCACGTTCAAGGACAAACACATCTTTCTGAGTGAATGACAGTACAGGGACCTGATGCTTTGGAGATTATAGTCTCCGACTCTGACACATATTACTGGAGTTATGTGAATATACTTGCATACAACTCTTAGGAATTAGGAACAATATCCACTCGCCGTAGATTTAGATTATGGTTTATAACGGAAGAAAATTTTAATTCGATTGCGCCATGGCTTTTAACTTGATTCTGCAGTGTAATTCAGTAGTTAGAATTTCCTGTTAAATTACTACTGTTTTTGTTAAAAAAAAAAAAAAAAAAAGTAACGCGTACGTTGAGTGGTTGAAGTGCTTACGATAATTCACAGTTGTTTAGAAACTCTGATTTTGACAAAGGGTTTAGATAAATATTTATGACGCAAGGAACGAGTATGTATTAGAGTTGTACTTATTTTGGGTAATGGAGACGCGGGGAAGCTCTTCCTTCGCAAGAAGCGCTTTGTTTGACTTGTGAATTTATTTCTGAAAAACGTGGATAGAAGAATCAAGCTTTAATACATGTCCTAATAGAAGATGTTAGGGGTATTGATATTGTGACAAAACGACAAAAGCCCGTTCAAGTATATACTTTGGTATCACTTTATTCTCCTTCAAAAATGTTGCACAAATGAACAATTCTCTTTTCGTGACCGTAACAAAATTATAGGTCTTTCGTGATATTACAACTCACGTGTCTTTTATCTCATAACCTTCACTCAGTCCTTTCAATGTTTTTCTTCACTTTCCATGTCTCTTGCACGGTAACCCTGGCGATACAATCACTCGACACTCGTTAAATCTTCTTTACTACGATGCGACAATCACTGACACAGTGACCAACCTACGTAGATAACATTCTTTACCAATAAGTTATAAACTTAATGAATAAGCTTATGTCTTGAAATCATAATGATAGGGCTAATGTAATTAACTCTGCTGTTTCTTTGCCTTATTATATAGCTGAAATGGCGTCAAACAGATTTTTTGCGATCACGTAGCCAGATTTTTATCGAAGACTCCCGAGAAAACCCCTTTTAGTTCGCCGCTCTGATTGTTGCTGGTCACGTACACAAACGGTCGCGCGAGGCAGCCTGACCTTGAGAGCCTTTGTTTGTTTACTTGCCTGGTATACAGTGTGAAGCAGGTTAGCCCCGCCCTTCCTTTCTTTTGCGCCGGCGTCACAATATTGATAATGAACACTACTTCAATATTTTCATTTTTACTACATTTGCACATTAGCAATAATTTTAGTTAGTAAGAGTAGCATGCTTTCAAGTTTGTTCATCGTTTCAAATGCCCGTGATATACTCAAGCCATAGGTATTTATTTTCTCCGACAGGGTGGAACGGATTGAGGGGTAAGGCACAGAGGGCACGCCTCGCATTTAGAGGTCGCTCGCACAAAACTACTAAAAATTGAGAAGTCAGTTAGATTCGGATGTACCCAAATATTTATTTGTGTTACAACTTAAACATTCAAAGAGAAAGAAATAACAAAGAAAGTTTAAACACGTCTAATTTTTGAAACAATGTTTATTGTTGCTTTTCCAACACGCATTGTCTATTTTAATGTGTAACTGAGTGGAAATGCTTTCCACAAGACTAATTTCCCCAGTCTACCTCACGTATTGAAGTGTGAATAGATGGAATCAATGGAATGGTCTATACTAACAGACGCTGTTCATTTCGAGGTGCAATTACGACTGTGCAAAAAACATCAGGTAGCAAATCAGTTGATGTGTTGTTCGGAAAATTTTAGACGAAGAGAAAAAATCAGCTAACTCACTGAAGTGGATACATCTTATTCAGGTATCAATTATCAAATGATCTGTGCTTATACACGTAACGTGCAGTAAACTGTGATACCGTGCAAAGGATGGTCGGGGCTCAGCTACTTCACACCACATACCAGGCTGGCGAGCAAAGGTCACGCTGCCTCACGCGACTGCATGTGTATACATGACTAACAACTATTAAGTGGCGACCCAAAGGTTTTACAGAGCATTCGAGAAAGACCTGGCTACGTCATCACCGGCGTGGTTGTGAAAGTCGAGAAAGGAGGTCCATGTGACTTCATCCGCCCTATATAAGGAGGCGAAGAAACAACAGGGAGGGAGAGAGTTACGGTTAAACATATGAGTCGGTCAGTGTGTCAGTGAGTGCCAGACACCTGTGCGTGTATCATCGCGTTGTGAAGAAGTTTTAACGGGCGTCAAGTGATTGTATCATAGGAATTAGTATATAAGAGACACACAAGGTGAATAAAGGCAGTGAAAGAACTGAGTGAAGGTTATGAGAAGTAAACAGTTGTGAGTTGTAATATTACGAGAGGCTTTAGATTGTGTTAATTCAGTAGAAGTGAACTGCGTATTTGTTCAAAAGTTTAGAAGACAATAAAGTGAGAAAAAAGGTTTAATGACTGATGTTATGCGACTGTAATGCGTTAAATTAATGCTTGTGAATTTTCTTAATTAATCGTTCATAGACCTTCAGTAAAACCAAATTTGATCGCCAGTTCTGGATATGTATTAGGAATGTTTATTTCTATGTAGCGTTAACATTTAATGCCATATATTGATATTCTCGAGGTGCACTCAGCCTCGTTAGGTCCCGGGGAACCTATTGAGGAGGTACTTGATGGAGAAGTAGCGGCCCCAGGTCGAGAAGGCCGTATAACTGGCCTGGAGAGCTCGGGGCGCTGACCACGACCCACCTTCTAGTACTGCACCCCACCAATGACGCCTGTAGTGGGCAGAGGTGGGCGATCGGGCGGCAAGTCCCTTCATGGGCTGTTTGGCTAGGGGTTATATTCATATTATTTGCGTCGTAAACTGGACCCGTTGTGCTTAAAACTGGCTAAGTTTTGTTGAAAATCAGGGCTTAGGTTCAAAGACAGAAAGCAATTATCCTGGATTTACTTGTTCTCCTCGTAGATACATATACTTCTCTTCGATTTGTTAAAAACTTTAAGAACGATAGGTTCCTTTTAGTTTCAGCTGAAGAGAGAACCTGTAGATCCTTGTTCTATTGGCTGTAATCGGATCACTCAAGCGAAAAACTCTTCTCTTGTTATAAGCTCTCCCAATCTCTGAAGCAGGATGTGTCCAGTAAGCGATAAGCAAGTGTTTTCTCTGATTGCCACTGAAACAGAAAACAAAGCGTAGCGCAGTTTTAAACTTTCAAGATTCCTAGCAACTACGAAAAGAATTTATATGCATTATAAAACTTTACTCTGCAGAATGACTCAGGTGGTAACGTTTATGGCCCGCATTCGTGAGGTCGCGGGTTCAATCTACGTGGCCAACCTTCCTGACCCATAGTTTTTTTCGGAGGTTTCCCGGGTCGCCAGGCAAACGCTGGGAAGGATTTTCATATGCTCCGAATTTCTTGTCCCTCTATTTTGTTACATTAATCATTTTATTTCACCCTTCATCCCGTTATGCTTCTTTCAAAGTTGGAAGCGTCTGCGAGGGGAAACAAGGGCAGGGGAAACAAAAGCACTTCGTAAATCTCGTCCCTCGGATGGACACCACGGGAGGGGGGGGGGGAGGATCTTATTTCCGAGTCCCATGCCCCTCTTGGGAGTAAGAGCCCTAAGGGGTAGAGGAACCGGACTGAGCTAGCCTCTGCCGGGGTACTTCTGAAAATATAGAGACCTTGCCCTCTGCTTTGTCGCGTCAACGTTTCGGTCACTCTTGTTATCCGTTCGCTTCATCCTCTCGTGAGGTACGTCAGGGGCATAGGCACAGAACATCGCGTTTGGTCAAGGTGATAAAATTTGCTATACTTATTTGGTACATTAATGATGAAACTAATTAAAACAAAGCTTAAATGCAACAAAAACATGACATAAAGGTTATGTATGTACAGTTTTAGAATCCAGAACATTGGTGACATGCATCTGAAGCACTTAAGTAATGATAATAAATATGACATCGTATGAATTTAATGTTTTCAGTTGTGTTTTTTTCCAACATATCTTGCGTGTGGTTAGCCGTTAACTATATATTGATATTATTTGAAATAAAGTATAGTGGCTTTTGGTTTAAACACATTCCCTGTGCGGTAACACTTGAAATGTTAAGGCCATCGTATTAGCTTCTATACGACTCCATCTTATTCAGGACCTGTAAACATGGTTATTTGTCTGTAATTTACTTCAACTCATAAACGCTCCAATCCTTAAAGAAACATCAAACCAGAGATTACCCTGCACCCCCCCCCTCCTCCCCCACCATACACACACACTCACTCACTATAATAAGGTATGTAGACCAATAAGGCTAACTATGGTTTCCGAAAAACTTCTGCATAATAGCAGTAGGTAGTAGCATCTTCTTGATTGTCATGCTCTGCTGGCCCTGGAAGCGCATATCTATTTCTTTCCCAGTATGCACGATAATGTAGAAGCAAGTTGTGCACTTGGACTTTACTTAGCTTACACAAAGAATTGGCAAATACATTGTCTTTATAGGGCTAACTTGCCGTATTATTGCTGTATTATTATTATTATTATTATTATTATTATTATTATTATTATTATTATTATTATTATTATTATTATTATTATTATTAAATCGAATTTAACCGTAGCATTACCAAGTCTTATTTCATAACATCGATTAACCCCGTACTTTGTGACCACCACTAGTAACCAAATGTCTGTGCAATTTTTTAAACACATTTATTTTAAAATGGGGTATTAAATGTTCTCATGTTTATAAAGGTAATACTTAACACTGTATATTATTTTTTCTTTTATCCATGAATGACATTTTACCAACGAGTCATTACTTTATGAACACGTTGACATTTATTTGTTTTCCAAAAAGACCAACAATGAAAAGTTTGAAACAAATGCGCAATTCAGTAGTAGAAACAGCGGTTGACAACTATTAACTGCATGCCTTTAATCAAAAATTGAATGAAAAATTTTTAAAAATTACAGAAGGTGGGCATCAAGTACTCCCCCCTCCCTCCCCCTAGTAATGCGTGGATTAATATACTTTCGTACTGTATAAGCACTTTTATGAAGACATCATATTTGTGGACTATAATTGGTAAAATTTCGAGGGAGCGTATGTATAGACCTATACATTGGCAATGGTGCACTGAAGACGTGTAGTGAGGAGCTCTTGGATATCCATCAATTACTTCTATCACGTATGTACTAATGACTTAAGTAACAATATTCTAAGGCAGGAACGTATCTATGAACACTCTAATATAATAATTATCAAGCAGTAGCAATAAAGTGTGATAGAAATTCGCATTAATAATCAGACCCTGCTAATCCACCGAGTAACAAAACACCATCGACATATTTCAAAACTGCCAACCCAACAAAATCATAGTACTGCACTGTAACCTTGAACAAGACATCCTCAACTCCGCATAATCAGCTGTTCTACGAGCGCAATATTCAATCACCAGTTTTTAATAATGGACTCTTGTTACGTGTGTAATATAAAATTCTCTGGAAGAGGTGAGAAGACAGACAAACTACAATGTGTCGAATGCCCATTTAAAATGTTTGAATATTCGAAAAGAAGATTTAGATTTTCTCAAGCAAGGTTCCACATGAATGAAGTGTGCAAACTGTACTAGAAGGAAAGGTGATGCAGCGCCGTTGGCTTCCCCGATAGTTACAGAAGAATCAAGTTCAGGGATTATGGAAATACTACAACAGATCAAAAATGACGTAACTGTGATAAAAACGTTTCAAAGAACACTAGGAGTTGATCTGGGAAAATCAATTGATTGCTGCCATGAAAAACTTGATACTAGTTTAAAAAAATCAAGAAATATACTCCAAAAAGCTAGAAGAAACACTAAAAATCTTGGAAGAGGTCAGAAATGAAAATTTAGCATTGCATAAGGAAAACAAGGAATTAAAGGAACGTCTGGAAGACCTTGAGCAGTACTCAAGAATTAATATGCTGGAAATTCACGGCGTGCCTTCTCAACCCCTGGAGAACACCACTGAAGTGATTAAAACCATTTGCAAAACTCTTGATGTAAAAATAGAAGATCATGATATTGATGTTTGTCATCGCTTAAACTTAAATCCTTCATCTCAGCTACCTAGTCCAATCGTCGTTAAGTTCTGTAGAAGATCAACTAAAGAAGAATTACTAGGAAGACGACGTGTCAAAAGGAATCTGTCCACTTTGGACCTAGGGTTTACGTTTCGCAATCCTGTCTACATCAACGAGAGCCTCTGCCCAACTCGAAGACGTTTGTTTGCTAAATGCAGGCAAATCCGGAGATCTGCCAACATAAAGTATCTGTGGTCGAGAAATGGAAAAATATTTATGAGGAAAGAAGACTCTTCGCCAGTTGTTAACGTAACTACGGAAGAAGACATCAAGAAATGTAGTGAACCTAATTAGATTGTGACTTTTACGCTTCGTAATAAGTAAAACAAAGTTCTTAGATATTTACTATCAAAATGTCAGGGGACAGAACAAAAACTGTTGAATTTTACACTAGTATAATTTCTTCAAATTATGATGTGATTAGCATAACTGAGTCTTGGTTGTTAGATGGTATTCATAACTTTGAACTATTCGATAACAGATATACTGTATTTCGGAAAGACAGAAATTCACAAAACCCTAGCGGCGGAGTGTTAATAGCAATTAAATCAGCATTTAATCCTGAAAAAATCTCTTTTCTTGATACTAACAATGAATCAATCTGGATAAAATTTTATTACTATTTTATTATAAAATTTATTGTAAATACAGTTTATTTTCCTCCAAATACTAATATAAATTCATTTAAAGAATATTTTGATCAGATAGAAGAAAATCTTCATAAATTTAGCTCACATATAATTATTACAGGTGACTTTAATATATCTGAAATAATTGATTCCACTTACGATCTAAGTAAAGGTAGTAATAAAGCAAAATTGCTTAACAATGCGTTATCTTTTACTAATATGCAATCCGTGAACAACGTAAAAAATGTAAGTGGTAAAACGCTAGACTTAGTTTTAACTAACATAACACTTAATATAAAAGAAGATGATAATTCGTTGGTACCTATAGACTTGTACCATCCTCCACTAAATTTAACGGCCAAAATTGAGAATACTGTAAAAAATAATATGGCGACAACATGTACCTATAATTTTTGCAAAGCTAATTTTAACAAGATGTACGAGCTTAAAAGAGACTGTAAATGGGATCATATATCAATAGATCAGGATGTTAATTAATTATTCAGTGGCTATTTTCTACGACAAAATTTACTCAATACTTGATAAATGCGTGCCAAAAAGAAAACAATATAAACACAAATATCCTGTTTGGTTCACTAAAGAAATAATAAAAAACTACAATTAAAAGAAAAGTACCGTAAAAATAAAAATGTATCGGAATATTATTTGTGGTGCTATAAAAATACTCGTAAATTGTTAAAAAGTCAAATTAAGATAGCCTTTAGAAATTATGTTAAGCTTGTTGAAGTTAAAATGATACATAATACCAACGATTTTTGGCAATTCATTAAAAATAAACGGAAACAATATCAGACACATGCTGAGATGGAATATAATGGTAGAATATTGAAAATTCCTACTGAAATTGCCAATGGATATGCCGATTACTTTAAATCAGTTTATTCAAGTAGTACTTCAAAATACACTTATAAAGCTGATAATAGTGTCAACATTTTAGACTCTCTTAATATAAACGCAATAAGTGAAAATGAAGTCAAAATTGCAATAAAACAACTTAAGAGTAAAAGATCTGCAGGGCCTGATGGAATACCAACTTATGTATTTAAAGGCTGTGGAGAATTGTTATTATACCTCTAACATCAATTTATAACCAAATCCTACAACAAGGAATTTTTCCCAATGTATGGAAACAAACTAAAGTAATTCTGATTCCTAAATCTGAAAATTCTAAGCTGATAAGCAACTATAGGCCTATTGCTGTTTTGTCTACACCAGCAAAAATTATAGAAAGCATTATTTATACACATATATTTAACCACATAAAGTTAGTAATTTCACCGCTACAACATGGTTTCATGCCAAAAAGATCAATTGTTACAAATCTTTTTAACTTCACTGAATATGTATCATTAGAACTAGACCATTTCAAACAAGTAGATGTAGTATATACTGATTTTCAAAAGGCTTTTGATAAAGTTGATCATGACTATTTACTTGCTAAGTTAGCTAAATTAAGTTTTGCTTTTCCATTAATGAAAATATTTCAGTCATATTTAAAAGATAGATCGTAGGTAGTCTATTATAAGCATTGCATGTCATACCAATTTAATGACATAATAAAATAAATAAATAAATAAGGCCAGGCCCAGAAAGGGAGCTGGTACTGTTATATTTGCAAAGAGGACAAAATCATAGATATAATGTTTGAAAGTTGTTGTAGATATGTATGTTCATCAACTTTGTGTTGCTATATAAAAGCAAGATACGATTAATCATTTTCAGTGTCCAAAATCTGACTATGCCTAAGTTAAGTCCTTTTTAAATTTTTGATTTACATAAGTAAGTTAGTCAATACTGGGCTTTCATATTTCATTTTCTTTAATAAAACATATTTCTGTTCAAAAAGTTACTTAATGATTCACATGGTCATCTGTGTCCTGACGTCAACTAAAGTAATTTAAACTGGCCTTATGCGAGACCCCTGGTCTCAATAAGACCAATTTGTCCCTTTTAAAATTCGAGAATTTTAACGTTATACTTCTTGCGTTATCCAATAAACTTTACATTTTCTTTTCCCCAAGCATCAATATATAAATTTGCTAAATTTTAACACATTTGGCCCGGCAGATATGAATTAACATTGAATCAAATCTTTGCATGGCCTTATTTGGCGCGCTTACCTTATTATGTGCAGAATTGCAATGTTCATCTTAGGTGACTAAATGCATATCGAGAAATACCAGGTCTACCTGCTGTGAATGCTCGGGTATCATCGTAACCTCTGGTTCCAAAGATCGCGAATTAAACCTCTGCAATGGATTTTTTTGGCCGTAAAAATCCTTAGCATGGCTTTCTTTGGAAGGGAAGTAAAGCCGGTGATCCCGTTCCGTAGTTTTACGGCAGGTAAATGAACATCAGACCTGATAAACAGGCCTCTGAGCAAAACTAAGCGATGTTTCATGCACCATACATAGAACCACAACAGCTAAAGGGCGCCCATAAGTAAAACCTCAACCCTAATTTAGCTGCCTTGGACTTGTACTAACACAACACGGGGTCGAGAGACCAACATGCGTGGGCAAGGACGTGGAGTTAATAGCCATGCAGGAAGGATCTCTCAAACTAGATCGATCTTTAAGGGAAGAAGAGAGAGATACTTTAAGAGGAATCGCCTCTATAAACACCCATGTATTTCCTCCACCAATCAGCAGCCTAAGAACGTTCCGTTAAACTATTGGCTCTGTTTCTCCCCTCCCATATGCTTATAGTAGGATCGTTCTAGTTTGAAACAGATTTAGCTATTAGCAATGGTTACGAATATTAGATATCAGTAGTGTCTCATATGCTCATAGTATTATGTTCATTAATACAGATATAAGTGTTGATAAAGTTTTTCGACGAGCTTGGCAAACTTTTGTGACCTTGATAATGAATTCTAGACCAAATGTTGAAAAATTAGTATCTTATGACATTAAATTTACCTTTAAGAAACAATTAGGTTACTAAAGCAGCTATCTATTGTGAACTGTATTCAATCAGGTAATTACAATGTCACAGTGTATCATATTTTCTACCTTACTTTTAATACTATGAACATAATGCAGACTGCCACCGTAGTGCAGTGATAGGTTGCTGGTCTGTGGCGTGGACGAACCAGGTTCGATTCTCGGTACAGGCGTAGGGCCCCATTAGGTCCTGGAAGAGCCAATTGAGGAGCTACTTAATGAGGAACTGGCGGCCGTATAATTGGCCGGAGGGCTCGGGGCACTGACCACGTGCCACCTTCCAGTACTGCACCCTATTCATGACACCTGTAGTGGGCAGCGGTGGGGGACACAGCGGCCGGGCGGCAAGCCTTGGACTTTCATTGGCTGTTGCGCTGGGGTTTAATTTTTCCAAGCACTTGTATGTTTGACTTTTCTTAGTAGATTAGGTACATTTTTCTTAGAAGGACTGGGTAGATATCTGTAATTGTGAATAACAATTTTGCATTTTTGATCATAAAAACAGAATACTTCAATACAAGTAAATTCCACATAATTCTAGTTTCGTAATAATTAATGGAAGTACAAATGAAAGTAAATGACCGCAATATTCAACAGCATATTGTTGATTATGTGTAATGCTACAAGTTATTTACATCACAATGTACACTTCGAATTGCATCTGTAGGACTGTTTAACGAGTAAAACAAAGCAATAAAAATCTATGATTAAGAGGATATTATTTTATAGGGATAAATCATTTTAAGATAAAAATATTAGTAACGAGTGAGATGGCACCCAGATAAAGTGTAAGACTCGTATTCGGGAGATTGTTGATTCGATATCCGCGGCCACACCTTCTGTGCCGTGGGGTTTTCCGGAGATTTTCCCGGGTTACGGCTTTATGCATGTTAGCATATTTACTAAACATAAAACAAAGACAGCGCTGCATATTTTAATAAATCTTTATGATTCTCTCCGTTTAATCTTATTCATTTCTCTGTCACTTATCTAAAAAGTTCGATATCGACATTTCACCGGAAATATACGGTTTGAGACTTAGTACGCACACAAAAAACAATATAGCACTTTTAGAAAGACCTCCAAGTGTGTACATGTGTGTAAGAGAGGAGAGAGAGAGGGAGGAAAGAGAGGGAGGGAAAGAGAGGGAGGGAAAGAGAGGGAGGGAAAGAGAGGGAGGGAAAGAGAGGAAGGGAAAGAGAGGGAGGGAAACAGAGGGAGGGAAACAGAGGGAGGGAAAGAGAGGGAGGGAAAGAGAGGAAGGGAAAGAGAGGAAGGGAAAGAGAGGGAGGGAAAGAGAGGGAGGGAAAGAGAGGATGGGAAAGAGAGGGAGGGAAACAGAGGGAGGGAAACAGAGGGAGGGAAAGAGAGGGAGGGAAAGAGAGGAAGGGAAAGAGAGGGAGGGAAAGAGAGGGAGGGAAAGAGAGGGAGGGAAACAGAGGGAGGGAAAGAGAGGAAGGGAAAGAGAGGGAGGGAAAGAGAGGAAGAGAAAGAGAGGAAGGGAAAGAGAGGAAGGGAAAGTGAGGGAGGGAAAGAGAAAAACGGAAAGAGAGGGAGGGAAAGAGAGGAAGGGAAAGTGAGGAAGGGAAAGAGAGGAAGGGAAAGAGAGGAAGGGAAAGAGAGGGAGGGAAAGAGAGGGAGGGAAAGAGAGGGAGGGAAAGAGAGGGAGGGAAAGAGAGGAAGGGAAAGAGAGGGAGGGAAAGAGAGGGAGGGAAAGAGAGGAAGGGAAAGAGAGGAAGGGAAAGTGAGGGAGGGAAAGAGAGGAACGGAAAGAGAGGGAGGGAAAGAGAGGGAGGGAAAGAGAGGAAGGGAAAGTGAGGAAGGGAAAGAGAGGAAGGGAAAGTGAGGGAGGGAAAGAGAGGAAGGGAAAGAGAGGGAGGGAAAGAGAGGGAGGGAAAGAGAGGGAGGGAAAGAGAGGGAGGGAAAGAGAGGAAGGGAGAGAGAGGAAGGGAAAGAGAGGGAGGGAAAGAGAGGGAGGGAAAGAGAGGGAGGGAAAGAGAGGGAGGGAAAGAGAGGAAGGGAAAGAGGGGAAGGGAAAGAGAGGGAGGGAAAGAGAGGTAGGGAAAGAGAGGTAGGGAAAGAGAGGGAGGGAAAGAGAGGGAGGGAAAGAGAGGGAGGGAAAGTGAGGGAGGGAAAGAGAGGAAGGGAAAGAGAGGGAGGGAAAGAGAGGAAGGGAAAGAGAGGAAGGGAAAGTGAGGGAGGGAAAGAGAGGGAGGGAAACAGAGGGAGGGAAAGAGAGCGAGGGAAAGAGAGGGAGGGAAAGAGAGGGAGGGAAAGAGAGGGAGGGAAAGAGAGGAAGGGAAAGAGAGGAAGGGAAAGAGAGGAAGGGAAAGAGAGGAAGGGAAAGAGAGGGAGGGAAAGAGAGGGAGGGAAAGAGAGGGAGGGAAAGAGAGGAAGGGAAATAGGGGAAGGCAAAGAGAGGGAGGGAAAGAGC
The DNA here is from genome assembly GCA_030765045.1 of Tenodera sinensis. NCBI lineage: Eukaryota > Metazoa > Arthropoda > Insecta > Mantodea > Mantidae > Tenodera > Tenodera sinensis. The sequence continues at coordinate 73,493,181 of CM060967.1, forward strand.
GGTAGGGAAAGAGAGGTAGGGAAAGAGAGGGAGGGAAAGAGAGGGAGGGAAAGAGAGGGAGGGAAAGAGAGGAAGGGAAAGAGAGGGAGGGAAAGAGAGGATGGGAAAGAGAGGAAGGGAAAGAGAGGGAGGGAAAGAGAGGAAGGGAAAGAGAGGAAGGGAAAGAGAGGAAGGGAAAGTGAGGGAGGGAAAGAGAGGGAGGGAAAGAGGGAGGGAAAGAGAGGGAGGAAACAGAGGGAGGCAAAGAGAGGGAGGGAGAGAGAGGGAGGGAAAGAGAGGGAGGGAAAGAGAGGGAGGGAAACAGGGAGGGAAAGAGAGAGAGGAAACAGAGGGAGGGAAAGAGAGGGAGGGAAAGAGAGGGAGGGAAAGAGAGGGAGGGAAAGAGCGGGAGGGAAAGAGAGGGTGGGAAAGAGGGAGGGAAAGAGAGGGAGGGAAAGAGAGGGAGGGAAAGAGAGGGAGGGAAAGAGAGGTAGGGAAAGAGAGGGAGGGAAAGAGAGGTAGGGAAAGAGAGGTAGGGAAAGAGAGGGAGGGAAAGAGAGGGAGGGAAAGAGAGGGAGGGAAAGAGAGGGAGGGAAAGAGAGGGAGGGAAAGAGAGGGAGGGAAAGAGAGGGAGGGAAAGAGAGGAAGGGAAAGAGAGGAAGGGAAAGAGAGGGAGGAAACAGAGGGAGGGAAACAGAGGGATGGAAAGAGGGAGGGAAAGAGGGAGGGAAAGAGGGAGGGAAAGAGAGGGAGGGAAAGAGAGGGAGGGAAAGAGAGGGAGGGAAAGAGAGGGAGGGAAACAGAGGGAGGGAAAGAGAGGGAGGGAAAGAGAGGGAGGGAAAGAGAGGGAGGGAAAGAGGGAGGGAAAGAGGGAGGGAAAGAGAGGGAGGGAAAGAGAGGGAGGGAAAGAGAGGGAGGGAAAGAGAGGGAGGGAAAGAGAGGGAGGGAAAGAGAGGGAGGGAAAGAGAGGGAGGGAAAGAGAGGGAGGGAAAGAGAGGGAGGGAAAGAGAGGTAGGGAAAGAGAGGTAGGGAAAGAGAGGGAGGGAAAGAGAGGGAGGAAAGGGAGGGAGGGAAAGAGAGGGAGGAAAGAGAGGGAGGGAAAGAGAGGGAGGGAAAGAGAGGGAGGGAAAGAGAGGGAGGGAAAGAGAGGGAGGGAAAGAGAGGGAGGGAAAGAGAGGAAGGGAAAGAGAGAGGTAAACACAGGAAGGAAACAGAGGGAGAGAAATATGAGGGGGACAAAGAGGGAGGGAAAGAGAGGAAGGGAAAGAGAGGGAGGGAAACAGATGGAGGGAAACAGAGGGAGGGAAGGAGAGGGAGGGAAAGAGAGGGAGGGAAAGAGAGGAAGGGAAAGAGAGGAAGGGAAAGAGAGAGGTAAACACAGGGAGGGAAACAGAGGGAGAGAAATATGAGGGGGACAAAGTTGGAGGGAAAGAGAGGAAGGGAAAGAGAGGGAGGGAAAGAGAGGAAGGGAAAGAGAGGGAGGGAAAGAGAGGGATCGAAAGAGAGGGAGGGAAAGAGAGGGAGGGAAAGAGAGGGAGGGAAAGAGAGGGAGGGAAAGAGAGGAAGGGAAAGAGAGGAAGGGAAAGAGAGGAAGGGAAAGAGAGAGGTAAACACAGGGAGGGAAACAGAGGGAGAGAAATATGAGGGGGACAAAGAGGGAGGGAAAGAGAGGGAGGGAAAGAGAGGGATGGAAAGAGCGGGAGGGAAAGAGAGGGTGGGAAAGAGAGGAAGGGAAAGAGAGGGTGGGAAAGAGGGAGGCATTGAGAGAATGCATGTGTGTGAGTGTGAGCGCGCTCGCAGCGTGACCCAAGATGCCACATGATGTTCAAAAAATTCTCCGATTCTAAACCACCCGTTCACTGCAGCCGTTGAGGAGCAGAAATTGGTGCCTCCCTTCAACCCTCAACCTCATTTTCACCCGCTGCCCTGGAAAACCCTACATATTGTCATGAAAGTGGTTAAGCCCTGGAAACGGCAGGTACACGTATGACAACTCGGGCTGCTCTCAACCTACTAACAGGACAGACGGACGGACGGACGGACGGACGGACGGACCACCAGTTGCATGAAAATGTTTTCGTCATTTCATATTTTCTCAAACATTTCTCTACCAGTATTAAAGTACCAGATTATATTTGAGATGTTTACATGCCAAATAAATAAATGAATAAATCAATCAGTGAATGAATACATAAATAAATACATAAATATATAAATAAATACATAAGTAAGTGAGTAAGTAAAGTGAGTGAATGAGTGAGTGAGTGAGTGAGTGAGTGAGTGAGTGCGTGCGTGCGTGCGTAAGTAAGTGAACAAACAAAGAAACAAACAAACAAACAAATAAATATAAATATTATATATATAATTTTCTACCATTAACCTCTGAAGTGTGCTTCAATCTGAATAATTTTATATAACTGATGAACATTAAAAAATCTACATATCTCAAACCACATAATTTATATCAAAACATTTTGGAGCGTTAAACCTTTGTAAGCTATCCTTTGTTTCGGTTTGAGTTTTCAAAAACGTATAATTTGTACTTTCTGTATCGAGCACATAGGTACAGTATATGTTACGTTCCATTTAAAGATTGGATGCCGAGATTTCACCACAAATGCTTGTTTTGAGGCTTCCTGCATGCAAAAATTGACATTTTAGAAAAAGGTCGAGAGTGTATGCTTGAGCACCCTAGCTTCAAAACGAAAAGTTACATAAGTAACATCCTTACTATTTATGTTCAGTATATTCCAAGGAGGGACACGAAGATTTTTAAGAAAACACTTCTTGTTCTACCGCCACCGCCGCCGCCGCCACCGCCACCGCCACCACCACCGCCACCACTACTACAATCATGGATTAGGCTGCTGCCTATTCCTATGTCACGTCGATCCAATGTTTCCTACTTTCTTACTTTCACGTACACAGAGGAGGTACGCGAGGCAACCTGACCTTGAATGCCCTTCCCGCTCGCCGGTAGCTTAAGTGCTGCGAAGTAGCCTGGCCCCGCGCCTGTCCGTCGAGGTCAACATCACAATACCATATATTTAGGATATTTTCATGACAAATGAAAGGAAGGTCTAGAATTTACTAAGAATAGTCCCTGAAGGCCGCTTCATAATGGATGATTTTTGCATAATTGGTAAAGCGTAAGGGATAGGCACAATCTTATTGAAAAGAAAAAGTAAATCTCATTAAAGTGCACAATTTACGTCCTACAAAAATTTTTATAGAGTCAGCACTTTTGAAATATTCCTTGTTATTGGTTTTGATTTTTCAAATACTTATACTTTTCTCAGACAGTAGGGTTTTATTGTTTTCTGTGTATGTTCTAGCCATACAAAGAGAATGAAATGTGCAAAGCATGATATAGTGACCAGCTCGCTTATGGATACACACATTCATATGAATAACACGTCAGATTTGCTTTTGTTGGCTGCGCGATCTAATATAATGTTTGCTATCTTCTTTACTGGTGTTTACTTCGCTCTAGCAATTTTTTTTCCTTCTAAGCCGCAAAGTTAATCTTTCAGGTATCATTTTGTGGTTTAAATTTTGCTCTTGGTTTCACTGCGCAGAGATATTCGTTATCTGATCACAAAGGATTACGGGATCAGTGTTGAGCAATAACAATGTGTCGCCCTTAATTATCGATATTGACAGTTTGGTTAATATCTGACGCTTTCTGGCCCATGAGAGGTTTATATTAGATTACTGACATAGCATTAGTACAGTCGGTATAGTTTGAATGACGCTGGTCAGTTGACTGGCAATGAGGATGTTGAATGACACTTTCATATGATATCCACAATTGTTATATATGTGCTACCAAAAGCATTAATGAAACATAAGAGCTTTCTTAAATTCCTGTAACTTACATGCACAATTATACAACCTATCCCACCTTATTTTGAAACACGTATAAAAGAGAATGCTTATCGTAAGTGAGTGTTGTCCCACAACAGAAATAAATGTTCTAATGAAGCATTACAGGATTGTGAAACTGATTTAGGCAGAGATACCATATGGAAATGTTATAAAATTATGGCAGTGTCCATTATACCTTATGGAGTCGAGACCTGGACCTTGAACAGAATTGACAAAAGAATAATTAAAGCGACTGAAATGAAATTTTTGGCTGTAGTCTCAAAGATCATATTAACAGTGGAACAATAAGAGAGCAATCAAAATATTTAAACGACAAAATCAGGGAGTACAAAATGAAGTGACAAGATCATATCTCCCAAATGCCATAAGAAAGACTTACCAAATAGGACTTGCAGTACAAACCAGTTGGTAGGAGAGAAGTTGGAAGACCAAGGAGACGCTGGGAAGATCCCTTCTGAGGTGAAACAGGTCTATCTAGCCCATTTTGATTATGATGATGATTTAGGTATTTATCGAAAATAGTAATATATTTACTATCCTTACTGCAGTTAAATGTAATATGATCACTCTCTGTAAACCCTCCAGCAAGTGGCACAGTTACAAAGTACTAGCATAAACTGCAACAGAGGTTGTTGTAGTACTGCAAGCAACAAGTAATTTATTTGTAGCAGTCCTAAATCTTGTGCTTAATTTTGAGTTTAAAGTTGAGTTATTGACACTTAGTTCTAAAAAGTATCTAACTTTGAAACGTAACTACAATAAACGGGCGTTTTGCACCACAGAAGCCCAGGATTCTTTGCTTTCTCCTAGAACAGTTTACCAGCTTACATAGCGAGCATGACCTCGGTAAACAAGCACCGTATCAAAAGTAAGTCCTCCTCCTAATATAGCCCTCTTGGTGGTGCATACCAATTAAGCTGCATTTATTTACACTATTTTTGTTTACCTCTTCTACGTAATATGTTTACAACGAGCTGTTTTTTCTCTGCTTCATGTTAATCAACACATCCAAAGTTAGCTTCAGAAACATTTTGATGTAAGCACAACGGGCATAGAAAGGGCTGGAGCTATATTTGACTTCAAATTATACACTAAAGTCGCGAGAGGCAAATGTATGGCGTGTACTCATAAAATTAAGAACTACTGGAAAATGTAAACCAATAATACCGAACCTTTCTGAAATGTTAATGACCCACGCAACTTTTTGCATGTATTATATGTTAAACAAATCCGACATTTTTCCTGCAATAAAGTTTTATCCATCCGCTACAGTTTGTTATTCATACAAAAGTAATGCAGAGTTTCATAGATCAGGTAAGGGAAAAAAATCAAGGTGTACTGTTATTATCCAAAACAATATCTTAAATATATTACACTTAAATCAATATCGTTATTTTAAGAAAACGAAAATAATTATGCCTTTTTTATTTAAAGTGTAATATACAGCTGAAATTTTTCTTGAAAAATGTTATGCCCAACTGCAATACCAAGCCTATTATTTTGGATTATCCAACATTTCACTTTTAGTAAACATGTTCAGACACATATGGACTTAACAGAAAAAAATCTGATGTATTGCACTCATATGACTTTCTCTCCTCTTGTACGAAACATTCTTACAAACTCTTATACTTCTATCTTCTGCCTATTAGTTGAGATAAACATTTGTTCAAACCATCTTATTGCTTATTTCCTTTTAGGTGCAAGGAGAATACGGGAATACAGTAGGCTTTGAGCGATAGTCAACTCTTTTAAAGCTTTTAGATCCCGTTCTCCTTGCACGCTTAACATATAAAAAATGAACAAGGATGTTTCATTTCACGAAAGTTTTAAGTTCTCCGAAACTGACACAAATAACAAGCAATATCTCCGAAATTCTTCACTTTACAAAAAATGTATTCCAGCATAAATTGTGTGTTGTAGGGAGATCTGCATTTTTTTGTATAATAAGATTTTGTGTATCTCTTAAGGTGTACGAGTTATTCAATAGATCCATAGTAAACAGGACTACATAGCTTATAGCCAGAATTCATTTGTCATAAAAATAGGTATTTTCAAGAAAATCAAAATTTTCGAAATTTTTTCCATGTAAATGGTAGTTCAGGGTGCTTATATTTTCTTCGAAATCTTCGTGTCGTTGAAAGACATTAAACTAAATTACCAGCTTTGGTTTTAACTGACTTTTCATTTTTGAGTTATGCTATCCACAGACTGATAGACTGACAGACTGACGGGCACACACACGGAACTTTTTTTAAAAATCCTTTTTTTTTTTTTTTTTATTCAGGGGTCTCAAAACATATATTTCCGGTGAAATCTCGACATCAAATTTTTGGGTGGAGTACAATACTTCCTCTATTTACCAATACAAAAAGTAACAGGGGGGCTATCAGCCCTAAATTTGTGGCAGAATGTCGATATGAAATTTTTTGTTACAATACAGTACTTCACAGTTTATTTCAGAGTAACACTTTTGGCTGGTCAGTCGAAGACAACGCTTTTTAATTCTTTCACGTGGCATACCGAAACCAATGTACACAAAGTAATATCACAGTGAAGAACATTTCGGATATGTAAATACGACTGGTGAATTGTTTTATAATCTGCGCACATCGATCGGTAAGTCTCTTTGCAAATAGTGAAGGCATTAGACACATTTATTGGTATCATTCTTTTTAAACAAAACACATGCACACCCGGGGACAACGACAAGGACTGAACCAAATGGTTGGAAGACATTCTTAAGCGGCGTGAAGCGTGCTTGAAACTGTCTTATCAACGTGTAACCTAAAAACGCTAATTCGGCTTCAAGATTGTCTCATCGACGACTGGACAATACTGCTTCAATGTTTCCGGTTCCACGAACAAGGATGCATAACACCCGTAAAAAACAGATCCGTATTCACAGGAAAATGTCACGCACGTGTGCTCGGACCGCAGGGTGAATGTGGACATACTCGTTCTTTACATAAGATCTAAAGTAACTGAGTGCTTGTGACAGCTTACGTAAACAGGAAGTTGTTGTCAAATATTTATCCCTTTCATAGTCACAACTGAGAGATGAATTTATATAAGAGGAATGAAATATTACATAAAATACCTTTTGAAAGTTATATACGAGTATTTCTTGTTTCAATTTTTCTAACATAGCGAGACTGCATTTCTAGTTTAGTGTTATAGTTCAGGAGCTCCACATAAATTAGCTCATCGAGATTATTAAAGGGGGACCAAATGTCAAGAATTACCAAATAGTCTATTGCGTACTAAGAGCTGTAAGTGATGCTTATGAGGTCGAAAATGCATTTTGGGAATACGATACTCGCAGGGCTGAGTGTTCCCAAGCATTTGAGATCTAATAAGTAACTTACAGTTCGTGGTTATCCAATTGCTTTCTGTAATACTTGAAAAAACCGTAAAAAGCAATAATAAATCAAAATTGCTTTCTGATATTTAATAATTGTGCATTAAGAAAAATTAATTCTCAATGCAAACAAATGAAAAGCTACATCTAAATTGGGTTATTATTTTGTTGAGTGTTTTCCTACATCATTTCGTACGCCCTACCGATGGAGTAACCTAGATAAAATAATCAGAGTTTACCTATTTATTTATTTGTTCTCAACCTCAAAACTTGCATAACTTGCATAAGGTAACATATTACAGGAAGCTTTATTCCGTTGGACTCTACATTGCCCTCTGTGGAGAAATAACACTGTTCACAAACTATGTCTTCTTCTTCGTCTTCTTCTTCTTCGTCATCGTCTTCTTCTTCTTCGTCGTCTTCTTCTTCGTCGTCTTCTTCTTCTTCGTCGTCTTCTTCTTCTTCGTCTTCTTCTTCGTCGTCGTCTTCTTCTTCGTCGTCGTCTTCTTCGTCGTCGTCTTCTTCGTCGTCTTCTTCTTCGTCGTCGTCTTCTTCTTCCTCGTCGTCGTTGTCTTCTTCCTCGTCGTCTTCTTCCTCGTCGTCGTCTTCTTCCTCGTCGTCGTCTTCTTCCTCGTCGTCTTCTTCCTCGTCGTCGTCTTCTTCCTCGTCCTCCTCGTCCTCCTCGTCTTCGTCTTCGCCTTCGTCTTCGTCTTCGTCTTCGTCTTCTTCACTTCATGGATTGGCTCTCGCCTGTTCCGTCTTCACAGTGTCTCCTTCCATGTTTTCCTCGGCCTCCCTACGTCCCTCTTTCCTTTAGGACTATATTGGAAAACTACTTTTGGCAGTCTTGTATCATCCATTCTTCGAACATGATCAAACCCTCTTCTTCTGTACCTATCCATTCTTGAGGTGATAGTTTCCACTTGTAATTCATTTCTTATATTTTCATGTCTAATTCTATCTTCTCTTGTACATCCTTTTGTTCTTCTCAAGAATGTCATTTCGCAACTTTGTATTCTGCTGATGGTTCTTTGTGTAGCTACCCACACCCTAAATAATTAAAGGAGGATACTTGTTCCAATACTTTATCATTAACGACTATTTTAGACCTTATTGGTATTTTACCCCAGTTTGCCATTATTTTTTACTTTTCTATCGATATTTCAATATTAAAACTTTTGCATATTTGGTTAAGGTGGTGTATTGAACGTTGTAGATCATCATCTGTTTCTTGTATACTTACTGCGTCATCTGCATATAATAAAATATTTAAAATTTTTCCTTGGGCTACTTTTATGCCTGCGTCAATTTTCTGTCTACAATTTTTGATTATTTTATTAACGTAGATGTTAAAAAGTGTCGGTGACATTGGGCACCCTTGTCTGACTCCTTTATTAGTTAAAATTTCTTCTGATTTTCCTGTCTTGAATCTTAAATCTATTTTAGTATCCTCGCATAAACTTTTCACCGCCTTTACCAAATGTCTTCGGTAGCCTTGTTCTTTCATTATGATCCACAGCTTTTCTCGGTCTACATTATCAAAAGCCTTCTGGAAATCTATAAATGCTATATTTGTCTGCAGATTATATTCTCTTCTTTTCTCCAGTATCTGTTGCAATATGAAAATATTATCTGTTGTCGATCTTCCTTTCCTGAAACCACTTTTTCTTCACCTATCAGGGATTCAGCTATTATTTCCACTCTTTTGTTTATTATTCTAGCATACAATTTATAGATTGAATTCAGAAGGCTAATACCTCTGCAATTCTTGCATTGTCTTCTGTCACCTTTTTTAAACAGTGATATCACTTCTGCCACTTTCCATCTCTCTGGAATTTTTCCTTTTATCCAACATTTGTTCATAATATGTAATAATCTTAAATAAATAACATTCCTCCGTTTTTTAAAAGCTCTACATTTATTTTATCTTCTCCAGGTGCCTTTCTATTTTTCATCAATTTTAATTCGTCTTTTAGCTCTTCCAGATCTATTAAATCAACCGTTCCTTCTATTTCTTCTTCCTCGTCATCTTTATTATTTTGTGGTGCGTCCTTATACCATAATTCTTTGTAATGCTTTATCCAAGTGTCTTTTCTCATCAGTTCCATTCTTGCTACATCCCTTTCGTCCTTATTAAGTTGTTTTCTGACTTTATAAGCGAAATTCTGTCTCCCATGTATGTCATGCTCTATTTGGCTAATAAATGTTTCCCATGATTGTTCATGAGCTTTTCTTATCGTTTGTTTTGCTAAATTGCGTTTTTCTTTGTAGGCGTTCCTTGTCTCTTCATCCCTCTTCTGTATCCACTGTAAATATGCCTTTTGCTTTTCCTTTATAATTTGTACTATTTCCTCATTGCAAATTCTTAAACATTGCTTGCTTCTAATTTTCTTTTTCTTCCCTAATACCTCATTTGCTGCTTTGTATATACAGTTTAGTACATTTTGCCATTCATCTTCTAAATATTCCTCAGTTGTTGTCTCTAATAGATACTTTTCTAGTCTTTTCTGATACACATCTTTAATACTTTCCTCTTGTAATATATATACTTTATATACTTCTTCCTGGGTTATATTTTGTCTGGTTCTTAGTTTTCTCCATTTTGACCAAAATTTTGAATTCGGATATCAATATATAGTGATCCGATCCAATATCACATCCTCTGTATACGTGCACATCTTTCAGCTGGAGTCTCAATTTATCATTTATCAGAAAATAGTCAATAATGGATCTTTGACCTCGAGCTGTCCATGTATATTTATTAATATCCCGTTTTCTGAAGAATGTGTTCGTAACTTTCAGATGAACATACTGGCAAATTGTCGAAGTGCTTGCCCATTGTTATTCATATGTGGTTCCCCCCAATCTCCTACTGTTTCTGGTATAGGCACTTTCCCTACTCTAGCATTATAATCTTCACATACTATTAAATGATCATTTTTATTTATTTTATCTATTTCTGTTTGCAATTGATCATAAAATTCTTCTGTTTCCTCCTTTTTCCCTTCTTCTGGAGCATATATTCCTATCACTGTAAGGTGACCTCTGCATATTTTCATTCTTACCATTATAATTCTTTCATTCACAAAAGTATAACTTTCTACTTTCGATCTCCACTTATTATCTATGAAAATAGCTACACCTGCTCTTGCTCTTACATTCTGCTGTACTCCACTGTAGATCATTATATTATCCTGGTCTTTGGTTCCATTAGTCTTCTTTTTAGTTTCCGTTGCTACTAATATATCAATTCTCTTCTCTTTAATTATCTTCTCTAGTTCTTCTTCTTTAGAATATAAACCTCTAACATTCCATGTTGCTACTCTCAATTTATCCGCAATGCCAAATCGTTGTCCGTTTCCATGTCCAGGTCGTTTACCATTATAACCAGCCGTTTTCCTTTTACTATGAAGAATCTGAGTAATTTAAATGTCCTATGAAAGGGTTACCAGCCCATTGTATAGTAGATTTGTCTCGGGTATTCCTTCCCTTAGGTGGATTGCCTTTACCCAGCTATGGAGTTCCACCTACTCCCCACACTTTGAATTCGGAGTGTGAGCATCTCCTAGCCTTTGACGTTCCCACGTCATAAAATCTACAAGGCAGCAGATTCTCTCTCTATTACCACTTGAGCGACAGGGTGCCACTTCCGCCATCCTCGTCGTTTCGACTCCTCCTATCTTTTCGGCCGAGAACTGCCGTTATGGTCTTCGCCTTTGGTCCGCCCCGGGTATTTTATTTCCCCGGTACCCGTCATATCTGACGAGTCTTCCCCTATCCGCCACCTGGGGAGGCGCCCGATGGGAGCGGCGACTCCACACGGGCAGAAACGATGTTTTTGAATTAATGTAAGCTCCTAAACAGGGTTTTTGTGTCGCGTTGAACGGTGCAATCCGTTTTTTCCCATTTTTCCCCATTCACGTCAGGATTCCGAGAAGACCAAGAATTTGTTTCATAAATCACGAGTCAGTTTATATGTGGGCTAGATAAGGACAGTGAGTATTTTAAGTACATGGGTAGTGTGTTATAACAGAATCACCCTAAATTAGCTGAAAGTAGGTGTTTTACTGGACCTTAGATCATAAAATTAATGTGTGATACCATTTTTGAGGATACAATGAGCCTCACAGAAATGCAAGCCTGGTATAGATACAAAGATGTTCTACATTTTTTCTGGGACTCAGAAGCGTTCCAGATTATAATATAATTGTGAACAGCGTGTTGGAAAATTTGAGAAAACTAGGTTGTAATGTGAGTTTGAAGTTACACTTCCTACATGCTCAAGTCGACAACTATTTTCCAGAGTGTTGTCTTAGGTTTTACAGCGATGAGCAGCTGAACGTTTTTACCAAGATTTGAAAGACATTGAAAGAGGACACCATGTGATTGGATGATTAACATAATGACAGAATCACCTCTAAAATAATATGAATTATATCAAGTTCTTAAAATATGTACCTAATTACAAAATTCTAGTATTATACACCACGTTCTTAAGTATGAAAATGATCTTAAAAAGGAGTACATGAATAATATACCAGGTGGCCCACGAGCCGGCCCCACCGTAAGTAGATAACCCTTCGTGCGTTAAAGACTTGCAGAAGTTCACGGCAGAAGAGAGACCAGTGGCGTTGCTGCTTCTTAGCGGAACGTCAGGTACGAGGCAATTGAACCAGCGTGTGTACTTCGTGATAATAGACAATAACAGTATAAACAACCGAGAAAGTCCATTCTACTTACAGGATCTTTATTTTCCAGGAAATGAAGTCACTCGGGTATATGCTACTATTGTCTAACATTTGAGTTACAGATTCTAAAGAGCAAGCATGAGGGTACGTAATGTTTCATTGGCATTTCTACGTTTCTTATTAATGTTATCGCTGTATTTGTTTATTACGTATTATTAGTAATTGTTATTATTGATGTTATTACTTTTATTATAATTTACTCTTGTTAGTTTATTGCTATTGCTATTGCTGTTGTTGTTGTTACGACAAAAGATTTCATTAGAGCATAGTCATTTAACATTTTCCTCATTCGAATGATCTCCGTTGAAAATATTTTACATAAATACGTGTACTGTATTTACATAAATACCCCAGTTAGGTATTATTAGGTTTTATCGAAAAATACGTCTTATTAAATCCTAACCAAAAATTACTTTCATTTAGGCTCTATAAAATAGAAGTATATCACTCTTTGCTAGGCAGAACATTTAAATGAACTGAAATTCAGAGTAAGAGGCCAGGAATAAAATAGATCTAAATCTATGAATCCGGGGTTTGGTGACTATCTTCGTCACCGGTTTCCGCCCCATTGTCTTCCATTATAATTCTTTCAATTCTTAGTTCCATATTCCGCCACTTCCTATTCTCTTGTCGAGATGTTGTGTGTAACTTTTCCTAGGAGCTCCAAATGATGCTCTTTCCTCATGTTTTATTCTTCGTGCACAGTTATGCGAGCACAACTGTGTGAGGCATATGAGGCTGCAGCAACTCTTTCTTGCAATTTGTGGAATTCTTTTTTAAACTGTTTTATTTTAAAAGCTCCATAGAGTAGCTATACAGAGTGGAAGGCAAGTCATTACATTCCTTCTAATATATGCTTCATTGAAGCATTACAAACAAAAAAGTCTAATGGCATTTTGCTCTTTGATCAACCAATTTCCAAGCTGGATGCGCAGTTCCACAAGAATGTACGAAGATAACAGTTTGTTACTTGTAAGATGCTTAGAGAAACTTATTTCTGACGTAGCTTTGGTAGTAGTTATGGAATATCACACAGGGTATTCAAATAATCACTTAGACGATGTGAAGGAGTACTCCATGCAGCTCTTTCCTACGTGAGGTAAGTCGCAACGTTCCTGTGAGGTTGATCAGGGAATTGACCTGGTTTCCGAATGTAAACAGGTCGACCATTTTCACTTTCGTCTGTATGGTTTGGCAGTTAACGGTTGTGATTGTCCTATGTCCCTACAGTAAACATAGAAGGTGACGTGTGGTAGCAGTAGTGTATGCTTATGTACTGAACCAGTGAAAGTAACGCACACACAATCGGTAGTGTTGCTAGCTTGTTATCGACAAAACGATCTCCGTAGAAAATGGTCAGAGACAAAAGCATAATATACAAAATGGGCTCCAAAAACCGAGATCTATTACTGATTTAGATCAATGTAATGGCTTCCTTTCTACCCAGTGTGACTCCTCTGGATGGTTTCTTCTGGGAAGAAGTGAAAATCAGGGTCTACAAAACAGCAACTACTGCCCTCGAATGTTTGAGAGAACGCATTTATCTTGCTGCAGAAGAAATCGCAATAGTGAGGGTGTTTTTGTTAGAGTGTGACGCAATTGGTTAAAAAGGTATGAGGCTTGCAGGTTCGCAAGTGGTGTATATTTTGAATAATACCTGTGAAGTGGGTGAACCATTTGGTCCATTGCTTATTCTTTTGCTGTCACCTTAAAAATATAATTTGGTACACTTCGTAAGAGTTACAAATGTACCTTTGTGTTTGTAAGTCAGAGAGGTAGTTTGGTTTATTAAATTATAGTAGAATCAGCTACAAAACGATATAAGATTGATGTTGAAGAAAATGATAAACAATATCCTTAGATTGTGAGCTTAGGTTACAATATGCGTTACTGGAGAATTCAGATGTACTTATTCATTACGACGTAGCAGACATGGCATGGTATGTCTTTATGTTTACACTCACGAGCCGCGCGGATCCGTGACGCGTATTTGTTTAAGTACTGACCTAGTGAAAGTGAAACCTGCAGTGTTGCCAGCTTGTTTTCAATAAAACTAAAATATCTCCAAAGGAAATGGTAAGAGACAAAAACGTAAGATACAAAATGTGTTCCAAATTCCGAGATCGATCACTGGTTTAAATTAATGTAATGACTTCCCTTCTGCCTGTATTTATGCTTGGCGTCTTTCTTCATGTATTCACAATCGTCAGCAACCACCTTACGATTCTGACTATGAATGGTTTTCCTTCTCACTTGGGAATTAAAGGAGAGATTATCACAAAGTTAGTTCAACATATGCACACTAACATCCATACGAGAATACTTTGCAGTGAGTTGTACTCAAGAGCAGACGATTCACCTGCGTATAGCATCAAGTAACACGAGACGTAAGTTCGCTGACTACAGGAGAGAGAAGGTAATATCCAGGCTCGCTAGCTGGTTTCTGGATCAAGGTCACTGATCTAGAATGAATCCGCGAGCTGTATCAGGCAGACCTAGGCGTGTTCCTGTGTGCATTCTATGCTACCAGAATGTCCAATGTCTCTTTAGGGGACACAAAAGATATGTATGTGTGCAAAAGCATAGCTCAGTTAGAAATAGATCTAGATGCATACGCAGTTCCTAGTAAGAACCTTTAACTCGCGTTGAGTGAAAGAAAAGAGTAGAATTAAACAAAGTTTCCATAATGTTTGCATACAAAAGGCTAACTACAGATGCACTAGTGTGTGTTATATTCTGTTTATCTTCAGCTTATAGCACAAATCTGATCGCTTTGACGTTTAGATTTACTCTGAAAGCGTATTCTGAATAATAATAGTAATAATAATAATAATAATAGTAATAGTAGTAGTAGTAATAATAATAATAATAATAATAATAATAATAATAATAATAATAATAATAATAATAATAATAATAATAATAATAATAATAATAATAATAATAATAATAATAATAATAATAATAATAATAATAATAATAATAATAATAATAATAATAATAATAATAATAATAATAATAATAATAATAATAATAATAATAATAATAATAATAACACTGGTCTACAAAAATTAACTTTTTCTCTTTCACAAGAATTAAAATAACAGATTCTAAAAGTATTTTTCGTGCTGAATTCAAATATAATTACAGTTTGTCCGCATCCGGCACGAGTTTTGTGTGATATTCGTTTGAATTTTTATAATATTCAAAAAAATCCGTAACTAGCTAACTCAAAATTATAACTACTGATTCTGACTTACCTAGAAAGTGGTAGATAGTGATTTTCGGGTATATTTTGCATCTGGAACGTCTCTCATTTTAGTCCAACAGTAGTCGGCCAGCATATTGGAACTCCACTTGTCTTGGTACCTCTTCTCTATCGTAGAAATTTGCTGATGAAAACGCTCACCGTGTTCATCGCTGACAGCTCCAAGGTTTTCGGGGAAGAAGTCCAAGTGAGAGTCCAAGAAGTGAATTTTTAAAGACATGTTGCATCCCATAGCTTTATAAGAATGCAGAAGATCAGCCACTATGTCACGATAGTTTTCTGCTTTATGGTTTCCAAGAAAATTGCAACATAAACTTTTGAAAGACTGCCAGGCTGCTCTCTCCAGTGGATTTAACAGTCCCTCGAAATGTTCATCAGCCATTAATGATCGGATTTGTGGTCCTATAAAAACTCCTTTCAATTTAGCATCACTGACTTTGGGGAATTTCGATTTCAAGTACAAGAATCCATCAGAAAGTTTATCCATAGCTTTGACGAAATTTTTCATAACTTCTAACTTAATATGCAATGAAGGTAAAAATATTTTTTCAGGATTCACTAAAGGGACACATGCCACATTTTTCTGGCCAGGGAGAAGAGATTCACGTTTTGGCCATGACTTTCTAACGTAGTGAGACTTCTTATCGCTGCTGTCCCACTCGCACAAAAAACAGCAAAATTTGGTGAACCCAAGTTGCAAACCAAGCAATAAAGCAATGACCTTTAAATCACCACAGATATTCCATTCATATTTTCCATATTGTATTTTCTCTAAAATTAGTTTCATATTTTGATATGTCTCTTTCATAGCGGCATGCGCTACTGGTATTGATGGAAGTTCATTGCCAATATGTAGCAGCAGAGTTGTCGGTGTTGATGCCCAAGAGTTTCCATAAGTGAACAAATATTATTACAAAACACAACACCATATTCTTCAGAGAAGTATTCTTTGAAAACACTATGGCGGCTACGATAACTACTTATTCTTACATTTTTTTGGAGTAAATTCCACCCTTTGAGTCTGGAAGTTAAAACTTCAGCTTGCAGTTTAGACAGATTTAAATCCCGAATCAGGTCATTAAGGTCTTGCTTATTGGGAAAGTATGGTTCTGATGAACAGCTACTGGCTTCATATGTAAGATCATTTTTATTTTCATCTGAATCATTTTGAGTTTCAGTTAGGTCAGAATCAGAGTTATCACTTAAGGTTGTATCTACATATACTGGTGCGGGGAACTCTTCACTGTGTAAGACAGGTCTCAATGCAGATTGCAGATGCGCATACTTAACTGTATATTTTGTTTTAGATGTGATTCCTTTAATATTTGTCAAACAAAAATAAGTCAGTTGAATGATCCTTCGGTTCCCTCTAAATCATGGGAATTGCAAATGGCATATGATGTGTACCATTTTTCCACCCAGTCAGCAGTCTAACACACGAAACACAGCAGGTATTTGGGGCCCAGCTCTTATCAAAATCACCAACTTGACAGCCAAAGTAAAGATGATAACACTTCTTTACAAGTGGGGTCATATTTCGCCTCTGAGACTTGAAGGTCAGCTCACCACAAATATAGCAGAAATTATCTGCATGATTTAGACACTTTCTTGGCATGATGAAAACATTAAGCACTGAAATACAACATGCACAACATACACAATACACTTCTAAACAGAAAGGAAGGAAATGTTTCACTAGTGAACAATGTCACAGTCAGCTCAATACTGACACATCACAATGCCAGACAGGTCTGAGCATGTCTAAACATGAATGCACCTGCACAGTCTTGTTTTGTGGTGCTTCAGCGTGATATTACAAATAATTTCAATAAATACGGCTTGAGTAAAATAGCTACATATGAGGTAAAGGTTCCTATGACAGGTCAACGAAAACGCTAAAATCATATTTTGAAAAGTAGCTTTCACAGAAAAACTATGCCTGATGGGAAAATTCTGACTACATATCTGAATTCAGGATGAAAAAATGCAGTAGATTCACTATTCAGATTTCTTGTGAAAAAAATCTTGTCGACCAGTGTAATAATAATAATAATAATAATAATAATAATAATAATAATAATAATAATAATAATAATAATAATAATAATAATAATAATAATAATAATAACAACGACAACGACAACGACAACAACGACGACAACGACGACAACGACGACAACGACAACGACAACGACAACGACAACGACAACGACAACGACAACGACAACGACAACGACAACGACAACGACAACGACAATAATAATAATAATAATAATAATAATAATAATAATAATAATAATAATAATAATAATAATAATAATAATAATAATAATAATAATAATAATAATAATAATAATAATAAGAAGAAGAAGAAGAAGAAGAAGAACAACAACAACAATAATAGTAATAACAACAATAATAAACACTAATAGAAATAATAAACAATGATGAACAGTAATAAGTTAACAATATCAATAATAACAATAACTAGTAATACGTGATAAACAAATACAGCAATAACATTATTAAGAAACGAAGAAATGCCAATGAAACATTGCGTGCCATTATGCTTGCTCTTTACAATCTCTAATTCAAATGTTAAACAATATTAGTATACACACAATATTAGTATATTAAAGTTAAGATTAATATTCCTATAAATATTAGTTTTTCATTAAATTCGTAAGAAAATTTATTACATCCTAGTATTGCTAAACAAAATAAACCAGAGGAACATAAACCATGAGCAATTATTAAAACAAATGAGTTTATTCCCTGGAAAATAAAGATCCTGTAAGAAGAATGAGACTTTCCCAGTTGTTTTTGTACTGTTATTGTCTATTA
Source organism: Tenodera sinensis (assembly GCA_030765045.1). Lineage (NCBI taxonomy): Eukaryota > Metazoa > Arthropoda > Insecta > Mantodea > Mantidae > Tenodera > Tenodera sinensis. Next base: position 73,511,269 of record CM060967.1, read on the forward strand.
TAACGAAGTGCACATGCTCGTTCAATTGCCTCGCACCTCACGTCCCGCTGAGAAGCGGCAACGCCACTGGTGTGTGTTCCGCCGTGAACTTCTGCAACTCTTTTGACGCATGAAGGGTTATCTACCTACGGTGGGGCCGGCTCTGGTGGGCCACCTGGTATATACACTCTTGTACTAACTATTCAACCCATTAATATAATAACTATTTTCATAAATAAGAAAGCCTTAAATAAAGCATGAGTTAGTAAATGAAAAAAGCCAAATCCACTTAGTCTTATAGCTATTTTATGTTAATAGAGATAAAAATTTGCAGAAACTAAATGGTTTTTAATTTTATTTCGGTACAAGTGGAATATGGGAATACAGTAGACTGTAGGTGATAGTCAAATGTTTTAAAACTGTTCGGTGTAAAGAGGCTTTGAAATTCCTCTCTCTTTGTACGGTCAAGAGATAAAAAGGTGAATAACGAACTTCCATTAGAGAAAAGCTTAAGCATTGAAATACTGACACAAATAACAAAGAGTATCTCCGAAATGGTTCTCTCCACAAAAAACTGCACTTGGACATAACTTGTGTGTTTTAACAAGATCTACAGTTTTTGTACAGTAAGATTTGGTCCTTCTCTTACGCTTTACCAGTTATGCAAGGTTTATCAAGAGGAAATAGGACTACATAGCATATAGTCTGAAAATTCAACATTTGCATTTGACTTGACATACAGATACCTTAAACATGTGGCATTTTAATCAAAATTGCTAGAGCCATTTTTGAAAACAAGTCAACATTTTTCAAAATTTTTTTTATGTAAAGAGTGGTTTAGAATGGAGGAATTTTCTTCAAAATCTTCGTGTTGTATCCTTGAAAGATATTAAACTTAAGAACAACTTTGGTTTTTAACCGACTTTTCGTTTATGAGTTATGCTGTCCATAGACAAACACACGGATACCATCATTTTAGTCCTGAAGATGGCCATGGAGAGTATAATGGCCGAAAGCTCGACCTTCTTAAATTTAACACGGCTGATCACCCGTGAAGCTCTTATCACTACACGGATACCAGACAAACACACAAACATACTTTTTCTTTTTTTTTTTTATTCAGGAGTCCTCAAAACATATATTCCCAGTGAAATCTAAAACTTATTACATTTTGAGCCATAAATTGAATTGCAATTCATTTAGGAAAAAATCCCAATAAAGGCTAGAACACAATAGTAACCCTATTTAGTATACGGAGTGGAAAAAGAAAATCGGAACGTGATAGAAAAAATCCGATATCACATTTGCAATCAGTACCTAAAATTAGATGGAAATGCATTCAAAACCAAAACATAAAATTTCAAAATCCAGAGCAGTGTAAGAATGAAATCGATCCTGATAATAAAGCCCAAGTACAACTGAAATATTTTTTATCCCAAATTAAAGTTCTTGTCCTTTGTGTTTCCATTTGAGATTCCTCCTCCGCATTAAGGCAGATTATTCCTATAAATTTAAGCTTTATGTTCAGTAATGCTGAACGCAGTGTTAGTCGTGGCAACATTAAAGAAAATAGCATAAAAACGTCATCTTAAAAACACACGAGTCAGAGATGCCTTGGTTATAAAGGTATCGATTACATGCGACGTCGAGTGATACCTACCCCCTCGGCAGTTATGGAAGAACACTTCGTGTGGCATCTATATATGTACGAATTTCCACGCCGAGGTAAAAACCATAAGGGAAACGGCTCCCGCTTTAGCTGCTGGAAAACAGAGGCACCAGATGGCACTGGGTTTCAAGCAAGGCTAGCTTATATCAAGCAATTAGTAGCTCTAATGACTCCATGCAAAACATCTACCGAAATAAATGGATTAATAAATTGCATGCGGGTTCTTTATGAGAACTGTTATCGCTTTCTCGTTTAGAATTCCCTTTTTCGTTTTCTCGGTTTGCACTAAATTAAGGGAAATAAAAATTGTCGTCCTACTTCTCTGAAATTAAAAAGGAGACGCTTATGCTTTCAAGAAACATTTTTACCTGAAAAATGTTGCCGATATTCAAATTGTGAAGTTATTTTTTCCTAAATGAAGGAAAACTTGGGAAGTGGCATGTGCAATAAACACAATTAGAATGAATTATTCTTCTAAAGCCATTCAAATTGTTAAGTCAAGAGACCACGTTCTTACTTTCCCTACCATTTTAGTATGGTATGTACCGAGGAAGTGTTTTATTATCTTTCTCTCTCTGTGAATGTCATTATCAAATGTATCAAATACCAAAGGCCAAATAAATATGAAACATGATGATAGCAGTTTTAAAAATTGCAACGCACCAAAATTTAGATAGAGGAATTGTAGTCTTTTTTATTTTTTCAAAACTGACTAACAATTTTTATTCAGTAACTCATTTACATGTTTAATAAGATATATGTTAAATTTAGAGTATATATTTTATGATGGTTCTTCATTGTGAATGAATTATTTTATTTACTCATGTAAGGTTGCTTAAACAATTAATTCCTATTGCAAGCATGCTAAATTAACAGCGTATATTTATCTTGTGCAGTTACAGTAAAGGATTATTTAACAGAAAGATTTGCATTATGTTGACACAGTTAAAGTTTCGTGTACAAATTTGTGAGACATATAAAGAACGGCTTCTCTGATGTGGAATAACTTTCTTAAAGATGTTCTGATTAATCCGTGACTAGACTTTTTTGTTTCCTCATTATACCTGCAATGGGTAGGTTGTAACCAGATGTTTGACTATTAATAAAGAATGCATTTTGTAGGATTCTTTATAAGCGGTTACAGCTTAGAGGCAGACAAAAACTTAATAAGGGAATAAAGAATAAAATAAATGCACAATTTGTGTTTCTTATTCCTCAGAGTTAACCATTTCTGATTCTGTTTTTACCTTGATGCTCATTATTTCACTTCTGAATTTGTTCCTAAAGACACAGGAGTGATATTAACACCTCAGTCGTGTTTTTGCATGTAACTAAGGTCCGGTGTTATAAAGCAGGTTTAAATTCCTGGTTAGTTTAAACTATAGTTTTAGCTTTTACTTGGTTTTATAAACGTTAATCTTCAGGTGAACTTTACTGCGACCATACTATGTTATGTTTTAAGAGTGTGATCTGATATGTATACCAAGGAGGTATTTGGGATTCGCTATTATCAGTCGTATGAAGTTGTTCCTAACAGAGAAGGACCTGGGAGAACCGAAAGGTTCGTAAATAGACCTAGTAGCTTTCAGGTGATTACAGCCATCAAGTTTTATACAGACTCACCCTTAGGAGAAAGACAGTCGTAACCTCATAAACTCAAATTCGATACCGGATACAGAAATCAACGAGATTTATGTAAAACCATCTCCTTCTACACTCCATGGATTACGCAAACTGCCTATTCCGTCTTCCTTTGTTCAGCTCCATTTCTTCCTTGGGCGTCCTACATCTTTTTCGTGGTTTGTACTCGTATTTTTTCAGCGGTTTTCTTTTGACTCATTCTAGTCTATGTTGTTTCCAGTTCTCTTCGACTTTACTATATATATACTGTGTGTGTGCGTGTGTGTGCGTGTGCGTGTGTGTGTGTATCTATGTGTGTGTGTGTGTGTGTGTGTGTGTGTGTGGGATAGCCCCCATTATTCAGCATACTCTATAACTTACCTCTATCTACAAAATTGAACATTTTTTCCAAGTCAATGAGAGCTCCTACATGCATTTCAAGATTGACTTATGTTCGCTTTTCTTCCTTTTTAAGTTAAAATCATTATCGCTGAATGATGCTTCCTGAAACCCATCTGCTCTTCATCTAATAATATCTCTGCTATATTTTTACACGGTTATTAACCATTTTTGCATACACTTTAGATACTATGTTCAACCGACTTATGCCTCTGTATGTCTTAGTCATCTTTTCGACCTTTCTTTTTTTTAAAGTGAGACAACTTCTGCTGTTTTCCATGATTGAGGGACTTTACTGAGTTTCCAATATTCAGCATGCAGATATAGCAATCTTAATTAACTAAATAAACCAGAGTATTTCAATAACTCAACATTTATTGCATCTGGTTCATCTGTTTTCCTATTTTTCATATCTTTCAAGGTTGTCTGCATCTCTTCAAGTATTTCATTATACTGCGATTTTTTATTTTTCCTACTGGCTTTAACATTTTCGTCATACCGCAATTCTTTATAATATTTTTCCCCATTGGTCCCTATTTATTACATGTGTTTGATACTCATTATTTACTACCAATGTATCACAATTAGGTAAGTGTGTGTTATCTCAATAGAAAGTCGATATCAAAATGTATATATAGCATAAAAGCATATATTTTAATATAGCCTTTTTATTGAATTAACATACCTAATTGTGGTGCACTGCCAATAAATAATAGGTTTCAAAGATATTGCCCCAAATAAAATAATACAATTTTGAACATAAGAGGTTTAACGTTTTAAGGGACATAGGTCTTACAGTTTGAAAATATAGCGATGAAATGCGGCAGTACTTAAGTGTTGTAACTAATCTCTTAATTTCTGGTGCTCTGCAGCCAGTTTCCAAAGCTTATTCCTCTTCTGTGAAACGATTCAGGCTTACATGCAAATTAGCAGATGTAGTTTTTAGAATTTTTAACGCATCCTATAAATGTTTATTACTCTCATAGCGTAAGTGCATGAAGTACGTACAAATAGGTCAAAAGGTTGGTTTATGGATAAAGTGCAAACACTGAACGTGTGAAATCTTTTGAAAGAAATCAGATAATCTCTCTCAACAATCTCATTTACCTTTTCGTAAAAAGGGTAAATGAGATTATAAAGCAACAAAACCCGACAGTTGCAACAAAGGGAGCAAAATAGTATTATATTATTTTAGCATTTATCAAAAATGGTGAGATGTGTGTGTGTCAGAAATACAGAAATATTCCTGAGTACCCAACACGAAGCAATTAGGAATTTCCTAAAAGGTATGTTAGATTAAAGGTAAGTTTTTCATGTGTAAAAGAATTCTTTAAGCTGAATGAGTGGTTTCGGAGATCTTTAAGCATATGCATAGAATCATCTGTAGTTGTATGATCGGGAAAACTGTCTTTTTAGTTAATATTAATGTCGTTAAATACTTTATCTCTTTTAACATTAACCCTGTATCAAGGGGGGATAGCTTATGCCCACCTTCTGCATCTTTTTAAATTCTGCCTTTTAATTTTTAATTAAGGCTTGCAGTTAATACGATTAGTTACTGGCAATCTCTCTATTATTGAATTGCTTAATTGTTTCAAAGCTTTCATTATTAGTCTTTTGGAGAGACAATAAAATGTTAAAGTGGCCATAAAGTTTTCCCCCAGCGGATAATCGTAATATACCTATATAAATATGGCCATATGTAATACCCAATTATAAAATAAATTTGTTTTAAAAATTTCTCAGACATTTTGCTACCAGAGGTGGTCATAAAGTACTCCCCGCCCCGCCCATTGGTAGTACAAGTTCTATAATAGGGTTTGGCATAACATCCAATGTGATTGAGGTAAAAAGCATGCAAGGAATAGTTAAACTTGTTAAATATTGCCTTCATAAACAGGACAAGATATACTAATAACCAATATTAAAATAAATTTGTTTTAAAAATCGCCCAGATATTTTGTTATTAGTGGTGGTCATAAAGTAGTATAATTCTGTATGTTAGGGTTACATTAATATAGTCTGACAAAATTAATAGTAGCTGTCTGTTTTCGTCATGTTCATGGCACGGTGGCGCGAACGTTCCTGGTAGTCAGATTCCACCCTTTCAATCCGCACTTGATTCCAAACCTCTTAATGGAACTAAAGCACAGCTCGATGCCACTTCCCTGTAGCCCCTTTGCTAAATTTCTCCCTAACAACATCGAAATCCGCTCCTGAATTTAAATTATAGGCCTCCAACCAGAAGTAACTGGCTGGAAAAAAGGAGAACGAAGGAGATTGGAAGTGGTCTCTCCCCATTTTTGCCTCCTTCTTCCAGTTCTTCCTTATTCTCATTAAGTGAAGTCGTGTGGAAAGGATTCGATATTGACTTCGACTTTGTTTCTTTCTCGTCCTCGCCTCAAGGCTTCATTTTCTCCTTTTATTGTTTACCGACACCTTGCCGCCGCAGAGGGTGGATCAAGGTTCATGCTCAGACAGCCGAGTATCATAGTTCAACACATCCGTTTTAACAAGTCAACACATGTTCTCTACACTTTTAATATTAATTTCTTTCTTGGTTTTCCTATAGAAGGCAGTAGTAAGATTGCATACCACACAAAATCTACATCCACATTTCACCGAAATTGCTTGTTTTGAAGACGTTGAGTAGAAAGGTTCACAGCATAATTTCCAAAATAAAAATTCACAAACATCAAATTCGATACCTCAAGCCGGGTGAATATGATCTTTATTTTTAGTCTATGAATTAGACACATTGTGTGTTCCGTTTTACGCAGCAAGTCTCTCTATCTCTTCTGCGGTGTGCCCAAGTCTCTTCTACCTGCTGGTTTATAATTTAGAGCTATTTTCCGAAGTCTACCACAGTTCATCCTCTCCACATGTAACAGCGAATTACTTATACAGGGTTCTATTTCTTCATTTATAGATTTCACTTTCAACTCTATATTCTTATATCATCATTTATGTGGTCTAGTCTTGTACAACCTTTAGTTCTTCTCAAGAATTTCATTTCAGATCCTTGTACCTTACTTTCCATCTTCTTTATTACAATCCAGGCTTCACTTCCATATAAAAGCACTGGCTTTGCCATTGTTTTATAAAATTTAATTCTTGTATCAATTCTTCCTTTATTTCTTACAGCGTGTGTAGTGTTCCACATATAGTTTGCAATGTTCATTGTTTTAGAATAATATCTCTTTTTCTGTGAGCCTATTTCGCATCCAAGATAAGTGAAAATTAAGACTTGCTCTGTAAGTTTATCATCTAACAGAATTTTAGATCTTATATGTTATTTACACCAAAAGAATATTACCTTGGTTTTTGTTCTAGAAATGTTAAAATTATGACATATTGAGCTTAATTCATATACCAGCTAGCCCGCTTCACCCGGCATTGCGGTAAGTAGATAACTCTTCGTGCGTTAAAAGAGTTGCAGAACGCATTGGGGTAAATAGACAGTAAGCGACGGCAGTGGCCTGAGTGAACCTTCTTTAGCTTGTAAAGAGAAGACGAGGGGGAGAGGAATTCCCCAGGCTACAAATGTAGTGCAGCGCGTGACAATACACAAAACAGTCTTAGAATATTTTCCACTTCACTTACAGGACCTTGTTTTCCAAGAAATAAACTCATGTCTGTATATGCTGCTAATACCTAACGTTATGGATTATAGATTGTAAAGTGCCGTAACAAAATTCATGCAAACATGAGGGCGCGAAATGTTTGATTGGAATTTGGAACCTGATCAAGAAAACCTCGCACGAATTCCAGATACAGTGGTTCTAGAAGTCTGAATGGAAGAAAGATACTACCGCCACAACCACCGCCGCCGCCGCCGCTACCGCTGCTCCTACTCCTGCTCCTTCTCCTGCTGCTGCCGTCCCACTAAGTCCAACCTTATGTCCGACATAGCAAACTTTGGCTACATGTGAGGCGGGCAACGTCCAAAGGGATTTCGGAACGGCAAACAGGGTCTGGCTAGTCTGGATTTATATGGTGCCGACCGGCTAAGAAACTGAACATGTAGGTATTATCGTATAATTGAAACTATGGAAAGGTCTTCACAAGAGTTTAGTTTACGGGACAGGGGCGTCGGATCCCCAGAACCGGTCGGGAGTGGTGGTAAGAGGGCAGGCCCCATCCGACGGTCAACCAGCTACTGCCATGCGTCTACGGTAGTTAACCATGCTGGGATGCAAGATAATGCTACTGGAACAAATGAAATGGAGTGTCAAACACTAGAATGAGGAACAGGACACCTTGAAGGAAATTATGATCCCTTCAGAAGACGACCTTTAGTTGGACGATCTCCCCCTCAGCGTCGGATTTCAACCGGCAATATGAACTTGGTCATTGTTTCTGAAAGTACCCTAGGTACAGCGCAAAGTGAATTAAGTAAAACCAGTACGAGTGAACCTGACAAGGAAAATGTGAGTAGGGAGACAAAAAGGAAACGATTGGAGACTCCTGAAAACCTGAGGAGTAGAGAAGAACAAGATTTGTTTCTTCAAAAAGTAGAGCAACAACTTCATATGCATCAGGAGTTAGTGCAGAAAATGGCGAAGGAAATCACAGTACTGCGCAAGATGATAAAAGATATTCCAAATACCAAAAAGGAAATAAAGGACGCCATTAGAACACTTGATGATTACATGAAAAGAATGCCTGGAACAATGAATTTCATACCCGAAGTTTTGGGAGAGCATGCAGACAATGCAAAGATAAGAGGAGACAAAGAAACAACTGATGCAAGCATAGAGAAAATTGATAAGAAGATATTAGAAAGGCAATGGAAAACTGCGGAAATAAATAAGGAATTAAAAAAAGGATTTAAGTGAGGAAGAATTACAAAAGCTAACAGAAAAAAATTGGCCGGAAGAGGTGTATATAAACAGCCAGTTGATAAAAGGGGAGGTACTAAAGGAGGAAGACGAAGACATAATTATCATCACTGAAGGGATAGATGATAAAGAAGGGAAGCTTATGAATAAGCTTTTATACACAAACCTGTAGATTTTAAAAGCAATAAGGTACAAGGTTGACTACAAACAGGAAGGATGTTATGTAGCATAACAGGAAATGAGATAGTGGGAGAAGATGTAGAGAGCAAAAAATGTAAGAGATTTATTTATATCATTGCTACTGAAGATGGAGGTAGAACAACAGAAGATAAAACCCACTTAATGATATATCTAGAAGAGATTCTGAATATAATTAGGAAGAATGAAAGAGCAAAAACTGCATGCGTAACTACAAAGTCACAAGATGTGGGACTTACCAGGAAAATTCTGGAACACTTCGGGTGGAGAAATGATATCCAAATACCAATATATATTGGTAAGAGAGAAAGTAAGAGAGAAGGGGAATGTGCAATTCAGGACGACCAAATGGAGGGGAGGAAGTCAGAAGAAGAAAATTAATATATGAGGATACGCTAACTATTAAGCCCATTGGGGAGAGGACATATGCTAATATTATCAAGAAAGTTAAAGAAAAAGTAAATATTAAAGGAGTAACCATTAATATGAAGAGTAAAAATAGAGACGGTAATGACCAACTGAAAATAAAAGGAAATTACGTAAATGAGAGAAAAGCGTTTAAGCAGTTATTACCTGCTAAACTAGCAAATATTGCAGAGGTTGAAGTACAGGCAAGAAAGAGAAGTTATGATGCTAGACATAGAGGAGACTGTCCAGGAAGATTAAGTAATAAAAATAGTGAAACAAGAATTGAACACAAATGAGATCTTTAATTTAAAAGTGGTAGAAAGAGCAAATGAACAAGGTGTAAAGTATGCATTTCTAACTGTCAACACTCAAGCTGCTATTAGACTGATTAACAAACAAACAAACAAACAAACAAACAAACAAAAATTAATAAATAAATAAAATTAAAAAAAATTGGAGACGAATGGGACAGATGGAGAGTTAAGGAAGTAAGCAATCTTAAAAGATGTTACAAATGTCACAAGGTAGGCCATATGGCGAAGAATTGCTCATTTGAAGAAGTAGTACAACTGTGTCATAATTGTAGTGACAAGGATCATAAAATTAAAGAATAAAAAATCCAACTAAATGCTACTTATGTCAGTCAACTGAGCATAAGACAGAATCCATGCGATGCCATGAGTATAAAAAGCTTGTAGAAAAGCAGAAAATGGAGAAAAGGAAGGTTTATACCAATCAAGCACAAAAACAATACAGGTAAATCTTGATAGAGGAAAACAAGCTATGGATCTTCTAATACATAAATGTGAATCATATAAAGTGGATTTAGCCATAATAACAGAAGCAAATGTAAATATGGCTATGATGAGTTACTAATGTCTAACTGATGAATATATAGATGCTGCCATTTACGTACCACCAAATGACTTCAACATAAGGAAAACTGGTAAGGACAAAGGATACATATGGGTGGAAACTGACGAGATGTTATATTTTCGTGTTATGTTTCCCCCACAAAAATGATGGAGTTACAATTCTTCTTAGACCAAGTAACTCTCAGCACTATGCCGCAAGATAAGAACAGAAAAATGATTTTAATTAGTGGAGATAGTAATGCAAAGGCTTTAAGCTAGGGATCGCCAACTAAAGACAAGAAAGGCAGTGCATTGGTTGAGTGGGTAAACCAAAATGATTACATCATCTTAAACTATGGGAAAAAACCCACTTTCGAAAGAAAGAATGTATCTTCTTATATTGATATTACTATTTGTGCTGCTGAGGTAGACAGATTACTTACTAAATGGCATGTGGACGATGAAAACCTGAGTTACCATATATATATATATATATATATATATATATATATATATATATATATATATATATATATATATATATATATATATATTGTCTTGGAAAGGTCAGCCCCAATGATAAAAAGCAAGTGAAATCGTATCCAAAAGTCTGGATATATAAAGAAGAATACAAGGATGGTTTACTCACCAAGGTTGAACAAGAAACAGGACGTCCAGAGCATACTTACTAGCCAAGTGAATTTGGAATTATGATAGAAAATACATGCAATTATGCACTTAAAAAGACATATGCTAGTAAGAAGCATAAAGCAGCCTACTGGTGGAACGACAGCATTGCACAACTAAGGAAGAATAGTACTGATGCTAGAAGGAAAGTGACAAGGGCAAATGATATATAATATAATCAATACCGTGAAAGCAGAAGAACATTTAAAAATGCTATTAAGGAGGCAAAAAGGTCTGTATGGGAGTAACTATGTACAGAAATTGATAATGACACTTGGGGGAAGGGATATCAGATAGTTACAGGAAAATTTGGATTTCGATCTCCAGTATGGCTAAAAGATGAACAACTAAAGATAGCGAAAACTTTATTCCCAGTACATAGAATATATATATATATATATATATATATATATATATATATATATATATATATATATATGGCCAGAAATAAAGGTCAACAGAGAGGAAATACCTCTTTGCCAAAAATAAAATTATAGAAGTCGGTAGACGAATAAAAGGAGGAAAAGCAGGAGGACCTGATGGAATCCCACCAGAGGTTTTAAAGATTATTACAACACAGAAACCTGATGTTCTACAATAAATAATAAATGAACAAATAATTAAACGGATTTTTCCCAAAGAATGGAAATTTGCTAGGCTAATATTAATTGAAGAACCCAGCAAAGGATTTGGAGGTATTACGTATAGACCATTGTGTTTGATAAACGTTATTGGGAAACTCTTTGAGCAAATAATAAATAAAATACTTGTACAGGAGATTGAAACCAAAGAGAGATTCTCAGAAAGACAATTCGGTTTTAGAAAAGGTATTTCAACACTAGATGCCCTTGAGACTATAAAGAGTCATATAAAATCAGAACTAGAAGAAAAGAAGAACATATATGCCATTATGGTCACGCTCGATGTAAAAAATGCTTTCAACTCAGCACCACGGCTGGGCATAATAAATAAATTAAAAAGAAGGAAAATAGCTCCGTATTTAATTAAACTTATATGCATTATTTGGAAGATAGAAAAATCTATGTAGGAGAAAAGTTGCGCCTGGACATGAGTTGTGGCGTCCCACAAGGCTCCGTAGTAGGACCAACTTTATGGAATGTATATTGTGATGAGGTATTAAAATTAGACTTACCAACAGGAGTAAAAACCATAGGATATGAAGGTGATCTGGCCATGGTAATACTGGGTAAATCGAAAGGAGAGGTGGAAGAAAAAATCTTGTGGTGTATGAAGAAAATGGATATGTGGATGCTCCAGAAAAGACTGCGATGAGCACCAGAAAAGACAGAAATTGTCGTTTTAGAGGGAAGGAGAATACTAAAGGGAAAAACAAATACATTTTGGAAATCAGGAAATTAAATCTAAACCGTATATAAAATATCTAGGAACACAAATGGGACATATGAGTATGTGGGCGCACATTAGGTATGTTACAAGCAAGGCTGAAAAATTTGTTACAATGTTGGGAAGATTAATGCCAACCATTGGAGGAACTAAAACAGTTAAAAGGGGGATACTGGGAAGTGTGATCAACTCAATTATATTGTACTGCGCACCTATTTGGAACACTTGGCTACAGAAAACTACTTGCAGAAAATTGATAGAAAGGGTTTAGCGTAAGGTATAGGAATTGTTAGTACTTATAGAACGGTCTCCACAAAAGCTATCCAAGTTATTGCGGGCACTATACCCATACATCTATTGGCCATAGAATTTACATACGGCACAAAAAACAGGAAAACTCAAAAGAAACTAGCAAGAAAAGACACCATGAATAAGTGGCAACAAGATTGGGAAATAGAAACTGAAGTGGCACAATGGACAAAGAGGCTCATACCGCAGATAAAACCATGAATTACCAGGAAACACGGAGCACTAGGCTTCTATTTAACCCAGTTTTTGTCACGACACGGGAGGTTTAAAACTTACTTGCACAAAATGCATATTGTAAACAGTAATGATTGCTCATACTGTGGAGAAATAGATACCCCAGAGCACACCGTACTGTGTTGCTGTAAACGGGATGATATAAGAATTGAATGCACTAGAAAGATAGGAGTAAACCTGATACCTGAAAATATAATTGAAAAATGCTAGAGAACAAAACTTATTGGGAGATAATTCAAAAAATGATTGTAACTATTATAAAAGGTAAGGAAACAGATGAAAAAAAGAAAAAGGTAGATAAATAAGCGGTTGTAGCCTGCGAAGTAATGCCGAGAGGTAGTTCCGTTTTAGTGGGCGGGAGTCTCACAGTTGCCAGTGAGAATGTCCAGCATAATGCATTTCCCCTCCAAGGGGGAAAAAAATTACCACCGCCACCGCCACCGCCACCACCAAGAAGAAGGAAGAATAGCGGTAGTGATAAACATAATGATAATGAACATAATAATAATAATAATAATAATAATAATAATAATAATAATAATAATAATAATAATAATAATAATAATAATAATAATAATAATAATAATAATAATAATAATAATAATAATAATAATAATAATAATAATAATAATAATAATAATAATAATAATAATAATAATAATAATAATAATAATTGTGCTGATCGCACTTATTTTGTTTTATGGAGGCACCTCCTTTGTTTCGCAACTCTCGCTTTCCCCGCTGGGTTGCGCTAGTGTCTTCCTATGGGTTGCCTCTCGGTCTGACAGTGAAAGGAGACGGCAGTCGGAGTGCTCCTTTCGCGCCGTGCGGGGTAAGTTGTTTGGCTTTAACTAGGGCTCAGGGTCCACGCGAAAGATTTAGGCTTTCAGATAGGCTGAAGACTGCCTGACTCCTCGCTTGAGAGGAAATTGACTGGGGGTTATGCAAATTGGTTTGTTTTACCTGTATTTCTGTTGTGTTTCGACTTCCATTGCTGTATAAATTATTGATCCATAAAGGTTGTAGTTCTCGGAATTTTTAGTGCTCTCTTCTTTCAGTTCCCCCCCCCCCCCCTTTCTCACGATTGTACCTAAGCCCCTATGGTTCAAAAATGGTAGCAGAGCGTGGTTGTCTTATGGTCGAGTGGGGCAGTTAAATTGAGCATTGGGTTATTGTTTTGATTAACCATGTCGAGTGACTTTCAGCTGTTGCGTAAGAACGAAATACTATTTGAGTTGGGGATTCGTGGACGTGATGATTTGTCGTCGGCAGACGTTCCGGCCCTATTAGACGCACTTCGTGGCGTGAAGGATAACGATTATGTTGTGTTGCCGGACAAACATTTATTGGTAACTGAATCACCGTCATTATGTGAGGCCGCACGGCTGGAATTTGAAGAGTTGTTCTCCGAGTTGAGTAATATCTCGGGGTTTTCGAAAGCGCAGGTGAGGCGTTTGACAGCCAGGATCTTGCATTATGTGCAGCGGATTGAATATTTCCAAAAATATTGTCCTAAGGTTAAGTTCGGGGTTGACTTAGCCGAGCTGAAGGGGCAGTTTAGGAGATATTTAGAAGTGCTTGCTCAGAAAGGGGATCGGGCCGAGTCGACTACTGTCACACCAACTGTGACGTCTCAAATGTCGGCCTTTAAACCGCTAAAGTTACTTCATCCCTTACAACAGTTGGTTGAACCTTATCAAGTCTTTAAGGTTGTTGATGTTCTTACAGCTCTTGAATTTCTGAAGTTCCTGGTAAGAGCTAAGGATTGCGCTGAATTATGCGAAGTTCCCGGTTTGCAGCTGCTTGAAGTAGTGATGTCAAAAGGGGGTGACGCGGTGCGCAGTATAATTGGGCGTATTAAGGGATGTGTTGATCCAGTCTCTGAATTACATGACAGTGTATTGAAGTGTTTCGTTCCTCGTCGGGAGCTACATACATTAATTCAAGGTCATTATTTGAAACCCCAGGGATCAGGAGAGCCTTTCTTCGAGTACATTAGCAGGGTTAAGTTGTTTGCGCGTATACTACGGTTGCCAGATAGCGAACGGCAGATCTGTGACGTCATTATTACGGGGTTGACCCCGGAGGTACGTTCTCTTTTGGTATTTAGCTCTTGTCCTGCTACGTTTAAAGATTTAGAGGGGCTATTGCCGATCTTGGCAGAGTATGAGGCGTCAAATGCGGCACGAAACCGCGAATCATTGCAAGTGCCTCTGCATGGTGTTCGATTTGAGCCGCGGCAGACTAACCGAGGAGATTTGGCTCGAGATAGTTTTCGCTCGCCAGGGTCTTGTTTTAGATGTGGTTCTCCTGAGCATTTGGTTAGACAATGCACGGTGGCCAGGAAGCGTGGTGGCGTTTTACTACCCGTGGGGGTAGATGGTCAAAGGCGCCAAGATTGACAACGAGCTCCTTGCGGAATTTCTGCCTGTTGTCGGATATTCCGTCGGATAATAGCCAAGCCCTTTAATTTGAAGCCGACAGTACAGGTGACTGTTGGGAAACGACAGTTAATCGCTCTCTTGGACTCGGGGAGTTCCTGCTCTTTGGTACACGAGGAGTTTTATTATACCTATCTTGGTAAATTCTCGGCCAAACCGCGACAGTGTAGCGTTGGGTGCGTGTCTGTAAATGGTCATAAATTTCAGGTGAATGCCAAGGTTCTGTTGACCATACGTATTTCGCGTTTTACGTGGAAACACTATTTCTATCTTCTGCCGGACCTGCCATTTCAACTGATTTTAGGCTCGGACTTTATGACTAGAGTCGGCCTAAGGCTTGATTTTCGGGATGGGGAAATCACCTTTGCATTTGCCCCTTCCGAACGAGTTGCATTTCAGTGCGGTCAAGTCATCAACAAACCACCTTTGGAGGAGAGTGGCGGGCTACGTCACCATATATGCGACGTCAGCAATGCTTTCCCCCATTTGACAGAAGAGCAGGGCCGTTCGCTGGAACAACTCTGTGCGAACCATGGGTCATTGTTTGCTGACCGTTTAGGAGTAACAAATTTGGTGGAGTATGATATACAACTAACAGACGACACCCCTGTGAAGTTACCACCCTATCGTGTCACCCCACCTAAAATGGCTATTCTTCGTAAAAAGATCGACGAAATGTTACGAAAGGGAGTGATCAGGCCGTCCACGTCTACTTATAGTAGTCCAGTATTTCTGGTCCCTAAGGGCGAGGACGATTTCAGGGTAGTGGTGGACTACCGGCACTTGAACAAAAAGATAAAGATCGAGGCCCAACCAATGCCACATCTAAATTCGGCAGCGCATTATTTTGCGGGTGCCAAAGTATTTACTAGTTTGGATTTGAATAGCGCCTACTACCAAGTGCCCTTATCGGAGTCGTCTAAGCCACTAACGGCTTTTGCTGTCCCATGGAGGCTTTATGAATTTCAACGAGTACCCTTCGGAATTGCTACTGGAGCTCAGGTGTTGTCGCGGTTATTAGACGAAATATTTTCGGACATCAAGTTTAAATATGTGTATCACTATCTAGATGACGTGGTTGTCTACTCGCCCGACTTTGAAACCCATTGCCAACATTTAGCGGAGGTCTTTGACCGGCTCGAGCGCGCAGGCCTTACCTTGCGCAAAGAGAAGTGTAACTTTGCTGCGGGACAGATTTCTTTCTTAGGTCATATTGTATCTCCGGCTGGGATAACGATTGATCCGGAGCGGACCAAAGTTCTACGTAACTTTCCTCCCCCTAAAACCGTAAAGGCATTGGCCAGGTACGTGGGGATGGTGAACTTTTTCAGCAAGTTTATTCCGCATTTTGCAGCGCGGGCGGAACCACTGAACCGTCTTCGGCGGAAGGGAACGCCGTTTAAGTGGGGTGAGGAACAGCAGCAGGCCTTTGAAGACCTTAAACAGGCCATAATGAATCCCCCGGTGTTGGCTTTCCCTGATTTTTCACGTAGATTTATCCTTCAGACCGATGCAAGCAGGGGATCGGTGGCTGCTGTTTTACTCCAGGATTTTCCTATGGGGCGTAGGGTTATTGGGTATAGTTCACGTACCCTTACTCCAGCCGAGCGGAAGTATTCAGTTTACGAACTTGAAACTTTGGCTGTGGTATTTGGCTTAGAAAAATACCGCGAATATCTGGAGCATGTTGAGTTTACTCTTGAGTGCGATAACCAGGCGCTAACGTGGTCGTTGGCCTCACCGCGATCTACAGGCAGGTTAGCGCGTTGGGGCGTACGCATTTCAGCTTTTAAGTTTGTCCCGATACATATACGTAGTTCAGAAAATTGTGTGGCTGATGCCTTAACGAGAGTATTCGAAGAACCAAGAGAATGTAAATGCGGAAAGGAAAATGTTTTAGCCGTCTGTGAATTTCCGGAGTTGTTCGAGGGTTTGCACACACATCAGAGGAAAGATCCGGATCTGCAGGCCCTTATTGATCGGCTTGAGGCTGGCGAGGTTGTTACCCCTTATTGTTTGAAGGAGGGTGTTTTGATGACCCAGCCTACCTTCGACGGCAAGAACAAGGTTGTTTTGCCACGGGCCTTAATTTCCATGGTGTTTGAATATTTCCATTCATCTCCTGTAGGCGGGCATTTGGGAATAGCCAAGACCAAAGACAAGATTCGGGAATATTTTGTGTGGCCGGGCATGAATAAAGAAATTGCTTCCCGAGTTAGACAGTGTCAACTTTGTGCAATGGCGAAACCCGCGCAATGTACAGTATGGAAAGGTTTAGCATCGGAGGTGGCAAGTAGACCCCTGGAAAAATTATTTGTGGACTTTGTCGGTCCTTTTCCTCGTTCAGTCCAGGGGAATACGTATGCATTAGTCATAGTAGATTCGTTTAGTAAGTTTGTATGGATGTCGGCCTTACCGAAAGCGAATACACGAGGGGTAGTCAAGGTTCTCTCTTCAGTATTTGCGGCTTTTGGAGCCCCTCGTTATTTGGTAACAGACAACGCCACTCAATTTACTTCTTTCGCCTTTAGAAATTTCTGTTTTAGTTGGGGCATTAAAACCATAACTACCACCCCTTATTACCCCCGTCCTTCCCATGCCGAAAGATTTAACAGGAACCTCAAATCAGCATTAATAGCCTTTCATCATGATAATCATACTAAGTGGGACACTAATTTGTCTCGGTTGCAGTTGGCGTTTAATTCGGCTCGACACGAATCACATGGCGTTACCCCTCATCAGCTTATGTTAGCCTATATACCTAACTCTCCGCTGTCTAACCTTTGGCGTTTGGACGATTTGCTTCCCCAGAATATTACTCGCGAGGAAATATGTAGAGTATGGAAGGCCGCTTTTCGGAATTTGAAGAAGTCACTTGCCCAGGTAAAGAAGCGGTATGATGAAAATAAACGGCCTTCACCTTATGCCGTTGGCCAGAAAGTACTGTGTAAGCTGTACACTCAATCTTCTAAGCGAAATGCTTATGCAGCGAAGTTGGCTCCTAGATACGTAGGGCCGTACGAGATTATAAGTATCTTCAAAAATGTTTCTGTGCGCTTAAGGGACCTCCGCACGGGCCAAGAAAGGAGAGCTCACGTCTCACAATTGAAACCCTTCCAGTAGTTTGGTATCTGTTTTCCTATGTGTATGGGTTTCCTTTGTTTACTCCTGTATGTTTATGTTGTGAATAAAGTGTTTGTTTGGAATGTGGGTGTTTGTTTATGTTGGAGCGTGCCATGTGTGCGCCGGGCTGTATACCTCTACGGCGCCCCTGTAGTTAGTTTCTGCCGGGCGTGTGGAGTCGGCATTGTGTAGATTTGTTTTCGTGTGTCTTTGTATGGAAGCGGTGTGAGGTGTTTGGTGTGGTATGTTTGGGGAGTATTTGTGGGATGTTTGTTGCGTGCTTGCGGTGTGTGTCTTGTGTAGTAATTATGTGTATTTCGTGTTTGTACTCTTGTGTTGTCTGGCCAGTAGGGATTTCGTTTTATGCGCATTTATTTATACAAGGCCTTGTTTATTTTGTTTAACTTGTATATATATTGTTTATATATATATTGTTTATATATATATATATATATTGTTTAGCTTGTTTTAAATTGTCATTTGGAAGAAATTATATTTAATGTTATTCAAGTTCGTTTAAATTGTTCTTATATTGTTATGTTCATTAAACAGTTTATGGTATGTTATCACGCTTGTTGATTATAAATTGATTCAATTTTTTTAATTTTCTGCTATTTATGTATTTGATGTCATCCACAGTTCTGTAAAAATACTGTCATTCATTCAGTTTGATCTACCCTGAGATGTTATTTTGGGGCAGCAGCCTATTTGAAGCCTGCGTTTTGTTCCCTTTCTGTTGGGTTTGTTCCGTGTTACAGCCTCGCCAGCTCCTGTTCGTAACCTGTCCAGAAAGCACCTAACCACCGCAGTTTGGCATTGTGTAATGTTAAGCCTGGCTGTTACCATCTATCTGGAGTGTTACTGCAGCAGTAAGGTCCGCAATGGAGATTTCTGGAGGCCAGGGAGGTGACGATGGAATATGAAGGGGCTTGTATGTGGCCCACGTTTTGGGTTTTGGACTTTCTCAACGCCTGATTGCAACGAGAGGGCATCCACAGGCTCAAACCCAGAATTTGTTAATTTCTCTGGAACAACGAGGGATCGGTACGCCCAACGAGCTGTGCATCGTCTCTCCCGTCCTGGAAAAACAGAATTGTGCTCTCTGATGTGACAGTGGCCAGTGATTTGTAGTGACAGTGTTTGGTGCCAGTGCTTTCACAGTGACCTGTACAATGACCGGGCGGTGTAAGGTGTGTCCTTCCTAATATGATACTTCTCATACAATATCAGTCTGTTCCTTTCCAGAATGGCGAGTGCGTGTTGTCAGATGGGGGCGGGAGTATTGTGCTGATCGCACTTATTTTGTTTTATGGAGGCACCTCCTTTGTTTCGCAACTCTCGCTTTCCCCGCTGGGTTGCGCTAGTGTCTTCCTATGGGTTGCCTCTCGGTCTGACAGTGAAAGGAGACGGCAGTCGGAGTGCTCCTTTCGCGCCGTGCGGGGTAAGTTGTTTGGCTTTAACTAGGGCTCAGGGTCCACGCGAAAGATTTAGGCTTTCAGATAGGCTGAAGACTGCCTGACTCCTCGCTTGAGAGGAAATTGACTGGGGGTTATGCAAATTGGTTTGTTTTACCTGTATTTCTGTTGTGTTTCGACTTCCATTGCTGTATAAATTATTGATCCATAAAGGTTGTAGTTCTCGGAATTTTTAGTGCTCTCTTCTTTCAGTTCCTCCCCCCCCCCTTTCTCACGATTGTACCTAAGCCCCTATGGTTCATAATAATAATAATAATAATAATAATAATAATAATAATAATAATAATAATAATAATAATAATAATAATAATAATAATAATAATAATAATAATAATAGTAATAATATAAAGAATATAACATAAACAGTAACGACAAACAAAAGTAATAACTAAAAATGATAATAGAATGCAGCATAAGAAATAAGAAATAAGAAATGAGAAACGCGAACCCGTGTTCCTGAGGGGGTAGCGCACAAGCTACAGTCATTATTCTCTTCAGCTATTTCGAGACTTAACTGAAAGCACGTTTAGAGTTCAATAGTACGACTTATATCTACGCCAGACGTTATGTCATTGCCACTTCGCGAGATTTCATGCTTGATTTAGCCTTCTGAGACAGTTTTAATCCTTTGCTGGGCGGTTTAATGCTAGTACTTAGGTGGTAAAAGCTATTATGCCTATCATTTGAGATGTACGAGATGTGGTTTACGCAAAATTTTAAATAAACCATTATTTAATATTATGTGCGTTTTGTCTGTACGTGTCTATGGTGGATGAGGTGTGTCCTTAATTTTTGCCTAATTTTACGCCGCCAATCCCTGCTCTACGTACAAGTTCCGCCATTTTATTTTTATTTGGTGTTGTTAGTGTACTCATATGATAGGTCCTTTTTATCAGAGGCGTTTACTGAATTACGTTGCTACGCATACTCTAATAAAGTTTGTAAAATCGGCTAGAAACCGGAATTAGCTCTCAGTAAACGAGTCGTATGTTTTTGAGCTGTACTTTATCGAGGAGTACGTTCTGTCCCTTAAACCACTGTTTCTCTGAGTTTTGCGCATTCCTCTCTCTAAGAACGTCAGGCAATACATTTTACTACGCGCAAAACTGGACGAAACCGCACATGCCGTTTGATGGGTGGCCTACCTTCCAAAAAGATAAGGGGCGGCTTATTCACTAGCTAGCTAGCTTAGCTACCTTGCATCTTCCTCTACGCAAGTCATTTTTTACTTTCTCTACTAGTAAGTAGAAGTAGTATTGTATACCACCCAAATATTCGATGTCGAGATGTCTTTCAAGGATGCAACATAAAGATTTTGAAGAAAATTTCTCCACCCTAAACTATCCTTTGCATGGAACATTTTGATTTTCTTGAAAATCGTCTAACGGGTTTGATTAATATGGCATATGTTTAAGATATTTTTATGACAAATGAAATGTATATTTTGAATTTTCTGCCTATAGCCTATGTAGTGTTGTTTACTCTGGATGACGTTTGACCAACTCGTAGACCGTAAGAAATAGACAAAATCTTAATATATAAAAATGTAGACCTCCGCAAAACACATGATTTATGTCCAAGTATATATATATATTTTTTTTTTTTTTTTTTTTTATTGCAGTGTGAACGATTTTGGAAATGTTTCTTATTTGTATGAGTTTTGGAGAATTTATACTTCTGTGGATTGGAACATCGTTATTCATTTTTATATGTTAACTGTGAAAAGAGAACGGGATCTCAAAGCTTTAAAAGATTTGACTATCGCTCAATGGTTACAGAATTCCCATATTCTCTTTGTACCTACAAGTAGATAAACGATAAGATAATTTCTACAAATGGTTATCTCAACTAACACAAAGAAGATATAAGAGTCAAGAGTTTGTAAAAATAGAAGGCCATGTGAGTGCAACACATCAGAATTTTTCTTGAATTATTGCTTCCAAGATGTACCTTAATATTTTATTATTTTAGCATATATTTGATGCATCACATTAAGCAGAGTTATTCCTCCGTAACTACCAGATTAATGCATCAGTGAATACGTTTAAGAAGACCTCGGGCTCCAAACTGAAAATAAGTATATATTTTGAAAATGCTACAATATATTTGAGACAATGAAGACTTTACATTGGAGTTCCTGAATATCAGCCTCCCTAATTCATCTTGTTGGTGTGCAGGTTGCAGATTATCCAGTATTATATTGTACGGTGAAATATGGGAGACAAAAGATTTATGAAACGCATGCTGTAAGTTTATTAATTTCTCAAGTTAGAATCGAAAAAGTTAATAAAAAGCGCGAAATTGTATCATAGTTTAGCACTAGACACCTGGCTTGGCTACTTGACTTAAGGGACTAAAAATTGATGGAAAAATTTATCAAATTGACGCTTTTTAGGTTTATGCATACAAATGTTCCCAAACCTAGAAGGTTATCGTTTGCCAGTGACATTGGATTTCGCAATTTTTAAAGGTCTAGCTCAATTCTTGAAACGCAACTTGCGCTACGTTTAACCGCCCCTTTTCTGCTTAAATTTTCTGCAGTATTTGAACAAACAATGGGCTAAAAGGGCTCAGAAGCAACCAAATTCAATGGAAAGTAGTGGTTAAGCTATGAATCTTCAGTCTATGGTTTCAAAATATGAAAATTGTTCAGGTTTAAAGAGTTAAATATACAAAAAAAAAAAAAAAAAAATTGAAATGTATTCATTGTCTATGGCAGCAAAGAAATTAATTACTTTAAAAGTACTTGTGTTGTCTTTGTGCCAGAAATTGATGGTACCTTTTGGTAAATTATAGTTTATAAAATAAAAGCTTAGTTTATAACATAAACACCCACAACTGTGTAAAGTATTGATTTCACACCTATAAAAATATAGAAAATTCAAATTTCAGTCCCAGAGGTTCTTCCTGTCCTCTGGGCTACAGTCAATTAGGACAGTTTGGACGGAGGCGTGGTTTTCGATAAAATCTCTGTATTTATTTATTGCGAAATCTTCTGTACCAAAATAACGGAGAAAACAAAATGTTACAGGAACCACGTATACCTTTATCAAAATATATTACTTTATAATCCCTAATTAAATAATGCATTCACAAAAACTGCACTCTGAATAAAGCATAAGTTTAATTAAACGAATTGTATTTTTTTAACTTACCACGAAAGATTTAATCAACTTCCTTGTTTAAATATTAATATAAGCATTATGCCTTCCACAATTAAAAACTGGGGGACAAGATATTTTAATGTTAGCGTAATATCCCGGCATGTGTAAGAGTTTGTCTGCACTTGAAGTGCGTCCGTCAGACTTCCATAAGCAAACAGAGCCCACTGTGCAAACATATCTAGATGGAAGTGTTTATGTTAAACGGAGCCAATCAATACCGAGAGCTCCTTTACATCAAGTGTGCTAATTTACTGCCCCGTAGACTCAAGCTCGCCCAATAGATTAGATGAAAGCAAGTTAGTAACCATCTGGTCTTCCTTTAA
The DNA here is from genome assembly GCA_030765045.1 of Tenodera sinensis. NCBI lineage: Eukaryota > Metazoa > Arthropoda > Insecta > Mantodea > Mantidae > Tenodera > Tenodera sinensis. The sequence continues at coordinate 73,534,358 of CM060967.1, forward strand.
CGAAAGAGTTTCTGTTTATACTGCACATATACATATATTAATGTTTACATGATTCTGACACTTGTAGAAATAACTACTTACAGAACACGAGGAATTAACATTCATACAGTGCTATACTAGGTTCAACGTTCACTTGATCCACATTAACGGAATAAACAAGGCATAGCTGTATGGGACAACATACACAGTGCATGCAGAAAGATTTGATGTGTTGCAATCGTACGATTTTCTCTGTTCTTTCAAACTCTTGATCTTCAACTCTTCTATGTAAACACCTTTCAATTAAATATTTTAATGCTGTTTTGAATTGTTTATTTTTAATTTTTTTTAACTACGGGGAGTTTATTATACAGTATACTATTAATTATCAAAGGCTCCTTTACAACTGCTTTCTTTGTCGTAGATATTCTAGATATTATTCTAGATTTCTTGTATTCTAATTATGGTGGTTACTATTTCTGGTTATGTTGTATCTCTCATTTAAGACCAAAGAGATCACCGCTGGTATGTTTCGAGTTTTAAAAACGCTTTTGCATAATATCTCCATCTCTTTCATGTATATAATTGTTAAACTCATTTTCTGCAGAGTAAGTAGGTACTCTGTATGTTTGTGTCTCGCAAAAATGAACCAGGTTCGCTCAGATGTCTTCTTATGAATCAAGACGTTTGATAAGCTCACTGCTGCTGTAGCATATGTTCTTGAACCTCTGCGAATTTATGCTTGATTAATGTTAAAAGTTGAAATATGTTGTCTGTTTAATCACGCGAATTCTTAAATATTTCCATCTGCTAACTCATTGTAATCGGGATTACTAATCAACACAATTCTCAAGAATTGATATAAACACAGTAATGTTATAAACATACCTTGCCTTGTTGAAATCCGTTTTATTATTCTCATGATATTTGCAAGACTCTGTATCTGTAGCTAAACTTATACTTTGGGAAATTAAATTATAATTATTCATAACGGGCTATTCTTTATTGTGTAGTTGCATTTTTTCGTAGCTTTCCTGCTAATTACCGAACATATTGTGACAGCTGACAAAATAAGTCTAGTTACTTTTCTGTCACTTTATTATCTTCTAAAATGTTAGCACAAATACAAGTTTTCTTCTCGTCATTAACACAGTCTACAGCCTTTCGGGGTCTCACAAGTCACAATGTTTACTTCTCACGACCTTTCTCAATTTATTTAGTGTCTTGCTTTACTTCCTCTGCCTCTTATGCAATAATTACCACGATGTAATCACTCGCGACGCTCGTTGAATCGACACGACACACACGCACAGCTGTCTTGCACTCACTGACGCACTGATCGACTCGTGTCTGTAACTATTACTGTAAAAACTCACCGCTCTGCTCTCCTCTGGCTTCCGTATATACTAGGATGACGTCTCTCAGACCGTTCTCGAAACACACACATGCACTGGAAAAATCCCTTTTGCTTCTGCCGCCTCGATTGTTGACAGTTATAGTTCGGCCAAAATTGGACTTTCGAGTTCCCTATAAAGTGACTGCTTTATTTGTGTGTCAAGCTACCGCAAAACTAGAATCAAGGAAGCCCAACTGGAAACGCAAAGAATGGCCCAACTATACGCACACACAGCAGTCGCGCGAGGCAGCCTGACTTCTAACGCCTTTTCCCGCTCGCCGGCAAGGGATGTACTGTGAAGTAGCTTGGCTCCTTGCGCCCTTCCTTGTGTGCCGCTGAGCTTGACGTCACAATATGTTAGATGGTAGGAAGGTACTCTCCAGATGTCGTTTATGGACCTAGTTAAAAACATTTCCACATAGTAGGGAGTTCCTATGGGACATGAAACCTCATTCTTGGTTGTTGTCTTCCAGTGCGCAACATCACTGACTGCTATTGTCATTATTAAGTGACCAGAAGCGTTTACAATTTTCATTATAAGAGAAAGATACACATTTTCCTCCGCTCCCTCTTTATCTTTCTTTATTTTTATCCGTAACTCAATATATCAAAGAGGAACAGAGAGATAGACTAGAAGTACAGTTCCTATCACGTGCATAAAAAAGAGTTGCAAGTGATTGTCACAAATGCAGGAAACACAGATTAACCTCCTCTGCAGACAAATGCTTGTGTTAAAGGACGACCACAAGCGCTAACGTTTGCTCTATTTGCTCAAGTTACTGGAAACAGGAATGTTTATGCATGAGAGGGAATTCAAATTAGATGACCTCTTTAACAGTGAACTGGATCATTATTGTTCTGGCAGGCAGGACCCTGATTGGAAAACCATTCAGTGCATTGATAGATGCAATGAAGCTCCACTAAAATGGAGATTAGATATGTTCCTCTCGCAAACAAGTTTTTAACTGTTATGTCGTTATTCGTTATCAGCAAGCTGGATACGAAGCAGTTATGTCAATCAAGATAACATTTAATGTTTCAGTTCATGACACAATTGGATTTTCCCTGTTTCACAGTGTACTTATCTGCTCCTGTAGAAGCACTGACTCGTTTAGACAGTATAAAATTCTTGAGCAAAAAGGTAGCTACAGAAACTATGCTATAGGGGGCAGCAGAGATAGCCCAAAGGCATTGTTTCTGTTGATGCGCAGAACTTATTGAAGAACACTTCTCTTGTGTGGATTTTGTTTGGACTCCAAGGTAGCTAGTGGAGGTGTTGCGCTTCTTTTCAATTGAAAGGATTTTGACACAAGGTGATAGAAAGTAACGCAACAACGGTTGCCAACCAGAGCAGCGAGAAATTTCGGTACTACTCGGATAAAGGGGGATTATCTCATTCATACCTTGTTCTACGATAAACAAGATACGAGGTATTTTGTTTTGGAAAGGGTAGAATGAGACTGAAAAATTCAGGGCCATGATCGGGATTTGAACCACGGATCTGCCGGTTACCGTTCGACTCCTCTAACCAGTAAACTATCATGCCCAACATGCCGATACGACATTAAATTCTCCAACTCACTCGCATTTTTCCCGGTAAACCACAAAAGGAGATCTCAATTTCTATGCGATGACTTACCTTAATGGCGACTTAAAATACTGTAAGTACTGCAAGTAAGAGAGTGCTCTACGGGCGTGTTGGAACCCGGGCGAATAGCGCGAGCCAACGTGAGGGTCCCTAACGTGTGCTGGAGATTCGGGGTTCCCAAGTAGCTACCGGTAAGGCGACTACAACGCCACCTATACCTCCCGAACAGGATAGATGAAGTATCCATAACTGAACTACGCTCTGTTCAGGAATGCATTATTGTTTTACCTTATACATATATTATAGGCCACAGCTTTGGAATGTTTGCACCGATCGCTATATCTATTAGTGTCCCTCAGATTTATTCTAGTATAGCATCGTTGCTCCGTGATGCAATACTCATATCAGTGCTTGAAACTGTGAATTTGCAGAAGGGAAAGAAGGAATCGTGGAATGTCATTCTACGCTCAAGTTAACGGTATCATAATCCTTTTAAGTTAATGGTTAAAGGAAAGAAAAGTGTAAATTACTTTCAATTTAACAACAAAATGTGAGTAATTGCCTTTTTTGTGGGGGCTTCTTGTTAAAGTGAATTCAAAGGAAAATAATTGAAAAAAGGAGCATCTGGACATTGACATCTTTAATGCAAAATATTATTAACAAGATACCACGAAATAAGTATACAGTGAAACTTTGAGTGCATAATTATATTATTATATACCGTAATTTGTACCTGGAGTGCATCTTTTCACTATACACATGATTATCAAATAGTCCCGTAGGTGTAGAGTCATGTGAGTGTTCTTCAATATTGTCCTGGCCAGAGACATTTCAATTAAAGTTGTGGTTTCTAAAGGATGACACATATTTTGAATATATCATTTTTAAATGAAGAATCAGTTTTTTACTCTTTTCACTGGAGATATTGCCGGCCCATGTAGATGTATTTTCGTATAACTCACTGACCAGTTAACTTTATTTGCATACACAAAAGCTTTAACAGATTCAATTTATGCTCGTTGATTTTTAAGTAATTCCACGTGACAACAAAGTATACGTCTGTACCCCTCTACAGAGTATTCACCATTCCTCTCTGAAGCGAAGCCAAGCTAAGAAAAACCGTTGGCTTAATTAGCCGCTCCAGTTCGCGGGACTACCCCCTCTTTGTTCGTTTTCTCTATATTTATTCTTAGTTATTTAAAATGATTACAGTAATTATGGTTATGTATTATTTTAAATGCCTAATTTTTAAAAATAATCATGTTTAAGGTATCTATAAATTTCGGTACCATCACCAATTCGGATAATATACGTTAAGTACAATTAACTACTATTAATTAACATTTCAGACTTATTTGAGGACCACTGGAACTTGTAAAGGTTATTGGGTAACCTTGATATTTTTCCGGTAAGCGACAGCAAGGGAAGAAAACAAAACATCCGGAACGACTGTAGCTCAGGTCCGGCGTTAAGGTTACCCAATAAAGTTTAAACGTTCCTCCTTTCTTGCTCGCCTGTCGCTTACCTGAAAAATATCAAGGTTTCGCAACCAGACGCCGCTACTTCTTAATCAAATAGCTCCTCATTTGAGCCTTAGGAACTACGAGACTCAGGAGCAGGACTCCCAGGGGAACTCTCACCATGACACCAGAGTCTCCTGTTTGGTAACCACCAGCGCCACCACCGCGCCATAAGAACTTTACAGTTTACACATATTGCATAGACCCTTACATATACAGAAGTGCACATGTTTGTGTTGCTAATTCAGAATGATACCATGTAATGAACAGCACTACATGGACATTTACTTCATTTTCAAACTAATAGTTTTAGTAATTAAGAGTATATTTTTAGATTAGTACCTTCAAATAGCCGTGCTAATTTAGAGCGGGGTAGAGGGGTAAAACAGACTGGGCAGGCCTGGCGATAGCGAATGTCAACATCACTCTGAAGCGGTTTCCATTCTAAGCCCTCAAAACCCAATTGAAAAATAAAAGCTCTGGAGATCGATCTTCATATGTTTAAAATAAATAACATGTGTAATCTTTAGACAAGAAACGGTTTATCCTCGTATCATCTAAAGCATTATATATTACAATTTGACATGATTATTTACTCAAGTTTACTGTAAAGAGTGACATAAATTACAAACTTAGTGCATGGTTAATCACACATATTCCACACGATACGCCGTCTCGTGAACGCTTCTTTGTTTTTCACGGCCTGAGAAGAAAACTTACGTCTAAAACTCATTCGTATAACACGCGCCACAAGTCTCACGAAGTTAATAAGTGGAGGAATTAGTCACGGTTCTCAGGTACACAAATATGTATCACTTGTTTTATCTGCAACTTACCCTTTCATAGAAAAAGAAATAAGAAGGAACGTTTATATACGCTTAGTTGAAGACTAAACGCTTATCCTTCAATTTGCAATACACTCATTGTTTATCGTAATATTTAACTCCAATGTTTTGTGCATGAGCAAGAAGTCCGAACTATCTGGCCCAGCTAGCGAGGTCCCGAAGTGTGAACACGTGGCAGAAAAGTGAAACTATATACTCACAGGCGTTGTAGCTTTCCTTTCACACCTACGACCGTGCATGAAATATCGGGTGATAAATTACGTAATGGGTTTGTAGGAAAATTGTTAGACGAAAAGAAACAACAATTAACGCACTGAAATAGACACACATTCAGGTCCTTTAAAGTACAACATCGAAATATTGCATTTTTATCCTTAATATCTGTATAAGGAAACAGGAGTGAGTTACGTGAAAATGAAGATTTCCTACTCCCAAGTTATGTTAACACACTAGTAAAGTTAGAAGCGATGGCTAGTTCCCGCATACATCAGGTAACATTGTAATTTAAAAGGCTGGTCCTTCATTGTTGTGGTGGTCGAGCGGAGTTACTAAGCTTCGGTCACACTGGTGATCTAAGAATGGGTCAAAGCTTTTTTTTTTAATGTAACCATTTTTCTGTGGTCACTATGTATCACATTTTTCATCTGAGTTTAGTACGTCCAATGTGGTAATTACTGATTTAAAAAAGAAATAAAAAAGAAACACTCCTATAAAGAGGATTGAACCTAAGAAATGTCCGTTTAGTTCATAGCACAGCGACTTTTGGCACACTCGACCACTGACCTCTTTCAGCTGAAACATTTAGCTATCAAGCTGCTTGCTAGTCAATTAAAATATATTTATATTTTAGCTCTTAGCAGCTTATTTGTGATCACGGAACTTTACGCCATGAAGTAAGTAAGCTCAAGAACGATTAACCGTATTTGACACAATACAGCTACAAAACAAATTCTGGCTTGACAAATGGAAGGATGTTTTCAGTAAGACTATAATCTTCACGTTGCATAGATACGAAAAAATAGGGTCAGCTCATTCACGTGGTATAAATTAAACGTTTAAATCCTTTAAATCTTTTATTAATTTACAACATGAAAATAGGACCTTATATTCCTATTTCCGTTAGAGAGACTTAGCTCTTCCAGTGGTGAAATAACTAACAGATCGGTTGAGTACTTTTTTAGCTTACATATATAAATAAACATAGAAACAGACTGGCCCTGTGGCGCAGTTGGTAGGGCACCTGCCTGCTGTGCTAGGGATCCTAGGTAGGAATTTTTCTCCAGCCAAGATCATTCCTCATCCTTCCCGGAGTCTGGAAGTATGAATATGTGTGTGTGCGTGGGTGTGCGTGTGTGTGCGTGTGTGTGTGTGTGTGTGTGTGTATGTGTGTGTGTGATGTGATGTGACCTCTGCAGTTAAAGGCGGGACATAAATGAAACAGGAAAGAAGGAAATAAGGAAAGAAGTACAGATTTTCTCTTATCATGTTTGGTGCTGGCAGTGAAATTTGAGAAATACTTTCTAGGTTGTACATTTACAGTTGATTTGACCTCATATTAATATATTAGCATTAAATGTTCAAATAATGTTTAAATTTCGCTTCTCGTGAATTGTAGATTAAATGATTGAATAAATACAGTGAGTGAAATACGCAATAATTCGATAATGGAAACGATCTTCTGTTTGTTTTGTGCATTTGTGCCACTCGTATAATCTTGCTGATAGATATATTAATTCCAGATTTCCTCCTTCTGAGAACTTTGATTTTTACATAGCGATTTGGTTTAGTGTTTTCGGAAAAGTAGCTTAGTATTTCGAGGTAAAGTATAGTCTAACCGAAATGTTCCTTAAGGAGATTTCCTCCCTTTTTTCTCACAAGAGAGTCTTATAAAACACAGCGGCAGTATCTTGATTCTCGGCAGTCGTTTGCTACACGTGCAGGCACATAAAACGTTGAAAAACGTTACCTGGCAACAACACGTTCTTAACAGCAATCGGCTTTCTCTCCCTATCTCCCTATTTCTGCCAGCAAACTAAGACATCAGACATGCTTTGCAAACAAGGCTCAAGTGAAATTGCGTAAGATGTTCCAAAGTTTATAGATTGAGTCACCTTTCTTATGTTCATATTTACTGAGCTTAAATTTAAATGTGCTGGGTGAATTAGATACTGCTTATGTAGCAAGTATTGTTTGAAGATTTTTCAATTTATTGGTATTGTAATTCTTTCCAAATTGTACCCCTTTAAACGATTTTTCCATCTTTTTTGTAAGTTTAACCCTCCGAAGTTCGCTAATGCTGCGTTTACATGATGCCAGTTGCTGGGACAATTGTTAGAAGACAGTTGACTGGCATAAAATTATTGGCTACCTGTGAACACTTCGGTCCAATTGTCTAGCCAACTGCCCTCACAGTTGCCATGGCAATCTATTGTCTCGAGGAGTAGGCCACGGACAACCAGTTGGGTTCAGCTGCTTCCCTTACTACCCGTAATACACTACTGTCGAGGCAACTGTTGCCGTGTGAACGGACAGAACAGTAGTTCTGTTACAGTAGCTGAGCCAGTCTGCTTGTGATCTTAAGTACAACGTCGTGTGTTAAGCTACAATTTATGTAATTATGGCTCCAAAATGGAGTGATGATATGAACATAAAGTTCGTCGAATTGTATACGGAGCAACGGTGTTTGTGGGACCAACACGATGTCCTATACAAGGACAAAAGTGGCCGCCAAACGGCACTGTGCGAGATCGCCTCTCAATTAACCATCCAGAGGTGCAAATGAAGTGAAGGCAAAAATTAAGTCGTTTCTGTGCCTAGCTTGAAATAGTACAACATAATGAAGTGATGGTAAAAGAAACGTTGACAAGAATGTCAGGAGAAAACCGTGTATTGAAGCAACTACCAAAAAAAAAAAAAAAAAAAAAAAAAAAAAAGCATGTGCGGTTAAAACATATAGCAAAGAAATTAAAACCACAGAGCCATGAAATTGGATCCCTTGTAATTGTCAAAGTAAATGTTTTGATTTTATAGAAGACAGATAATTAAATGTTATTACTTAAGATTTATAAGGAGTATACACTAGAAATTTAAAGTCTTCAAGACTCAGTAATGCTGCATAAAGAATTGTATTTTTATGCAATATATAAAATGTGTTCTTTTCAATACATATGGAAATCACATATTTAAATTATAATGGGAACAATTTATTTTAAAATTGGAAAATATAAGGAAATTGCCAAATGGAAAAGTTTTGTTAAGTCCAGGATATATCATGTTTTTCATAGAAAGACAATTTCCTTGTGTACTCCCGCTTTTTCTCTAACTCCTCCACTATAACTTCGCATGACTCAGCAATAAATTTCCAGCAAAGATAATTATAAATCGAACGTAATTCCTAACGGGACACAATAGACGCTGCACACCCGGCCATTTCTTGCCATATACTGCCGTGATAATAGTTTCCCCCTGTGAGGAGGTTCTCGTTCAACTGGACTGGCCAGCAACTATCTCGCAATCGTTTGAGGACAACTGCGCGACAACCGTCTCATCATCTGGCATTGTGTAAGCGTGGCTTAACTGCTTGAGGTTTACTTAAACGTTACAGTATACGAAGGAATGTAAATACATGCAATCGCCTGACTAGGACATTTAATATTACACATTATAGGGTATAAGATAAACACGAAGGAGGATACCACGGGCACCGCAACCACCCACCAGTAGTGCCTACTGGAGGGTGGACGCGGTGGATGAATGAGGAACTATATAACAAGTGGCCCACTCCAGTCGGCCCTCGGGTAAGTAGATAACCCTTCGTGCGTTAAAAGATTTGCAGAAACCACAGAGGTAAATCCAGTCAGTGGCGTGTGTGAAATTTGTTCTGCTTGTAAAAGAGAGCAGAGCGGCAGAGGAAATGTCCAGGCTTCAACTGGCGTGTGCAGCACGTGATAATAGCGAGGAGCAGTCTTAGAATATTTTCTACTTTGCGTACAAGACTTTATTTACCATATATATGCTGCTGTTGTCTAATATTCCGGATTACAGAGTGTAAATTGCCCTAACAAAATCTATGCAAAAATGAGGGCGCGTAATGTTTGATGGCATTTCTTTGTTTCTTTTTAATGTTGTATATTATTATTATTATTATTATTATTATTATTATTATTATTATTATTATTATTATTATTATTATTATTATTATTACTATTATTATTATTACTATTATTATTATTATTACTATTACTATTACTATTATTATTATTATTATTATTATTATTATTATTATTATTATTATTATTATTATTATTATTATTATTACTACTACTACTACTATTATTACTACTATTATTATTACTACTATTATTATTACTACTATTATTATTACTATTATTACTATTATTATTGTTACTATTATTATTGTTACTATTATTATTACTATTATTATTATTATTATTATTATTATTATTATTATTATTATTATTTATGTTCTTATTAATATGTTTATCATTATTTTATCACTATTGATATTAGTATTATAATGCTTATTATCATTATTGTTATTGTTATTACATTTGGTGGTGGTGGGGTGGTGGTGGTGCTGCTGCTGGTGGTGGTGGTGCGGTAGTGGTGGTGGGGTGGTGCTGATGGTGTTGGTGGTGGTGTTGGTGGTGGGGTGGTGATGGTGCTGATGGTGTTGGTGGTAGTGGTAATGGTGGTGTTGGTGGTGGTGCTGGTGGTGGTATTGGTAGTGGTGGTGATGTTGGTAGTGATAATGGTGGTGGTGATGTTAGGGGTAGTGGTGGTGGGGTGGTGGTAGTAGTGGTGGTCGTGGTGGTCGGGTGGTGATGGTGCTGGTGTGGTGGTGGTAGTGGTAATGGTGGTGTTGGTGATGGTGGTGGTGATGGTGGTGTTGTGGTGATGGTGTTGTGGTGGTGTTGTGGTGGTGTTGTGGTGATGGTGGTGTTGTAATTGTGGTGGTGCTGTTTTTTTTTTTTTTTTTTTTTTCCCTTGGAGGGGAAATGCATTATGCAGGCCAGTCTCACTGGCAACTGTGAGACTCCCGCCCACTAAAACCCCTCCAGCATATCATTGCAGCTCTGTGGAACTACCTCTCGGCATTACTTCATAGGCTACAACCGTTTATTTATCTATCTTTTATTCTATTTTCATCTGTTTCCTTTCCTTTCATAATAGTTACAATCATTTTTTGAATTATTTCCCAATTAGTTTTGCTCTCTAGCATTTTTTCAATTATAATTTCAGCTATCAGGTTTACTCCTATCTTTCTAGTGCATTCGTTTCTGATGTCATCCCATTTACAGCAGCAAAGTACAGTGTGCTCTGGAGTATCTATTTCTCCACAATATGAGCAATTATTACTGTTCACAATATCCATTTTGTGCAAGTAGGTTTTAAACCTCCCGTGTCCTGACAAGAACTGGGTTAGATAGAAGTCAAGTGCTCCGTGTTTTCTGTTAATCCATGGTTTTATCTGTGGTATGAGCCTCTTTGTCCATTGTGCCACTTCAGTTTCTATTTCCCACTCTTTTTGCCACTTGTTCATGGTATTTCTTCTTGCTAATTTCTTTTCCGTTTTTCTATTTTCTGTGCCGTATGTAAATTCTATAGCCAGTAGATGTATGGGTATAGTACCCGCAATAACTTGGATTGCCCTTGTGGAAACCGTTCTATACGCACAAGCAATTCTTATAGCTACCTTTCGCTGGACCCTTTCTATCAATTTTCTGCAGGTATTTTTTTGTAACCAGGTATTCCAAACTGGTGCGCAGTACAGTATAATTGAGTTTATCACACTTCCCAGTATCCTTCTTTTAGTTGTTTTAGGTCCTCCAATGTTTGGCATTAACCTTCCCAACATTGCAACGGTTTTTTCTGCCTTGCTTGTAACATATCTAATGTGCGCCCACATACTCATATTGTGTCCCATTTGTATTCCTAAATATTTTATATGCGGTTTAGATTTAATTTCCTGGTTTCCAAAAAGTATTTTTATTTCCTTTATTGTTCTTCTTCCCTCTAAGATGACAATTTCTGTTCTCTCTGGTGCTAATCGCAGTCCTTTCTGGAGCATCCATATATTCATTTTCTTCATACACCACAAAAATTTTTTCTTCCACCTCCCCTTTTGATTTACCCAGTAGTACCATGGCCAGATCATCTGCATATCCTATTGTTTTGACTCCTACTGGTAAGTCCAGCTTTAGTACATCATCATAATATACGTTCCATAAAGTTGGTCCTAGTATGGAGCCTTGTGAGACGCCACAACTCATGTCCAAGCTCATCTTTTCTCCTATCTCGATTTTTCTATCCTCCAGATAACTACATATAAGTTTAATTAAATACGGAGCTATTTTTCTTCTTTTTAATTCGTCTATTATACCCATCCATGGTGCTGAGTTAAAAGCATTTTTAACATCGAGCGTGACCATAATGGCATATATGTTCTTCTTTTCTTCTAGTTCTGATTTTATATGGCTCTTTATGGTCTCAAGGGCAACTAGTGTTGATAAACCTTTTCTAAAGCCGAATTGTCTTTCTGAGAATCCCTCTTTGGTTTCGATCTCCTTGATAAGTCTTATGTTTATTATTTGTTCAAAAGGTTTTCCAATGACGTTTATTAAACACAGAGGTCTATAGGTAATATCTCCAACGCCTTTCCTAGGTTTTCCGATTAGTATTAGTCTAGCTATTTTCCACTCTTTGGGAAATATCCCTTTAGTTATTTGTTCATTTATTATTTTTTCTAGAACATTAGGTTTCTGTGTTGCAATAACCTTTAATACCTCTGGTGGGATTCCATCAGGTCCTGCTGCCTTTCCTCCTTTTATTCTTCTACCGGCTTCTATAATCTCATTTTTTTGACACAGAGGTATTTCCTCTCTGTTGACCTTTATTTCTGGCCATATGTTCATTTTATGTTCTGGAAATAGAGTTTTCGCTATCTTTAGCTGGTCTTCGTCTTTTAGTCATACTGGGGATCGGAATCCAAATTTTCCTGTAACTATCTGATAACCCTTCCCCCAAGTGTCATTATCAATTTCTGTACATAGTTGCTCCCATGCGGTCGTTTTTGCCGCTTTAATAGCATTTTTGAGTGTTCTTCTGCTTTCACGATATTGATTGTATATCTCCTGCATTTCATGTTCATTCTGCCTGTTTTTCCCGTTTGCTCTTGTAACTTTCCTTCTGGCATCTGTACTATTCTTCCTTAGTTGTGCAATGCTATCACTCCACCAGTAGGCTGCTTTATGTTTCTTGTTAGCGCATTTCTTTTTGAGTGCATAATTGCACACTTTTACCATCATTCTTCCAAATTCACTTGGCTGGTAGGTATAATCTGGACGTCCTGTTTCTAGTTCTAGCTTGGTGGTGGTGGTGCTGGTGGAGTGGTGGTGCTGGTGGTGCTGCTGGTGGGGTGGTGGTGGTGGGGTGGTGGTGGTGATGGTGGTGCTGTTGTGGTGGTGATGGTGCTGGTGGTGGCGTTGTGGTGGTGCTGTTGTGGTGGTGCTGGTGGTGTTGGTAGTGGTGGTGTTGGTAATGGTGGTGGTGATGGTGGTAGTAGTGGTAGTGGTGCTGGTGGGGTGGTGGCTGTGTTGGTGGTGGTGGTGGTGGTGGTGGTGGTGGTGTCTTTCTCTCAGCCATGACTACAGTATTGGAATTTCTGCAAGCTGAGCTTTAGGATTTTCTTGATGAGGTTCCTGTACTATGGCCGAATAACACTGCACTGGTTCAAACGAGATAGTGCACCCCCTTACTTGGTATTATGAACCTGTAAAGGTCAATTTTAATTAGTTGTATAAGGACTCTGGAGGGGCGAATGTGTCCCAACACTTGGTCAACAAGATCTCCTGATCTAACCCCATGACATTATTTCTTTTGCAGACAGTCAAGAATATTGCGTTTTACAGAAATCGCCACAAAGAATAGTTGAAGCATATGCATCTGTCATACCCGCAGATCTCAGGTACGTCCATATAGATACAAGGAGGCGCTTAAAACATATCAATGAACAAGGCATGTCTTTGAACACCTGTTCTATGAATGAAGTCACCATGACAGTAACCTCTGATGACAATAATAACGATGAGAATAACAGAATAATAAACCACAACAATAACAAACATGTTAATATTAATATAATAATGAAAATTGTATTATTAAAACTAATTAAAATAAAACTAATAATAATGATAAAAATAATGGTGATTCTGGTGGTAATAATAATAACCACAACAATTAACAATAACTAACAATAATATTGTGGATACTAATGATAATGATGATGAAGATAGTAATAACAATAAACTAATAAGAATAAAATAACGATACAAAGAATATGGTAATAGCAATAATAACTGGAAGTAATAATAAAATACAACAATAACTTTAATAAGAAGCAAAGAAATGCCAATCAAACATTACGTGCCGTCATGTTTGCATGGATTTTGGTAGGGCAATTTACAATCTGTAATCCGTAATGTTAGACAAAAGCAGAATAAACAGGAGTGAGTTTATTCCCTGGTAAATAAAGTCTTGTAAGTGAGGTGGAAAATATTTTAAGACTGTTCCTCTCTATTATCATGCGTTGCATATCCCAGTTGAATCCTGGGCATTTTCTCTGTCGCTCGCTCTCTTACAAGCAGAACAAAGTTCACGCACGCCACTGACTGGATTTACCCCTGTGATTTCTGCAACTCTTTTAACGGACGAAGCGTTATACTTATCCGAGGGCCGGCTGGAGTGTGCCACCCGGTATATTGCATCCACTGTAAATCTATTTTACCTATGGCTTTGCCCTTCTTATTTAATGAATGTTATTGCATTTAATTAATTATTAAAAATTCCAGTAAAATCTTTTAAAATGCCATTAAATAATGTTATTCTGCGATAGTTTTCCGGCTTTACCTTTTCTCCTTTCTTAAATATGGGAATGGTGATACTTGATTTCCAATGTGATGGAACTACCGCTATTAAGCTGAAATGACTGCTGGAAAAACTTTCAAAATGCTGCATATTAAACCTGTCAATTTTAACACCTTCAGCTTCATTGCTGTCGAATGTATGATAAGTTCATTTGAAACCTCGACTCTCAATTAAATTCACTGCACGTTTGTGTGTGTGTGTGTGTGTGTGTGTGTGTGTGTGTGTGTGTTTGTGTGTTAATTTTTATTTTCTAATATATCTTTTGCGGCTCTCTGATAAGAAAAAGGCGTGTGTGTATGGAATTTTATGCAGAGAGTGGAAGGACTATTTAGTTGATTAATTTTATAGCACCATATGGCAAAAATAATACAATCCTTATATGTTGCAATGATATGGACGTCACACTATAATTTGTCTCCATAGCTGATCTGCAAATAGTTAAAAAAACAAGGTTATTCAATTTTTATGTTTCACATTATAATGTTTATCGAAATTACTTTAATACACATTTTTTGCACCACTACGGAAGTTTAAAGGAGGCTAGGAGGATAGTGAAACATATAAACTGTGCTGCATTCGCATGGCTTACTCTTACTCTTACTCTTCTTCAAACTATTATTACAAAGCCTTCGTTTCTGCAGATTTTTGGTTACTTGAGGTAACATTTTGTTACACATTTACAAAATAATACCTTACCGAAAAAGCTGATGTGTTGCACTCACATGACTTTATCTAGTCTTGTACAGGCTATTCTTGAAGACGCTTATTCCTCTACCTGTTTCATGTTAGCCAAGATAAATGTTTGCAAAGCTCTATCACTTTCTTGTAGATGCCAGAGGAATACGGGAATAAATAGGCTTCAAGTATTGGGCGTTTTAAAGTTAGTTGTTATGTAATGCCTTTAAAATTATATTATCTTTGTATGGCAAAAAGATAATACACATAACAGCATCACAATTCCCTGTACGCTGCGTATTTTTGGTATCACGAAATATATCATGAATTTGCCCAAAAGACCGCAATCACTTTGAGCGTTTTCACTACAAAGGATTTACCTACGATTAAAGTTAAACCTAGTTCGTCTTTTACAAGGAATTATGGAGAGTCTTAGAACATAAAAGCAAAGGAATAGAAGAACATGTAAAAAGCATTACAATAAATAATAATCACAATAATAAAGAAAAATTATGCTTAAAATGACCTATTGGGTTGACTGGTAATTCCTCTAAGTTCATTGCGCTTACGGACAGCCCCCATTATATATCGGGTGCAAGGGAAGCCGTTACATTAATTTAAAACGGCGATAGGTCTCGGTATTTGGGACACATTTTGTATCTTACGTTTTTGTCTCTGACCAACGGAGATGTTTTAGTTTTGTCGAAAACAAGTTGACAACACTGCAGATTGCGTGTATGTCACTTTCTTGAGAACATAAACACCTGCCGTTCCTTCCCCTTCCGCGTTTACTGTGCTAGTACAGGTCATAACAAGCGTTAGCTTCCAAAAATTACTTGGAAGTGAAAACACTCAGCTTGTTTACATTCACAAACCAGGTCAACTCCCCGACCAATCTCAATGCAACGTGGTCAACTTACTTCACGTCTGAAAGAGCTGCTTGAAGTATTCCTTCACGTCCTTTAAGTGATTAATTGTTTTTAAACCCTGTGTGACGTCCCATAATTACTATGTCAGAAATAAGTTACTCTACGCATCTTACAAGTAACAAATCTGTATCTTCGTACATTCTTGTGGAATTACGCATCCAAGTCGGCTCCACAACGACTTATTTTTTCAAAATCGGCTCATCAAGAAACATTCTACCTTTTTGTTTCTAATGATTCTGTGAAGCACATATTAGAAGGATTGTAATGACTCCTTTCAATCCTGTATTTAGTTCCTTTACTAATTAAATGAATTAAATGTAAGGACAATGTTCATAGTTATATCTTGCAAATACTGCATTCAAATGTTTCATCATGGTAACAAGCGCTTTCGATGAAGGGAGAAATGAAAAAAAAAAAAAAATGCCTGAAATATGAAAATGATAGCAAGCAATATATCGGATAATGGTGAACTCCACAAAGGCAGTCAATATTTACTACATTTTCTGTTTTAAGATCTACAAAGATCTACATTTGCTGTATATTAAATTTTGGTCTATCTCTTACGGTTTACCAGTTATGCAAGCCATCAAAAGTAAAGAACTACATGGGCTATAGCCAGAAAATTCAAAATATACATTTCATTTACTATAAAAGTATCTTAAGCATACCACGTATTAATCAAAATTGTTAGTGTTATTTTTGAGAAAACCAAAATTGTCGGAAAATTTTCCATGTGAAGGGCAGTTTGGAGTGAACGAATTTTCTTCATAATCTTCATGTGGGACCCTTGAAAGATATTGAACTTAAATACCTATTTTGGGTTTTAAAAGCGCAGTACTTGGCGAAACGTTGGTATCTACAATGCCTTTTAGACCACGGCCTACAAGCCCGGAAGACACCGGCCGTGAAAGCCTAAGTTTGTATATTTCTCTATTATGTTTAGTAGAGGTTGTAATGTATTCCACCCAAATTTTCGATGTCGAGATTTCACCGGAAATATATATTTTGAGGCCCCCTGAATTAAAAAAAAGCATTTTTATAAAAAGGTCTATGCGTGTGTATGTGTATGTGTGTAGGTGTGTGCGAGTGTGTGTAGGTGTGTGTGTGTGTGTGTGTGTGTGTGTGTGTGTGTGTGTGTGTGTGTCAGGGTGTGGACAGCACAACTAAAAACGATTAGTCGGTTAAAAACCAAAGTTGGTATGTAAGATTAATGTCTTTTAAGGATGTGACACGAAGATTTCGAAGAAAATTTCTCCGCGCTAAATTAGCTTTACATGATGTTTTTGAAAATTGCTAACGATTTTAATTAACATGCCATATATTTGAGATATTTTTATGACAAATTAAATGTATATCTTGAATTTTCTGGCTATAGCCCATGGAGACCTATTTACTCTGGATGACCTTTGCATAACTGGTAAACCGTAAGAGTTAGACTAAATCTTACAATACAAAAAATGTAGATTTTACTAAAATGCATAAATAAATGTTTTTGTAGCGTGAACCGTTTTGGAGAACTTGCACTTCTGTGAAATGCTACATCGTTATTAATTTTTGTATGTATGTTAACCATGCAAAGAGAAAGACATTTGAAAGCTTTAAACGATTTGACTATGGCTCAAAACCTACTGTATTTCCCCATTCTCCTTGTGACTTCAAGGAAATAAATAATTTCTCTAAATGTTTACCTCAACTAACACGAAGAACATCTCGTAGGAATAAGAGTTTGTAAGAATGATTAGTACAAGAGTAGAGAAAATCATATGAGGGCAACACTTTAGACTTTTAAAAATGCTTTTGTTTGATTGAGGAACTCCTAAAAATATATTTCCGGTGATATCTCGACATCAAATTTTGTATGGAATACAATGCTTCGCCTACTTATATAGGCAGTAGAGACAGTAAAAATGTATGCTGTGTAGTTAATTGGGTGTGTATCTCTTACGTCAATGTAGAGTATGTTACAAAGTGGTAGATGTTACCATCAAGGTTATGAATTACAAAATAGTATGTTTAATAAAGAACGATAGGGGAGGTCTACTTTAAATTTCTCTGATATTAAATGCCCTGGTTTAATATTCAGGTAAAGCAGCACACACAACCAGTGTATCAATAGAACTTAGCCTTGATCCAAATGAGAGGAATTACTGTGTATTCAGAACGTTGGAAAAGGCCTGCTAGTGGCTACTGCAGGACGCTATTCCACACGAACACAATGGACTGCTAATAATGCACCCAGATACTGTATGCGCTGGCGATGAGCGGGGGGGGGGGGGGGGGGGGGGAGGGGGGAGCCGAGCAGGTTTGCTTGTTTGCATGCCTCGTGATTAAATGTGAAACTATCACCCAAGAAATCTCTTTGAAATTGCTCTTTGTGTCCTTGCTCCTTAGGTATACAAACATGAATAAGTACAAAGTCCGACTTTAAACTGCTAAAGGATCTCGTCGAAACAAGACATTATAAAAGTTGACCCATTTTCAGGTATTAAGTGTCTTCGGGAATTTCATGTAGCCCTTTACTTCATAGTTACATAGCATATTGTGACAAAATGACAGATTCCAATTCGGTCACTTTTCTATCACTTTGTTTCTTCTTTGTTTCTTCTATCATCCATAAAGCTTTCTTCTCGTCGTTAACACAGTCTACGGTCTTTCGGGCTATCACAACTTACAAGTGTTCTGCTCATTACCTTGCTCAGTCCTTTTAGTGTATTTCTTCATTGTCCCTCCCATATTCTAATTACGACGCTACAATCACTTGCGATGGCGGCGCCGTGGCCGAGCGGTTAGCGCGCTCGCCTACCACTAGGCGGTCCGGGTTCGATCCCAGGGACCCGCATGTGGTATTCGTGGTGGACGAAGCGGCGTCAGGGCGGATTTTCTCCGGGTGCTCCGATTTTCCCTGCCATCTCATTCCACCGGTGCTCCATCTTCATTCCATGTATCATCAGTGTCACCGCCTGCGGTGCCGTAGTAGTAAAAGCGGGCGTTAAACACTACAACAATAATCACTTGCGATGCTCACTGAATCTTCTTACGATGCACGCCGCGTACCACACGAGGATACACACACGCACATCTGTCTCACGTTCACTGACCTACGTATGTCCATAACTCTACTCTCTCCAACTCGCTCACTCTGCTTTAACCGATGTCCTTATATTCCGGTGATGACGTTACATGCACCTTTTCGGAGGTCCCGGCACACCGGCAATGACGCAGCTAGCAATCTCCCGAAAGTTCTGGACCCCTTTTGTTTCTGCCGCTTCGATTGTTGCCTGTCACGTACACACAGCAATTGCGTGACCTGACTTGATCTTTGACATCTTTCCCTGCTCTCTGGCCCGGCATGTGGTGTGAAGTAGCTTAGCCCCCTGGGCCCTTGGTTGAACGCCGAGCCCGAAGTTACATGAAGATGGTAATGAAAATAATAATGAAAATAATAATAATAATATTAATAATAATAATAATAATAATAATAATAATAATAATAATATTAATAATAATAATAATATTAATAATAATAATATTATTAATAATAATAATATTAATAATAATAATATTAATATTAATAATAATAATATTAATATTAATAATAATAATATTAATAATAATAATATTAATAATAATAATAATATTAATAATAATAATATTAATAATAATAATATATTATATAATATATTATTATTATTATTATTATTATTATTATTATTATTATTATTATTATTATTATTATTATTATTATTATTATTATTATTATTATTATTATTATTATTATTATTATTATTATTATTGCTGTTGTTGTTGTGGCGGTGCTCACGCACCTCAAATACGTTCAAGCTTAAGCCACCTCACACCACTATACTCCATCCAACCTTAGATACAGACTTTGTATACCTCCGCGATAACCTGGTGTTTGTATCAGCTGTGACTAACACGCCACACAAATGCCACTTGGACTCGTGCCTCGTGATTATGATGCAACAGAACGATATTTACTTGGGAGTTTCAGGAATAGCTCTGGTATCGCGCTACATCAAGTAACCTTTACCAGGGTTATCTCACATCTTGAAAAGTATCAGATATTCCCCAATATTTAAGGTATCATATTTTGTGGCGTGCTTTTGGTTTCGGCGTATCGCGGGTTAGTTCTTGACGGCTTGTAATTACATATTGGGACCCAGGAGTGGAGCGATTATAGTAGTAAATACGCGGCCCGATGACAATGGAACGGTCAGAGCAAAGACCAGTATGAGTGCATCAGAACAAAGCATTTCAAAACTGTTCGAGAAACTTTCGAGTGCCAGTTTGTGTACGAGAAATTCAATAAAAGTTGGATTTCCTGAAAAATTCCTGCTTTGTCATTCCCGTCTATGTAAGCGAAGTAGAGAGGAGAGAACAGTTCTTTGAAGTTGTTAAGTGTGGAACGAGATGCTGTTATCAGTTACCTGTAAATGTGTGTGTATGTGTGTGTGTGTGTGTGTGCGTGTGTGCGTGCGTGTACCTGAGTGTGTATCTGTATGTGTCCAATCGTCGTGAGAGATTTTTGAGTGTGTCGTCATAAACAGTTTTGGGACAATCCTAGAGTCGGAGTTGTGTGAAGCAGTTTTAGTGAGTGTGATTGTGGAAACCAGCAATTAGAGAGATCTGAAAGACAAGAAAGTATGTGTTGAGGTTGGAGAAAAAAGAACAGCAGTGGGTTGTACGGTCACGAAGAACTATAAATTGTGTTAACGATTAAACAGAACTGTGTTTCTGTGCTTCAGTTTTAGAAGAGAAAAAGTTTCAACCCTTTCTGTGAACTTTTGGCAGGAATTCAGACTTCCAACGACCAACATAAGAGAAATTGTTAATGGCACTATACATGACTGTAAACATTCATAGGTCCCATTTGTTTTGACCTTAATGTGCACACAAGATTTGTTTTATATGATCTGTATTTAAAGGTTAATATTATTAATGCTGTCATATCCACACTGTAAATTGTCAAGTTGAAACTAAATATCTAATCACTGTTATTGTTGTTCTATATGTCTTTTTTTTTTTTTTTTACTTTGTCAAATTCGGCAACCGTTGTTGATTTATTTGTTTATTCTAGTGACATATATAAATAACCACCTTTCTGACATAGAAATTTGGCTTAAGTAGTGGAGAGTTAAAGTCACCACGTAACATTTACATTGCGTAAACGTTCATGTCCACCTGTTACTCTTAACTATCAGATTATTCCAGAAGCACAAGACGTGAAATATCTAGGGATGTACATTGACAGACGACTCACCTGGAAAAAACACATATGCACCAAACGCAAACAGCTAAATTTAAAATATTCCAAAATGCACTGGCTTCTTGGACCTAAATCACAACTCTCAGTGACAAGCAAACTAATCATCTACAAAACTATACTGAAACCAATTTGGACATATGGAATTCAACTATGGGGTACAGCAAGCAACTCAAAAATGGAAATACTAGAACGTTTTCAAACCAAAACTCTGCGAACCATTGGTAAGATCCCCTGGTACATCGGTAATAAGTACATCTACAATGATTTTAAACTCCCAACAATCAAACAGGAAATCGCAGCATACAGCCTGTCCTACCAAAAGCGTCTCTACAGTCATCCCAATACACTGGCAATAAATCTACTTGACAACAGCAGCAGCACAACAAGCCAACTACAGAGAAGCCAAGTCTTGGAATTGCATTACAGATTTGCACCCAAATTATAAGCAAACTTATGGCCAAAGTAATATGTTATCATTGTTACTTATTGTTCAACTATTGAACAGATTGTAATTTTGAAAGTGTATAAATAAATAATATATATATAAAGTGGTAATTGGATTTTGTCACTTCCCACAATACTCTTTTCAGGCGGTAAATCACTTTTCAGTTTTTCTCGTAGTCATAAAAAGAGGATGGAGTTTCGAAGTCATCATGTAGCGATCCGCTTCTTAATACTTTGATTGCATATCCCTTCTAATGCCAATTCTTATGCTATATACAACGAAATGTGTAAATGTACATAAAATAAAACTTTATCCGGATTAACAAGAAATACATAAAAACTGTGATGTGCTGCACTTACATAACTTTCTTTGCTCTTATACTAACGATGTTTACAAATTCTCATTCCTCCAACTTTTTTTATGTCAGCCGATAAACACTTTCAGTAACTATCTTATTGGTAGTTTTCTTGAAGGTGCAAGGGGAATATGGTAATAGAGTAGGCCTGAGCGATAGTCAAATCTTTCAAAGCTTTAAAATTTCTTTCTCTTTGCATAGTCAAACATATAAAAAAGTAACAACACCCCATTTAAGAAACGTTTAGGTACTGCAAACTTACACAAATAAAAGGGAATATCTCCGAAATGGTTAGCTCCACAGAAAAAGTATTGCAGACATAAATTGCGTTTCTTAAAGAGATGTAAATGTTTTGTAGTAAGATTTGGTATATTTCTTACGGTTTACCAGCTGTGTAAAAGTACTAAGACTAAACAGAACTGCATAGGCTATAGCCACAAAATTCAAAATATACATTTATCTTAAACATATGGCATTTTAGTCAATATCGTTAAAACCACTTTTGAGAAAATCCAAGTTTTCGAAAATTTTTCCATGTAAAGGATAGTTTAGAATGAAGGAATTTTGTTCAAAATCTTCGTGTCATATCCTCGAAAGATATTAAACTTAAATTCGAACTTCGATTTTTAATCGACATTTGGTTTTTGAGTTATGCTGTTCAAAGACAGACAGACAGACAGACAGACAGACACACACACACACACACACACACACACACACACACACAAACATGCGCGCAGACGTTCTGCTATAACTGCTTTTTTGGATTCAGGGGCCTCGAAACTTATATTTCCGGTGACCTGGAAGTTTTGGGCTGAATGCCATAGTTCCCACACTTGTTGCACATAGTAAATAAAGTAATAAAGTTTTGTACGAATAGTTTGTTTAAGGGTCAGTAGCGAGTCATATGAAGGCAGCATCTCAGATTTTATAAAATTCGTCCTTTAAGCATAAATAGCTATAAATAAACGTGTTCAGCTGGCTATTCTGCAGGCCTGGATTAATCACAATTGTCAACAGAAGAGCCCAACAGCAATATTAGTTACTACAAAGAGGTACTTGAAGAGCAGCACAAAGAAAAACATTGCATAAGAATGGCGCAAGGAGCAGAACGTTAGTCAAAACGCAGCGATAAAACCGAGGCCGTAAGGTTGGAAAAAGAGCTCCTGACACTCAATGCGTCTCCACATACATACACGCCATGTGGGCTGCATAATTTGCAGGCTGGTGGCTCTCGTTGCTCGGAATAATTTGCCTCGTTGGAACTGACATTCATATAAATTAGTCTGACGTCACTGGCTTCTATTTTTAAGATTTAATTTTGCACCACGGTCCATAAGCGTGGTGGAAAACATTAAAGATAAGCGACCATCCGTTTAAGAGTACCTTATTTTAGGGCAGGGACACTATATATAGCACAACCAAGTTTGTCAGAGATTAAAGGATATGCTATTTTGGAACTTTAGCCTACTTAGTGCCTCTGGAAGATGTTTCATCTTATTCTATTCTAGAAACAAAGTAATTCAGGTTTATAAATACACATTGACTACCACTGTTTCTGGGATGGTTTCTAGTATTCCTTGTGGTTTCTGGCTATATATGACAACAAGAATGCAATAGCCCATTTACAGCAAATTTGGAGACGTACTTTACTTGTCAAGTCACCAACCCAAACTTATAATAAGCACAAAAGAGGTCAAACAAAAATAACCTTGCTTCTTAAATGAAATATCTAGCTCTAAATGCAGTAGTAAGATAATTTCTGCTACACATGCATGTATGATAGCATTTTAAGTTTAAGGAAAATATATTCTCCGGTGTATATTTTTGATGAGTGGATTTATTGAGTCAATGTGATGTTATAGAACCAAATGCCTCTGGTAGGGCATAGGACCGCAGTAAGAAAATTAAAACACACAAAATTCATATACTTTTCTAAGTAAGCCATGATCTCACAAGATATATAGGTTAAGTGAAGAGGTTTTCATAATTGTCTAAGCTCTTTTATATTCTCTTCCATTTTAAGGACACAGATTATTATGCACAATTGCAGTTATCGTTTTGAAATTTTGTATGTTTTATATTTTTCTTAAGTAGTAAGTTTCCACTCATTTATTTCTCGTGGTCATGCAGCATAAAATTTTAAATTCAGGCATTACTGACCCACTTTTAAAATCCTTGGTATCCTCTTTTTACCTATTGCGAACTGTATGCGGAAGCCATGACGTAGATTGAAAAATAACCACGTGTATGAACAGGGTAGAATCAGACTAGAAATATTCACCACTATATTCGGGATTTGAAGCATGGATTTTACAAGTTGAACGAATTTACACTTGATGTCTTTCCAATTTACAGCATTTCTTGAACAAACATCATATTTATCCCAAGTGTTGCAGCGACGTATGAAATGTATTTTTACATATCAATATAAACGGCGCTTATCTTGCAATGGCTTAGCATGAGTTAGAGAGCTTACCTATGAGTTATTCATAAATCCTAGGCGCGGTGCGGATCGATGTATAATTTTCAGCGGAATACGTCGAAAATGATAAACGAGCAACGAGCAAACACAACTAAGGTCTACATCACTGTTTAAACTTACATCTAACAAATACTTGAATTTAAATTATCATCGCTTAAGGGGTGGTTGTAAGCTGGTTTGGGTCAAAAATATCAATTTTTTTCTGATTTTGCAAGTTTAACTCCTATTTTATCACAATCTAGTCTTTAACCCTTTAAAACTTTCCAGAAATGTCTTTAAAATAAATTTAACTGTCCAAGGATGGATATGAATAAAAAAATTATATATCTGTTAAATCTGTCGTAAAAAATATGGAAATAACATATATGTGATGTAAAAGTTTAGTACATTTAAAAAAGCACTGATTTATATGTTTACAAAATTTCATACTTCTAGAGGGAATAGTTTCTCTGAAAAGTTGAGTTAAACTTCTTAAAATTAACATTACAAGCATAGAGCTTACAGCCTCCCCTAATTTTGATTAAGGTTTTTCTCAAACTTATTTTTCTGTATACATTTGTCAAATTTTCTCAGAAACCACTTATTATAGAGCAATGAAACTTTCACCACTCATTTATGGGTTATTTATGGTGGAACAGACTGCTTATTATAATACTATCATTAAAATCATGGATACTAGAAATTGTTCTTATTAAAATGGGTGGAAAAATAATATATTCATTGTAATTATTTTAAAAATACGAATCAACACATCTATGTAATGTAAAAACGTCTGTATAATTAAAACGCATTAATTTATATGTGTACCAAATTTCACACTTCTAGAGCAAATAGTTTCTCTGAAAAGTGGAGCTAAACTTCTAAAAATTAACATTGCAAGCATAGAAATTGCAGCCTCCCAATAAGAGTTTTAATGAATAATTACATTTTAAACTTGATCTCTTCTTTACTTCACACTATATTACTGACATCTTAGATTAACACACGTTGAATTCTCTTTATATCTGTTATACTTGTAACTAACAAAAATGTTCACTTGATTGTTATCAGTCTACATCAATGTTCACTTTGTCCATCTTGTTTACCAAACAAATGAAGTCAGCTCCTACTGCCTGTGTCTTCCCAGTTATAATGATTTCAGAGGGCTTACGCCAGATCTTCATAAGGTTACCCTAACCACTGAGCTAATATGCCAACGTGTCGAGACGGCATTAAATTCTTTTTTCTAAGTAAACCAGGCGGAGGTCACAAATTCGTATGAGATCACTAGAGATGAAACATTTCCTTCGTAACCAAGATATAAGCGTAAAGTCAACGCGCACGTTATCACATTACATCATAAGGAGGGGGTTCTCTGTATTGTCTTGTGTACCTGGCATCTGCTGTTGTTGACCTCTGACCGGATATAAAGTTCAGAGTCAGCTGCTTCTTTTATGCGTAGCCAACCTCACGTCCATTGAAGGAAGTATTTGATCTCTAGACATCAATACCTAAATGGCGACGTGCAATGTTTCAAGTACTGAATAACAATATGGGATGCACGGAAGCTCGACGTTTAGCATTACGTATTCGTGTCAACGTCAGCGTACATAGTTTCCAGGCTCCCAGTTTAACCATGGGTCAAACCTTCAGTCTCGTTCTATCCTTTCAAGCCTTGTTCTGCATACAGCTATTGTATGGAAGAACAATTAATTTCCAGTGTGTATAATTAGTTTGTAGAAATATAGTTGGAGAAAGTATCTCTTAATACATTGTATATAGGATAAAATATAGACAAACACCCGCCCACAAACACACGCACACACGAATCTATCACTCCAGTTTTAAAACAAATCAGCCTCGTTAGGCCCCTGAGGAGTCAATGGAGGACCTTCTTGATTGAGAAGAGTGGCATCTGGTGACGAAGACCACATATAATGGCCGGAAAGGATAGGGGCGCTGACCACGTCCCACCCTCCAACACTGCACAATACTCGTGACACTTAATTAAAGCATAATTTTGTTTATTACAATGTTGTAATTACTGGTATCATATGAATGGCGCCAGCATCTAAACAATTGAGCTACCGAGACCGACTCTCATGACACTGGTGGGTAGAGGTGGGGGACGTAGCGGCCGAGCGGCAGGTCCAGGCCCAGATAGGGCTTAGGGAACTAGTTTTACAAAAATGAAGGAGAATCATTAGAAGGAAAACTAGAGGAACGCAAATTAAATTTTATAAGATGACAATAGCAGTCCCTGTACTACTGTATTCAAGTGAAACAAGGGCATTAAGCAGAAAACAGAAAAGAAAAATATTGTACTAATCATTCTTACAAATTCGTATTCCTCTATCTTCTTCGTGTTAGTTGAAATAAAAATTTGCAGAAATTATCTTACTGTATATTTTCTTGTAGGCACAAGGGCAATATAGACTTCTAGCAATAGTCAAATCTTTTAAAGGTTTCAAAGTACGTTCTCTTTGCACGATTAATATGCATTTAAAAATAAATAACGATCTTCCATTTGACAGAAGTGCAAGTTGTCCAAAACTTACACAAATAACGGGGAATATCTCCAAAATGGTTCACGCTACAAAAGAAAATTAGACATAAATTATGTGTGTTAGCAAGATCTAAATATTTTGTATAGTAAGATCTAGTCTATTAGGGTTTACCAGTTACGAAAAAAGTCATCCAGAATAAATAGGACTTCATGGGCTATAGCCAGAAAATTCAAGATATACATTTCATTGTCGTAAGAATATCTAAAACACATGGCATTTTAATCAAATCGTTAGAGCCATTTTCAAGGAAATAAACAATCTAAAGGATAATTTAGGATGGAGGAATTTTCTTCAAAATCTTCGTGTGGCATCCTTTAGAGACATTAAACTTAAATACCAACTTTGGTTTCTAATCGACTTTTTCGTTTTTGAGTTATGCTGTCCATAGACTGACAGACTGACAGACCGACAGATATACAGACATATACAGACAGACAGACAGACTGACACATATAGACGGACGTTTTCCTAAAAATGCTTATCTTGAATTCAGGGGGCTTCAAAGCATATTTCTGTGAAATCTCGACATCAAATTTTTGGGTGGAATACAATACTTCCTCTACTTTACTATACGTAATAGAGAAACTAAAAATTGAATAAGCAGAAATGCGATTTTTAAGATGAATGGCTGGGTACTCTCTGCTAGATTATAAAACAAATGAAATAAGAGAAGAATTGAACATATTTAATTTAATGTAAAGGATTAAACAGAATAAAGAAAACTGGAGACCACATGTACAGAGGATGGACAAGGACATATTCCCTAGAATACTGACCGACTACGTTCCAATCGGTAAGAGACATAGGAAGACCGAGGAAGAGATGCAGAGACAATATTGATTGATGAGGAGGAACGGATCTAAGCATCCAAACCTTGAATGATTGATGATGAGGATGATAAAAATGTTTGTGGGCAGTGTGAGAACCAAATATCGACTTTTTTGTGAAAGTGGACCTTTCCTCCATCTAACTATAAAATGAGCATTAAAGAGAGAGAGAGAGAGAGAGAGAGAGAGAGAGCAGTAAAACCTGTTTCCGCTAGCTGAGTAGTTGAGTAGCTGAGTAGTACTTTGTGAGCCGAATACATGCTAGCATGTTATAAGTCTGACATTTTATATGATATAATTTAACCGTCATGCCATTCCAGTGAGCTTGGCCACAATAATTTATCACAACGTAAGAGGAATGACGGACCACTTGTATGAAATGAGTTTAAATGACAAATGGAAGGTGGTAAAAGATTCCATAAAAAGAAATTGATGTTGTGGTGCTGATATGTTCCGGCTACCTTACATTGCATTTTCAAGCAAAGCATTTAACTCTCAGCTTTATTCATACATTTTTCTTGCAGTAACTTCGGCGTTCTAACTTATCTGATACTTTTATTTCATTCTCCACGTTCTCTTTGGGCTAATAGAATTCTGGAATAAAGCGTCATCTCATTTTAGAGAGAAGGTTTTGCCTCTTGCTTTTATTTCGTTCATTAAGGAGATTTTATGGGAATACTTATCACGACAGGCTTCTTTTAATTGAAAAGGGGAAATTCATTATGTTTGCTGCACATATTCCTCTTAAATTCTCTAAAGCTATAGCCTGAGCGGCAAAGATAGCACTTCCTCCTTCCTTCGCGTTTAATCCAATGCTTTCTTTTATCATTTCTCTAGGGATTTTTATTTAAAGTTGCGTTGTTATATTCCCGGACCTAAACTTTTACTCTCTTTTGGTTACTTATATATCTCTCATTTCCATTCTCTGAATGATTGTTTTACGTTTTCTTTACCTTCAACAAAGTAGTTTTACTCTATATATTAAAAGTATTGTGACACAGGCCTCGATGCACAACAAAGGACGGCCGGGGACTAAGATACAGCGAAAAAACAAAGGCGTCAAGGTCAGGCTGAAACGCTCGGCTGTTTGTGTATACTAACAACAATAGACGTGGCTCGTAACAATGATGCTCAAGATCAAGTTTCTCCACACCACAACCACAGAATAGACAGTATACCGAAAGGAAAGCTTGAGTCGGCTCCTTTGATCTGCGTCTACCCCTTGCGTTGCGCGCTTCGCAATATTGAGATCAAGTTAACGAAGCGATTGCTACTTCCTACCAGGGTCGAAACAAGCAGTTTTACGAAACGGAACTTAATCTAGCCGCCTAAATGAAAACTTATACAAAAAGAAGCGCTAATGAAACCGAACATATGATTAACTCAGACTAATACAATCTATTTTCCCTCCCATGAAGAAGTATACTCACTAAAATGAATCGGAATGATACATAATAATTCATAACTGAAGACATTCATACGTTTACAAAAGGCGCTCTGTTCTGCTGCACTTCTTTTCGCGCCCTGTTCTTACACAAAATTTCAGGGCATCTAAAATTTGAAAAAAAGAGTAACGCACGAAAGCAGAATGAAACCAATAAAATTTTGTTTTCTACTTATATGTATTGACAAAGGAAGCCCTAGTAATATGAAATAAGTGGAAAATAGGTAGCAGTAATTAATAAGCAAGTGGCTCATTAGTTGCTTTTATTTACCACAAGAATAAAAATGCACAGAATATTGAATCAGATTCTGCATACAATGAATCATAAAGTCTTGTTATACATAGCAAACGAAGTAAATAAAACACAAATGTAGAGCATGGTGCAGTAACAAAAATCACAGCAGTAACTTTACAGTATGGCAAAAGTTAGGATTATTTTATATTAAGGGCTAAGGAGATCTAGGAATAGTCTTTTCATATCATGTCTATTTGCACAACATAAAATAGTTACAATAAAACATACAATTGCATTTAGTTTATTTTAACTTTTTACAATAAAACAACAAAGTCTCTGTACATTCACATGACCTTCTCTGCCAACATTACACTCTATTGCAGCATTAAAGAAAAATAGTGTTCAGGTGTGTCATTGTACTTTTGTCTTGCTTGTTTAATCTGCATTTATGAAGCAACTACAGAGCAAATCATATTATTCATAGATGTGTCATTTTTATTAATTTGTAATTTTTTTCACTTTTATTTTTATTTTTCAAATCTCTATTCACAAACTTTAAGAAATAGAATGTTCTCATGCTGACAAACAGCCTTATTAAATAACGCATGGGGAAATCCTTGCATGGTTGGCTGAATTGCACATTTTCCATTAAATTAATCAATGTGTTTCCAACATTAATTGTTGTCATTAATCTGAGAATATTGCCAGTAAAAATGCTCTCCAGATATTCAATGTAGGTTATAAAGGTTGAACTTGGACATTTTAGATTTCCAAAGGTATCTATATTCTTGTTCTCGTGTGCTTTAAAATGAGAATACAGATTGTATAGTTAAAATTATTATCCTCCCTGTTTACCTTGTATTACTGGGTAAAGTACATTAACAATTACGCATAAATTGCTGTGATTCTGAAATAACACTTAACTTATAGCAAGTTATAAATATATAAGGCTGTTCACTTACCATTGTTCATCTTTTGGAAAGCTGAAAAAGCTTATGTCCCTGTTTGCATGTGAATTATCTCTGCAGTTTGGTGTCGAACACTATCGGTCACCTTTTCTCTTACTGCTGCTCATTGTAACCACGTCGAAGCTTAAAATACATTAGCACATATTTATACCTTTTGCAGTAAGCTTATAAAACAATTCTTTAGTTATAGATATGCCCACCAGGTAATATGCGCGAGGTAAAATAAACACAACGTATCCATTCGCTTTGGCTTCAACAACACAGCTATTTACTCAGTTTACTCGGTTTACTTCGCGCATGCGCACTAAATTTTGGCGCACTGATTTCTGCCGAGTTTCCTTTCTGTATACTCTCTATTCTGTGACTCAGGTGAGCAAACAAGTGACTAACAATGAGCGTGGCGCCAAACAAAAGCGCTCAAAGTCATTTCCAAACTACTCATGTGAGTAAATACGTGACTAATAACAATCAAGCGGCAACTCAAAGGGTTTTCCAGATAATTCGAGAAGTGTCCAGCATCCGGCGTTTTTCTGGAGGTTCGAAAAAGATCTTGCTAAGTCATCGCGGATATAGAAGCTTTCGGAGCGCATGTGAACGGGCACTTTTTGAGTCGGTCAGTGTGGCACTGAGTGCGAAGCAACTGTGACGACTGATAATGCAATCGTTGGCGAAATGCCATCGGAGGACTCGTTACACGCCTAATCCAAAATGGGTTAACTCCATTCTACATAAACGCGGTAATACGGAGACATCCACGCTATCGGAAGCTCTGAAATAACAACATTGGACAGCATTCGCTGGTATCTCTGTGCATTGACAACACAGGACGTTATTTCAGATGGTGTGCGAATTTTCGATCTACTTCCACTGCAACTCTAGTGTACCAGTTACACGCATGCGCACTCGTCTCCCAGGTTCATGTATGTCCACGGCATTGCAGCTTGATCGTGTTGTGTTTACTGTCGCTAGTGATCGTTCAAAATATTTAAGGCAGTGTGTGGTCCCGCCGACTATGAAGAGTGCTCCGTAATACGCAATGTGAAGCCAGGTAAAATTAACTGTCAACTCGTGGAGATTTACGATGAAAATCTAAAGACAGGTGGAGAGGTGAAGAAAGTGGGTTGGGCAATTCAATACAATACAGTGTTCATTACTAGGGGACGAACCTTCATACTGAGAACGAAAAGTTGCGGAGTTTGGACTATAGCAAGTGGGAGGGGGTCAGTCTGTCACATGATCACAGCACACAGGAGGGCAGGTATGGTCAACGTACGGATGTTGTAGATAACTTTGTTGCATAATGTACATTCAGTGCTGTCTCCATTTGCAGTAAAATATTCACTCTCATATTGTTGTAGAAGTTCAGCAATGCCTAACTATTTCAATTTTGGTGCTGCAGGCAGTTTATTGTGTGGAACTAGTGAACATGTTCAAGATACACTAGGCACTGTAGGCAGTGTGCTCTGTGCTCTCACTGTACTGGGTCAATGAAGTCAGTTCTTGTTTAGTTGACATTTAAGTTTAATGTTTTTCAAGGATGGGACACGAAGATTTTGGACAAAGTTCCTCCACCCTAAACTACCCTTTACATGAAACATTTTAATTTCTCGAAGATATTACTAACGATATATCTCAACGTATTTTGAGACTTTTTTATGGAAACAAAATGTATATTTTGAACTTTCTGGCTATAGCTGTGTAGTAATTTTACCCTGGAGGACCTTTGCACAACTAGTAAGCCATAAGAAATTGACCAAATCTTACTGTCCAGAAAATGTAGATCTTGCTAAAACACACAGAATGTGTTCAAATACATGTTTTGTAGAGTGAACCATTTCGGAGATATTCCTTGTTATTTTTGTGAGTTTTGGAATACTTAAACATTCGTCAAATGGAAGATCGTTATTCATGTTTCATATCTTAGTCGTGCAAGGAGAACGGACTCTCAAGGCTTTAAAAGCTTTGACTATCGCTAAAAGCCTACTGTATGACCCTATTCATAACGAAACACGGAGTGGGTGGTCTTCTGTTGCCACTGGTGGTTTGGTTGAACAAGTGCATGAGGCAGTTCGTGAAAATAGATGCTTCGCAATAAGAATGCTTTGTGATATGTTTACAAAAATTCCAGAAATTTTTGCATAAAACTGTCACCTGCAGCGTCTTTTTTAGAAATGAAGCTTCCGCTGTGACTAATGCCTGAAGAACAGTGGCTACTATGTTAAAAATAAGCTAAGGAATGCCCTTTCAATTAAAAATAAATGTGAAAACAACCTGACAATCCGCTCAGGTAAAAATGCCCTTTGTCACTCTAAAGATTGTTCCAGCACGCAGTTGATCTTGTAAGGCAGAGCAGGGCGTCTTAGGGTGCATGCACTGTTGCATTGCAGGTGCAAGCTACAAAATGCCACTACGCAAAGTTCACCTCGGTGCAAATATCCACCCGCTCTTTTCTTACGCCTCCCTCCCTCCTTCTCTCTCTCTCTCTCTCTCTCTCTCTCTCTCTCTCTCTCTCTCTCTCGCTTTGCCGTGTCTCTCTCACTCACTTTCAACGCCGTTTCTTCCTGACTGCGAATGTTTGCAGTCACTGTGCAGTGCTAAACCGGATAATTTGGTTTTTAATACCAAATCCCTTCTTTTGTTTTAATGATCACAAGCCTCATTCTAAGATAAAAAAGTCCTTCTGCAGGGTGTAGGAACCTCTTTAATTCTTCCTCTCTAGCGTCCCCTATAATTTCATCATACATGTGTTCTCTTATAGTGTGTTTCCACACATAATTATTTTTTATTTGAAGACCTAAATAATTAAATTCAGAAACCTGTTCAATACGTTTTCTTTCCACTTCTAATTTGCTTCTCTGTGGTCCTTTCGATACTGTTAACATTTTGTGTGTTTATTTCTATATATTTTTGTCACTATATTGAATTAGTCCAATAACCTTTGCAATCCATCTTCTGTTTCTGATAACAGAAGATGGTAATCTGCGTGGATATTATATGAAATCTTGTATCCCCACTCTTTTGACAGATCATTTCAATTGATTTATCCATTATAGGATTAAAAAGGAATGGACTTAAGGAATTCCCTTATCTAATTTCCTGACCAATTGTTATTTCTTCAATTTGTTTCTTTACCTTTATTCTTGCCTTGTAGTCTGTGTTGATCGCATTATACATCTTATCAGTTGCATGGGTAAGTCTTTTCTGCGTTTTTAAGCTCTTTCCAAGTACACAAAACACACTATATTTCCCCGAAGCCCTGCTGTTTTTCTTGAATGGGTATTATGTTATTTTCATTATGTAGTATTTTGTGTATTGTAAAGTTTGTCAGTGGATGTAGAACAGACTACGATTTCCCCTTTAGGTACTATATGTTATGGTGTGCTCTGCTTTACTTCGAATCGCAGGCTACTTACTCGCATCATATTTTACCTGAAGTTGGTTTTAAGGTTGGAGCAATTATAATGGAACATCCTACCTTTATTGTGTTACCTGCAGAGATTCTTACCTTCTCTTTCTCTTTCCCTATTGCTGGAATAATCTCCTTCTCTTTCTTTCTCGCTTTCTGATCTAACCTGTTTCAGTCTAATGCTCTCCTTGCGACGCTCTTCCACTCTTTAGTTAGCATCTCGCCTCCTCTCTTTTTACACGCTTTATTCTAGGTCAGCAATATGAGGGACAAAAATCATATATATTTTCTGCATTCCCGGCTTCTCATAGTAAATGGAAAAGAGCTGATTTTAAAACTAGAGAAGGAAGAAAGAAAGAAAAAAAGAAGGGTTGAGGTTACAGTCGGACGACTTCCATTCACTACACATTCTTTGCTTTCTGTACCACGGATAGTTGATAGAAGTATTGTACTCTACCCAAAACTTTTGACATCGAGCTTTCACCGAAATACGTATCTCTCCTAATACAAAAGAAGCATTATTAGAAATCTCTCTCTGTCGTTCTCTCTCTCTCTCTCTCTCTCTCTCTCTCTCTGTGTGTGCGTGTGTGTGTGTCTGTGAGTGTGTGTGTTCGTGTAACTGAGCACAGCATTACTCGAAATTGAAAAGTCGGTTAAATATCAAACTTGGCATTTTAGTTTAGCATGCTCCATGGATACTACACGCATATATTTTCAAGAAAGCTCCACCACTACAGACTATGCTTTACAAAGAACATCTTTTGAAAACATTTAAATTCTCTGAAGCGGTTCTAACGATCAGATGAAGCAAACACGTGTTTAAAATACTGTGACCCGGCCGCGGCGCACAACAAAGGATGGTCAGGCCTGGACCGGTCCACCCCACTGGCGGTACTTTTATCAAAGACATTAAAGATCATTCTGTCTCGTGCAACTGTTGTAAACGCCTGGCAATCAGAGAGGTGCCACAGAGGGTTTTTCAGCTTATTCGAGAAGTGTCCGGCAGTCGGCATATTTTCAAAAGTTCGAGAAAAGTCCAAGTTACGTCATCCTCCCTATATACGGAGGTAAAGAAACTAGCAGTAGAGTGAGTTACATACATGAGTCAGTTCTGTTTGAATGTATGTGGGAGCTGCGTGTTTCGTCGCGTCGGGATATAGCAAAGCGGTCATCAGTGTTGAGTGACTGTATTGTCGAAGTTAGTGTTTGAAATACAGAGAAAATGAAGAAAGACAGTGAACGAAGTGAGTTAAGGTTACGAGAAGAAAACAGTTATGTATTGTAGTATCACGAAAGACTGTAGATTGTGTGGACATCATTAAAAGAGAACTGTATATTTGTGCAAACAGCGTGGAGGAAAATAAAGTGACTACAAAGTAATTGAACTCGATTTTGTCGTTTTTGTCACACCTCTAGATACTATAGTTAGATGATAGAATTACTCAAGTCATTAATTGCTTCGCTATCTTCCTTTCAACGCGATCGTACACGTGCATCACACACACACACACACACACACACACACACACACACGCACACACACTAAAAGCTGACAGACTGCAACTCACTACTAACCCGTCTCGTCACCTCGCCTCCTTATGTAGCATAACGTGATATGAACCTCACTTGAACTTCTAGAAATACGCCGGCCGCCGGAAACTGCTTAAATAATCTCGAAGACCTCTTTTGGTTCGCCGCACTGATTATTGTCGCGTATTCACATTGTGGGCTTTTAACAACTGCGAATCATAAGGGTATAGTTGTAAGGGACTCCTTAAAACTACTGCCATAGACATCACTGAAAGTGCCAATTCATGACTAGTCTTCCGAACTTATTTCTTGGGGTTACGTGTGAAAGTTTCTTTCACGCGTTGATCGTCCTGTACTCCCTTTACACAGACAGTCATCGTCTTCAAACTCATGATACCATATAAGGATGTTACTATCACTTGGAGGACTACAATGCAGCTTAATACGGAATGCATGGTGCATTATAACTACAGATTTAGTCCTTGCAAGCTACTGAATACAAAAAGCCGTCTGTTGACTAGTTTTGAAACCCTCGGTAGATTTGTTTTAAAGAACGCACAAGTTTTAAAAGAGCGTTTTCCTTGCATCCATACGGTCTGTGCTATTATATGTGAAGTATTATTTTGACCAATAATGAAATTTAAATCGTACCAATGTTTATGTCTGCCATAATAATAAGTCAGCTACAAACTAAATAGCAGCTACCTTAAGAAAGGTCACATTTTTACAGTCCTTCCTATTTATATTTTTTCCGTCTTATCTTTTATTTTTTTAGTTATGGTGATATAAGTTGCTTCCCATCAAACAGACATTAAGTGCATACACGAAGGTAAATGCCTGACGTGAAATCAATATTTTCCAGCGCCACAAAATCCAACAACAAACCACCTTAATAACAAAGCCTTCCTCGCATTGATTTGCTGCACTTGAGCACGATGTAGTGCTATACTGAAGCAGATAACGAGTAAAACTGATAAAATTTCAGGTAAACAATATGTGGTTTATTGAGAATTATGGCCACTGTGAACTCAAAACTCTTCTGCTTTTCTTTATCGTATTTAACGCGCTTATTTTACCCAAAATGGAAACTCAGATTTGATTACTGTTAGTTTGAAGTGTGGAGTTCAATCATTTTGTCTGCCTTGTACACAGAAGTTGAAAAATGTTTAATCAATTAATTCACCGAGTTGTTTCGGGTATTGTGCTTTGACATACACATTTTATTTCAAGGTGCCGCGCGGAAGCCGTCCAAAATTCAATATTCGAGTTCCACAAAACGGCTACCAGAATAATTCCATCAACAGTAACTACACTTTCGTTCAATACAGCCAAGCTGCAGATATACAAATCATTCAAAGAGGACATGTTTGAAGAGTTCAGACAACAAAGTTCCAACACAAAGTGATCCAGCCTCCTGACAGAAATACCAGATACCCGAGATATGATTGCTGCCATATGGATCGCAACTGGCCACGATTACCTCGCAGCTCAACTCTTAGGTATGTCCTGTGTGGGGAAGTAGATTCAGTTATGGTCTGCGAACATTTGAACAAGTGCAGTGCCTCAAACAAAATGAAAACTCCTGCAGATTTGTACTGGGAAGTAAGAAGTCAAGTGACTCTGTACCAAGTATCTTGAGTATTAAATAAATAAACATTGGACTTTCATGAAATTTGTTTATTGATCGAGAAGGAATTTGAAGGCCAAGCATTTTGAATTTTTTTTCAATAAAAGGTTTATAAGTTTACAAATATCATTCAAAACTTCACATATTGAACTTCTAAAAGCGCGTTATTCCACGTAATGGTAATTACATTCCTAAGTACATATATCACAGTTTGGAAATGACAACTATTTAATAAATAGTTGGCAAACTTGATAAAGTATTTTCATTCAAATCCATTAAATGACTATAAACACCTAAAAGGAAAGCAACTAAAATTGGGAATATCTGTCTGATGATGTTCCCGAAAATTTAAACCTCGTTTTACTTACGTTTTGTGAGTAGCATTCAGCTTCATAATAAGAAATCATTTTAAGGACACAACCTACTCAATGTTGAACTTGGTATGTTTATACTGCTTTATGGCAGAACCAAAAAATACATCTATTGAAGTAGAAGCAATGCCTACATTTTAAGCAGTATAATGTGGTATGGATTTATTCAAAGCCTTTGTGACAAGTGTTGAAACCTTTCAGAAATTGTAGTTATCGAACCTACCTTACGTGCAGTGTATAATTAATATGGGAATTAATAAAATATGTGTATCGATTTGATAACAGTTTTAGCAATGGAAATATACTAATTCGGAGAGCAGGTCCTTAAAAAGAAAGAAACCGGCGCATTGCTGTCGAAACAGAAACCATTTGCAAGCTGGACAGGCGAAATAAATAAAATAGGAACCTAGATTATAACCAAAAACTTAAGTTTTGTAAGACATATCTTTATATAGTGATGCCGCATCAGTTCCCATGGAGACATTAATACATTTACTGTAGTGAAATCAGAAGTTTACTGCCCCTTAGTTGCCTCGAGTGAATGAACCAATTCAATGAAACTGGAATACTGAAATGTGGATAGCTTACCTGAGGAACCTTGAATCGAAATATGTATGTCGAAAATAAATACCCGAATTAACCCGCAGAATAATTTGGGAAATATTTTTTAAACTTGCTCCACAGGGCGGATAAACCGTATCTCAGTCCAAGCTGAATATCCATTGAAGTAAATACATTAAATATTAGAGAGAAAGTAGAAGGGCTTGAAATTCAGAGTGCCAATTCCCAATAACCAGTTATTGCTTAGTTACAACTAATTATGTTTATTCCTTTTCATTCCTTTCAGCAACCATGAGATTCAATAATTAGCGCTCTACCAATGCCACCTCTATGTTACAGGCCTGGATGCGCGATTCGTCACGTCAGAGCGTGAGACCCATGTTCCAAGCAATTCATATAGAATAATCACGTGTTTTACAGCATTTTTCCGCACGCATTCAATTATAATTTCACATTTTCATATTAAAAGTTACTGTGTGTAGTATGTTAATTCAAAACATACTTTCCGTAGTTGTTAATAGCAAAGCATGCCTCATACTATCTCAATGCGAATATATCCCACATTTTCTTTCTTTTTTTTTTCATGTAGGTAATACCAGACTGTCTGTTTAATAATGCAATAGTTTTTCAAAGGATGTTGGCCATCATTTTTACTTCTTTCCTCGTCCAACCAACATTGGAAAATCGAAATCTCTTGCGTTACATTCAGAAACAAGATTATTGATGTTGCGTGTCTCGATAACTGAATGTGGAATTTAGATGTATGATTTTCTACTTTAAGGAATTCTTGTTCATACGCCTCAGAAATTAAGCACTGATAAATACTGAAAATGCATGCTGTTACACTGTATGTGAACTGTGATGGCCACTCCAGTTCTCCCACAAAACAATTTCACCCAGCACCAAATGTATTACATTTTTCGTAATCACTGAGCATCTTGACCACCTCTGATAAATATTTTAAAGGCAATGATTTCGAATTACAATTGAGACTGAGGGTTTGAGAAAGTAATCAGGATGGAGTAAAGAAAGTAAACTGAATCACGTATCTGTGTATAAGCTGCTGGTTAAGAAAAATGAATTGAGCACCCCCATAAGAGGGTATCGGGAGTATATTTAATATACCTTTGACTAACCAAAATTATTCTAGAATTTAGTTTTGAAATGTTCATAAGAATCTTTATTCATTTTCTTCCAACATTCCTTTTAAATGTTGGCACCCTGAAGCAGTTTATGCTGTATTTGTTAAGAATATAAAATATTTAAATACAGACTTATTCATTAACTTAATATTCTCCGAAAAAAACCATGCAGATGACTTAAAAGCGATTAAATTTGGAATTAATTTTCAATGCTGCTGAAAGTTTTGGGATTTCTTCAGGATCAATTTTAAAAAAAGGTACACATCGTTTTCTTTTAGGGTGACAGTGAATCCCTCTAATTTCATGTCACAAATTCAATTTTTAAAGCTCCAAAAATCAACTTTGTGATCTTCGAGCCATATAAAAAATACTGCTGCATCCCATTCCAACATTTCCCCTCTTCTTTCTTCTGGGGAGCTGGTTCAGAAGTCAGATATGGTGGTAAATAGGAAACAGTGCGGGGCGTGCATCTTCAGTAACTTTATGAGTTGTTCTGGGTACTACGAGAATATTTCCATCATTTCGCGTGGCAGTAAATTTGCTCACTATCTGCTGTTCAGAACAAATGTTTAATACATACCACAGCAGTAACACGTGGTTCATAATTATCCTTGTGAATATGACGTACGCACTGCTGTCCTGTATGGACCCTTTCGAAACGGAAACATACTTTTGAACACTTGATTTATAGTTTGATGTACAACCTGGCATTTTGTATTGAAAACTACACTGCTTTGTAATGTAATTTTTCGCTCACTTAATTATTTGGTAATTATTTACTGCAGCATTGTAAGACACATGCAACTTCTTAGCGTTCCATCTATGCTGCATTTCTATTATGGAGGTAGTAAACAAGCGATAATGTGAGCCCCCGATGATGACGTCATTATCGTAATGTTCTCCAGCCTCCTGGCCTCTACTGTGCTGAAGAGTATGCGAGAAGAGCTTGTCTGCTAAGAATGTTCTGTTCTATCGGGTCGTAATGCGGGGAACGGCATATCTTACTTCAGGCATTGACCTTTGTGTATGAACTTAATCTCTATGTGGTGGGAAGCCATTTAAATAATCATAACTAGCAGAATGTGAAGCATAATGGAAAACATACGTACAAAGAGGAAGGAAGGAAATAAAACAGACCATACTATTACTACTTTGCGGTTTTCACTCATTAGCTTATATGCTGTTATGTCAGAAACCAAAATAAATGCGCTTAAAATTTTATTCTCAGCCTAATCCTTCACATCCAACATCGCAAACCACATAGATGCAAAGAAAAATGCTTTTTGGAACTCGTGTATTCTTTGAAGCAAATCTATTTTGACAGCTAACCGCATTCTCACATAGGCACAAAGCGTAACGCACTGCGTGTGCGCGGAGGAGGAGGGAAAACAAATTTGATGGGTTCAGAAATACCACACGTAAGCGGCTTATGTTTTCGGTCAGCAAAACCCTGTTGTTTTATCCCCATCATTCTCTGGAGAAGTGGACTAAGCCAGGTCTCAGCAACTTCTGGGCTCCCGCTATCGATTTTTCTTTCTATATGAGATTTATCCCATGTTTATATTCTTTTTAATACGTCCTATAGCCGTAACTTCTTGACATTTTAAACGACGAAAGGTCACGTGTTATACAATAGTTTTAATTTAATGGCAGCATAGCTAATCCCTACTGCAGAGCTTCCCATGTACCATTTGGCCGATCGACGAGCCTCGGCAAAACCGCGGCACATCTTGCGTATTTCATCCTCACTCATCCTCAACGAAGCTTGTGTGAATGTAACAAATTATGATTATTACATAAAAGGTCACAAATTAAGAACAGATTGCAGCCAGTGACATTGTATTCAACTTGTAAGCATTTGCATCATCTTACAGTGAAGCTAGGAAGGAACCTAAGTGAATCCCCAAGTGTGAATCTTCCTATAAACAAATATATGGAAAGGACTTTAGTTCTCGTTAGGAAGGTAATGAGAATTAGAGGAAATTTGGGAAATTATTAAAACATTTTTATTAAAACGCTTTGCGGCAACTCGCTCTGGAAAGTACAGGATGATTTATGAAGAACTTCCATATTTACTTCTTTAACTTTCACGAGTTATACTAGTGACATCTTATACCTTAAATGCAGAAGAATTTTGGATGATTATTTACTTCTGCAGCAAATATTGAAAATATCCTCCATCCTGCCTAAGGCACAACTCAACGCGTCATTCCATGTTACTGGGCACTCACTGGAGGTCTCTGTTGAATCTACTGTGTAACTTTGTGCTTCAGATCGTCCAATGTCTGGGGACGTATGGCATAAACCCTACATATGTTTTAAGTAACCCCATAGAAAGAAGTTCGGTGATGTGAAATCCGGAGATCTCGGTGGCTGCAGATTCCTGGAAATTATCCGGTTATCAAAGAACCGGGTACATAGGTGCTTCATGAATAACATGTGGGGTTTCGCTGGCGCAATTGCATGAGTTATTTGAGTTTACATAGCCGTATAAATGGAACTGTGCTTCATCTGTGAACCATGTAACGGACAATATGACAGTATTTTGCACAGTGAACGCTTGAAACCCAGGACAATAATTTAGTGGTCTATCCTAATCCAAAAGATGGACAGCGGTAATCCTATGATCTGAAGCTTTCCTGGCGACGAACATATTCAAGATGTTCTCGGGCTTCGAGCCAGGTGTAGTGAAGAAGAGCCATCGACGTTTCGGGAGTGTACATCTCTCCCATCATCAGGCTGAGAGTGAAAGGACCAGTATATGTACTGTTCACTAGTACAACCGAGCAGAAAACACCAAGTCTAATCTGGAGGTGGTTCAACTCTCCGTTGGAATCTGTGTTTTCTGAGCCGGTC
This sequence comes from Tenodera sinensis, assembly GCA_030765045.1. Classification (NCBI taxonomy): domain Eukaryota; kingdom Metazoa; phylum Arthropoda; class Insecta; order Mantodea; family Mantidae; genus Tenodera; species Tenodera sinensis. The sequence continues at coordinate 73,576,321 of CM060967.1, forward strand.
GACCTCAAACTTTAAGGCTGGTTTCCAGATGGGACTGAACTGCAAACCGGCGTCCCTCCGTAGAGCACACTGTACAGGGAGAACAGATTAAGTGGCTTATAAAACTTAATTCCAGGTAATACTGACACAATCTTTGTACACGCAGCAGTAGGTAAGAGTTTTGCAATATAGCTAATTTAGCTGTAGTCCCTGTGGAAATAGTTATTTTCAGCTTGTCCCTGAGGTAATGTGTGGAATGTATCTGGTTATTGAGTACAACAGTCTACTACGTGCCAGTTCAGAGACGGTTTGTGTGTTGCAAACAGAAAGGGAGGGGCACGATCAGGAATGCCCATACATGCGCCAGCGTATTGATGCTTTCACATAGGTACTTACTGCCGGTGTGCCGGAATTTTGCCCCGCAGTTGCTCTTCATGCCAATGAATCTACTGACATGGGGCTGTCACTTTTAAGCACAGTTAAAAACCATTGGTCTGGGCCGGATTTGAACCTGTAACCTTGAGATCGGTAGACCAACGCCTAATTGAGCCACCCAAGCCAACCACAAATGACTATGGTTATGCTGACTCTCAAAGCAGTAAATCTGTTATGGGGAATGTTATGTTTCACTTGTGAGCTATAATGCTGATTTAAACAATTTCCGTTCATGTCCAAGAATAGATAGTTACCATTTGGGTAACGTACTGCACTTAGTTAACTATAATACATTAACTGCCACAAGGCCTAACCACAATACCAAAACAGAAACGTTTTTCTGCATTCAGATACCTAATGTTCTCGGTGTTGGTGGTGTTACTATTCTTAACATATCAGTTAATAGACCGTGAGGCCATAATAAGGTTTGTATTTAGTTGGGTAGCTCTGGTATGTATGCCGCTCCCGTCATAAATCTGTGGCGTGTTTATTAAGTAAGTACCTCTCTAACATTTTCCAACTGCAGTCCCAATTTTGAACATGCGCGATTACTGCCTCCGTCTATTAGAAAGCCTGACGTCGCTGTGAGTGATCGTCACTTTGTGCTTTTGTATCTTTAGAGCGTTTCGAAATGTTCAAAACAACATAAGGTCCCGCCGACTGTGAAGTCAGATCAGTGATTCGTTTTTTGAATGCGAGAAATGTTACGTCATCAATCATTGCCAGTTGTATGGGGATTATAGGGAAACAATAATGAGTGACAATGCCCGGCAACACACAGCAAAACAAATTCAAGATCTGATAGCATTATTCGGCTGCGAACAATTGGGCCACCCTCCCTACAGTCCGGATTTGTCACCAAGTAATTTTCTTCTTTTTCTTCATCTTAAGAAATTCCTTAGTGGAAAACATTTCAACGACGATGACGTTATGAGACAAGCGCAGACTTGACTTTTATCACAGGCGACATAATTATTTGACGAAGGGTTACAAAAACTGGTTTCCCGTAACGAAAAATGCTTGAACAATGACGGTGAATATATAAAGAAGTGGTGTAAGATGTAAGCAAATAAATGGTAGTAAAATATGTGGAAAACAAGTTATGTTATTTTTAAAAAATTATCGACACTTACTTTAAAAACACGCCTGGTATGAGTAAATACCTTGTAAAATCCTAATTTATAGCGATATAAATGCAGAATTGCAAATGCTCTTAGTGTATTAAGCTCTCCAACTATAAAAGATATAAACCTTTGTGAGTCGTAGCATTCGTAGAAAGTAGAAAAATAAATATTTTTTAAAAAGAAATCATTATATTTGAATAAGCAACTGAGCATTAATGGGAATTTCTGAGAATAAGGAAAAACCCACAGGATAGATCCTATTTTTATCTACGAAGATAGAAAATATCATAAGAACTAAAAAGCTTTCTGTACATTCTTTAAGAACGGGAAGAAACAATAGTGGTATCGAATTCCAGTAGCTGTAAGATGCAGTAAACACACTCTAAAATGAATCCAAGTGGAGAATGTGTGTGCACATAGATATTCCGAGAGCTGCTGGAATGTAATATGTAGGTACCGACTTTCTGACAGCGATACCGGAGACACTCTCCCACTCTTTCTACTGAGGTAGACAGCTGCAGCAAACAAAGAAAGATTGTAATAGCTGTTTTAATAAATTCAGCAGACATGCCGCTGAATTAAAAATTATTTTCCTTACACATGGCGTGGAACGAAGCTCTCGTAAAGCATTCCAGCGCTAATTATATTACCGAAGGTATTTAGTAGCACCATCAGCCCATAACAATTTGTGGTAAGTGAAAACAACACTTCATTTGCTTGATTAGCACACAAAACTGTCTGCATGCCTGGAATTTATAGATTGTTACGCCAGGGAGAGTTTCTACGTATCTACAGATTATTCTCATGTTTTAAAATAAGCAATTTGTTTGCCATAAAACAAAATTTAGGGGAAGTACGTCTATAATTTGTGCGTTTAAGTTTTCTATAAGTCTGTATAACATAACTGACCGTGGATTTGAGCTAACCGTGCAGCTATTAAATGAAGATATTTTAATTAATGTACATCTGAATTATTCTACATCCACAGAGTACAATATGGCAGCTAAATTAAAAATTCTTCAGACTTATGACCATTACACTTTTCAAAATACAACATGTATAAATTTTATGGGTAGAGAAAGACACCTTATCTTTGAAAGTAAATACTACGAATATAAACGCATAAGTTTACCCAGGGTCCTCGCATACTAAAGGTAGAAAGCTTTTCAGAGATACGTGGAGTTTAAAGTATGATGCTACCATTTGGACTAAATTCTTCACGCATGCAACATCTGTATTCAAAATTTCATGTATTCCTTTCAGATTTCCTATGCTTGATTTTTCAGTTATATCATCTTATCCGGCATTGGGCTTCGTGCGTTAAAGTAGTTGCAGAACGCAACGGGGCAAGTCCAGTCATAGAGACGGCAATGGCGTGAGCGAGCATCCTTCTGTTTCTCAGCGAGGACGAGAAATGAGTGGCAATTCCCAGGTTGAACTAATGTGCATAGTCTATGATAACAGACAATAAACAACCGAAAAGTTCTTATAATATTTTGCACTTTACTTACAGGGACTTTACTTTCCAGGAAAAAAAATCACTCCTGTATGTTATCTAACATTACGGATTACAGATTGTAAAGTGCCGTAACAAAATTCATGGAAACATGAGGGCAATGTTTCATTGACATTTGTTGCTTTCTTATTAATGTTATTTTATTGTTATTAGTTATTATTTTAACAGGGAAGTTGAAGTTATTATTATTTTAATTATTATTATTATTTATTATTTATATTATTATTTATTATTTATATTAGTATTAGTAGTATTAGTATCATTAGCATCATTAGCATCATTACTATCATTACTATCATCACTATCATCACTATCATCAGTATCATCAGTATCATCATTATCATCATCATTATCATTATTATTATTATCATTATCATTATCATTATCATTATCATTATCATTATTATTATTATTATTATTATTATTATCATTATCATTATTATCATTATTATCATTATTATTATCATTATTATTATCATTATTATTATCATTATTATTATCATTATTATTATCATTATTATTATCATTATTATTATCATTATTATTATCATTATTATTATCATTATTATTATCATTATTATTATCATTATTATTATCATTATCATTATTATTATCATTATTATTATTATTATTATTATTATTATTATTATTATTATTATTATTATTATTATTATTATTATTACTATTACTGGTTCAATTTAAAGCCATCATATTTTCCAGTTCCTCGAGATTGTGACTCCAGGAGCATCCCCTACCTGCGATCTTCCCGCAATCTCCCAACGGTATCAAAGAACAGCATATTCTGACACCAGAGACCTTGCAGTATGTCTCAAGTATACTAGACACAACGAAACAGTCCTTTGGTTCCTGCAACAGGATTACCACATAGCGTGAAGAAAGGTGAGGAGACCTGGTGAGGGTCGTATGTGTCATCAGAGGTTCCAGGCTTAAGGCAATAAAGCATATTAAAAGCGTCATTGATAGTGCACCACCTTCACTCTTGCGTAAGGTCGACTCTATAAAACAGCCTGACTACGTTTATCTGCACAAGCTATTTCGTGCAACTATAAAGGCCTGTTTTTCTGCTGAACAAAGTGAAACAAAATTGCTCGTTCGTGTAGTGCAAGAGAGGCGCGCACTAAGAAACCATTCATGAGCTGATGCTTCCGACACAACACCTTTATTGCCTAAATATCTGTCAGTAGATCACCACTTTGGTGCTGTTGCAATGTCCGATTGCAAAAGTATAAGGTTACTTGCACTTCAATAACCTAAACCTTTAAAAAGAGCTTTGAATGCCAGGTTTCATAACTATTAACAGACAGATATCAGAAAGAGAGAGTCATACGATACATACGCGTAACCAGCCCTTCTCAAGGCGTTTGACATTTCCCCTAGCGTCCCATAGAGCTAAAAGCTGTTAATTGAGTTTTGTAACGGGAACTTTTCCCGAAAACCATGTACGCGAACATGTAGAGATTGAGAGGAAGCAGCAGAGAATTATGGGAATTTGAGCTGTGTGACTTGGACGAGGCGGACGTACAAAGATGTGTTAAGACGACTCCGCGAATGGGTAGTGCGGAAATTAGCAATATCGAGGATTAGAATTTCATCAGGGAAATACCCGTTACAAGGGACAAGAAATTATATATGGTTGCGGACATTGTTCTCCCAGAATTCTGGCACATTTTGGGCAGTTGTCACGGCAATCACAATAAAGTGGAAGTGCAGTACAAGAGATAGTGTCGTCTGGCTTGTTGGACACCCGAAGGTCCTCCGTGACCTTCGTTACACCCTGAGATCCACTTAACCTGTTTCCCTACATCGACCGTTAATATTGTGGTCAGCGATAAGCACGTTTTGCACACGAGCAGCCGACAAACGATGACGACGACGCCCGCCGCCCGCCGCCCCCACGTTTTCAGTACCTACGAGCGTAAAGGAGTGAACAGGTGCCTGTCTTTATTGTCACAGTGAGACAGTCGTGGTGATAGAATGGCACTAGTATTACCTGTGACCTGCAGACGAAAGTAACATAAACCTCAAAGCAGAAGTAACCCTACGGAATGTTAACACCATGTAGTAACCTTTTACACATCCTTCAGTTGGAAATCGGAGATGAGTGTGTTCAGACCCTGTACTAAACTGTTTGATATTTGGCATTACGTACGCAGTCCAGTCACCACGTATAATCAACTGACTATGGTTATGCCTCAACTAAAAGGGTAGAATTTCCAGGATAAACGCCTCGCGAAGATTGCACATTTGTAAGATGAACAATATTGAGAAAGGTGGAAATTATTCCGCTAGTAAAATGACATTCAACCTATTGTACAAGAATCCGGCACGAAAAACGATAGCTTGGCCTCTTTTATTAACTATGTATTCTTAACAACGAATTATGAAACCGAGATTCTCGCCATGTACCACCTGTAAAAACAGGACGATTAAATAACTTTACGTAATAAATGCAGCAACATCGCTTGCTTATGTTTACTGCGTAAACAGTGGGCATTTAGTGTAGCACAAGTTCTCACAGAAACCATACTACGCAGGACAGAAAATAGAATATTAACACACAAAAGATATGTGTAACCATTCCTATGCAAATCGTGTATCACATTAAGTTAATACTACCACTGTAACATTGTCACATTTTGTTGACAGGGGGAAGAGTTTGTCTGTCACAGGCATGGTAATGGTGAGTCCTGGTTTTGGCTTTATCCACAAGTTTCGATTGCTGCATCCCTCGAGTGGAGTCATTCTGACTGCTGCAAATCGCCCTTAGAGTCGTCGCTCTGGACGTTTCAATAGAGACGCCTATTACCCAAGTTTATGCAACATTTTCAGAACTGTGCTTACATATCTGACCAGGCTATTTCGTGCATTTGCTTTATTTTTGTTAAACTTTGTTTCTGTACAGCTAACTCAAATTAAAACTCATAACTAGGAAAACAGCATGCGGCATAGGCACGTTCCTATGCAAAAATGAAAATTACGCACAGCTGCTCTTCTCAAGGAGGGGAATCCTTTGTGTAAAACGTGGAGCATCAGCAAAAATAAAAATGAAGAAAAGAATAAAATCTGCGAGCACAAGTGCAGAGAAATTTCTTCTGTAAGGAGGCAAAGAAGGCAAACATTAACGGTTGGTTGGGTGTGGGTGTAGGGGTAGTTTGCCAGAAAAGTGATAACGTAGAATGATAAGACGTGTGCTGGCTTCTCTTCTCACTGGCATATCTCCACACGTTCAGGATTTAGAGGGCTGTAACACACCACCCTTCGGGATGGGAGTATAAAACACAGAGCAGCAACTCGATGTATATCTTACCCTCACCCACCACAAGAAACCTTCCCCCTCCGTTTCGTGCCTCCTGCATACGACAGCTTATTTTAAACAATTTGTCAACACTTTAAATTCTGTATCGTTTATGCTGATAAATTGCTTCACTTTTCTCATAGTCTATAGTATCTACAGAACATGGAATAACTTTAATCTCGATGTCCTTTTTCTAGAACGCATTAACCCTTGCATTACCAGGTGGGGGGGGGGTTACTTTATGTCCACCTGCTATAATTTTTAAAATTTTCTCATTTAATTTTTTTTATTAAAGGCACGCAATTAATACGATAAAACCTGCCTAAAACGGAACGCAATCGTTCCAGTAATATTTTTTTCCGTTTTCACGGGTTTCCGTCTTACAAAGGGCTATACATTCAAAATTATTAAACAAAACGCTGATCCAGAATTTTATACAAAATCTATTAGGATACTTAAAAGAAAAGCCAGGCGAGCGTTTAATAAAAGGAAGAAATCCGAATGGCATTTTAATAGATTTAAGGAATTGTCTAAACAATTACAAGACGAAAAGTTGCAAGCACAAGAACGGTTTTTTGAACAAAATTTTGGCGGGGCAAATAACTGTTGGAGATCCTTTTACAATTATGTAAATAGACGCAGGGGCAATAAAGAGAGTATACCAGATCTTAGCGTAAATGGGATTGCTATAGTAAGCGATAAGGACAAAGCGAACGCAGTAAATTCACATTTTGTATCTATTTTTCATAAATTGGATGATAATGCTGAACAGGTAATTGGAGATAGTGGGGAATCTACTTTTCAAATAATGGCTTGCAAATTACGCAAAAGGATCAAGATGTTGCAGAATCGAAAGTCGAGGGGGCCCAATAACATACCTACTGAAATATTGAAGATTGGGGGAGAAGCTGTGATTCCCTATCTAATGTTTTTGTTTAACATGTCAATCAATAACTGTGACTTACCAGAAGACTGGAAAACCGCTATTGTAGTTCCTATTTATAAAGGGGGTAATAAAACAGAAATAAATAGTTATCGACCAGTTAGTTTAACATCAATAGTGTGTAAGTTGATGGAGCATTTAATAGCAGAATGTATAAGGGAGGAGTTATAAAACAAAAAATGGTTCAAGGAAGCGCAACATGGGTTTCGACCTGGGTACTCATGCGGAAGTCAATTAACTTCCTTATTTCAAGACTTAGCAGATGAAGTGGACGCAGGAGGAAGAACTGATGCAGTGGTAATAGACTTTTCTAAAGCATTTGATGTAGTGCCGCATAATTTACTTATTGGGAAACTAGCTGGCACAGGAATAGACAAACGAGTGGTTTTATGGGTCAAAGCGTTTTTGGATGGGAGAACACAGCAGGTAAAAGTAGGTAAAGAAATCTTCGAGAGAGGCACAGTGAGTTCGGGAGTACCCCAAGGCTCAGTACTGGGTCCGCTACTTTTTCTTATTTTTGTTAATGATATAAGTGTAAATATTAAATGTCAGATAAAACTGTTTGCAGACGATTGGATCATCTATAATAAAATTCGGAATGCCATAGATGAGTCTCTGCTTCAGGGTGATTTAAATGAAATTAGTAATTGGGCTGCTACAAATAAGATGACGATTAATGCTAAGAAAAGTAGGTCCATTGCATTTAGAAGTTCTAAGAGGGAAATTCTTCATAACTATCACATGGGCGGAGAAAAAATTCTGCAGGTAGATAGCTGCAAGTATTTGGGAGTGTACCTGGCGAGTAACGCTGGGTGGGACGACCAGGTAAATTCTACATCCAGGAAAGCGTGGAAAGCGTTACATTTCTTAATGAGGGTACTGAAAAAGGGGAGCGGAAGGACCAGGGAAATTGCCTACAAATCTTTGGTGTGGCCGATTATGGAATATGGAGCAGTATGTTGGAACCCATATAGACTTAGTCAAATTGATTCGCTAGAAAGAATACAGAGAAGGGCTATAAAATTTATAAAACGAGGTAAATCTTCTGGGCCTAAAAAAAGGGAGGAGACTGAATGGGAGCCTCTAAAAGTCCGGCGTAAGAGGCAGAGGTTATGCGCATTATTTCAAGCATATCGTGGTTCAAATGCATGGGTGGGTATTAGTGAAAGAGTGGACAACCCTACATATTACGGAAGAAAGGATCATTTGCATAAAATTAAAGGTAGAAGGCACAGAACCGACGTAGGAAAGTTCTCCTTTGTTAATAGAACCATTGAGGAATGGAATGAATTACCTGTAGCAGTCTTTCAGGGCTGTCCTTTATCTGTGAAGAAATTTTCGAAAAATATCGCAAATCAAGTAAATGCTATGTAACTTACTATAAAGTTTACGCACGTGTATTTTTGACATTTATTGAACTGATGGTGAATACTAATGCTAAATTTAAATTGGTTATACTGACAGGATAATTAATTAATGAGTGTTAATTAGTATTTAGTGCATTTCATCTATATTTTATTATTGTTCTTTATTGTATTCTGATTGTATTACTATTGTTTGTGCACTTTGTTTGTAACCTTAATTTGTGCATTTAACTCTGCCACCGGGTAATACCCATTCGCAGAAAATCCCTACCCTACCCTACCCTACCCTTACCCTTACCCTACCCTTACCCTACCCTACCCTACCTACATACATTACATACATTACATACATACATACATACATACATATTGGAGTAAAACATACTACAAAAAACATAATCGTATAGAATTAAACTGAAGGTATAATTTAAAATAAAATTCTGTAAATCAAAAATAGGTGTAATTGTATGTTTGCTGTATTTTCAACTTACATAGCATGCACAATTTCAGTCTCTCCATTAGTTTCCTTTTTCCCCCCACATATTCTTCAAAGTGCCCTGTCGCGACTTCTTCACAAGAGAACGCTTTGCATCCTGCATCAGCTCCAGAAGTTCTGGAACATTCTTGAAAGTTGCAAATTCCTGAAGGTCACTCACAATAGATAATGCTTCTCTAAAAGTGCGTATTTTTGGCTCCCTTTCGTTGGCTTCGTCGTCGTCCATTCCTTCCATGACTTCACAATTGCTGTTTCCAGCAACAATATCTGCTGCACTTAGATTGTCTTCAGTCTTGGCAAGTTAGTTATCAAAGCACATAACTATGTATTAAGCATAATGAAAATCCATTTTAAGTTATTTATGCAAAGACTTCCGGAAAAACTATTCTGTTTCCACGTTGGGCAGTTTTCCGGTTTAGGGTGTTATTTAACATAGGAAATAGATTTATTTTCAGCTTGTCCAAGTTTCCGGTATGTAGGGGGTCCGGTTTAGTCAGGTTTAATACTGTTTTTTCACATTTTTCATTGTTGATGTTTTTGAGAAACAATGAAATGTCAAGATGGTCATAAAGTACTGCCCCGTTGGTATAATGTGATTCATATAAGTAGTCATAAAGGAATAGTTAAACAATGTTAAATATTACGTGACAAGAAATAATACCCAATTTTAAAGTAAGCTTGTTTTAAAACTTGAGATACCTTGTTAGCAGTGGTGGTCACTTCCATTGGTGCTGCAAGCTCTGTAATAAGGATTAGCATAATGTCTAATGTAATTCACGTAAATTTTAGTAAAAAGTAATAGTTAAATAGTGTTAAATATTACCTTTATAAACGTGACAAAATATAATAGCCAATTTAAAAATAAATTTGTTTTAAAAGTTGCTCATTTTGTTATTACTAGCGCGCACAAACTACCCGTCCCTCGCCCGTCTTGAGTAATCTAAGTTATGAAATGAGGCTTGGCAATGTTAGAGCTAAACATAGCTTACACAATAACATATATCAATGATGTAATTAATGTTTTCTCACACAATAGCCGCGTGTAAAACATGATTGTAAGGGCAAAGTGCGACTGAAAAATTAAATGCCATGACCGGGATTTGCATTCAATTTTTCAGCCTCTCTCTACCCTTCGGAGCTTGACAGGACGACGCTACCCGTAACAGTAGCATCTGCAGTACAGATATCTGCAAATATGTGTTTTCTTTAATGAACTTGATAAAGTATCGTCTAAGAAAAGAATATTCTGATGCTTACTTTAGGTCTGCCTTGACACTTGCTTCTGCATTTAATATTTCCCCAAATATTAATATGGTAGTGGAATAGGACAAAATGGGCATAATGAATACCACAAGTAGCAGTTTTAAAGTGGAATTATTTTGTGATATAGGAGCAATTCTGATCCCTTTTGAATTGTAAGGTTAAAATTTATATAAATATTCCTTATCTTCTGAGATTTTAGTGTTCTGCATCTGAATAGCTACATTATTGTAATTTATACTAAAATATTTTGCTCACGAAATCTATGTAAAAATAAACTTCTGAAGTAAATAAGAGGAAACACAATAATAAAAAGAGTTAACTTATTTTCCCTTCCAACATTGCACACCCATGTTTTGCTTAATGCCTCCGCTTCCTGTGTGTATACCACAGCACCGTGAGTGCTACCAAGATCACGAAGTTGCACTTGGTTGACATCGCTGGCCTTCTATCAGGTAAGTTCTCACTTTGAAAAGCTGTATCTTCTTGACATATTAGCTGTTTGATTTCATACTGCTATCACTACTGTTCAGAAAATTTTTTGGGGTTGTTATGACAACTGTGTCATTTTTGTACAAACATAAGAATACAAACAACAGTTTTAGGAACAATACCTTTACCTACCCGAGTTTACCTATACGTTGACCTCCTTCAGTGCTATTACGAGAGTAACAAAATAGTACGCTCTTGCAAGGAGAACACATCGAACATTAAATGAATCGAGAAAAGGACCGTGCTCTGTAAAATCATTTCACAGGATAATGAAGACAGTTGAGGATATTTGAAGAAATTGAAAATGGACAAACAACAACTCTGACGTTAAATCGGCAGCGTTATTTTAAAATGTGGTAAGACTGCAATACAGGTGGTACAGAATCATGAAATCGAAAGCTTGTTTAGATCCACATACATAATACTGTAAACATACTACTACGTAACAGAATTGGTGATCATGTAATTAGTCGACATTATCTAAAAGAAAAAGTATTTCTTACTGGACCCACTACGCGTGAAGTTCTGAAGCACTCAATATCGAATGCCACTGAGAACATTCCTAGGAATGCACTGTTTAATGCCATTCACAGCATGGAAGAAATATGATTGTTTATTGAACAACACGGTGGTGGTCATATTTAATTTTATCTTGTTTTAATAAAATCCCATTTCTTTACGAGCTAATTGGTGTTTCTATTTTGTTAGAACCTGGAAACTTGCTTAAGAAAAACATTGTATATGCGTAGAGACTGTAATAAAATAACTTATTCCTACCTTTCTGATGCAATAGAGATCATAAGAATATTTTTTTTTTCATAAGAGAGTAACATAGGTAAATGCTTTGTTTTCAAGTAACAGTAATATAAAGCACACTAACCCAAGCATCTCAAATTGAAAAATTAGGTTATTTGATTTCTACGGTGTGCTGATCGCACTTATTTTGTTTTATTATGGTACCTCCTTTTGTTTCGCGACTCTTGTTTTCCCCGCTGGGATGCGCTAGTGTTTTTTCTTTGGGTTTCCTCTCGGTCTCACGGTTGTAGGGACAGTCAGTCGGAGTGCTCCTTTCTCGGCGTGCAGGGTAAGTGGTCCCGTTGTTTGGTTTTAACTAAGGCTCAGGCCGTGAATTACAGATTGGTTTGCAGACCGTTACTTGCCTGGGAGGTGCTTATAATGCGGACGAATTAAATGTAATCTTGTAACAAGTAATTCTTGTAACCCGTAGGATATCCACGCGAATCATTTAGGCATTTTCAGATAGGCTTGAAGACTGCCCAACTCCTCGCTTTGAGGGGGAGTTGAATGGGGTTATGTAAATTGGTTTGGTTTTCAGCTGTATTTCTATTGTATGTTTCGGCTTCCATTTCTGTTTAAAGGTTTGCTATACCGATTAATCATTCCTGTTAACAAATGTATAATTTATTGATCCATAAATTTTATAGTTCTTGAAATTTTTAGTGGTCTCTTCTCTTCAATTCCTTCCCCCTTTCACGGTTGTACCCACGCCCCTATGGTGCAACGTTTATACTGCAGCTTTTTAATATAATAGCATATATTACGAAACAAGTATTCATCCAGGAACTGTTTAAATTATTCCGAGCACTGTTATTGACTTATTGTATAGAGCAGTAGGATTAAACGATGTATTCTTTGAAATATACATCTGTGTTCAGTTATAACAATCGTCAAAAGCAAGAATTCCAGCATCTAATTCTTATAGTGTGATGTCTGTTTCATAAACAAGTGCTTTGATATAGCTCGGGTGCTAGTTCTGTGCCGGTGAAACCTGGTTGCGCAGTGGTTACCTGGGCAGATAGTGAGCCCACAACTCTCGCGCATGCGCAGTGAATACAGCTAGTACAGTCTAGCGGAAGCAGTATTACGAGTGACGTCTCTCTTGCAGCCATCTGCTTATGATATTTGAACTCGCTGTGGACAGTTAGCGTTTCTATAATTAAACTTGGACCGTGTTTTGGCTTATGTTTACTGAAGGTGAGGTTATTACGTTATTGTATATTATTAGCTTATTGTTAGGTTGTCTTATTATTTGTAGGTTATTGTCTTCTGCGTTCTTATACGAAGTAAAATGCCTCCAATTTTATCAAAACTTGGTACAAAAACTTTGCATAGTCAAACTAAGGAAGTTGTGAACAATGTCCATGCGTTCATAAAAAATGAAGCAGTTTCTGGTGACTTATTGATTCCATTGAAGAAAATGCAAGAAAAAGTAAGTGCTTCAACTTAAGTCCCTGAAAGAACTATATGAAACTTTTCAAGGAAGGGAAACAATGCGAAGAACAGAGAATGTCTTTTGGAACTCCTGGAAAAGTGCACCATGTACCAAAGCGTGTCACAAATAGGTATAGACGATTTTGATAACTGTTATTTGACGTATTATTTATATATATATATATAATTTTTAAATTGTTGAAAAAATGCTTTCCACGATCAATAAATTTCTACCTAAGCTTAGGGATGCCACAATTTTTAATGGAGGTAGCACAAGTTTGAAAATAATTTTGAGGAAAATGGGATTCAAGTGGCAGAAAGCAAGAAAAAACACTAGAATATTGCAGGAAAGGCACGACAGTTGAACTCTTCGTGTTTCATTCTTGCGGCGAATTACGCAATATAGGGGAGAACGAAAGTTACTATTCTTTTACTATAATTAATTAGTTATAATAATATATCGGTGAGTCACAATGGACATTAAAAATCAAAGTACTAATGAGAATGGAATGTTCCATTTACATGTAAATATTCAGTTTCAGTGGAATATTTGGCAACAATCACGTGGCTCATTTTAAATTTGATAATAGCGCTAATGATATGGTTAGATAGTTCATCTTTATTGTATTGATATGCGATTTATTATTTATGTAACGTATTATAATACTGTTCAGGTATTTTTGTTACGCGTTTTTATTTTCAATAATGAGTGACAATTCAATGGATATAATTTCCTTACACTTTTCCTCCAAACGGGAAAGTCACATTCACGTTGGGCTCGGTCGAGGCTCGGTTCGTTTCCATCAGCTGTTCCATAGATGACGCAATCGGACCGTAGCCTGAATTTCGCGCCAGCCTCAGACAGCAGCATGGTACGCGAGGTAAGTAGGTAACCGGCAAAGAACCACTGTCCGTACTATACGACCCCGAACACAAAACTAAACTGGGGTAAATCTGGGGAAGGTGCTGGCCAAACTGGTCTCCCTATCCAATGATCCAAAAAATCTAAATTTAAATAGTTTTGATGGCTTAAGCCATCATGTTGAAAAATGATGTTTCTCCAAATATTAACCAGGCTCTTTAACGAGAAAAGCTCTATAAACATATTCATTCAATTGAGCGGGCATGACATGTGGTCACAGGAGATAGCTATCAACAAATCCAAATATTTATTGATAACTTCCATTAATTGTGGACATTCTCCACAGCCTTAGGTTTCTATCAATTTAAATGGGTCATCTTTTGAAAAAGAAAAAAGAAAAGCAGCATACCTCGTCTGTCCGTTTGCATTTGGCAAAATGAGGCACACGGCCTGCGGAATTTAAGTAACATTCAGCAATTTGTTGTTTTTTATGATAATTTCCTGAGATCAATGTTTGTGCTTACTGGTTCTCAAAAGAATACTTTTCACACTCACTTAAGACTCTCCACAAACATATGACTGATACCTATAACATGGGTCCCAGCTGTAGTGCTAGTTAGTGGATTACTTTCAAATGTAAACCTCGTCTTCAAAACATCCTCCCATGTCGATCCTACCCTAAATGTGCATTCTTTACCTGGAACAGAATACTTGTTCGATCACATTGATCAAGTGTTGAAATGTTGTATGACAAGGAAAATGGCATCTTGCTTCTCATATGTTTTCCAAATTACTATTGCCGTAAGCTGCTCCATATCCCTTTTGCATGTCTGCAAAACCAATATTTATATATCAAAGCATTTTAATGCTTAAAACTAAATAAGCAGATCTCACAAAATATATTTTATAAATTAGAACATCAAAATTCAGCTGTTTATTATTTATATGGTAACAAGAAGAGCTGAAACATGAATGCAACCACAATGTGAGTGAAGCGCTCTAGCTTCATTAGCCTTTAATATGGAAACGGAGCATTTCCGAACAATTCTTTAATTCGAAAAAGTATTTAATTTTCTGCTGTGTACTTTAACACCTTGTGTATAATAGGTGGGATACTTCCTTTTCTAAATTCATTTTTCATATCCTTGTCCTCTACGACCAGAAAGAAATTGGGAAAAAAGAGAAATTTAAAAACAGTGGCACTTAAACAACTAATCCCTCTAGATACTTTATTGGTCATAATTATCATATTCCACATTTTCTAGTTCACTGAAGTTTAACAAGGTTTTAATAGCTGTATTTTACGTAATAATGTTAAACGTAAATATTACTATGGGAAATGTTTGGCTAAATTATTCTTCGGAGATGAGAACTACATAAGGTCTTGTTCTTAAATGTTCAAATTAAATATATATGTTCATGTTATGAAGTCTTTAAGAACCATATGCTAGGCGCACACGTGGGCATAAAGGCGGTTGGATCAAGCAGAAACAAGCTCAGCTGTATAGTGTAAAGTAGGCCTTTCCAACTCGAGCACTTAGCGCTGGGGCGTGCCGGTGCTGCAGTCAGCGGAACCGCTTTCTTTCCCCACGTTGTGGTCACTGCGACTGTATGTGTACGACAGACAGTAAGACTAATATTCTCTCTCTCTCTTTCTCTCTCTCTCTCTCTCTCTCTCTCTCTCTCTCTCTCTCTCTCTATGTTTGAACGCAGAGGTGGTGTTAAGTAAGATATAGCAGTTATTATAGTTTCTCTTTCGTTACAAAAGTCCTTTAAGTCTTCATGGGAAGATTTATATTGTACTTTCAATGCCGAGGGAAAAGCCCAATGTTTAATTCGCCAAAGAAACTATCTGTATGGTAGCTAAACTTGAAATTTGTTACAAAAAAATGATTTTGTTATTTAACGACGCTGTCAATTGCTAGGATCACATCAGCGTCGCCGGTGTGCCGGAATTTTGTTCCGCAGGAGTTCTTTTACATGCACACTTAAAAACCATTGGTCTGGGCCGGATTTGAACCCGCGACCTTGGGATCAGTAGGCCAGCGTCTAACCAACTGAGCTAAGCTCTGAACTGAGCTGTTAAGATTCCATTTTCAGCATGTCCAGCTACACACGATCTTTGTTGATTTTTATGATCGTAGGTGTGTTTTATATATTTGCATATTAATTCTAGTAAGATACATTACATTCGATATTTAAAATAAATATTAGCATGTGTAACACATACAATCACCGAACAAGCACTTTATTCAACTAATAAGCTTTGCTACCACGGACAGACTATTATCAATCTTCTTCATGTATACCATCATAATCATCATCACCGCAATCAACATACTCTATTTCGTATTCGTAGTTATATACATAAGTTTTAATGATTTTATTTCTTTATCACTGTCGTTTGTGCCGTGAAACAATTTATAGTACACACTAGTAAACTTCACGCTAGTTCGCACTCCTTGCACAGGTTTCAACATGCCCATAGGCACTCTCAGCTCATCCCGCCCTCCCTGGGCTGTGACATACAATTGCCCTGAGTGTGCAGAGTAAAGAAACACCTCCAGTGTACCTACTCAAGTCCAGTCCAAGTTCTCCAGTTTACTTCTATTTATATGCACGTATCTCCACTTGTTTTCTAAGTTAAGCTCTTAAGCAATAAAGAAGTACATGCTTAAATACGTGCACCACAAAATATGAGACGACCTAAGCGAGCCATCAAACAATCTCCTATTTACACAGAGTACCAATGTATTACATGACTTGGCACGGTATATCCTTCAACCACAATATGATACATTACTGATCTGTATTAGAAAGTCATTAAAAGTTAGTGCTCAAGTTGACACTTTGGTGAAGTAAAATCAAACGTGGGAAGTAAAATGCCCTAGGACGACACTCATATCTTTCTTTGTATATTGAGGAAAAATTAAACGACTTATCTGAGAGGTGTATACACAACTAACAAAGCTTAACAACTGAAGTCTGTAGGTACGAATGTTATCGAAGTGCAGGCGATAATGACGGCATTTTTTTTTTTTTTTTTTTTTTTTTTTTGTTTCCATTGAAATTCTGCAAGCATGTTTATGTTGAAACCCTTAAGTTCTTATCTCTATTGTAACCATTGTTTTAGAGCGGTAGAGAAGTTGGAAAGTGGCATTTTTGACTCAGGGCTGACATGATACAAACCATTAGCGTATACTTATTGGTAGCCATCCATCATTTACATGTATTCACTATTGACTACCGAGTGTAGAACACCTGTACCTCGCATTTAATTATGTTAAAATCTACATACTAGACTAGAATGATATTCAACAAGCGCTAATAGATATTAAAATCAATGAATCCTGTAAATGCAAACACATTATTAAGACACACAGTTAAAAATAAAGTACTTAGGGTGATGTCTCAAGTGGTAGCATGGTAATGGCACCTCCTCGGTTCGAAATCGAGGACCAATGTACATAAATTAGGGTGCATTCACTACTGGGATCACAACTTATAAAAGAAATCATCATTTGAGAGTTGAAATGTTAAGTATAAACATTTTATGTATTACTATTGAAACCTTTGAAATCGATAAGTAAGGCTATCTTATATGAAGAGGTCTTTAAATTAAATTGATCTTTATGTTCACACAACTGAATTGTTATACATATATCACGAATGTGTCGACAAGTTATTTTAAATTTGTATAAAGCTTTAGAGAATGCTTATTAAAATTGCTGCTTTTAAACGAACAACTACAAATACAGCTCTGAACTTGCACATTATATTGCGCCAATTTAAGGAGAACTTATAAACGTATTTCAAATGAATAGTAAATTAAGCAGCGGCAGTTGAAATTTTGAGCCTCCTGAGCTAGAAAGAAGTTGAAAATGTGTAGTGTGAAGACCAGTTGTTGAAATGTTTCAAACTTGGTTGAAATTGTTAAAATGACATTTCTTTTAGAACCCTTCCAAAAATTTCCCACTTGTAGGATGTTTTCCGCAAAATAGATTTTGCCATGTTGTTGGACTGCTTTCATTGTGATAAAAGATTCCACCCTATTCATCATCCCTCGAAACACATGTACTCTGAATTTGAAATATTAATCTAACCAAATTCAAAAGTTTTTATGTAATGTTGTATATGTTTACAAAAATATAAAAGCAAAGATCTCGAGGCATAGCTCTTCTATCAGAACTTAAATGTATCATAGCTATAGATATAAATTGGAGTAGGAGTTTTAGTTCAAAATTTTAAAGGTAAATGGACATTTTTCAAATGCAATTTGAGCTAAACTATAATTGTACAAACAGTGTTATAATTTCCAATAAATATATACTAAGTGTAACACTCTCTTATAACTTACCAATGATACAGTCTACAGATATTTTGTTTTGTGGATTGAAAGCGAATTCCTTATGTTTAAGCGGATGATGGAGAGTTAATTGAAATTACTGGCGTGCAAATACTTCCTGAAACTTACACTTTACATTTTAAATGACTGGAAAAGCTTTCGAAATGAGAATAACCAAAAGTCAGGAATGAAAAGTTACATTAACGGAAAGAAATATTGAAGCTATGTAGAATTTACAACAATGGCACAAAATAAACCCTTTTTACCATATACAAAGACAAGTGTTCTGTATTTTGTTAAGCAAATATTAAAGATATCCTCTAATTTATCACAGTAGTGTCTACATCTTCTTTTTATTTAATGGTTTATGCTAAGAACCATTTTGAGGAAATGAAAAATTACCAAATATATTGAACAGGGATTTTTCATCTACTTAAATAGTGTCTTGCCCAAATATGAAATATTGTGTTTATATAAATGTCCGTTTACTCTTCACATACACATTTTTTTTTAAAAAATTGCTTTTCTTGGGCCAAGTAGATTTCCGCAGAAATGACGAGGTAATTTAGACATTTAACAAATGCCTTGCCTGGATGTAAAAGAACCCTGTTAATGAATATGCATATTATTTTCTTGTGATACAGAAAGATTAAAAGAAACGCCTCAGAAATGAAATATTATTCAGAACAGAGAGGAAAAAATAGGAGTAAAAGTTTTATTAAATAGAATGTAAAGAAGATTGTAGTTAATCTCCCGGCCGTCACCTCAGGGCTGTTATCGCTCACTGTCGTGTGGTCTTCCAGAATATACGACCAGTCTTCCCTAATGGAGGCAACTTGTAGCAGTGCACTCCCCCAGAGACCTATATTTTATTAATCTAGAGCTATTAATTAAAAGAAAATTGGTTTCGAAACTCTCCCTGGAGGCAGAGAATATCGCATTAGGAAGGAAAAGCGACAGCTCCGGGAGTCGTTATTCACTGCTTCTGGAAAGGGATCACAAACTGTAATATTTAGTTTACTCTTTTCTGCAAGTACAGTCACTGTCTGCGAAAAGTCGCTCTTCACTACTGGGAACATTTCAAACCCTGCTTGCTCCTTCAGCGCTTATTCCTTTACCTTGTAAACAACCACTTGCGTAGCGTTAATTTTATTTTCCACTAGCCGAAATACCGGCGTTGCCCATGGATTGACCATTGGCTTCGAAAACTTTCGAACCTAGGTTGCACTTATCTAATAACCTTGTGTTTCTTTTGAGACCTTTGAAACATATTACCTAACAATCTTGAACAAATATTTATTTCGAAGTCTTAGTATACTATAAGCAGGAGTTGGTGCCGTGACCGAGTGGTTAGACCGTTCGCCTATTGGTGAGCCGAGGTGGGCCGAGTTCGATCCTAGGTAACTGCATATGGTACTGGTGATGGACGAAGCGGCGTCTGGGCGGGTTTTCTCTGGGTTCTCTGGTTTCCGCTGCCACTCATTCCATCAACTGCTTCATCATCACCTTTGCAATTATCCATTTCGCCTACATTTCATATCGTCCTCTTCCTCACTCTCACCACCCGCTTCCAGGTCTTCACTCTGTCCGTCCATAGGTTCATCTGCTCCCTGACAAGCGTCTGACCCTAGGCACTGGCTTGTAAGTCCTAGATACAGGACAGGTGAAGAAGAACAAGGATACCACAAGGAATAAAAAGTAAACTAAATAAATAAAAAAGAATATGCAGAATCATTCTTGCACAAACGGAAGTACCACAGGAAGAACAGCGAGTAGAGAAAACCATACGATTGTAATAGGTTCCATTTCTATTTCAAACATATAGAAAATAATATGAATTGCGTGTAAAAGTCCAAGTAGAGAAAGAAATGTGTTTTGTAAAAACAAATCAATAACAGAAGCCCATGTGAATCTAATACGTTGCATTTCTATTTTATTCATAGAAACATATACGAGTTGTTATTGAAGGCCAAGTGGAGGAGCACATGTGTTGTGTTGTGTAAAAGAAAAGAAATTAGAGAAAACCATGTGCCTGTAAAATGTTGCATTTCTATTTCAGCAATATAGTAAAGTGTATGTTTGTAGAAGAGTGAGTAGAAAAATACACGTTAATGTGTTACGTAAAATGAATGTTAGTTAAGAGATCACGTGAATGTAATTTTACATAGTAAAATGGATGGCATAGAAAACTTCTGCATAAAAAAATACATTTAGGTGCTGAATTTCGCGATGATCGGTCAAGCGATTTACCAACACATAGAGGACAAATATACAAACATTCATGTTTACTTTCTCTACTACGTTTAGTAAAGTAGAGGAAGTATTGTATTTCATCCAAAAAATTCCATGTCAAGATTTTACCGGAAATGTATGTTTTGAGGCGCTCTCAAAAGCTTTTTTAGAAAAAGGTCCGTGAGAATGTGTGTCTGTCAGTCTGGGGACAGCACAACTCAAAAACGAAAAGTTGGTATTTAATCTTAATGTCTCTCAAGGATGAGATACGAATATTTTTAAGAAAATAGCCTCACCCTAAACTACCCTATACATGGAAAATTTTTCGAAACGTTTGATTTCCTTGAAAATGGCTCTCACATCAAGTTGAGCCACGGTCAAGGTACCCAACACCACTGTTTGTCAATACGTGACTGAGAGCAATATAGAGCGGCCCAAAACATAGACTGATTTCTCCAGACTGCTGGCTTGTTTACAGCAATTTCGAGAAAAAGTGAAATTTTCGAGAGAATTCGTTGGAGTTTCGTGTGAACTGTGAAGGCAAGAAACGTGCACAGTTCGTTAGAGTTAGGCAGAATCAGCTCGGGACCTGACAGCCAGCATGTTTTGTCAGCAGGCTGTGCCAATAACATGACGCAACGTAACCGATGATGTCATCCTTGTTGCATGCTATGAACCGGAGCTTCCCAACTCACCCTGGTAGACGAGTGACTTGACGAGTGGCTGTCAAGTCCCAAGTTGATCCTGCCCAACAGTAGTCTGAAGAGAAGCAGTTTTAGTGAGTGTTGAGTGACAAAAGTATACAAAAATTATACTTCAATATTTCACCTTAAAATCAATCTCAATTCCTATTTATTTAATTAATACAGTTTGTCTTTTTACTTAAAATATAAATTCGATAAGAAGAATGGACATGAAACAGAATTATCACAATGAAAGAGGTACTTATAATAATGACTGATATTAAGCCAGTAGATTGAATTATTTATTCCATAAAAATTAGACTTCCCAGAAGTCAGCAGTTTGTGAAACAGAGAGAACTGAAAGACAGAAAAGTGCGTGTGAAGTTTACGAGAAGATATAACAGCTGTGGGGTTTAAGATAACGAGGAACTGTAGATTGTGTTAACGACGGTAAAAGAGATTGTGTATTTAAAAGAAAAATAAAGTGCGAGGAAAAGTAGGCCAGTAGGCTTAAGGACCTGTCAACAATTAGGTCATTTGTCCTGATATATTAGATTGCGTATTATATTAGTTGCTCTGTTACTTCACTTAATACAGTAAAAATAAGTGCTGAACATTAAATGCACGAGCAAGGCACTTAAAGTTATCTTCCTAAATATGTCCCACAAGTGTTCAACATGTTTCGGCTAGCATGGCGGTTAGTGTTAAGTTTATTATTTATAAATCTTTGATGCACCAACAATTATTAGAGAACCTCTGCTACGACATTCAAACTTTCAAACTGACTTTAAATCTCTAAAGCATTGTTTGGTTATTTTATTGAACTGATTGCCCAATTCCAACCCCCACACCACCCACGCCCCTACCCCTCCGCACCCCTCGCGCATATACACCCCCAAAACTTCTGATGAACTAGAACCTATCGTAACAGATTCAATTTCAAAATGAGTTAAAACAAAATGGTGGATCCGTGCCCAGGAATAGTGATACCTATGTTATGAACTGATGACAAATTAAGAACACGTCTACATTCTAATGGAGTTGTGCAGCCACATCAACAAATGTTAAATAGTTTTTAATACAATGTTGGCACAAACTACAGCTAGTTTGCATAGCAAGCATAATAGTTTGAGCAATGATAATTAATGAAGATAACACTCCGATAGAATCTTAAATTTGCACAAATGGATTGTAGCATAAAATGAAAGTTACGAAGCAGTGGATAGTTTTCGCATACCTCAGCTAACCGTGGAGTTTAAAAGGCTAGTCCTGTAATGGTCGACAAGGATTATTACGTTACGGTCACAACAATATTCCGAGGACACGTGTTCGAATCTATGGTAATGGGGTAAAGGTGTTTGCCCTCTATTTCACTTCTTTCGATCAATAATAAGGTATTACAAAAAAGTTACAAATAAATTACATTAAACAAATGAAAATCCAGTATAAGTACTTAATTAATCCAGTGCCTTTTGGATACACTCTGTTCTTACATGTGACTTAAATGTGGCAAAACATTAATAATTAATATAATCGTTTTCTCTGGTTACTATATATTGCTTCCTCTATTTCTATTTATTACGTTCCATATGATGATTACCGATTTAAAAAGAAAAGAAGAGAAAAGAGATACATTCCTATAAGGAGTTTTGAGCTAACGAAATGTCCGTTTAGTTCATGGCAGACTGATGTCGATCACAAACCTCTACTGACCTCCTTCACCCGTAACATTTAGCTATCAAGCTGCTTACTAGTCAACTAAAAAGTTTTAGTTCTTGGCAGCTTATTTGTGTTCACGAAACTTAATTTTTTATCTCAACCTGGTTTATAGCCGCCTAACTACAAGGTCATATTTGCGAATGTACACAAAGATTTGGTTAATTGGTTAATGTTAATACAATGATTCATTCAGTTACAATTTCGCTAAGTCTTACGAACTAAATATTTATAATACTTATATTTACAGCATTTGCTGGTAAGTTTACAATAAAGTGGAATATTAACAAAAGTACTATCTTAAGAACAATAGTGCTACCGCAATAATATTACAACTGATATACTCAATTATCTTTTAGGAACTTTAGTATAGTGCTAATATAAGGACTATTAATATAAGAATAAGAGTGCCAAGAGGACACTTCACTGTAATTAGTATATACGCGCCCGAGGAGGGCAGGAAAGAAGAAAGCTTAGACTTTTACGAATCATTACAAGCACATTTAAATTCAATAAATAAAACATATTTTCATAGCAGGAGACCTTAATGCTCGTGTACGCAAACAGATATTGGAAAAATTGATAGGTAATAATGGAGAACTAACTTTGAATGAGAATGGCAAAACTACGGAATTTTGAAAATTAGAATAATTTCCAAATAACAAATACCCTCTTCCGACATAAAGACATTCATAAGTATACATGGAACAAGATCTATAATTGATTATATTCAAATAGGAAGTTATCTCTATATGTAGAAGACACACGTGTATACAGGGGCTGTGACATCAGTTCAGACAACTTTTTGGTTCTTACAAAATTAAATATACTGTGCTGATTGCACATCTGTTGTTTATCATACCGGGTTCAACTGTTTCCTGACGCAGCGTTTACCCACCAGGGAGCTCTGTCACTTTTCTCGAGGCGAAAGCTAGCCGTAGCAGGAGAAGAGGTGGTGCGTGGTAGACTCTTTCTTCTTTCTCTAGTTACCTTGGTGGTAGACAGTCGTGACTGTAGCGTCGGGAGGTATGTAGCTTTTCTCTCTCTCCTTAATAGTAGAGACCGTAAGTATGAGGGTCAATTTTCTGTGAGAATGTAGTAAGAAGCTAAGGCAGTCGAGCGTAATTCGGGGATCATCCTTATTCAAGTGATGACTTCTATGGGCAATTATTTTGTGGGTTTAAGTCGCCACTCACGCGGACAATCTGAGGCTCAGATTTCAAATAGGTAAACCGGGGCGTATAGCTTTAAATAGTGTTCAACTCAAATGGAGCAAAGTGTCAGGTTAGGAAAATTGGTTTGGTTAATTCAATTGGCAGATGAAATAGTCTAAAAATGTACTTTGTTATACTACCTCATTCATATTCACTTCAATTGTCCACTTGTAATCATTAGCACCCTTTAAAACAACATGGAGACATATGTATTGTAATTTGATCAAGGGTGATCATTTGTAAGTTATAATTAATTAAAATTTGTTGACCCAAATCTCTCATTTTGTTTCTACGAAAAGGGGGGCACTCCTTTGTCTGAAAAGGTCCTGCCGTTTTCCCCATCAGTGTGGTCCGTTTCCTTCTTTCCCAAAAGAATTTGACAGCATCCCGTGAAGGGCAGCACAACACCAAAGAAATGTATATATAAGAAAAAAAAGGAGAAACTAAAGACGGAAACAAAATACAAAGTGGACTTGCTACAAGAGAGTATAAAGAAATTATACTGCTCACGTCTGACTTTATATATGGACCAGAGAGCCATAAGTATGAATATAGATGAAGAATGGCAGGACTTTCAAGAATTACTTTTAAAAGTAGCAGATAAAGTGCTAGGAAAGAGACCAATAAAGAGGAAAGGGAAAGGTACACAAAATTGGAACAAAGAAATAGGAAAAGTAATAAATAATAAGAAAAAAAGCATATTTCAAATATCTCCAAACAAAGTCTGTAGAAGGCCAAATAGAATACAAACATAAAAGTGCAATAGCAAAGAGAAAAATGCGAAAACTGAAGCATGAAAATTGGGACAAATACCAGTACCATTGAACAGGACGGTCATGGAACTCAAGACGTGCATATAAAATGATGAGACATCTAAATTCAACTAAGAGAGATACATCACAAATAAACAATATTTCCGAGGAAAAGTGGACCACACACTATCTTAAATTGTGAACAAATGAAGACGAACAAGATATTGATCCTTCACTACCTACAGTGGCAGAAATTGGCCTTATTGAGATGGATGAACTACAAAATGTGCTCAGAACACCTAAAGCAAAAAAACTCCTGGACCAGATGATATCAATATTGAGCTTCTAAGATATATGCCGGGTAATGTAAAGAGAAGATTTTTAGAAGTATTAAACATCTGCTGGAAAATCTGCAAAGTCCCAGAATAATGGAAAAGAGGAAAATATACTCTATTGTTAAAAGGGAAAACAGGAGTGAATGCCAGAACTATAGATGTATATGCCTGCTAAATACAGGCTATAAAATATTTGCAAAGATAATAACTCGCAGACTAAGTACAATAAATGAATACATGCTTTCGGAAGAACAAAATGGATTCCTGAATGGACGTTCTTGTTCAGACTGTATATTTGTAACAGAACAGATAATCCAGAAAAGAAGAAAGTTTAATCTGCCAACTTATATATTATTTATTGATTATGAGAACCCATTCGACAACTAATATGAGGGAAACTTTGGGAGATATATCAAAGAGGCTATCCAGAGTATCTAATAAGAGTTATTCAGAGCTTATATTATGCAAAATATATATCAATTAATAATAGTGATAAACTAATTAGAACAAACCAAGGTGTTAAACAAGGCTGCTCAATGTCGCCAGCATTGTTTAATATAAATATATATTGACGAAGTCGTTAGACAATGGCAAGAAAAACTAAATGTAAATTTTAAAATAAATGACAACGCCTTAAACACCATATTGTATGCAGATGACCAAGTGATATTTAGTGAAACATAAGACGAACTACAAATGGCAGTGCACAAATTAAATAAAATAACTAGTATTTATAATATGAGAATTTAGAGCAGAAAACAAAAGCGATGGCGTTCCTAGGGACAAACCGCTTAAGATGTAAGATAGTAATCAATAACAGACTAATAGAACAAGTAAATAATTTTAATTATTTAGGATTTAATGTATCCTACTTTCAAAGGAACGACATTAATATGAAATTAAATAGGTTTAATAATATATGTGGAACAATAAGAGGAACATCCAGAAATAAAACATTAAGAACAACTCAATTAAAATTCTATAAAACAATGACAGTTCCCATGTTGACATATGCAGGTGATAATTGGACACTTGTTAGATCAGATAGACGAAAGAAATGAAGTTCTTACGTTCAGTGGCAGGCTAGACACTTAGACAAGAAATACAGCACGGAAATCAGGAAAGAGTTACAAATATACAACATAAAAGACAGAATAAACCAAACAGGAACAAACTGTCTAAAGCATATAGAAAGAATGCCAGAACACAGATTACCACAGATTTTACTTCAATACCAACCGAAAGGTAGAAGAAGAGTGTGGCGTCCACTCATCAGATGGAGAGATTCCATTTCATGATGTGGAAACAGGTCAAAGGCCTAAATCCACGAAGACAGAAGAAAAAGAAAACGAACAAGAACAACAACAACAAAAAGAAGAAGAAGTATGGTGCCAATCGCTTTAAGATGGTCAGCTGTTCTTCGTCCGCCGCTTTGTGTATCTGGAACATTTAGTGATGATATGCAGGTACAGTGGTTAAAGCAGTCTGATACATTTCACATCTGGGAGCTGGATCCTTGGATATGATGTGTGAGCGCCTGATTATGCAATGTCCAATTCTTAGTTTAGTTAGAGCCCCTTGTTTTTGACGTTTCAGTTGTTTGAGAGGAAGTCTTAATATTCCGCTAATCATTATGTGATTGTGTGTACTGTTTGAGTTGCTATACCACTAGTTGCCCTGGTTTTTTCTGAAGTTGTTTTAATAGAGAGAATGTAAGCTTAGTAAGTTATGCTTGTAATTGTTTCATCTGGAGGTAAATTGGTTGCCTTACCAGCTGTTGTATCTGCTCGTTTGTTGCCATCAATTTGTCTATGCGAGGGTGTCTATAGTGTCTATATAATTTCTTTACCTGAATTGCTAGCTTCATTAGATAAAAATTTTATTTCTTGAATCAGTGAATCTTATCCACATTTTTCATCGATAATAGAACCATCAGTGCATACATATGTGTAAATCAGTTCGATGGTACTCTTGAATTTCAAGGAAAAGTTCATATTAGAAATTTAACTTTTGATGTGTGTATGTTAGTAAATGAAAGCTTCCAAGGCGGTATTTGGTGAAAATCTTTCCTTGCGGAAGTTGCAGGTACTTTAAAGTTAAGGCAATGAAAGTAAGTGGATACTAGGGCTATGATATCGATTTGTGAGGGCACTACACTGTTTTTGAAAAATTTCCTCAAATATGTTGCTTTCTAGAATAGGAACTTGTTTGAACGCATATGTTGAACTTAGTTGTTCTCCGCAGTTCTAGCGGGATTCCTCTGTCTCTATTTGAAGGCTCGAAGAACGACTTGCACGAAAATCTCCTAATGCATGTAACATCTTATCTGTATTGAATCGAGCATTTTGAGAGCAGTAGCAGAGGCTGAGTAGTATACTAGTCTGGTTTAAATAAACCTTAAAGAAACCCGAGTCCTGTCTTCTACAGTTAACTACTATGCCCGACTACAAAGGGAAGCCATAGAAATCTACAAACACAAAGACAACTTCAATCACAAAGAAGAAATACTACGTGTACATAAATCATGGCTACCGGTTTTAGATAAACTTTCAGACACACACAACAGTTATAATAAAACCCCACCTACAACAGGCCAATCACTACCGTAGCCAGCGCAACAATGCCCCGCCCACCCCCACCCATATAAATAACCGTAACGGACGTTAACCGCCTCACAGCCGTCACCGACGTAACACATGAAGAAACGTCTCAACATGGGAAAGAACAGCAAGAAGAGGATAGTATCGGCCAGTAAGCCCCCGAGGGGAAAACCCCTGGCCGCAAACCGCGCTTCTTCGAGACTAAGCGA
This sequence comes from Tenodera sinensis, assembly GCA_030765045.1. Taxonomy (NCBI): domain Eukaryota; kingdom Metazoa; phylum Arthropoda; class Insecta; order Mantodea; family Mantidae; genus Tenodera; species Tenodera sinensis. Next base: position 73,604,426 of record CM060967.1, read on the forward strand.
TGTAGAGGAAGAGAGGGCAGGAGAAAATTCCCCAGCACAACCATCACCCGCCGCATCCCAGCCAGTAACACAAAACACCGAACAAACGCCGCCACCACCACCGGACAACGAGCCAACACCTGCCGCAACACAGCCAGACAACACTACCGACGAACTTCCACACACTTCTCGACAGCCACAAACACCAGACACACAAACAGAACACAGGCGCACCTTACACCGCTTCAATGCAGTAGTCCGGGGAGTTCATAGGCAAATCCCGGACTCACTTCTCCTCAGCGCCCCTCAACATCTGTGGTCATCTGCGACCCGTGTGGAGAGAATTCACACTGCTAGGGAGCCTTCACCACTGGTCAGACTGGTGTTTCTGGACGAGGTGCACTTCCGCGCTGCCCTTCGCGATGGGTTACCAGTCCTCGGACAGGTGCTCAGAGTGGAGGAAAGCCGGGGCGCCCGTCTCATGCCATGCCGGCGCTGCTGCCAGTACGGCCACTCGGCATCGATCTGCACAGCCGCAGCCCGGTGCCACTACTGTAGCGCCGGCTCACTGACCACCCAATCCACCGGACACAGCATGGCACACCGCCCTGTGTACTGTGCGACATGCAATCGCACGGGCCACTACACAGGGCAATCGGTGTGCCCCAGACGACCGAGCACCCAACAACAAGACGAACAGCCGCACACTACTCGGACCGTCCAGAACACCACACCACCACCAGTCGCACAACCAACTTTCAGAAATACACAGGCACCACTACAAAATTCGACCAAACTACTACAAGAGCTTGGCAGAGTAGCGCAGTTGGAAGACTCAATCCGTCACATGACTGATGAGATCACCCGACTCCACGAAACCCAACAAGCCACAGACTTAGATAAGAACTACCTGAAGACCAAACTGGAGAAGATAGTAGACTACATCAACACCACCAGGACCGTCACCACCCACCATCAACTCAGCGAGTTGCTAAATGGGCACACGAGCACCATCATCACAGCCATCAACAGCAGAGAAGAGCGCTATTCCAGCACCACCTCACCTTCCAGAACAACAGCCAGCACATCACGCACTCCCTCCCCGCCACCACATCACCCCTCTACACACACCGCACAAAGACCTCCCTACACAGCTACCAGAAGATCCAATTCGGGACCGAGAGAGGCCACCAGAACACCGCTGTCAAGAACAGCACATCACACCACATGCCAGAGGTCCCCGTCAGGGCATTGATCATGGCAGGAGACCTACCATTTCCACCACTTTTCTTTAACATTCACCCACAAACCTGCGGGTGCGTAAGCGGTACCGGACCAAATAAGCACCCCTAAACCAAATAAAAAGAGACCACACAGTAATTTAAAAAAAACGGTCATTACTTCCACTACTTCTCTGCTCCCACATCAAACTCTGACCAGTGTAGACGGAGGATCATGTTACCCTGATGATGCCAAGCGCAGTACTAGGTGAAATGTTGGCATCTACCATGCCTTCTAGACCACGGCTTACAAGCCCGGAAGAACTAAACATTTCGAATAGTCAAGACACCGGCTGTGAAAGCCTAAATACATATATCGGTCCCTATGTTTCGTTCTATCCAAGTATTTAACATGGATATCTCTGGTTACACACGAGGCGAAATTAGTACTAGTATACATGTTAGAGCATCGCCTTTTAATATGCGCGTAATTAGACAGCTGACGTTTACACCACTGCAAATGTATACTGGGACCAGCTAATATAACATGTTAAACAGAATGTTTATCTCTGAAGTTACTAGGAACGAGCGCACGATTTGTAAGTAATTCGTGGGCTGTAGAGGTGGTTCGAACCAGCTGCTTGTACGCATTTTTCTACCGTATAATGTTAACAAATAATATTGATAGAAAATTATTATGTTTAAAGTTGTTATTGTTTTAATTAGTAGTTTTATTTCCATTGGGCATATCTCTCCCTGTATAGACGCGGAGGTGCTTGTCCATGGGCTCTTGTTTCTCCACAGATAAAAAGCATATAGCGTACTAGTTTGTCGAATACATCGTAAAGGAATGATACAAAATATCGCGTGGCAGCATAGCGTGGAGTTGGCACACCATACAAGTCCAATGGGACAGAGATCATACCTATTATATTACAAAATTCAAACAACCAAAACCGATTTAAATAATGTCCTAAACCTCCAGGGACTTGAAAATTAGATCGTTGTGAATTCCGTTTTCAAGTTTTGATTAGCATAAAAAAGAAAAAAAATTAAAACGTCAAGACCCGAACCCATGTCCCTAGTGTTAGTGGCAAGTATACAGTCACAATTCTATTCAGTTTGTTTGCAGAACTGACTGAAAACACATTCCGAGTTCAACCGTACAATGCCAGGACCTGTTCCATTACAACCTTGGCAGTTTTTGTTTGTAAATTAGGATTTTAAGACAGCTTTAATCCTTTGCTGGTCTTTTTATATTATTTCCTCAATGACAAAGGCATGTTATTTGGGATGTAAGAGACTCAGTTTACGCCAACATTTAAATAAACCGTTATTTAACAATATCCGGTTTTGATGTTGAGACGGGAACTTCTATGTATGTATGTGTGTGTGTGTATTTGTAATTTTAGAATTAGGATGTAAATATAAGACTTTTAGGTATAAGTATACTTTTGTACTGTGTGAAGAAGCTGCCTCTTGGAAGTATGTTGACCTGAGCACATTTCTGAAGGCCAGAGGACAAAACCCTCTTTTGTCATCTCGCGCCGAGGGACATGTTGCCTAAAGTCCAAGGACACAGCTGGGGAAAATACATCCCTCCTCCATAACGGGACTAGAGAGAAAGTGCAAGGGTGAAATATAAATAGAAAAACTTGGAAGAGAACGGGGCTGGCTGACTGAATGTCTGTGTTGCGATGTTGCTACGAGGGTGACCCTTGTATCGCTGAATAAGTATAGCTTCGCGCCAAAAAAACGTCGAGGTGTGAAAGGCGACAGTGATTAGCGTAAAGTAAAGCAAATAGCAATCTTAGAACAAAACACCAGAAACTCGCTCAGGTCGGCACTTCGAGGCAATGAAGTGGTGAAGAATAAAATTAGTAAACGTCTGTGTCGTGTTTGTCATCTAACCTCGCGCCTGAGAAATATCCCTCTCATGCCTACCTAAATCCGGTACCCAACCCCGTTACAAATGGCGCCCAACGTCACAACCCCGTCACAATGTACAGATCCATGATGCATAAGGCGTGCCTGTAATTTCTTGCAGCCAAACCCGGCTCTAAGTGCAGGTATCCTTGCAAGTATCCTGACAGGAGTCAGTCAGTTCTTTGTATTTGTGTCAGCTGCGTGTGTGGTCGCATCGTGAAGGAAGATAGCGAAGCAGTTGTGAGTATTGAGTAATTGTATCGTCAGTATTAGTGTTTATGAGACAGAGAACAAGAAGAAAGGTAGAAAGGAGTCAGTGAAGGTTATAAAAAGAAAAAAAGTTGCCAGTTGTAATATAGGAAGGACTGCAGAATGTGTTAACGTTAATAAAAGAGAACTGTGTATTGTGCAAACGTTTTAGGAGAGTAAAGTGACAGCAAAGTTAATTGGGCTGATGTTCTTTCTTTCTTTCTTTCTTTTTTTTTTTCCTTTTTGTCACTCTGCTACCAAAAGTGGGATTCGTCGAATTGTCTAATTATTGTCACAATAATATTAAATCCTGAATAACCCATGTGCTTGCAGTGGTCTATACTCAGAATGCAACTTTCATAGAATATTGCTCAATATACCAAACTTTCAAGAGTGTACTCCACTGCTCTAAGATCGCCCCAAGAGGTTTGGTTTTCTTTTTCATTGTTACTCAAACATTGAATGTCTTCAAGTTCTTAGCCTAAAATACTTTATTTTGGTAACTGTAACAATGGTAACAATTGGGTTAAGGGATATGCATCATCAAAGTGACAACAACCAATTCTTAACTGGTAACAAAATCAGTGCCAACTTGTCACTTTATTAATATAATGCTCATAGGACAATCAGTAGATTCTTGATACATTTTAAAATATATTAATTCCAAATGAAGAACGTGAGGAACAGATAGGTGTTTTATTTAACCTTGCAAACGTTAAAGTGTCACCTAGAAAATAAAAAAGTTTCTTAGAACTTGATGATTAGTTTACCATTCAGTGAATAACAAGTTGAGTGCACGCTTTTAATTACTTCCAGTTTCCTCTTCATCTCATCTTGTAACATGAACAAAAGTAGGCACAGTTAAGCAAAAGGACAAGGACGAGGCTTTTACAGATTTCAATTAACTTAACAGTCTCTGCCGTTCTGCCAAGCTACTGCTCTTATTATTCTCTGCAGGAACTTTATGTTTTGGTAGTTATGTGTTAACTTCAGCTGAATTTAATTTTTGGATAATGTTGCTTTCATTATGTCATTGGTTCCCACTTTCACTGGCGTCGTCTCCTTATGACAATTATATAAATTTGTGAATTGGGGGATTCTGTTGGAAAGAAGGAAATCACGAAACGCATTGCGATATTTCGAAGTGTTGTTCTTCATTTCACCAATATTGACACTGCAATGAAAAAAGGCATATACTCCTGCACAAGGAATTCCCGAAGGTCTGTGCACCTTTCGTGTTTACGATTTCCAACAGAACGCATATTTTCCATTAACGGAAAGTGCACAGCCTTTCACAATATTACAGTTAGAAGGGGCCTTTTTGAAGCGCAGCAGTAAGTAGAATAAAGGTATATGAGGGCCGTAAGTAAGAAATTATCACATACTAAATTCTATTTTTAACGGACACAGCGTTAGAAATGCAAGACTCATTATAAAAATTATGTTACAATGGCCGAAACGATAAAGCAAGAGATTGCGTAGTCGAGTGGTCAGTGTTATGAATTCTGAACCAAGAGATCCTGATTTGATTCCCGGATATTTCTTTAATTAGAATTCTTCCATAGTTTCCGAATGGTGTGGAAATATGCGTGTGGGCATGAATGTGAATGTAGTCAAAGCCCCCTTACATATTAAACCACTCTGTGCAAATGAAAAAACGGAAAAAGCACCCTACGTATTTCATTCACACGGGTTTCTTCATTCTCATACAAACTATTCATTCCTCTTGTCTGCTTCATGTTAATCAAGGTAAACATTTACACAAAGCTTTTATTACTATTTGTATTTACACGTAATAGAGAAGGTAAAATGAGAACAAATTAGCATCACAACATAGGTAAAATGTAAACCCCGCGCGACAGCCCACGAAGGGCCAAGGCCTACCGCCCAGCCGCTGCGTCCCCCACCTCTGCCCACTACAGGCGTCATTGGTGAGGTGCAGTACTGGAGGGTGGGACGTGGTCAGCGCCCCGAGCCCTCCCGACCAGTTATGCGGTCTTCTCGACCTGGGGCCGCTACTTCTCCATCAAGTAGCTCCTCAATTGGTCCCCCCGGGACCTAACGAGGCTGAGTGCATCACAACATAGGTAATGGCAACTAAAAATAGGAGCAAAGCAATAGTGGGAAGTCTGCCAAATTAAATATATAAGGGAAACATGACACATTAGCGTATAGTGACAGGTGAATGGATTAGGCAATCTCCCCATATTATTATTGTTATCATCGTTATCATCCTCATTATTATTATTATTATTATTATTATTATTATTATTATTATTATTATTATTATTATTATTATTATTATTATTATTATTATTATTATTATTATTATTATTATTATTATTATTATTATTATTATTATTATTATTATTATTATTATTATTATTATTATTATTATTATTATTATTATTATTATTATTATTATTATTATTATTATTATTATTATTATTATTATTATTATTATTATTATTATTATTATTATTATTATTATTATTATTATTATTATTATTATTATTATTATTATTATTATTATTATTATTATTATTATTATTATTATTATTATTATTATTATTATTATTATTATTATTATTATTATTATTATTATTATTATTATTATTATTATTATTATTATTATTATTATTATTATTATTATTATTATTATTATTATTATTATTATTATTATTATTATTATTATTATTATTATTATTATTATTATTATTATTATTATTATTATTATTATTATTATTATTAATGGATTCCGGAAGGGACGTTCTTATTCAGACTGTATATTTGTAATAGAACAGATAATCCAGAAAAAAAGAGAGTTTAATCTGCCAACTTATATGCTATTTATTAATTATGGGAAAGCCTTCGACAGATTGATACGGAGGAAACTTTGGGAGATAATGAATCACAGATGCTATCAAGAGCACCTAGTAAGAGTTATTCAGAGCTTAATTAACAATATCACTAATTAGAACAAACCAAGGTATTAAACAAGGCTACCCAATGTCCCCAGCATTGTTTAGTATGTATATTAACGAATTCATTGGACAATGGGAAGGAAAACTAAATATAAATTTTAAAATAAATGACAAGGCCTTAAACACCATATTGTATGCAGATGACCAAGTAATATTTAGTAAAACAGAAGACGAACTTAAATGGCAGTGCACAAATGAAGTCCCCTCCGAAGGAGTGTCGCCTTGTCGTGGCGGAGGGGCTCAGTACCTGAACCAGACGGCCTTCTAAGTGTTCTTTCGACTACTGGTAGGCAAGAGGTGAGGGGAAGCAAAGAACATTCCAAACGGGTAGATGGGGCTCGGTAGTCTTGGTCGACAACTCATCTAGGAGAAGAGGACTCCGAAATCAAACTCCCCCAGGGGCTCCTACTACGGTAGGTACGGGTTTGGCGTACCCGGGGCCCCGAGCCATACTCTCGATTGGGTTCCTCCAAGAGGTGAGAGAGCACATGCCAAACGCCCAATCAACTTTGGTCCACCTTTGTGTTTGACCTCCCACCTGATACCTCCCTGTACACAGTCTGATGGATAACCTACGCGCGGGTCGTCGGAGGATGGGGTGACGCAAGGGGTGACTGGGTAATCGCGTAAGTCCCAGCCCCTGGTTATCATGTAGGATTTGTGTGCGTATCCGCTGATAAAGGTCAGTCCCGGGGAGGGGCCATTGCATGAGCTGATGCACTCCTGAAGGCGATTGGGTCCCTCTGTCTATACATTGGGAGGTGAGACCCTAGGGTGAGCAAGGTCCAGGCCAGGACTCTCACCTAAGCCGGGGTGGCGCCCAGGATGTGAGCATGCCATCGGAGACATTTGCAATGGTGGAGGATGACATCGCCATGAGTTCTCCAAAAACTCAAAATAAAAAAAATAAAGTGTGTGTAAAGGAAGTAGCAGAGTCGAGTGGTCCTCGCTACTTAGTTATTACTAGAAAAGAGGAAGGTAAAAAATTCCTATCGGTGAGCCCCTTTACCATTCAAAAGGGTCTGGATAACATTGCTGGTCCAGTAAAGTCATGCACTAGATCTCGCAATGGCACGCTGCTGGTTGAAACACATTCATCCACCCAGGCAGCTAAAATACTGAAGGCGAATATGCTAGCCAGTTATCCTATCAGTGTGGAGATGCACAGAACTTTGAACTCCTCGCGCGGCGTGATAAACACCCGTGCATTGGATGATCTAAGTAATGAGGAGATTAAAGAAAATCTTTTGGAACAAGGCGTTACTAACGTTTACAGAGTTCAGCGTAAAGAGGGTGGTGAACTGAAGCCAACACGTACCCTGTTCCTGACCTTTGACCGGGTAGATCTCCCGCAGAGGATTAAGGCAGGGTACGAATCCATCGAAGTTCGGCCTTTCATCCCGAACCCGCTGAGATGTTTCAAGTGCCAGCGCTTTGGACATACAAGCGAGCTTTGCAAGGGACAAGCTACATGCCCTCAATGTGGAGATGAATCCCACGATGGTGCATGTACAGCAGCTCCGTCATGTGTGAACTGCAGAGGTGAACATCCATCCAGTTCCCGAGATTGCCCCCGTTTCGTAGAAGAAAGAGCGATTCAAGAGATACGGGTTAAAGAGAAGGTGCCCTTCTCAGAAGCCCGGAAGCTCTTGCGTTTACGCCAACCCTCTGTTCCAAGGTCCGGGACCTATAGCTCAGTTGTAGCTAAACCGGTACCGAGCAGAGAGATCGCAACGCAGACCAGCGATTTTAATGGGGCAACAATATCTGAAAAGACACTTGTAGCCCGTAGCTCTATTCCAAAGCCTTCAACATCAGCGCGCACATCTATGTCAACGTCAACGTCCACAAAATCTTCAAGTGCAAAGAACATCACTGTTACATCACCATCAAGAGCACCAAGATCAGAGCAAAAAACTAGCAAGCCCGTAAGATGTGAAGCCTCACCGATAAAGTTTAAAAAGAATTACACAAGGACCGACTTCCTCAAGGAAAATAGTATGTCTAATCCCAGTACATCGAAGGGATGTAAGAGTCCACGAACATCTCCTCGAAGATCTCGAAAATCCTCTTCTGGACAATCTTCAGGGGTGGACTCTGACCGGCGTCTTTCATCTTCGCCGGTCTCCGTGTCAAATCGGTTCGAAGCTCTCGAACCAAAATTCAGTATCGGAACACGGACGTCCTCGGCAGAGGACATGGAGTTCGAATCTGCCCACACTGGGAGACCCCCAGTAGAAAAGAGGCGCGAAAAAGCGCCAGACAAGAATGCGAGCCCCAGAGAAAAAAAAAGGGCTAAGTTAGTTCGACAACCGCCAACTCAAAGGTAATGAAGAGTTACCTTGGAGTTACCTATCCCATACATAATGCAATATGGCTATCCTACATTGGAACATACGTGGCATTCGAACTCAAAGGCCAGAACTTGAGCTCTTGCTCAAAGAAAACGAACCTCTGGTCGCATGTTTGCAAGAGACTAAGCTGCGTCCTCAAGACGCTTTCCATCTAAGGCGATACACCCCAGTACGGTGTGATGTTACACCAGAAGAGGGTGTTCCGGCACATGGCGGCGCTATGATACTTGTGAGAGATGACATTTATATGCAATCTGTACCAATACAGTCTGATATCCAATCAGTTGCAATAAGTATTGTACTGCCAGACATCCGTTTCACCATCTGTAATATATATTTGCCTCCGTCCCATGACCTCTCGCACATTGATTTAGAAGATCTAGTTTCCCAGTTGCCAACACCGTTTCTGTTGGTGGGAGACTTCAATGCGCACCACCCACTTTGGGGTTCAAGTCGCGCTTGTGCGAGAGGTAAACTCATTTCCGATTTCTTGGACAGTCACAACCTAGCTCTCCTCAACACTGGAGAGCCGACATTCATTTCGGACTCCCACAGCACCTTCTCACACCTTGATCTTGCAGTTTGTTCACCTCAGTTGGCAGTCTCCTTACAATGGAATGTCATCTCTGATTTACACTCTAGTGACCACTTCCCATGTCTTATTAGTCTCTTGACGCAACATACACACTCCACACGTATGCCCAGGTGGCGTTTGGACCATGCCAACTGGAACCTTTACACCCAGTTGGCTGTCTTTACCTACAACGAGCACGACTCAGTGAATAATTTGGCGCAGCATCTCACGGAGACGATTCTCTCTGCTGCTGAACAATCGATTCCGCGGTCGACTACACACCCTCGTCGATTTCCCGTTCCCTGGTGGACGGAAGAATGTCGGAATGCCATTCGTGCTCGAAGGCGTGCACTTAGGGTTTTCCAACGTCATCCTACTTTGGAAAACCTAATCGAATACAAGAAAATGCGCGCCAGGTCCAGACAAGTCATTAAGGATAGCAAAAAGTCATCATGGAGCAAATTTGTAGCTTCATTTAACCGACACACACCTACCTCGGTTGTGTGGGATAGATTAAGGCGTGTTGCAAAAAAAACGACCCAAATACCAATAGCGGGACTAAAAACAGCCACAGGAGCTGTTGTTGATTCATTTGAAGTGGCCAATACCTTTGGCAGTGCTTTCGCACAAGTGTCTAGCTCGGAAAACTACTCCCCTGAGTTCCTTCCATTTAAAACTCAGGTGGAATCTCAAGGCTTCACGTTTCGTTCTAGAAACGTAGAAGATTACAATCGCCTTTTCACCATGGCGGAGCTGGAGCATTCCCTGAAATCTTTGCGATGTTCAGCACCAGGACCGGACGGTATTCATGTACAAATGTTACAACGGCTCTCTCCTGAAGGTAAGGCATTCCTGCTCGAGGTCTATAATCGTGTTTGGGTTGACAGTATACTCCCAGAAAATTGGCGGGAGGCCACCGTTATTCCCATCTTGAAGGCTGGGAAGGACCGTCATCTTCCCTCCAGCTATCGTCCTATTTCCCTCACCAGTTGCGTTTGCAAGGTGATGGAACGCATGATCAATGGACGATTGGTATGGTGGTTAGAGAGTCGTAACCTACTGACTAACATCCAGTGTGGTTTTCGACGACGCCGTTCAAGTGTTGACCATCTTGTGTCAATATCGACACAGATAATGGACGGGTTTATGAAGAACTGTCAAACCGTTGGCATATTTTTCGATCTTGAGAAGGCTTATGATACGTGCTGGCGAGCAGGGATTCTACGTTCCCTGTATGCCTGGAACATACGTGGACGCCTACCACTTTTCATTCAGGAGTTTATGAAGGACCGCTTTTTCCGAGTAAGGGTCGGCTCGGTTTTTTCTAATTCTTTTGTTCAGGAGGAGGGAGTACCTCAGGGTTCAGTGCTAAGTGTCACGCTCTTTGCTATAGCAATTAACTCCATCTGGAAATGTGTTCCACCTGGAGTTTCGTCATGCCTATTCGTAGACGACTTCGCTGTCTATTGCACTTCTCAGCGCACGGCGTTCTTACAACGGCGCCTGCAGCAATGTTTGGACAACCTTAGAGAATGGAGCATGAAAAACGGCTTCCGCTTCTCAACTGAGAAGTCAATCTGCGTTAATTTCTGGCGCCGTAGGAGACGATTACCACCTTCGCTCCGATTTGGTCCAGATGAACTTCCCTTCGCAGAAGAGACGCGCTTCCTGGGTCTGATCTTGGACAGGAAGCTTAGTTGGTCGTCGCATATTGCACAGCTAAGAGCGAGATGTGACCGTTCCCTAAATATTATGCGAGTACTGAATGGCAAATCGTGGGGAGCGGATCGAACAATTTTGTTGCGAATATATCGCGCATTGGTCCGATCCAAGCTAGACTATGGGTGTATTGTTTATTCGTCAGCACGACCATCTGTGCTGAGAAGATTAGACGTGGTCCATAATAGGGGCATCCGCATTGCAACAGGAGCTTTTCCAACAAGCCCAGTGGTGAGCCTTTACGCCGAGTCCGCAGAAGCTCCTCTGCAATATCGGCGTGAGATTCTCTTGGCAAATTATGGTTGTGCGCTTAGATGTATGCCTAAGCACCCAACGTTCGCTTCTTTTTTCACCAGCACGCTAAGAGAACGATATAGAAATAGCACCCTTAATCCAAAGCCTGTGGGGTTCCGTTTCCAAGAGCTCCTAGTGAAGCTTGGAGTGGAACTGCCTGTGATGTTCGCCAAGGGCGAGAGACTTTACCCCCCTTGGCTATCTGGTACGCCCCATGTAGATCTTGGGATGACCATACACCAGAAGTCCACGATGCCTATTTCAAGTATCCGCACGTGTTTCTTAGAATTTTTGTCAGGCTACTCTGACCGTAAATATATTTACACCGATGGATCAAAGAACACCAACGGTGTTGGATGTGCTTATGTTTATGGAACCGAACCATATACATTCGGTTTTCCAAATAGCACTTCCATTTTTACTGCAGAGCTTTATGCAATTTATCGAGCCGTTTTGTATGTTCGCCGTCGTAAATTAGGTGACTGCCTGATTTTGAGCGATTCCCTTAGTGCACTGCAGAGCCTTTGTCAGTTGTACAACCCCCACCCTATTGTACAACGTATCCAGGATGCCCTCCATGTTTTACACGCTTCTGGTGTTGACGTGGTGTGTGCATGGATTCCTGGTCACGTAGGTTTGCCTGGGAATGAAATGGCAGATTTAGCAGCAAAGACGGCAACTACAGAACCTAGTATTACCATCTCACGTGTTACTTCGGAAGACTTCAGGCTTGAAGTGCGGAGAGCGGTGCTGTCGTCCTGGCACGACGAGTGGTCAGCTCTCCGCGGTAATAAGCTTAGAGAAGTGAAAGAACTTCCGATAAACTGGTTAACTTCCTGTCGCACATCTCGTCGCGAGGAGGTTAGTTTGGCTCGATTAAGAATAGGGCACTGCAATTTTTCGCACGGTTACCTATTTAAAAGGGACCCTGCGCCTCTATGTCCGCTGTGTGACAACGTTTTGTCGGTTCGCCACGTGCTGCTAGAGTGTTGCTCTCTAGCGCACATTCGGGATTCTCTGCAGCTGCCTGCCAGACTTGCAGAGGTCCTAGCGGACGACAGAACAGCGGTTGATAGAGTTTTTAATTTTTTAGCGCAGTGTAATATAAATTTGAGGATTTGAATTTTTTAAATTATCTGTTTCTGCTTTTGGACATATTTATCACCTTGTTTCATATCTGCCTATTGCCACTGCCTTTTACCTTTGTATATTTTGTTGTCTCTAGTATTTTTATTTTTTGAGTGAAATTTATATCTGGCTATTGCCATGAATCTTTTAAGGGCGCTGATGACCTTGAAGTTGAGCGCCCTTAAACCAAATCCTATCCTATCCTACAAATGAAGTGAAATAGCTAGTATTCATAATATGAGAATTTCAGAGAAGAAAACAAAAGTGATGTCGTTCCACGGGACAAATTACTTATGATGTAAGATAGTAATCAATAACAAAATAATAGAACAAGTAAATAATTTTAATTATTTGGGATTTAATGTATCCTACTGTCAAAGGAGCGACGTTAATATGAAATTAAATAGGTCTATAGTATGTTGGAACAACAAGAATAACACTGAGAAATAAAGCATTAAGAACAACTCAATTAAAATTCTATAAAACAATGGCGGTTCCCATGTTGACATATGCAGGTGATAATTGGACGGTTAGATCAGATAGACGAAAGAAATGAAGTTCTTACGATCAGTAGCTGGCTACACACTTTTAGATAAGGAACACAGCACGGAAATCAGGAAAGAGTTACAAATATACAATATAAAAGACAGAATAAACCAAACAAGAACAAGCTGCCTAGAACATATAGAAAGAATGCCAGAACACAGATTACTACACATTTTACTTCAATACCAAGCAAAAGGTAGAAGTAGAGTGGGGCGTCCAGTCACCAGATGGAGAGATTCAATTTCTTGATGTGGAAACAGGTCAAAGGTCTAAACCCAAGAAGATTATCATCATCATCTGTAAAGGGTAATATAACCAACGATTGTGTGTGCGAACGTATAGCTGTATGAAAATCCTGGAAATTAGAATTCCTTATATTGCTCGTGCTCACATACGTGTGGCTATTCAGTCACCCAATACTTTTGAAAACTAGTGCTTAAAATGAGTCATCAAATTAGCTAATAAGATAACTAAAGATAACACCATTGTTTGTTACACGATGATATAGAGGATTTATGTGCATTTTTCTGCTCCTTATCCCTTATAATATTCGAATAATTTGGTGAAAAAAAAAAAAGGTGGCTACATTTTATCTCAATTTGAGGTAAAGAAAGTTTTGTATTCATTCGTCTTAAATTTTAAATGTTGATATAGCTGAGGTGAATAAGCTATTCTGCGTTATATATACTGCAATATACTTCAATGCATAAGAATTTTGAAGGCATTGGAGCTACTTACCTCTTTTTTCTTTTTTCAGCCAAAGCACACAGCAATTTTAGGTTTCGGTTGAAGATGATCTGTTTAATGCCAGAATATTACATGCCTTAATATGGCCTAATTAAAAATGAATAAGGTATAAGAACAATCAACTAATTGTAACTTGTATATGACTTCTAAGGTAATTAAGTCTTTAAATATATAACAAGAAGTTGAACATTCTTTTAATAAGCATAGAAGTACACCTTGCTGATGCTCTTTACTCATCACCCGACTTGCTGGCGAGTTGTCAGACACCAAAGCATGTTGGATGGGGGAAAATATTGCGTTGCTAACTTTATCACGTCACGAATCTTGGCTGCCTTGATTGGAAATGTAATCTTAAGAACATGATCTGTAGGAAACTCTGATATTACTATCATCCCATCTAACTTTTTGTTAAACTGCACCAGTTCTTGCTTATCCTGAATATTTAAAAAGTCTGTACTGCGAGATAGTAAGCTTCTCTTTTTCAGGACACTCCTTCTGAACAAGTGTTTCAAGTGCCCTGCAAAATCTAAAATCATGTTCTGAGTAACCGGAACCAAATCAATTTCTTGCAGCCTCTTTCACTTTCCAGCTTTATGGAGCCATCTGATTATTACATCAAATGAAAGACGATTTTTTAAATATGTATCTCATATGGGTTACATAACAGTACGTTACTCGTTTTCGCCCAAAAGTGGAGCCATCTAGTTCTTTCACCAATCCGACCAGTTAATGTAATTTCGTACATGTCCGCATATTTCTAATAATGGACTAAATATCTCTTGAAGTTATCACTTACTTGCTTATATGTAATGTCATCTTTAAAACATGAAAATTCCGAACCTACAATTCTTATAGTGAGCGAAGCCAACTTCTCTTTGTGGGATCTATGGCTGAATTCAAAAGGCTATACATCAATTACAGAGATGCGAATATAGACGAATTTAATGATAATGCTAAAAAATATAGTGGTAATTTTTGGATATAACGCGATCTCAATGCTTCCCCTCTAAGTATCTTTGGAGAAAGGGAAGAACCCTTTCTTGAAATTGGCGAGAAACTTCACAGAAGCAGGTGTTTCCTGCTCTACAATTTGTATGATATAGTGAAGGTTTTGTAACAAATTTTAAGATATTAAATGATATTTTTGTTAAAAGCATTAGATCAAAACTGTTAAATATAGTGTCTCACATACATTAAAAGCATTTGGCATATTTAACCGTATAAAACTATCAATGCGCAAATACGCCATATTTTTAATTGAGAATATTCTTGGAGCATTTAACTAAATGGAAATTACTCACGCCACATAGTCCATTAACGCCTGCGAATTTAAACTTTTTTCTGCGGCATGGTGTTAATCAGCTCTCTACGCCTAATTTTGGTAAGCTGAATTCAAATCTAATTTCCATTTTTTCGTACCACGTACCGTTTTCTTGTCATGCAGAAAGGAAATATGTAATGTTACAGTTTGTTTCTACTTTTTAAGTACAATTTAAAATGTGAGAAATCATTCAAACAAAGAAACGATCTCTATTCCATAAATACAGTACACTGAACTAGAAGATTTCAAAGATACCTTAACATTACTTTTTGGTTTCGTTAATATGTAATTTTCTCCTCCGTTTTGCTGAAAACGAACGCTGAGTTGACATGCGTTTGTGATCCTGACGAATACAGAAAATGCAATTTTAAGCTCATATTGCATCTGAGTGTCTTTAACTTATCGAGCATCGTTTTAACAATGGGTTCATATTGATCATCTTTAACATTATCCAAAAGCTTTAAACAATGAGCCCCAAGTTTGAACCTCTCTGTGTCTGTGATAATATTTCTAAAATAAACGTCCTTCACGAGTTTGCGAATCCGTGGGCCCTTAAAATGCCTTCTTTCGATTTCGATTCAGACCACATTAGACATTTCTGAATAAGATATTGAAAACAACAACCACTTTTGTCCAAAGCTTTTACAAATTGCTTCATTATCCCTTATTTGATATGCATTGGGGGCAGCAAAACCTTCTGTGAGTCAATCAGCGGGCGATTTATTACATATTTTATCCCTGGAATTAAATATTTTCTTTTTGGCCAATTTAGTTTCACCCCAGTGTCTCTCTCTCTCTCTCTCTCTCTCTCTCTCTCTCTCTCTCTCTCTCTCTCTCTGACTCTGGAGTACCATTCACATAATAAGCACGGGAATTTAGTGTACCTTGCTTGTTGGCCCGATAAAATAGTGCGCACCTTAAGATCACAACACATGAACCACTTGTGTTCATTATATTAAATGTTTACCAAGACAGTATACACATTTTGGTAGGTTTGTTTAAGGAATGTAGAGTGAGCTATTGAAATCAAAGCAAAAGTATTGCTTTTGTGTAGCAGAACACCTTTCAGACTTCTCCTACTTAAGTCAATAAACAGACGCCAATCTTTTGCTTCGTAAGCTGTTCCAAGACAACTTATCAAGTTAACGATATCACAAAAATACACTAGTGTTCCTTTTACACAATATTTTTTGAACTCCTTTTCTCAATGTCGGTACTAATAACTTGTTCCAGATATTAAAAGATTGTCTTCTTTCAGCCTTGAGCTTAAAAGTTCAATTTTTTCTTTGGTAAGAATCAAATCGCGTACCAAATCATTTAATTCAGACTGACCCAATGGATTAGGCTTGTTATCTTCTAAGTCTGGGGACCAATTTATTTCATCTTCTACACTCGAAGTCTCTGTACCACTTTCCGGCACTACCGTAGTTGGTGATGGGGCACAGGTCTAATTGCTGATGACAAGTATGGATATACAATGCCCACCTCCATTTTCCTATCGAATCCAGATATATTACACAGACAAAAATAACAGTCATTTATACGATTTTGTTGTTCTCGCCATACCATAGTAATACCAAAGGGCATAGATGAACGAACACATTTGTACCATTGTCTTAAATTTTCTACACAACCTTTAAGTACAATATGAGGAGCAAAATTCTTGTTTTGATCTCCTAATTTCATTTTAAAATAGGTCAGACATAAACCCTTGATAAATGCGGTAATGTTTCCTTTCTGTTGCTTTATCACATAACACCACAGACATAACAGAAATTGTTAGGATAGTTCACACAGCCCCTCCTAGGTATACCACTCGAGCTTGCCGCTTTTTTCACATAACATTCACAACACAACACTGCTTCAAACAGACACCAGCTAAGAAGTTTAAAACTGGACTGCGGATTCCAAGATAGGTTGCTATGTATTTATGTATTACGCAATAAATGTTTGAGATAGGTCTAACATTACTGTAAATAGAGATAGATGTCGGTACAGTATAACGTCATATGATTTGGCATGTTTGCATGTTCTAATGAACCATGCTGTAAGTTCTATATGCAATGATGTTAATACTGGCGTACCGAACTTTCAGTTTTGTGTTGAATCAGAACTGTTTAAAATCTGTACGTGATACGCAAAAACTATTATTATTTTCGAAATCAGAGCATCCGAATGGACCATAATGATGTAACAAATTCCGTATCGCAAAATCCTGGCAGGCCGGTTAAATTATTTAATTTAATAAAAGCGACGCTTTAAAAATAATTTTGTGGCATCAAATAAAAGTCATGGCTAGTTATCAAACATGAAAAACAGTTTTCTTGCTTTCACACATAAGAAAACGAGCTAAAGCTGATATGCTGCAGCTCTATTTACTCGAAAATGTGCTACATAATAAATTGATGATATTTCCATGTGAGCGAAGCTATAGAAATAACAGCTTTCCCAACGCTTGGCAGAACCTAGGATTTGTGGATTAAATATGCGTAGCCATTCGAAGAATTGCAGCTGACATGTTTGCACTGTAATGTTGCTGGCCCTAGCTGAGTGATCCATATCCAAAGTACACGTTCCTGTTGGTTTAGTATCTATAGTCTTCGTAAAAGTTAAAGGCGTATGTAGGCGGGTCGTACTGCAGACTCCAGCGAATCCTAAGCTTGCTCCTCCTACCAGCGCTGCCGAATGTGGTACACGCTCTTAGGTACAGAACTTCTGCCGGGCACTACGCTTGGCAACAGCGCTCCGCTTGAGCATTGGCCAGCGTTCACATGCGTGTAACTTTTGCGAACAGTATATCCTTCATTCCTGTTCTTACCATGAAGGGGAAAAGATGTTATGATGTAGCCCAGAGAGACTGGTACTGTGGGACTCACTAGCAAGGTGGGGCTGGGGGGGGGGGGGGTGGGGGGAGAGCTCCACAAAAAAGAAGGGAAGTGATTCAAGGATGAAATTGAGGTAGTACCGCAGTTGCAACTGGGTATTTACGGAACGGGTATATTGGCCGACCACATGGGAAGTCAGGTGAAGGCTGTGCGTCAGGACGCAACTAAGATGAAGGTCTTCTTTGTGTCCTTGGAAATTCAGGGTGAGGCTAAAGAAAGTGTTGTGTGATGAGATTACTGAATTCCTTAGAGTGACGGCACCGTGCCCCAGCGCTTAGATTGTTCGCCTCTGACCTCGGCGACCCTGGTTCGATTCCAAGAACCCACATGTGATATTCGTGGTGGACGAAGCGTTATCTGGGCGAGTTTTCTCCGGGTTCTCCGGTTTCTCCGCCACTTAATCCACCAACTGCTCCATCATCATCTTTCTATTAATAAATTTCGCCTGCATTTCATATCATCCTCTTCCTCACTCTCATACCTGGTACTTCACTGACCACTTGCTTCCAGGTCCTCACTCTGTCCCGTCCATAGGTTCCTCTGCTCCCCGACAGGGGTCTGATCCTAGGTACTGGCTTGTAAGTCCTAGGTAGTGCGAGTCCTACATACGGGGAGGGTAATCAGATAAAGAAGAAGACGAAGAAGAAGAAGAATTCTTTAGAGTAAGGAGGAATATTAAAATGCACTCAAACTCCATTACATGACAGCAGAAATTGCTGTAGAAGTATATAAAGCTACTCTTTCTTTCTCTACCATCAAACTATAGTTTGTAGAGGAGGTATTGCAATTCATAAAATTCGATAGCAAGGGTTCGTCACAAACGCTGGCTTTAATATTTCCTCTAAATCCCAAAGGTGTATTTTAAGATAGCGAACCCGCACCTTTTGTGTAAGTGTATATGAGCAGTATAACGATCAGTTGAAATGTTTGATAAATACTAAACTTGATATAAAGCTGTTTCTATATAAAAAAAAAAAGAATAAATAAATAAAAAATAAAAATAAAACGTCACACGGATTTGAACAAAATACCGCAGCCGAACTTACATTTAAATAGAGAAATACTAATTCTTTCTTCTATTAAAGCTAGTCCAACAGCTGATTGATTAAAATACCATATGCTTAATATAGAGGGTGGAAGGGAAGTCATTATATTACTTCTAATATGTTCTTCATAGAAGGATTAGAAACAAAAAGGTCGAATGGCATTTTGTTCTTTGATCAGCCGATTTCGAAAACATAAATGGCTTTTTATCCAAATTGGATGCGAATTCCACTGTACCAAGATAACAGTTTGTTACTTGTAAGATGCCTAGAGTTACTTATTTCTGACATAGCTTCGCTAGTAATTATGGGATATCACACCGGGTTTCGAAATAATTAATCACTTAAAAGAGGTGAGGCAATACTCCAAGCAGCTTTTTCACACGTAAGTCGACAACGTTGCGTCGAGGTTGGTCAGGGAATTGACCTGCTTTGTGGATGTAAACATGTCTAGCAATTTGGCTTTCGTCTTAATGTTCTGGGAGCTAACGCTTGTGATTGGCCCACATTGGCACAGTAAACACAGAAGTACAAGGCTCGGTATCTTTTTATGTTCTCAAGACTCACCATTAGGAAGTTTCTTTATGCAGTGAGCTAGGGAAAGTACCACCCACATAATCTGCAGTGCAGTGTTGCCAGCTTGTTTTAGAAAAATATTAAAATATCTCCGTAGACAAAAACGTAAGATACAAAATGTGTTCCAGATACCGATATCTACCACTACTTCCCATCCACCCGGTATTTTAATGACTGAAATGTTTATCTTTACATTTCTTTCCTTAATGTATAATTTTCACTCTGAATTAACCTTGCGTAATTTTTATCACTGCAAATCACACTACATCATACCTGTAGATGTATTAACACAAAATTTCAGTGCAAAAACATTTTATGTGATTATCCCTGTAAGATATTTATTACGTTGGATAATCCAACACTTTATGATACTTTTCTTTATGTACTAAGTGACCATTATTTTGGTTCTTGTGATATCATGTAAAGAGTTTAGAATTTGAAATAGAGCATATAGAAATACGCATTTAATAGACTTGAGTTGGGATTCAGGAAGCTCCGTGGCTGAGCTGTTAGACCACTCGCCTACCCCTTAGGAGTTTGATCCCAGTTTGATATCATACTTGGTGCTTCGCTGACTACCCACTTCCAGGTCTTCACTCTGTCCTGTCCATAGGTTCCTGTGCTCCCCGAGAGGCATCTCACTATAGCCACTGGCTTTTAAGTCCTAGGGGGGGGGGGGTCTTACACAAGGAAAAAGAAGAGTTGGGATTCAGCTTCCTGTATCCCCTTGTCCTTGCAACGAAATATGTGATGAAGCAATTTCTTCAAATCTTTAATTGAAATGTAGTACAGAAACAAATACCTCTGTTTGATGTAGAAATTGGTTTGTAGAGGAATCATTCAATTGAGTGAATTTCCTTTTTTATTGTATTTATGTAATGTACGCAGTAGGTAGGGAGGAAATTGCATTCCACCCAAAAATTCAGTACCAATATTTCACTGAAAATAGAAGTTTTGAGGAATTCGAGAAGAAGTATTTTTAGAAAAAGGTCCGGTGTGTATCTGTGTGTACGTCTGTGAACAGCAAAACTCAAAAACTAAAACTTGATGAAATTCCAAAGTTCACATTTAAGCTCAACGTTTTCAAGAAAATTTTCCCATTCCAAACTATCTTTTACATGGATACATTTTAAAATTTTTGATTTCCCCAAAACTGGCAGTAACGATTTTGATTAAAGTATATTAAGATATTTTCATGAAAAATGACATTTACATCTTAAATTCCCTGAGAATACCTGTGAAAATCTATTCAATATGACTGAATTTTGCATAGGTAAGCCGTACTGCTTAAGTTATGAAGATCTATTTAAGCACAAAATTTGGTGCAATTAGTATGGAAATAATTTCCGAGCTATTCCTTATTATTTAGTGGAATTTACAAATGCAAATACTTTTCTGAAAAATAAGTCGTTGTTCGTCATTTTTTGTGCTGGCCATGCAGTGACAGTGGAAAGAGCCATCACATAGTGAGCGCTTATTAAACATTTGACTATAGCTTAAATCTTCTATATTCCTCTAGTCCAATTGTACGAATATTTAGAGTCAGTAATTCTGTGTTCTTCAAATAATTCTAAATGCTTTCCGCAGGAGACCTGTTATAGAAACTTAGTGTCATGCAAAGTTTTATTTCTAAGTTAGACAATGTCATGTTAATATTAGATTATGACTAAATTAATTTGAATTAAGGTAGAAATGCATTAGAGCATAGTTTGCACAATGTTTGCGTGACAGTTATTGAAATAATACACCATTTATATCCATTCGCCAAGAAACAACATGGCTCCAAATATTTGGCACAAATTAGTGAGTAAGATGGAATATATCGTTTCCTTAATAAATTGGGTTGCCGCAGGCTTCACTATGATGTGGTAAGAGAGAGGTGAGGTAGCAGAATGCAGGAATAAGTACGCCAAGGCTTCGGAATTCCGTGTCGCTATACTAACACGAGCGTCTCCGAAATGAACACGACCGGCTGTATAGCAATAGCACGTGGAGTTAAAAGGAAGCAGAACTGTGCGATTGTTACGGTCCTCAACAGTTGTGCTAGTATTATTCACTTCATAGTGTAAAGTGTACCACAGCAGTTGCTACTGCTAATGCTTCCAAATGTATGAACAATGTATAGTAAACTAATTAATGGAACGACCATACCCGCAGTTGAAATACGAGGATAAATTAGTGAACGCAGCTCTTCCACATTTTAAGTGTGAGCAGAAGCTAGACAAATAAGAATACTTATAAAATGTATTTTAATATAAGTGATTATGATAAGTAGGTGTGGCTGACTGACTCATGCGAATAAAATAAGCTTTATTGCCGGCCATGCTTCCTGTTTGCAACCGAGAAAATGCCTTGTTTCGCAAATTTAGCGTATTTATTCTCAACTTCGCATGAATATAAGAGAGGAACAACGCATATAAAATCTTTTACAGCTTAAAACTTTCGATACTCAGTGGACAGGCCATTCATTGAACTATCAGAAAATAAACTGTTGATCGTTTGAATAATGAAAAAATTACAGAAAATATAAATGCATTGAATAGACTGATTGACCCAGTTCTTATACTTCCCCAATCTATGAATTTTGTTAAGGAAACTAGACAATTCTTCGTTTCTCTTAATGGTTTACCCGCTTTTTCCTCACATTCCACTTCACGTACATTTCAAGTTACAAGTTGTATATCTGAAGATCACAATTTGTTATCTTTCCATTTAGTGTAGTACAAATGATAATGACGTATACTCTATTCATACTACATTTTACCTTTCACCTATCTAGTAAGGTAATGCTAATAAAAGCCTCCTATATTTCAGCTAAATCAAGCTAAACATGGGTATGACCGAAAAATGAAATTTAAGAAATACAATTACAATGTAGCGGGTGTTAAATTACTAAGTTATGCCATATATCTCATTCGTGTTGAGAATCGTACACATGATTGCTTGCTTGTAGCATGTTTCAAACCCATCCTTTATTAGGTTTCGTTTCCAGATTTAGCAACACCAAAATAGTCCATAGGGCAAACACATCCATTTACTACTGTTCATGTATTGGGCTCATTTGTAGAAAAGCTCCAGAAAAGCTGGTTTTCCAGAGACTTCGCCTGGCACATAAAAGCGAGAGAGCCGGTACTAAGGCTCAGTGCTTAGGTGTTGAACGAGACAGCTGTTAGCAGTCAGTTTTATGTGGGAGTGTGTTTACATTTAGTGTTGAGAGAGTTTGTGTAACATCGGAGAGAGTTGTAGACATTTAATCGTCGCGTTGGAGTTATTTTTTGTGTGAAGCAGTTCTTAGGTAGGCCTTTTTGAGTGAGCGGAAAAAGTTTTGAAACAGAGAGAGATGGAGTAGAAACTGAAAGACAATGAAGTACGTATCAAGTTTTCGAGAGGACAGAACAGCTGTGAGTTGGAAGGACACGACGAAGTGTAGGGTATGTTAGCGATAAACTAGGACTGTTTTTGTTTTTTGGAAATAAAGCTAAAGAAAAAGTAACTTAAAGTGTCGTTTGTCACTATGGTGTCAGAAATGGGAGTTGCCACATTGCTTTGTGTCTCAAATGTGTGGAAAATTTCCTATTGTTACTGAAAACCCAACAAAGTAGTTCCTATGCACTGAAACTTGTTGACAGTCTAAAGAAGTGGGAAAATTAGCACGCATTATTTTGGTTCAGAATTTCTTGCGCAGCATTAAAAGTATTAGTTTACATGTTTGCAAACAATCACTATTACCAAAGGTTCACTGTTTAGTAATTCAGAATATTTAGAAAGGAAATAATAGTTACGTTATTGTGTAAATGAAACAGCAGAACTGCCTTCGACTCGCGTTCCAGCCACCTGCTGTACAAAACGACATAGATACATATTACATTAATAATGATGGGAAAGGAACACATTGCCTAGTTGTTAGGCAACTTCTCAGTTACTGCCGTTTTACGTGTAGTCTACCGTCTCAGGCGCTTTTGTCAGCTGTGTGTGCTCTTGGAATCCAACAACTTCCGAGATGCGGGTCGTCAGATGTAGTTAAGGGCTTTTGTTTCTTGTGCTTCTGTATACAAACAATGCAAATGGGTTACGGTAACGAGACGAATATGCATTTCCGGTTTGAGTTAATCCCAATTGATTTTTTCTTCCTTCTGATTAAATATTATCCACTAAACTGATTTTCACGTATGAATATCGGTTTTAACGCAGAACGGGTGTAGAACTGTTTCCTCTAGAAATTTCAGAATACCTTGAACATGAAACTATTTGTTCTTCCACACAATAGTCGTGCGTGAGACCGTGGAAAATTCAATGCCGCAGCCGGAATATGAACCACTGACCTTCTGGTCTGCGTCCGGCCGCTCTAAGCAATAACCTACTGTACATCTCCTTGTGTGGTTTACCGAGAAAAATACCAGTGAGTTGGAGAATTTAATATTCTGTCGGCACGTTGCCATAGTAGCTCAGCGGCAAGAGTGGCCCGACGGAGACCGAAAGATCCGTGGTTCAAATCCCGACTATGGCATTGGATTTTTTGAGTCTCATTCTACCCCTTCCCACTTTCTTAAAAGGTATAAAGATCTTTTAAACCATCATATCAAATCTGCAGGAAGGCGAATGAGCCTATTTCGTAAAAAGGTATGTTTCTCTCTTTACTACAGTTTTAACTGTCACTCGTTTTAGCAATTCTTCTTTCAGCCCTTAATGATTGTAACTTATAGGAATTGAGGTGAGTATGTGTAAGTGTGTGATTGTAATAATTGGAAAATTTCATTTGGGATTAATATTAATCTTGATATATATGTTAAGTATTTTCAAAGAATGGGATACAATAATTTTCCAAGAAGTCCTCTCATCCGCCGCGACCCATTACTTGGAACATTTTCACTTCATTTTTAATGTTCTTAAATGTGTCTGTAACACCTTGCTTAAAATACCACAAATTTAAGATCTTTACATAGCTATAAATGGCCTATCTTGAATTTTCTGAATATAATCTGTAAATATAACCTGTACATCTGCAAAAATCCTTTTATAGTGAGTTCAACTGATAAGTCAAAAGAGACAAAAGTATACGGCGAAAAGGTGCACTGCTTCTTAAAACATACAATTTATATTAAGTTAGTGGCCATATCCGAGATTTGTTTAAATTATTCAATATTTCATTTTGTTGCGCTACTACCAACAATTAGTTGTTCCTCGTGATGCCAGGGAAACACCATACAACCGCAATATCAGCATATAGCAAATCAATTTTAAATATCGGTTTTCCTTATACCCTATTCCTCCATTCCATTGTACCTACAAAGAAATGTGCACTGAAGTTATTCTAGCAAAATAGTCGCTGCAAAAAAAAAAAAAAATATATTCATATATTCATGTTATGCCTGACATAAAATATAATGGCGGGTGGTCAACACAGCATCCAACCAATCACTTGTACGGACATTTTACTTACTTACCTATCTACCCACCCACTTACCTACCTACCTACCTACCTACCTACTCACCTACCTACCCACCCACCCACCCACCTACCCACCTACCTACTTACTTACTCACGTACTTACTTACTCACACACTTACTTACTCACTCACTTACTCACACACTCACAAACTCACACACTCACAAACTCACACACTCACAAACTCACACACTCACTCACATACCCACATACTCACATACTCTCATACTCACTCATTTATTTTTTTATTTTATTTCTTTATTTATTATTTTTTGCATAGCAGGAAAGAGAAGTAATGATCAGATATTAGCCGCCATTAAATTTTGTATTTGCTATAAATTTAATTTGTGAAAATATGTGAAATTTGTACAATAAAACATACCCAAAGTTTTTCAGGTAAAAGCGTAGATTCCAGTGAACGGATTTTCTTAAAAATCTTCACGTCACATCTTTGGAAGATACCAACTTTGGTCTAGCGATACCTTTGGTGCAGAGAGTAAAATCTGATTTAAATGTTCACAAGAGTGTATCTACTCATACTCTACAAATTGTTCTTATAAACGTTTCTACCTTCTTCTTGTTAATGGAGATAAGTTTCACTTCAGAGTTAAAATGTATTTCTGGGTAGGTATAACAAGAATACAACTGACCTTTGGATTCTGAGACATTTATAGATTTACCATGATACTCATTTTCAACTGAAAACAATAAGTATTTGAAAACTGAAACCATTAACAAAGCTTATCTTGCAAATTGTGAAAGCTACAAAAGGTATATTTGCATAAGTTGCGTGCTTTAACAAGATGTATATTTTCTGCACCTATCTGCGATTTACCAGCGATATAAGTAATTTAGAACCAAGATCTTCACAGGCCATTAGCAAATATTGAAGATATAAATGTTATGTTTTTTTCATGTCTCGAATATCTGATATTGATGGAAATCTTAACACAATTTTTAAGAAGATCAAAAGTAACGAAACATTTTCATGTAACAGATAGTTTTGTGTGGAATAATTTTCTTTAAAAAGAAAACTTCGCGATGTATTCATGGAATATAACGAACTTACCTATGAAGTTTGTTATTCAACCGACATTTGATTTTTGAGTTGTGCTGTTCACATAGGTAGAGAGGCACACATGCACACATACACATGGATGCTTTTATTTAACCACATAATTGATTTTAGGGAAGCCCAAAATGTTTATTTCTGGTGAATTCTAGTAGGGGAATTTTCGGTTGCATGTAATATTTCCTCTACCCACTGCACATAGCTATCTTTACCACAGTGCAGTGGACTATAGTGGCAATTCTGGTTCCCGGCCACTGAACGTTTCCGGGTTCGATTCTGCACATAGGTATGTGACTTTTAAGCCCAGGTATTCCTCCAGGGTTACTTCACTGGACTTATAGTAGGAGATAGGGGTAGCATAAAACATATTTAGGTCGTGGTGGTTCGAATGCCGTTGATCACTCTCGATCCCCAAATATGCTGGTACAAAGAACGCCTAGATAATTTCATTGCACTTCGTGTCTAGGTCACATTGGTTATTTTAGGCCACGGTTCCACCCATTTTGATAAATTACCTTAACCAATAACCAAAATAAAGGATATGTCCTAGAATAGACAAAGTCTTGTCCTAGAATAGACAAACTGAATGCGGATTTTTGGGGATAGCAGGAAAGAGAAGTAATGATCAGATATCAGCCGCCATGAAATTTTGTATTTGCTATAAATTTAATTTGTGAAAATATGTGAAATTTGTACAATAAAACATACCCAAAGTTTTTCAGGTAAAAGCGTAGCTTCCATTTATAAGAGTAGTCTGTGGAAAAAGCGATAGGGATGGTTATGTGAATGAATCACCTTAGCTTCTTTAATTTCCAAGGCTGTTTAATCACGAGCACCCAGGTAAGCGAAATGTATGTGTGAAAACCTTTTCAGGGGATGTAAATTATTGTTGTTATTAGCTAATGCTGGATTTCTGACAATGAAGTCATTAATCCTCTTGCTCTCCAATATTTTTCATTGATGGATGGGGCATTAGAAGTGGCCGGGCATATTTGAAGGTGGTCTCGATCCATTTCCTCTTGCGAATCACATAGAGGACAGAGTGGTGAAGAATATATCCCAATTCTGTTTAAATGTTTTGCCAGACAATCATGTCCTGTAATCAACCTGAAGATGTAAATTAAAGATTGAATGATATTCATTAAATACATAACAAACCAGAACTTTATGAGAAAAAAGTATTATCACAGTGATATCAATGTCTGTTGCTACGTAGAAGCAAACATAAATAAATGAACGAATAAACGAATAAGTGATAAATAAATAAAGTAGCGCGTTTTCGCTCTAACACTATAATTAGGTAATTTACCTTTATTTACCTATAACTGAACATGAGAATACAACAGGCATATAGACAAAATTACAGCAATATTTTTGCCATGATATGCATTGTCACATGCGTATAAACAATATGCATAAACATATTTATCTCCAGTTTCTAAACATGATTAGTCAATTATAACAAAAGCGTAATTTAGTTAATCACAGATATCTTTATTGTCACAGGTGTATCAACATTATAAATCACTATAGACAAACATATATAATGTTCTAAAGTAAGAACAAATTAGAAACTATAAGCTACACTTATCTTAGTAATGTTGCAAGTTCTTTTGCAATATTCTTTACTTTACAAACGTAGAAATAAAAAGCGGCTTTAAGTTTTAATAGCATTTTAAGAAGTGGCACTAAGCAGAAAGCTGCGCTATATTGGGGTGTATTACACAGAAGTCCATGTTTGTTACGTGGACAAATCTCTTTAGTATGGTGTAAATAAACGTACTTGTGGCAGCGTTAATAAACAAACATTATATAACCAATCTATCAATAGCTCTTGCTTCAAATCAATGATAATTTGGTCCACTTTGTAAGCCTATTAGTTTAAAAGCTTAATTCATACTTAATCTTGTTATATAGCACTGTCTTAAATCGTTTCTTCTTTTGTTTTTTGTTCTTTGTATTCTAATATTTATATAATGCTTTGCAAGAACCTAGTTATTCTTAATTTGTACGATAGAATTTTTTTTTCGTGAAAATGACTAAAATAGGTGTTGCTTGTTTTAACCAAATTAATGAAAACTCCGTAGTACACATATAACGCAATGATGGCACTATGTTTATCTACAGTCATAAATCTCAGTGCTTGGGCTGTGATGTAATTGAAATAGTTCTTCACTTAGGGAATGATTTATATCCGAAATCAATTTCAAATTATACATATCCACTCTATTTGTGCATTAATGAGTTGAGGCTGCAGAATATTGTAATTGGAGATGCAAATGCAACCTGTGTACAATGACAAACAGTTCCCATTAACAAATGAAATCCGTAGCTTTCATTAAGACTGAGCCCTTGTGGTTATAGTAGAAATACAAGGGATTTCTACAATGCAGGAGGAGTAGCTGTTGCAATTGTTTTAGATTAATTACATAGAATAGAGTCATGCAACCAGTGTTTGACCACCATTGTTTAGAATTGCTAACATTTATGTGGTCTGGTATGAACTGTATCTCTTCATCGATGCTATTACTTAAACTATTTCAAGTCTAATACCTGGAATAACTGATGAAATAATATCACGCATTTCTTTTTGCATATCAACCATCTTTAATGAACTCCAAGGTTACTGACGTGTGCCAACATGAACAAATGAACATTTACTAAATCGCGTACATACTCCGCCCCTTGATCTATCTGATCAATCATCACTGTCCAAAGGAAGGGGCACTACTTTAACTAAGGGTCTCTTGAAAACTCCAATGGAAGTTTTCACATCTATCACACGAACATGGTTGTCAAGTCCTAGATATGTCTTTGTTATAACACCAAGCTTCCACATAAGAGGAGGGATATTATTGTGCTTCAGTAACACCGCAGTTCCAATTTTCACATCTGGCATAGTTGACTTCCATTCCTGGCGTTGCTGCAAGGAATTCAGATAATCTGTAGACCATCTTTTCCAGATGAGTTGAAGATTTTTCTGGAGCCTCTCCCATCCTTCTAGTTTAGTTAATGGCATGTCAGTGCAGTTTGGTTCAGGAAATGCAGTGAGCGGTGAACCTTCTAAAAAGTGTCCTGGTGTTAAAGGTTGAAGGTGTTCAGGGTCATCAGAGAGCACTGTCAGAGGCCTCGAGTTCAAACATGCTTCCGTCTGGCAGAGAAGTGTACTTAGCTCTTGATATGTCAATGGAGTTGTACCCAACACTCGTTTCAAGTGATGTTTCATAGAACGCACGTTAGCCGCCCACAACCCTCCAAAATGGGGTGAACTGGGTGGAATAAAATTCCAGGAAAAGCCTTCCGAAGCAGCAAAGTTCTTGATGTTCTTTGCAAACCCTTCAGAAGCAAACAACTGCCGCAATTCCTTTATATCTTTATTTACTCTTATGAAGTTGATCCCCTTGTCTGAGAATAAGTTTTGACAATGACCTCTTCTTGCAATGAATCTTCTTAAGGCAGCAATGAATGTCAGTTCAGTTACAAGCTCCAAATGAACAAGGCAATGTATCATTTTGGATGCTTCTGCTTCTTCCAAAACTAACCTTCATGTTGAGCGGCCCAGCATAATGGAGTCCTGAATTATAAAATGGCCGTGCAGGCTGTAGCCGTTGCTTAGGAAGTTCCCCCATTAGTTCTTCAGTAGAAACCTTTTTCAACCGGAATCACCTCAGACATTTATGAATGTTTGTTAAAATTATTTGACGCATACGAGGGATCCAGTATCTTGCTCGTAAGCTAGTAGCCATTAATTGAGCTTCTGCGTGAAGTAGTTTTAAGTGTTCAGCATCAATGATATGATTTGTGAGTTTATGCTTAGGAGGCAATAATTAACTGATGTTTCTTGTCATATGACAAGACAGACTGGCCTACTCTTCCTCCCACTCTCAATAGATTATCGTGCAGGTATGGATGGAGATTTGGCAACATGCTGGATTTGGCAATTTCCCTCCCTTCCTTTAGGCTTCTTATTTCTTGAGCATATTAGTCTTCTTCAACGCACCTGATACATAGCAGAAGTACTTAATTTATTTCTTGATATGAGAGTGGACCAACTCTTTTGTCAGTTTTATTTCTTGAATTCCACCCAAATCGACAGCAGCAGGCAATTACTCTCAATAGCTTATTCAGACACGAGAACCTTGACCATATATCTTCATTAGATTTTCTTCTTTCTGTGACGTAGGAATTCACCTTCCGTTGTTCAAGTGTTGTTTCGTTCCATGAGTTATTTTCCTTGGATTTCTACGAACCATCTTCGTGTCCTAAAAATGCAGGAGCATTCCACCAGAGATGATGTTGGTTCCACCGTTTGATATTAATTCCTCTTGATAATACATCTGCTGGATTGTCCGCTGAGGATACATGATGCCATATACATTTCTCAGTCAGCCTTTGAATTTCTGCTGCTCGTTTGGCCACGAATATCTGCCATCTAGTAGGTTCACTGGAGATCCAACTTAGGACTATTGTTGAATCAGTCCAAAGATGAATTTCATCTATATTTAAATTTAAAATAGGAATCACCCTTTGTATTAACTTGGCTAACAAAAGTACCCCACAGAATTCTAATCTAGGTTGGGAAACCTGTTTGATAGGTGTCACTCTCGATGTTGCTGTGAGCAGTTTAATTGTAACTTTACCCGACACATTTACTGATTGAACATATAAACATATTCCATATGCCTTTTCAGAGGCATCTGCAAAACCATGTACCTGAATGTTTGATATTCCACCAGAACATAAAACATATATTTTACATCTACTTGTATGCTAATCAGTGCCTGCAAATCATCATACAAAGAATTCCATTAAATCTGGAGTTCTTCTGCTAACTCTTCATCCCAGGTAATCTTTGTTTTCCACAGTTGCTGGATATCTATTTTGACTTTGATTATCACTGGACCAAGAAGTCCGAACGGATCAAAAATAGATGCGATAACTGACATAACACTGCGTTTTTTTAGCATCACAGGACTATATTTCACATGCACATGAAATAGGAATTTGTCATGAGTTGGATTCCAAATCAAACCAAGCGTCCTGATGTTCCCTTTGTCAAATGCTAACAACTGCTCAGTCGTTCTGTGTTTTCACCTGGAATCGCTTCAAGGATGGCATTACTGTTTGAACACCATTTGTGTAACTCGAAACCACCACTTGCTAGTAGTATCTGAAGTTCTTCTTGAAGTTCAGTAGTCTCTTGAATAGTTGGACATCCCGTCAAAACATCGTCAACAAAGAAGTCTCTCTTGAGCACTTGGGATGCGCTGGGGTAGTTTTCTCCTAGATCCAAAGCCAGTTGTGCTAAGCACCGTGTAGCTAAGAAACTTGCTGGACTTATTCCATAAGAGACTGTTACTAATTGATATTGTTTTAAGTCTTCGTGCGGCGAACTTCTCCAAAGAATCCTTCGTATATCGTAATCGTCTTGATGTACTCTCACTTGTCGGTACATTTTTGAGATGTCAGCAGTGAGAACATGGGGATGAGTTCGAAATCTTGTCACAATAGAAAGAAGGTCCTGTTGGATCACTGATCCCGTCATTAATATGTCATTTAGAGAAATTCCTGTACTGCTTTTTGCAGAAGTGTCAACGACCACACGTGTCTTTGTTATTGAACTTTCCAGTTTAAAAATCGCATTATGTGGTAAGAAAAACGTTTCTTTATTCATTGCGTTCTTCCTCAAAATGTTGTCATTCTGGATTTCATTAACAGGTGGTGCGGTTTTTGCGATTATTAAGGTCACTGTGTCTTTATGCTAATGAGATCTTTTTGATCTCAGGGCTTGGTAACGGATGGAATGAACATACACTCGGATTAAAGTTTAGTCAAACATTTTATTTGCACCTTCTTGTTCACAACTTTTAGATCGTATCACAGTAGAAAGTCTTATTTTAGCGGATCAGCTTCCCTAGCATCGCCGAAATTTAATTAAAGGTCTCTAAACAATTAGTAAGTTCACTTTTACTATTTCATGACGCGTACACATAAAAGTACGTCCATCCACACCAATGGCATAGACGCTAGTGAACTGTTTTTTGGCGTCGTTTGACGCGACACCGCCTTTTTCATATTCATCCGCGCTATTCATCAAATAGTTCTTTCTCGTTAGGGAAGCGATCCCAATCATCGTCCCCTACTTATATTGTGGAACACAAACAATTCTAATTAATGACTTGAAGCTTTCCCGGCGTTGATTATTGATGATAGTTTCTCGGGCTAACAGCCAGGTCAGTTACCCTAATCTGACCTGGCTGTTAGCCCGAGAAACTATCATCAACAATTCTAATATTTATACACATATATTAAAATCAAATATGGAAAGATTTACGACGTCTTTGTGCAAACTTAGTTGTTCGTAACAATGAACCTTATCAACATGTTTTCGTCATTTAATTATCTCATACCAACATCAAACAACGAATTACACTTTTAACAAACATTTACATGAACGATTTTCTTTTGGGGTCCTCTAATATTCTGTCTCACATGCCCCTTGTTTTGTTTTTCAAGTTATCACCTATATTTACAATCTTGAAACACAATACAATACTTCTCCCTACTCCTCTGATACAATCACTTTGTACAATTTTTTTTTTCGCAGTCTTCTTCGCCGTTTGCCTTTGTCTTTTGTTTTGGCATGACACAGCATGTCTTTATAAATTTCACATATTCAATTACTGCACAATACTTGTTCAGTTATTATACATCACATATTCAGTTATTGTACAACACATTCAGTTATTATACAACATATCCAGTTATTATACAATACATATTCAGTTATTGTACAACATATGTTCAGTTATTATACAACACATATTCAGTTATTATACAACATATCCAGTTATTATACAATACATATTCAGTTATTGTACAACATATCCAGTTATCATACAACATATGTTCTGTTATTATACAACACATATTCAGTTATTATACAACACATTCAGTTATTGTACATTTGACATTGACACAAATATAATTTAAGTGTATCATGGTTTATTATGTGGCTTTTGACTTATGTTCCTTGTTATGAGGAGAGAAAAACAGGATACAAATTTTGAGCTAATGATTATGACCATATTTATAGCAATATTTTATTCAGTTCTTTGCCTTCTTTGTCTTGTAAGCTCATTATGTATAGGCAGGTCGTTGAGTCGGTTCTTAAACTCTGATGTTACTAATGGTACCATTTTTTTAAATTGGGTTCTTATTCCTTGTTGTTTGGTTCAATATTTCTTCAAGCTTAGCATTGGCTATATCCATTTTAATTCATGGGCATTGCTTTTCTGATTATGGTTTTTCTTACTTCACTAATTGTCAACTCTTTGTCTCTTATCTCTATAAGAGAAAACTTCTATACTTATAATTATTCTGCAGTTGTATTATTTTTCTTCTCAATTCACCCTCGACATCTTTGTGTCGAAATATTTTATCTTTGTCATCACAATTGATTCCTTTCTATTTTTGTCTCTGACATCCTTATGTCAAAAACACATTATTTTCCGTCGCTATAATTAATTTCTTTAATGACAATCAGTGTCCTCATCTGTCTTTGACAATGCTCTTTATGATCCATATAGCCAATGACTATGTTGATTTTTTTTTGTTGTATTTTTTAATCTGAACTTAATTTTCTATAAGTAACCCATTAAAAATTATTTTCCATCATTTCTACTATTCCTGCCTTACATATTTGTTGGCAAAGACTATTTGGTCCTTTCTTTGTATGGTTTTAATTTATTTTTATGGTATCTTCCTACCAACTTGCCATTTGTATTCTGTAGCTCATACGTGTGGTCACCCAGCTGTTTTGTTATGACCAGTGGTTCCATCTTTCTCTCTGTGTAGCCATCATGTGTCGGTGTCAATTGTAAGTCCCTTAGGTTTGTGTTGGTGGTCATCCACTCGGTTGGGACGAACTTAGCTGTTGTAATTTCCCTGAGTGTTGGTGGTGGTGGTTGTTTCTGTATTCTGTGCAACATCTGCCCTATTTGGCACATTTTCATCTACTTCCTGCTGTCTTATGTTGCCAGTGTACCATTGGTCTCTGCCTCTTTGGCGTGAACCTCTGTCGTATGACGGTCTTTGGTTGTTGAAGTATTCCCTACAGAATCGTATGTGATTCACTTGATGGGTACGGTCTCTTGGTCTTCCACGATCATATGTATGTGTTCTGTATCTCGATTCACCCCTCGGTATTGTGTCGTGGTACCGCTGTCTTGTGTTCTCCATCCTCTCGCCATGATTGTGTGGTTGTAGGAAATGGTGTGCCCCTCTCCCCCTTTCATGGGTGCTCCTAGTATTTCTATCTTCTCCCTCATTCTGGTTGTTCGTAGCCGTGCTCCGGTTTAAGATGGGTGAGTTTGGGTGACCGTTCCTATGTCTATGCTCATTAGGCCGACCATTTTGTGTTTCGAAGGCTGTCAGCAATTCTATCATGTCTGCAAAATCCACTGGCCTCGCAACAATTAACCCTGTTCTCACCGTGTCTGGTAAATGTCTTGTTATGCTGGTAATTAGCTCTGCTTCCGACAGGTTAGGGTCTAATAGCTTTCCTTTGTTGGTTACTTTCATAAAATAATCGACTAGCGATAACCCTTTGGTTGGATCATATCTACCTGTCGCTAGCTCTACCCTAGTTTGGTTTTGCTTAGCTGGGCCCCAATAGCTTGATAGGAATAAATTTCTGAATGAGCTATACGACTCATGACCAGCTAGTGTTAACCTGAGCCATTCTAATGCCTTGTTTTTTAAGCTTTTCTTGACTATCATCATCCTAAGCTCATTTGGTATCCTTTTCACTTTAAAGTACTCCTCCATCTCTTTAACAAAGAGTTTTGGATCGTCTCCCTTCTCCTCGTCAAATGTTGTTGTTGTTAGCTAATGCTGGATTTCTGACAATGAAATAATTAATCCTCTTGCTCTACAATATTTTTCACTTATAGAGCAATAGCAGAATAGTAACCGCTTTTAAGAGAGCACCATATTTTTATGTTTTGGCGGTCACATCGCTCTCTCACAACCCCCAGAATGTCTGGAGGACCACACCTGTCGTTGGTTCACGGGTCTCACCGACCTGACCGGGAGAGTTATCAAAATAAATTCACCGACCATATCCTCTGATTACCAATCAGAGGACGCATTACATGCCATGACAGGTCAGCATGTTAAGGGTTAATATTTAATAGAGAAATTAGAGAAATGGAGAGATTGGAAAAATAAGGACTCCCTAGCCCTCGGGAACCCTAATAGCATCAGGGTCGGAAGAGAACAAGAGATGACCAAGGTAAGGTCATATAGAAAAGTTACAGTGAGGAGCAAAACACCAGTAAGTGGAAGTAATGTTCTGCTCAGCTTGGGTACCTTGTGGTCGCCATTTACATATCCCCTAGACGGAGACCCCTGAGTAACTGAACATTACATTTGCTTTATTGTTTTCTAGAGTTTTATACTTTTTACATTATACATGTAAGGGATATTTTTTAATATTGATATCAAACTGCGCTATAATCTTATATATGAAGTTAATTATTCATTTATTCATTCATAAAAACAAATATCAACACATCAACCTGAAGTTATGATGCATTGGATCTTTAAATTTCATACCTATGAGCAGATTGTGATGTGGCTAATGTGTTATTTCATATAGTATTTTGCAACATGAGCTGTTTGAAATAAAATAAACATCCTATTACAATTACTACTTATACACGCCAACAAACCCACTGCCGGTGTCTTATAAACACACAAGCCATGTGTGGGATTTTGAGAGGTAGAATTGGAACTGAAAAATTCAATCACAGCTGTGGCATTGAATTTTTCAGTTCCAATTCTACCTCTCATTCTAGTACAAATTTAATAAATGTGAGACAGGATACTGTAAGACCCCAAAAGAAAATCATTTATGTGAATATTTGTTAAGAGTGTAATTTGTTTTTGGTGTTGGTATGAGATGGTTAAATGACGAAAACGTGTTACTATTGTTCATTGTTACGAACAATTAAGTTTGTTTAAAGACGTCACAAATATTCCCGTATTTAATTTTAATATATATGTATAAATAAAAGAATTATATGTGTTCAATATTGAAAGTGAAGGGAGAATAGCTAAAGATCGCTTCCCTAACAATGCGGGAACTATTTGATGAACGCATACGCGGATGTACACATGGCAATCGGAATCCTAGACTCGCAACCAAAAGAATTTGTTAATGGCGTCCGGGTCTTTGGTATAGATGGACGCATTTTTATGTGTGCGTGTCATAAAATAGTGAAAGCAAAATTACTAAGTGTTTAAAGACCGTTAATTTGAGTAGAATAAGTGAAACATTAGCTAACTTTAACAAGTTAGTTAATACGAAGTGTGCACAATGTCTTCACAATGCTAACTTCAATAAAATACTGGTAAAAGCTTGCATCGCTGTGTAATGAGACATTTTCAATTACAGACACTCTATTATTGTAAATGTGCATGAGTGTATGTAAAAACACAAGGTAGTGGATATAAGCCACAAGCTAATTTTGAAATTTGACTATAAAGTGCAGCTTATTTTCAGGTCAATATGGTAGGTTTATAATGCTCTTTTATTTATGTTATTGTATCAAAATATAGTTACTAATATATGGAATATCTCAGAGTTCCCTACGCATTGTGAATGTAGGTGGTGTGATTTCATGTAATATGCTGTTGGTGTAACATGTGTTGTGTGTTGTGTCATTGTTTGGTTGTGAGCCTCTTTCTCTGTATAGTGAGTCAACATTTTGTACATTATTCAAATAACTCTCATCTTGTACATTACTTACATCTAAATCATCTTGCCTTTGTAGTGCATTCACAACATCATTTACATTAGCCAAACTTTCTTTCCCTTTTTTCATTTCTTCACAAATTGATTTTAAATCATTCTTTATTTCTAAGTGACTTTGTTTCATATCATTTATAGCATCCTGTTGCGAATGTACTACATTAGTCATCTTAATTTTAGGAATTACAATTTGTTCTACAGTTTCATTAATAATGTCTTTCTTTACTACCTCAATCTCTTTCCTTAATTCCTCAGTTATTTCTGCTTTTACATTTGTAATCGTACAGTCTACACTTGTATTACATTCTGTTATTTCATCTCTACATCTAGGAACTTCTCCTTCTAATACAATCTTATTTTCTCTCATTTCTGATTCTATTTTTCCCATCCTATCTCCTATGATTTCTACCCTAGCTTCTAAGGCTTCCTTTGTCTCATTTAAGTTTTTATGTACCAATTTTAAATTAGTTTCCATTACTTTCATATTTTCTTTACACTCCTGTCTTCCTAATTCTATTTTCTGTTCTATGTCCTTTCTCACTTCCTCCATTTTCTGACCTATCTCTTCCTTATTCTGTTCTAGTTTCTGACCTATACTCTGACCTAAACTTTGTTCTATGTCCTGTTTTAATTCTGCCCTATTCTGTTCCATTTTCTGACCTATTTCTTTTTTCTTTTGTTCTAGTTTTTGTTCTATACTCTGACCTAAACTTTGTTCTAGTCTTTCAAACATGATCATTAATAACCTTTGGTCTTTCCCTATCGCTACCTGTTCCTCACTTTCTGGTTCTACCTGATAACTAGGCCTATCTGCCCCTTCCCCCACTCCTGTTTCTATCTCTTTTCGCGACATTTTAGTTCCTTTATTCAATTCACTTAGGGTTAAAAGTCCCACTACTTTGCCGCTTCTCAGTAACATAAAAATGAAAATAAACTGGATGTAAAAATAAAAATTTTTGATCCTACTTTTTTTTCCTTTGATTTGTCCAGTTATGTACGTCTCCTGGGCAGTTGGCTTTGCTAGACGATCTCCGGTGTTTTCCCGCGTTGATTATCCGTGCATCGGTGTTCTGATGTATCGTTGATTATCCGTTCATCGGTGTTCTGATGTCGATATCAAACGATGGTCTAATGGCGTCTTCTTTCCTTTTGGCGCGATGATATGGCGTCACTTTGTATATCGCATAAATTCATTTCCCGTAATTTCCATCCCATCCTAAATTCGAGCTCCGCTTTGGGCAAGCCATTTTGGTGCGGTTTTTGCGATTATTAAGGTCACTGTGTCTTTATGCTAATGAGATCTTTTTGATCTCAGGGCTTGGTAACGGATGGAATGAACATACACTCGGGTTAAACTTTAGTCAAACATTTTATTTGCACCTTCTTGTTCACAATTTTTAGATCGTATCACAGTAGAAAGTCTTATTTTAGCGGATCAGCTTCCCTAGCATCGCCGAAATTTAATTAAAGGTCTCTAAACACTTAGTAAGTTCACTTTTACTATTTCATGACGCGTACACATAAAAATACGTCCATCCACACCAATGACATAGACGCTAGTGAACTGTTTTTTGGCGTCGTTTGACGCGACACCGCCTTTTTCATATTCATCCGCGCTATTCATCAAATAGTTCTTTCTCGTTAGGGAAGCGATCCCAATCATCGTCCCCTACTTTTATTATGGAACACAAACAATTCTAATATTTATACACATATATTAAAATCAAACATGGAAAGATTTACGACGTCTTTGTGCAAACTTAGTTGTTCGTAACAATGAACCTTATCAACATGTTTTCGTCATTTAATTATCTCATACTAACATCAAAAAACGAATTACACTTTTAACAAACATTTACATGAACGATTTTCTTTTGGGGTCTTCTAATATTCTGTCTCACAGGTTCCATATGTCCCAGTTCCAAATACTCTTCCATGAAGCTAGTGTAGCTGTCACGTAGGCTGGAACCTTTTGGTAGTTTCCTCTCCAACTGATAAAATCTCTGTTCAGCACACTTGTAAGAATCACCAAGACGATGATGAAATGGACGGCGTGGTAACTTCACGATGTATCGCCCTGTGTTGTTTCTGCATGTTGTTTCCACAAAGTGTCACTCAGCCTCTTCTTCTTCCTTGGAATAATGAGTTATGATGACTTCTATTGGTTCCCAGAACTTCTGTAGTTGTCCATTCAGATCTTCATTTCTGAGAAACAAGTGAGTGAGTAGTGGGGTTTACGGGCCCGTCGACAACTAGGTCATTAGGGCCCGTCATTTCTGAGAAACAATGAAGTGGAATTGTCCCTTGGTTCAATATCTGGTAAACGTCCAGGCAGAAACAAACCTAACTGCGTTTCTTGAAATACAGGTTGATCTTGGCTGATTATATACTTCCTTTCTTCAGTAAATAAGGATAGACATTAGAACCTAACAGCATATCCACCTTTCTAGGAACGTCGAATTCTTCATCAGCAAGAATAATGTTCTTGGGAATTTTCAGCTGAGTGATATTTACATAGGAGCTACGTAACTCTCCTGCTACCTTCCGTAAAATGAAACCTGTCACTGTGTCTTCATAATTTCCATCTCTTGATTTCAATAGAATGTCTATGCTATGTTTAGCCGATGCTGACGTATTGTTGATACCATTTGTAGAAACTATATTATGTTTCCGTTTCAAACCGAGTCGCTGTGCTAAATCTTCTGTAAAGTAACTAGATTGTGAACCGTTGCCTAATGGTATTCGACATAAATGTTGTTGTCCCCTTACATCTTGCACCTTGGCTACAGCTGTAGCAAGTAAAACTCTAGGATACATTCTTGATCCCTGCTTCTTATTGCTGTAATAGCTTCTTTGATTTTGGTCTGGGGATGTAAGAGCTTGTTCTCGTTTATTATCATTTCTGGTTGGACGTTCTTCTGTAGTTGAATTTTCTTGCCAGACCTGATGTAACAGAATATGGTGTGGCTTATTACATTGTTTACTACGTCCTGTCTTTGAACATTTTTGTGTCATATGCTTTCCTTGTAAACAGTTGAAACACAGCCTAGATTTCGAAACAAATATTCTTCTTTCACTGACTGGAGACTGAATAAATGCATCGCATTTGTACAATGCATGTGCTTTCTTACATTTCGGACAAATGGAACTGGTCGCAGATGTGAAAGTATTCATGTTTTGACCCTTATGGTGCTTATCTGATTTTGTGCGACGAGTTCTTGTATCAGATGACGTCGTCTGTTTACTAGCTGCAACATTTTCCAATGCTTGTCATCTTTTATCCAAAAAAGAAATGAATTCTTGCAGCCGAGGAAATGGTGTATCATTTAAATGAAGTTCCCAAGATTTCTTGGTTGCATTGTCTAGTTTTTGTGTTATCAAGTGTTCAATAATGACATCACTTAGCTTAATTGGAATGTTTAGTGCTTCCAAAAATCGCGAAAGTTAGCTTACAAATCCTTAGCCCGACCAATATTAGAATATAGCGCGGCATGCTGGGATCCATATCGGGTTGGTCAAAAACAAGCACTCGAGAGAGTCCAAAAAACGAGCAGCTAACTTTGTTGATACCTAGAGGAAAGCGATTTGAAAACCCTATAGGCACTGCTACCTCCTGGGAATCATTGGAGAAACGTAGAAAACGGGCAAGGCTATGTGCAATTTTTAGAGCAAATAAGGGGGAACCTGCATGGAAAGATATAACAAAGCGGTTGTTGACACCATCATGTAGGGGAAGGAATGATCACTCTAAGAAAATAAGAAATAGGGAACAGAAAACTGATATAGGTAAATTTTCCTTTACCAATAGAACAATTAATGACTGGAACAATTTGACTGCAGAGTTACTGGAGACTTTGCCTCCAAATGTAAATAATTTCAAAGAGAGGTTAAAAAGAAATCCTGTATAGTTACCATAGTGCATGAAAGGAATTGTATATATGTTGTAAGGAATTGTATATATGTTGTAAGGAATTGTATATTATATTGTAAGGAATTGTATATTATATTGTAAAGAATTGTATATTATATTGTAAAGAATTGTATATTATATTGTAAAGAATTGTATATCATATTGTAAATAATTGTATATTACATTGACAGCGCTGCCAATGGGCCATGCTCTAAGCAGTGAAATAAAGTATCTATCTATCAAAGCGTTTACATTATTTGACACACTGTTCACTAACTCAGTGAGCTCTTGTGCAGATTTTTTTTTTTTTTTTTTTGTGCTGCCTTCAACTCGAAAAGACTTAATATGACAAGATGTAAAGAGTCTTTTGTTTTCAAACCTTTTTGTTAATATTTCCCAGGCTATATGATAATTAGCTGTGGTGACAGGAATACTACTTATCGCTTGTTCAACGTCTCCCTTCAGTGCTGATTTCAAATAATGAAATTTTTTAATGTCGGACAATTCTTCATTCTCATGTAGTAGGGCTTAAAATGTATCACTAAAACTGATCCATCGATCGTATTTACCTGTGAACTCAGGTAGCTGCATCGCTGGGAGTTTCATATGTATGCTTGCTGATGAATTCACTGTTCCTTGTGATGGTAATGATGGTACACTGACTCTTGCTTCATGGTCATCAATGAGCCTTTGCATAACCACATGCACTGCGTAATACCGAGTCTCGAATTCTTCTCTTTCCTAACCATGAGTTTCTGGGTTCTTATCCAATGTTTCTATTTCATCTTGAATTGATTCGTATTTTTTCCACAATTCCTGTAGTCTAGGAAGTCGTAACTTCACTTGTAAGATGTCTTTGGTATTTTGATATTGTTGTACAAATGTTTGTAAACGTGTTAATCCTGCTTTTACTCGAGCGTGGGCATTAACTAGTTGCTTTATTTTTTCGTCCGCCATATTCTTGAATTTCCTTGTGAAATTCGCTGAGAAGAAATACGCGAGTGCCGCAAAGCTTTTTGTATTTAGCAAAAAGCAGTTCCAGATTTTCTGCTACTTTCATGCATCGCCATTTTGCGATCTTATAACCCAACTTAATCACAATTTGCCGTTCGTAATCCGGTCGTCTAGGATCATGTTTAGAATTGCTAACATTTATGTGGTCTGGTGTGGTCTGTATCTTTACTTTGATTCTATTACTTAAGCTATTTTAAGTCTAATACCTGGAATAACTGATGAAATAATAACACGCATTTCTTATTGCACATCAACTATCTTTAATGAACTCCAAGGTTACTGACGTGTACCAGCATGAACAAATAAAAATTTACTAAATCGCGTACATCCATTTATTACGAATATCGCATTAATAACCTTATAATATGCTATTGGCACATGAGGTAAGGCTGTTTATTAGTTGCCTTAAATCTCTGACATCTAAAGATGCTATGAGTAAACTGATAGTGCCACTTGATGCAAGATAAACTTATTTTGTGAGACCCTGAAGTGAGCACTACACGTGCTAGGGACTAGGCTTCTGTTGCACAATAAACAGAACTCAGATGACTGCTTCTCTATAACCAAGATAGTTGACATACGTACAAGCCAGAGTTGACCGGGTGACCAGGTACTGGACATTTTCAACAACATGTACATTTAGATTAAAACTGTTATAAAATATCACAAAAGATTATACAACATAAAATGTACCAAAGGTATTGTCAAATGTCATCTGGAACCAGTACATGACCATGTTGGTCCATCTCTGGCCATTGGTTAAACCATGGGAAAATAATTTTAAAACATAAACTAAGCTTGGGTTTTCATACAAATACTTACATAAAATATGTTCTTTATAACAATATACATAATTATTCACCACTACAAAGACAAATGTTTGTAAAAACTGTGTTCTACAGCAATACCACAAATTTAATTGTTTATAATTTGGAATCTTAAGAACTATTTAAACATATATTAATATATAAAATATGAGAGTTTAATTATTTTTATAAAAGCAAAGGGATAAAATACTGTGAAATCTTTAACATCAGATTTAATGGAGACATATACGTAGTAGTTTTAATCCTTTTAGGTGTTTTCCATGTAATCTGGCCATTATTTTAGAAAGCTCTTAGACATTCTAACACTGTTGTCTCAACTTACTATAATTTCTGGCTTATCAGTGATGGATAATACAAAAGCTTCTTGTGTGTCCACCAGAAGCAATGGCTGCTGCAATTAATCCTATCTGAAATGATAGTATAGCAGCACGTAAGTTTGCTGTATCACATTATATGTTGTTAACAAATTAAAGGATCGAGTTCCAGAAGAAACAAAGACAGGGCCTGCAATAATCCTGACTATCCAAATTACTATGTAAATGGATTATTGCCAATGCAAAGAAAGGTATCCCTGTGAAGTTAAGAATGCTGAAGAGACCGAGCAGAAAACACCATTTAGAGATGGAGTTGTTGGGAACAAATGGTATTGTTCATTTGTGAGATGTCACCCTCAAACTACATTGAAACTCTGTGAATCGACGAATAGGTGGTGCAAATTTGGCCTGTATTTTCATTATTGACAACTATTTTGATGTTTCTCAATTTCTTCACATTTTATGAGCAAAATTAGATTAACTGGCCACAGCTTTGCATATGATTTACGGCTCTACAAGTGTATCGCATTGAAGAAAATCCTCTTGATATTCTGAAACAATAGTCTAACCCATCTTTCCTGTGAGGCAGTGATACCACAGAAAAATGTAAATGATAATCCTAACAGCATATCAGAGTGTATGAATTACTCTGAAAACAGGGATCAGCATAAACAAGACAAACCTGCTACCAGTTCGTGTACAACACCAGGCGTCTACACAATTAATTTGGCAATTAATTCAAGCAGCAATGTGATTCCTGCCTTCTTTGTTCTAGTTTTATGCTCTACTGAATCAGCAC
The DNA here is from genome assembly GCA_030765045.1 of Tenodera sinensis. NCBI lineage: Eukaryota > Metazoa > Arthropoda > Insecta > Mantodea > Mantidae > Tenodera > Tenodera sinensis. The sequence goes on from CM060967.1 coordinate 73,648,170, forward strand.
AGTAAAGTTTCAAGAGTAGTAAAGTAAGAACTCTTCATGAAAGCAGTACGAAAAGGTGATTGGAGTATTGGTACAACATTGAGAACAAAAAGAATGCACGGGAACAAGAGAAACTTCTCTGGAAGACTGCAAGAAAAGCTGAAGCCTGTGAAACCCTTGCAGTAGAGAAGAAAGCTAATAGTGGAAACAGAAGACTGGTAAGGCTCATCACCAGTTCCAGTTCGGAAAATGGAAATGGAAGTTGAGGTAAGATACCATGACTCATATTCTAAGACCTGAGGAATGAACATTATCACAATGGCTACATGCAGAACAACTATCAAGCGAATATCATAGACATATTCAGAAGTATGTAGGAAATTTTGAAATATGGAGGCATTTTCGGCCATAACAATATTTACCCGTTACTATATTGGTTTTGGTTTGGCTGTAACAGATGGACCCAAAATACAATTTGTTCGTCAAGTGGAAGAAAGACGAATTAATGGTTTTTAAGTGGCCAACAAAAGCTGACAGTGTTATTGTGCATCATGCAGAGCCAATAAAAATGTCTAAAAGGATTATGTGCCTAGCCTTCGGTCTCCTGGTTACAACTTTTCTACTCTTAAAGTAGAATAAGCCAAAATGGAACATTAAGTATTGTCTTTTGTCAACTTCATGAGCCGTTTGTTTTTTATTTCTTTTTACCTAAATGTTATACTTTAATGTCCTAATAAGATGGAAAAAAAGGACTTCTTGTAATGTTTCTGTTTCCTGAAGCTTTATTTTGTTGACGAGGCTATACTTCTTTCTCTTCAATATTACAGTAGTTTTAGTTTAAATGAATAAAGTACTATATTTTACAAATATAATTACTTAATACGTTTAATTCTCTCATCTATATTTATTTCTGATACAATTTGTATCTGGTCATCTATTGCTAAGTTGGTGGTCTACTTCTGGAAGATGGCGTTCAGCTACTGCGCATATTTTAATAAACTGGTTTCCGATTGTTTTTTTTTTTTTTTTTTTTTTTTTTTTTTTTTTTTTTTTTTTTTCCAAAATGAGTAACCTCTCTGGCTAAAACTAGGATTCTCTACTCTGATGATTGCCAAGCACATTAAAAAAAGAAGGCGCTCATAATATTGTTGCATGTGACTTGTAAAGATAAAACTTCTAAAAAGTTTCCTTAAGTGGCCAACCACTGGCTGGATGGCCGTATATCATTTAATGGCAACAAACTGTACGGATTCGTTTTGTAGCTAACAGATCTAATGCCCATAGACTTTCTGGTCACAGAATAATACGAAGGACTAACATCGAAATGTTTATATAAAGTTACATGATTTCCACCTGCAGCTCTCGAAATGATGTAGTATAGAAATTCTTTGTGAAAATAAAGAATATAAAGATTTGGAATGCGAAATAAAAAAGGAGATAAGCGATAAGGTAGGGAGGAATAAAGTACAAGGAATCTCAAATACAGAGAAATAAAGAAAAACAGCAAGGGAAAGCCAAAGTTATAATGAATCTGAAAGGGAGAGAAATATAATACGTATGTAAGAAGCTAGGGAGTGCGAATACTAAACATAATCACATATAAAACGCAAACGGTAAGTCATCGAATATGCAGCAAGCTGTGAAAGACGAAGTATAAAAATCATTATAAAGGACAGAAGCAAAGAATATATGCAGTAACTAAAAAAGAAAACAAGAGGTGTAAATAATCAGAGAGATCAGGGAGCATAGGAATCAGAAAAGATTAAGATCACATAGATAAATAAAAGTAAGGAATAAACTTAATGGAATGAATTAACGAGATTGTCGTTCAATGCACTACATCTATAACAGTTACTGCAAACACCTAACAATTTATGAAGATTAACATTTTTTATTACACTCGTACGAAGCAGAGAAAACGAATGTAACTGTATGCTTGCTACTTTAATGAAGGGCTGTTTCCGACAACTCTGTGCATGAATCTGATGAAAGGAAAACAGGATAACGAAGTTGTGAAGAGTTTCTTGAATGGACATGTAACTAGCCTTGTTTACGCGTGTGTAACACATATATGAAAGTTGTAGGTGTTCTATAAGGAATCAGGAAACTCCTTCTCATGAACGACTATATAATTCTCATTTATCTTGTATGTAGATTCAACATTTAAAAGCTCTTCCTTGTACAATTAGAATTAAAGAGTTCGGTTGTTTGCAGGCAGTTGGTGGTAAAAGTGCAGATATTTGTATTGTTAATTGAGCACAATGCAATGAACAATCTGACATCAGTACCAATTTGCTTCACTTCTGACATAATTTTACTCATTAAGAGTAGTATATTTTCAGGTTAGTTAGTACCTACGATTTGACATGACACGCACAAACCATACGTGTTTATTTTCCTTTGAGAATGTGTAACGAATGGTGTAACCCAAAGTAGACAGCCCTCGTGGTAATGAATATTGTATCAGAAGTGAGTTACTTTCTGCAGGGTCAGTGAACCCACACTACTTGTGTGAGCAGGTAACGCCCTGAAGTGTGAATACGTGCAAGCAAGACGGATAGTGTCTACCGTCAGGCATTGTGCATTTCGTGCGCAGTCACCTAGTACAAACATCTGGTAGTAAATTATGAAATTGGCGTATGGAAGAACTGTTAGACGAAGGAAAAAAAAAACTAATACCTGTATATAATTAAACTGGCATCAACAACCTTCTACATGTTCTACGCAGATCTTTGGATATATGGAAATGATACAGGTGTAGTTAAAATGACATATTTTACTCACAACTCACATGTGACACAGTTAAAACAGCAGTTCTATGTGGTAGTTTTAAATACCAGCAAAAACGTCACTATGCAAAGAATAACATCCAAATAGATAAAGTTAATTTACATATGGAAGACAATGTACATAAAAAGTGGACTTTATCATCGGCGAAATGAAAAGGGAAAACTCTCTGGAAATCAAAGACAAAATAGAGTGACGTATTAAGTTTGATGTCTACAAATAAAATAGCAACAAACACGAAAGAAGTGATACCCCAGGACAAGTAAAAAGAAGGGGAAAAACAGTTGCTTCACATTTAATAGAAAACAACAATGAACTTTGCTTTCATAAACCATTTGTGGGTCATGTCAGATCATCCTTACCAACAAGACTTACGTTCAAGATCATACAGAATATAGAAAGATATTGGCTACCCAAAATGAGTATGTGCTTGAGGGAGCAAAACATCCACCACTAACATTAATGCTGGGAAATAAAATGAATCATCATCATTATGTTCACTCCACGTCCCGTGTTATCTGTTCCGTTTCTCACAGCAAGTTTCTGCATCTCTTCTGGGGCGTGTGCACGTAGCTTTATAATTTACAACTATTTTCGAAAGTGTATCCTAGTCCATCCTTTCTATATGTAACTATAGCGTTTCGTTTCTTCATTTATATATTTCACTTTCAGATATATGTTCCTATAACATTATCTATGTGATCTAGCTTTGTAGATGCTTTAGTTCTTCTCAAGAACTTCATTTCACATCCTTGTATCTTACTTTCCATTTTCTGTGTTACAACCTAAGCTCCACTTTCATATAAAATCACTGGCTTTGCCATTGTTTTATAACATTTAATTCTTCTATCCTTTCTTGCTTTATTTCTTAAGGCGTTGTGTAATGTTACGCATGTAGATTTGTGATCTGTCCAGCTTACTGTGAAAATTACGAGTATTAATATTATCATTAGTAGAGATTACCATTGTGTAGCTAAGTAAGTCAGATTCTGGGAATGCCAGCTTTAAGCTTTTTGACTGTACATATGTATCAATAATTTAATCGAGTATATTTTGTGGTGGCCTTAACACCGGATGTAAACACCACCACGTGTTTCAATTCATTTGATTAGTTGGTTACCAACTTTCACTTGATGGGACATAAAAGAAAATAGAGAGATTTTCTAAGAGAGATTTCTCTTATGATTTCTCTAATTGAAAAGCATACAGCTGATTTAACAACTTGAGAAATAAACTCACAATACTCTGATACTGACGCAACTTTCCAGCTAATACATTTACAAAAAGCAAGCGGATTATATAAGCTATTCTCTGAGTCTTTCCGTTCAGCTTCCACTTCCCCTCCAATTCATCCACTTGAAAATGGCAGCAATTAACGATTTCTGTGTTTCCAACTTGACTGTGGATTTAAATGTTTGTGGATGAAAAGGTATCACAATGGTAAACCATTCTAAAGTAGCGAAAAGCAAATATTTAAAATGTGTTTAATGAGCTTATAAAAAGCGGTTTAGAAGCATAAGTAAATAATACATTGAAACTAGCCTCTGAATACACAGGCGTCAGTAAATATCCTGTAACAAACTTCCGTAACGAACTCAAAGAAACGGGAATTTTAAGAGCACCAGGAAAGAAAACAATCATATATAAACCAGTAAGAGGAAACGATTTAGTTAAGTGTACAATTCTAGCTGAAGGTTCACACGCTATTTTTTCTCCCCAAAGTGAACCTCCAACAATAAACAACGGGACTGAAGCACTCGCACATTTGCTTGACTTCTGAACCAAAAAACTATATTGTGAACCTTGCATTCATTATCTAAGAGACAAGTAGAAAATTTCAAATTGGGAAGTGGTCTACTTTTGACCACCTCCATAGTGCAGTCGGTAGCGCGCTTGTCTCTGGCGCGGAGGACCCGGGTTCGATCCCCGGTACCAACATGGTTTATTTTATCCCCTCTGGGAGGTCTGGCACGGGGTGCACTCAGCCTCGTTAGGTCCCGGGGGGACCAATTGAGGAGCTACTTGATGGAGAAGTAGCGGCCCCAGGTCTAGAAGACCGCGTAACTGGCCGGGAGGGCTCGGTGCGCTGACCACGTCCTACCCTCCAGTACTGCACCTCACCAATGACGCCTGTAGTGGGAAGAGGTGGGGAACGCAGCGGCTGGGCGGTAGGCCTTGGCCCTTCATGGGCTGTTGCGCCGGGGTTTAGTTTTTAGTTAAGTGGTCTTCTTTTGGTGCTCCTGGAGTGATTACTAAACTATTGTTGGATGGATACAAACACACGCGCACACGCACACGCACACGCACGCACACACACACACAGACACACACACACACACACACACACACACACACACCAGAGCCATATATACATACATAAATGAATAATTAATTAAATAATTCTAAAATGATTAGCTGTCCTATTTCCAAATTTTATAGTAATTGTGTACATTATTACACCTTATCCATTAAATAGTTTTACATTATACGTTTTTTTATCCTTTATTGTTCGTATTCAAAATTTTCTTCTTCTACAGATCTATTGCCAGACGGGTCTTCATGACAACTATAAAATAGGACAACTATCCAGCTACTGTATTATCTCTCTCTGTGGTTAATAGTGATCCAGATTTTCTTAACTTTTTGTGAGATATTAACTGATATGGAATTTCAGCATTAAAAGGTATAGAGGATTAACCCTAGCATTACCAAACCTTATTCCAGAACTTAGATTACCAATCTGGGGTTACTTTCTGACCACCACTGGTAGCAAAATGTCTCAGGAAGTTTTAAAATAAAATTATTTTAAAACTGTGTACTATATCTTGTCATGTTTATAAAGGTAATATTTAACATTGCTTAACTATTACTTTTTTAGTTTTTTACATAAATCAAGTATACTGCTGGGGCAGTATTTTATGACCACCTTGACGTTGACGTTTCATTGTTTGCTTTGAGCCGACTTACACTAACCTTGCTCCTAATGCACACTTCTGGAAACAATTATGAAGATTACATGGGTCTGGGTATTACATATATTTATATTTTTTGTTGATTTTACGTAAGTTTAGCGGCATGCGATAGTTAGCAACTGTTAACTCTCCAAATATATCCTTTCTAGTTAAAACTTAAAAAGGACTAAAGGAGGTGATCAGACACATAGAAAATTATTTAATACCTGTCTGGAGCAGAAATCTGGTGAGCGACATGCTTGCATCTTTCAACAACATGAAAAACAATAATAAGCCAATTACAAAGTACTTCAACTGAAAATTATGAATTAGCAGTTAGAAATAATCCTCTTAGATATACTTGATATTTCGATAATAGGATTTCACCTTTCTTAAACTTCTTGGAGCAAGTACATCATGCCAGAGTTTAAGTTATAGTCACTTTTGTTGCTTCCTGATACTCGATATCGAAGAATGCAACGAATTTGAACACAGCATTCGCAAAACAAGTTTCCTTTGTCTATTTTTGCACCTTTATTTACCTTTGGTCTTGTATTTTCTATTTCCTTGTCTTTTATTGTGTTCTAATTTTTGTGTTACTAGCCTATTAAACTGAAATCCTCAATGTTAATCTTTGCATGTGCTACTCTTTAGCTTTTCTGTAAGATAGTATAGTTAAAAGAAACTTTAAACGCTTAATGGCGTATTAGGACCCTAAGACATGTTTGAAGGGTGAAAAAAATACCTGCATCAATGTCCTAAATTGATAATACCCTCGAGAGTATTAGACATGCTTAAAACTAATTGGAATACTCAAAGAAGCTCTAATATCCATAAAAGTGCTTGAAAATATCTCGTAAAATCGTTGAAAAATCTATAAAGAACACAGAAATGTCCGACCTTACATCAGCATAGATTATGGTAGTAGAGAATAGAAGAACAGAATACGAGCGTCTAAGTTAGCTTAGGTTATAACAGGATAAAATAGGACGGTAGAAGAGTAGTATTTGGGTTGGGCTATGGAATATGGGGTTAGATTAGTGGAGTAGGATATGATAATGTTAAGCAAAGTGAGGTTAGATTACGTTCAGTTAACTTAGGCGATGAAAGGTTAGAATAGATTAGATTAGGTTAGATAAGGTGATAAGATGATAAAATAGGATAACAGTAGCGGAGGGCACTGCTTAGATTAGATTAGGTTTAAGAGGATGGAATGAATGAATAAATGAATGAATAAATGAATAGAATAGAGTAGGGTTACATTAGGCAGGGTTGCCAGGTCTACTGATTTTGCAGATCTGCTTTTCTACTTTCTCTAACGGTAAGTAGAAGGAAGTATTGAATTCCACCCAAAAATTCGATGTCGAGATTTCACCAGAAATATGTTTTGAGAACCCTGAATCCAAAAAAGGATTTTTAGGAAAAGGTTCGTGTGTGTGTGTGTGTGTGTGTGTGTGTGTGTGTGTGTGTGTGTGTGTGTGTGTGTGTGTGTGTGTGTGTGTGTGTGTGTGTGTATCTGTCATTCTGTGGACAGCACAACTCAAAAACGAAAAGGAGGTTAAAAATCTAAGTTGGTATTTAAGTTTAATGTCTTTCAAGGATGCGACGCGAAGATTTTGAAGAAAATAGCCCCACCCTAAACTACCCTTTACATGGGAAATTTTTATTTTCGTGAAAATGGCTCTAACCATTTTGATTAACATGTCATATGTTTGAGATATTTTTATGCCAAATGAAATGTATATCTTGAATTTTCTGGCTATAGCCCCTGTAGTCGTATTTACTCTGGACGACTTTTGCATAACTAGTAAACTGTAGATAGACCGTATCATACAAAAAAAGAAAAAAAAAAAAGAGATCTTGCTAAAATACACAAACTTTAAACTATCAAGAAATGGAAATCGCTGTTTATTTTGTTACATTAAGTGTGCACACATCAGATTTTTTTCCAAATCTACTGATCTACTGCTAAAACCTGAATGCACTTCAAAATCCTCTGGTTTTTATGTATTTTCCAATTTTAAACACTATTTTACTTAACTTTATATAATTCTCTCTTTCGAAAAAGATTTTCAAGCAAAACGTTTCCCCCATGTATAAAAACGGAGGATTAATATAATCACCTGTATACACAAACAGTATATAGCATCTGATGTTTCTGCCTTGCGAACTATCCTCGACTGCTACATTAATCCTGAACATCTGAATCCCACTGAAATAGATAAAGTTGAATACAGGGATCTAAAAGTATTTCTTCCTGTGGAAAAGATGAACTTTGTTGCCAAAGTTTAAATATCCTTGCCCGAGAAATATGTACAAGTTTTCAAATTAGGCTGTGTTGGTTTTTACGTTGAATCTGTTCGCGACATACTAAGTCGTTTTTCATTAAGTGGTCCTCTTCTTTCAGTGTTGGAAGTGTTAGAACCAGCTAAAATCCAAACAGTCCAGTCAATTGCACCACTTGCTTCTCGGTTTCCCACTTTGGTGAAGGCAGAAGAAATCCAACAGATACAGAATTATGATCATCATCATCATCATCATCATCATCATCATCATCATCAATGTCATAAATATGTATACACTAAGCAAAATTGCCAGTTGAAAATCCACTTTTTTCTACTGTTTTTGTCAAATCAAATCTTCTGCTTTTACTTCAGCAGACATGGCAATACTGACTTTAGGTGATAAGCGGGTATGACGAGTAGAAGAAGAGACATTATATTAGGTTATGCTACAAGAGAATAGGATAGGCTAGTAGAACAGGTGGGCTTAGGTATGCTATGTTAGGCAGTGCAAGGTAATGGCGCTGCTCAGGTTAGGTTAGATCACAAGAGGGTGGAAGAGGTTAGATAATAAGAGGACAGAATAAGAGAGTGGAAAAGGAGGTTAGGCTGGGTTAGAAGAGAACAGAATAGGCGAGTAGAGGAGAAGAGGGGTGAGGTTAGCTCATAAGAGGATAAAATAAATGATTAGAAGACGCTTAGCTTAGGCCAGGTTAGGTTAGTTTAGTTTAGTTTAGTTTATAAGAGAATAGATCATCCAATTAGGAGATCAAAGGTTAGATTATGTTATGATGGGATAAAATAGCGGAGTAGAAAGAATGTTGTTGAATTAAACAACATCCATCAGATGTTTTCAACAAACTTACCTCTACAACTAAAGTGTTTATACTGCTATTACATCATAAAAATTGTTGCTAGAGCCTACCTCAAACACGTGATTTCCCTACCGCCTTTGCCACTAATCTTTACAGTACATATGTCGCCATCTTGGTCCTAAACGCTGTGGCGAAAGAATCATTCGTGTCGTTACGATCTTACCCCCACTAATCACCCAATCACACAGATTGTGTTTATGAGGTTAGTATACACAAAACCTGAAGCCACGTCTAAGCTTTGTTTTCATATTCATAACACAGCTCTTGTTTTTTTTAACAGCAGTCTAAATTTAAAAAAATCACAGAGGTGTCGCTTTCAAGGGTTTAGAATTTAGTGGGCTAATAGGGATTAGCATACCCATGTGTACAGTTAAAGATAACTGCTTTTAAATGTGTATTGCACATAAGAACACATAAAGTTAGACAGCACTGTCTAAACTGCCCATGCAACATGGAAAAACAAACTATAAATCACCTAATTTACGTGTGAATAGTGTTAAACAAAGAAAGACAAAAACTATTCAAAATTGTACCATTGTATTCTGACAACCATATTTTGTAAGTGATTTATGTTTAGGATGTAATACTGCTATGGTAATGGAGCATACTTCATTAATAAATAAATAATAAGTAAATGATATCCGAGTAGTTGAGTGCACTTAATCCTACTTAATCATTACCCATACCACACACGTTTGCTTTATTCATGGGAAGTAGTTCAGCTACGTATGAACCTCATATTCTGTACATAGAATTAATATCTTCAAGTGTAGAAGCTTCCCATATAAATGTGCCATCGACCATAAAATCCCCTCTGTTTGGAGAACACTGTATTTACTCACCAGAAAATCAACAAGTATGTCAGATGCAGGTAGGAATTCTCTCTTGCTTTTGAAGTGGCGGCGCATGGACCATTAGAAGAGGATGTTCCCTGGAAGCAAAGGCATATCTCAATACTGATGATACTCCACAAGTGTTCTTGCTGTATAGATTCTGAACATTTAGATGGAGAGAGAAATAATTACTCCACTCAATAAAACACAGCGGAAAATATATGTTTGAAGAGGAATTTGGATAAATTTCAACTAATTTGTAATAAGCGAGCTCTTCAATAGTGCTTTATATGAATCTATCACTATGTAAAAAGGCAGCACTATATCTCATAAAACTTGCTGAAACATTTATATTTTTCTACCTCTGGTTGACACATATTGTGATGCCGCGGCGGTGCACGTCAAAGGAAGCTTGGGACCAAGCTGCTCCACACCACTCACGCGAGCAAATACATGGCAATAACTAGAGCGGCATATCAAAGGCTTCTTTTCTAGATTATTCGAGACGTGCCCGACGGCCGACGTATTTGTTGAAGCTTGAGATAGTCCGTCTTACGTGGTCCTCACTATACAAGAAGGTGAGGCAACGAGTTTAGTGTGTGTGTGTGGTGTGTGTGTGTGCGTGTGTGTGTGTGTGTGTGTGTGTGTGTGTGTGTGTGTGTGTGTGTGAACTGTGCGAGTACAATTGTATCGAAAGGAACATAGCGAAGCATTTAAGAGTGCTGAGTGATTGTATCGTCAGAGTCAGTTGTTTGAGTGATAAAGTGAAGAAAGTTAAAGGAGTCAGTCATGGTTACGAGAAGAAAACAGTTTTAAGTTGTAATATCGCGAAAAACTATATTCTGTTAACGTCATTGAAAGAAAACTGTATTTGTGCAAAAGTTGGAAGAAAATGAGGTGAGAAAAAATAACTGGACTGGATTTTTATTGTTTTTGTCCAAATATTTTAAACAGCATTACAGAACACAGCTTCGTTTTCGATATACCACTGAGTGATTAGGTTATTTTGTTCCTCTGCGTCTCTCTCTCTTATTCGCTCGCGTTATGTTTCTTGCTGACCTCTTACATCACACTTTAACGCCGACTGGTCGGAGCTCGACTGCGTGGGCATTCTCGCGTCGTCGTTCGACCAGAGCGGACGTGATTTGCTTCTCACTGGTGGAAAGACGGAATTTTCAGCCATCCCCCACGGAGCAGGAGATCCCGCAAGAAGGTGGAGTGCGCATGCCGGTGGTGCACAGGCTTCGTACTTCGGGCTAATACATTAGCCAAAGACAACGTAGGGTAGCTCTATAAGAAGTTTGGAAAGCAAACTTTAGAGCTTACCGAAGACTGCTTTCCTGGAGCGGCAACATCTGTCTCGAGATTGGACTTTGCATTGGAGTGCCTGATTGGTGCTTGTATCAAGCATCGGTATTGGTCTCCAATACACTGCGAGCAAGGTCCCGACTAACAAGCAGTAGCGTTTGTCAACAAGGCTAGAGCCAACACCTTCGGGTGGATATAGGCGCATCCTTTTTGGGTGTTCGGTCCTCTGTTGGCAACGCTTCTTAGCAACCGCTGCTGAAGGTAAGTGGTCAGCCCGACAATATTATGTCTACAAAACCTAATCCCACTGTTAAAAACAGCAAAACCAGACTCGATAACGAGAACTCAGCAATGCCCAGCACATCTGGCGCAAACAATAACGTCTCCGCAAGCTCACCTCAGGAGACAGTCAACCGGCGACGCCGAAAGCCCATACAAGGCGGAAATGGCAACGCCAAACGTTTGGCACTAACCGGATATACGTCCAACCAAGGCGCTAAACGCGAATCAAATTCACGTTTAGACCAAACCTCAGAGGCAAACTCTGACAGCTCCCGCGAGGATTCAGATGCGGAATCCAATACAGACGAGACTGTCGTCCAGTCTGAAACGTCCAGGATGGACGAAGACGAGGCAAGCTCCTCTGACATCTCTACTGAGGTGGACGAGGCACAATTTCGAGAAGTGGTCAACCGTCGGAAGAAGCGAAAACAGAACCCATCAACTGTCTCGGCTGACGAACAAACTAGTGAACCAACTGAAAAACCAGACAAGCAGCATATTCCGCCTATCATTGTAGACGATTTCAGGGGTATGGTGGGCTTCTTAAAAGAAGTCATGCCAACACTTTCGGGGTCGTGCTCGGTGACGAGGAGGAAAAGCCGCTATGTCTTTCAGACGAACCATGTGAGGGACTATAACACCCTCCTATCTGTCCTTGACAAGAAAATTCTCCCTCACTTTACGTTTGGTCTCGACAAAACTCGAGACATCCGCCATGTCATCAGAGGTCTTCCATTAGATACGCCCGTGGGCGATATCGAAGAAGAGCTCAGACGCAAAGGCATCACCCCTCGACTGGTAAGGCAACTTACCAAACCGGGCGAGAACGGGGAAGCCAAGAGACCAATTCCCCTTTTCCTGGTTGTGGTGGAGAGGGCGTGTGATCCGGAGATGAAAATCGACGGAGTCACGTCTCTCTGCTACCTCAGGGTGAAGGTGGAAGCTGTGAGGAGTTCTTTTGGGCCCCCACAATGCTACCGGTGTCTTGGCTTCAACCATTCGAGCCATTTCTGCCGCAGAAACCTTAGATGTCTTCGCTGTGGTGATGCGCACCACAAAGAATCCTGCCCTAGACAGATAACAGATGATCCCACCTGCGCAAACTGCAAGGGCAAACATGTGGCCTGCTATGGAGGTTGCCCTGCGAGGAAGAGAGTGATCGCCTCCAGGAGACCACAGATACCTCAAGGTCCAACTCCCGTCAGAGGAGACCAAGTGAGACCTTCCACCTCAAATTACCAGGCCCCTCAACCCCAATTAGCCAACACCCCTAGAGTTTCGCAAGCTCAAACGAACCAACGCACCTCGGGTAATCCATGGACTCGAGAACAACACCAGCAACCATCACACAATACACAACATCAGCCCCAAAATAAACCTCCCCCACAAACAATCCCAAGGCCGCAGAGGGAGAGAAAACCCCGGAAGCCCAAACGAGCACCCAGAGTGGTCGAAGCGAGGGATGTTTCCACCACCCGACAACATCAGGAGGAGGCTAGAGCCGAGGAGGCTAGAACCAAGGAGACACCAGCACCCCCTCCTTCCACAAACAACACCCCCTCATCCCCTACCTTTCAGCTCACTGACCTGCTCAAATGGGCGCAGCTAGTTTTGCAGACCCATGGGCAAAGGATTTGCGATCTCATCGTGAGATATAGCTCTGCGAGCGACTCAACAGCCAAGACGGTCATTGTAATGGAGGGGCTCGCCCTCCTAACCTCCGTACTCCAAAACACCCAAAATGGCCAGACAAACTAGGCCAAGCACCTCATTTCGGTTCGCGTTTTGGAACGCGTGCGGATTGGCTGGCCAGGCGGGGGAGTTATCCCACTTTGCCCGCACTTATGCCCTAGACGCTATTCTAGTTAGCGAAACCCACCTACGCCCAAATGCTCGCTTCCGTTTACCGGGCTACGTTTGCCACAGAACTGATCGTCAAGGTCGTCCTGGAGGCGGAACGGCGGTGTTCGTAAGGCAAAACGTAGTCCATCGCCCAATCCAGCTCCCACCCCTTCAAACACTAGAGGCCACGGCTATCACTCTGAACCTTGACGGCACAGAGATACTGATAGTCTCAGTATATCACCCTCCACGAAGGCAGTTTGTCCCTAATGACTACCATTCCATCCTAGCCCTTTATCCCAACGTCATCCTAGCTGGGGACTTCAACGCCAAACACCAACGCTGGCACTGTGGTCGAAGGGCGGATGCCCGAGGCAATTCCATCATCCGCCTCATCGACGCGGACCCCGAACTAAGGGTGGAGGGCCCGTGGCAACCCACATATCACCCGCATGGTCTAGGACTACCCTCTGTCATAGACTTTGCGATCATAAAGCATTTCCCATTTCATCTCACACTGACATCAATAAATGCTCTCCAGTCAGACCACAACCCAGTACTGGCAGAAATCAATACCCGGATTGCCAGTCGCGACAGCTCAAATTACACTCGGGAAACGGACTGGGAAGGTGTCCGTAACTGCCTTCGTACCTCCATCCCACCTAACCCCAGAATCAACGACATCCCAACTCTAGAAGCGGCAGTTTCTTCTTTCACATCCATCGTGACAAGAACTGCCCAAAACCTGACAATCCGAGCTCCAGCTCCCTTACACCCAGACGTCCTCCCACTTGACATAATCCTCCTTATCCGTCGGTCCTGGGCGGCACGAAGACTCTATAAAAGGCATCGCACACCCCACAACAGAGCCCTATTACGGCGACTGCGCCGACTGGTCGGGGCTCAACTGCGTGAGCACCGGGTGCAAGCGTGGGAGAGCAAGATGGCCAGCCTGGACACTGAAAGTGGGGACGTGTGGAAGATCGCCAGATGCCTTCGAAACCGTCGTGGCCAATACAACTCGCCAATTCAGGGCACCCGAGGCCTGGCATACGAGCCTGAAGCCAAAGCCAACGTGTTCGCTGACTATCTAGAGCGGACCATGTGTCCCAGAGACGACCCTCAGGACTATAGATTCTCAGAGCGTACTCGCCAAGAAGTACGTCGATTCTTACGACGTCCGCCGGAGGATGCGGAACGACTACCGGTGATACGTCCCAGCAAAACCCATGGCGCATTAAAACGCCTCAAAATCAAAAAGGCGGCGGGACCTGACGGACTAACTCCCCTCATGCTTCGTCACCTTCCCTTCAACGCCGTGCTCTTCCTAACTAGAGTATTCAATATGTGCCTTACCCTGGGTCACTTTCCACGCGAGTGGAGAGAGGCTCGGGTGATATGCATTTTGAAACCTGGGAAAGACCCGGTGCATCCCTCCAACTACAGATCCATAAGCCTTTTGTCCATCCTCTCGAAAGTTCTAGAGAGGATGATCCTAACCCGATTATCCCCTTTACTGGGAAACATGCAAGCCATCCCAGAACATCAGTTCGGCTTTCGACCTGGGCACTCTACACCTCAGCAACTGCTGCGTGTGGTGGAGGCTGCTGCCCTGGGTTTTCAGGAACGCGCATTCACCGCTGCGGTATCTCTGGATGTGGAAAAGGACTTCTCAACCACCTGGCACACAGGGCTACTTCATAAGCTGATTCACCTGGGGCTACCCACACAACTCATACACATCCTACACAGTTTCCTCCGACACCGGACCCTCATAGTCACAGTTGCTGGACGAACCTCCACAATTAGGCCAATAAGAGGCGGAGTCCCCGAGGACTCTGTTTGTCCCCTACTCTCTTCAGTGTCATGGCAGACTTCCCAACAGAACCACAGGTCAGTATAGCGCAATATGCAGATGACGTATTACTATACTGCACCAACAGAAACATCCACAGAGCCTTCAACCCTATTCAAAGACACCTCCGCCTAGTCCAAGACTGGTGCCGACGATGGAGAATGTCTGTCAATCCAGAGAAGAGCCATGCCATCCTGTTCACGAGACGTCCCACACCTGCAGACTGCCCCACCTTCCAACTTCGGGGTCAAAGGATCCAGTGGAGAGACACCATCACCTATCTGGGAGTTAAATTAGACAAGAGTCTAACATTCCGAGGTCATATTAGAGACCTATCAGTGCGGTCGCAGGGGGCTATTGCCTCACTGTACCCTATGCTGAAATCCGAGATGCCAGTCCGCCTGAAACTACACCTATTCAGAGCCCTGATTATCCCCCTCATGCTTTTCGCCTGTGAAGTGTGGGGCATGGCAGCGGGTAGTTGGCTTCTGTGGCTCCAGAGGGCGCAGAACAGAGGACTTCGGTCCATCTACTCTGTCCCCTTATCCTCTCCCGTGAGACTACTTCACGAAGCCTCATCTCTTCCATACGTGGAGGATGAAATTAGGCGCCGGGCAGCAAAATTGTACGCCAAATTACCCAACCACCAAAGCGTCCTGGTTAGATCTCTAGGTGATTATGACCCCACAACACGCCGCTTCAGGTCGTACAGGGTTCCCCGCATGGCTTGCGGGTATATCCCATAACAAAGTAGTTTACCCATCAGCAGCAAAAGCTAAACTACAAAATAATCCTAACAAAGAGCTATTCGGTTCAAAATTCAACCCACCATCAGAATTCAAAATTTAAAAGATCGAAAGATCTTACTACTTGTTTAAACACTTTCTTATTTCCACAGAATGCAAACATTGCTGACTTCTCTGAGTCATCAGCTAAGGGGCAAAATAGCCTCCTTATTATATAAGCCTTAACCTAAATTCAAAAACAGCACCCTTAACCACCCTTTACCAAAAATTCTACCTGCGGTTAAACCCTATTAAGGGTAGGTACGCAGAAAAATATCGTCGGGCTGAACCACAGCCTGCCAGTATGTCGTCGTCGTCACACTTTAACTTGTGATATCGAAAGGATATCTTGTGCATCTCATACAGTTTACCGGTTGTACAAAAGTTATCCAGGATGAATTAATAAATAGGTAGCAATTTTCATGAACTATTAAAATAACTGCATATCAACAGCTATTTGCAACCTAATAAAGAGAACCAAGTTAAACATTTTCTACCGAATGAAAAAAAAAAAAAAGTTTTCAATGGGGGAAAAATAGTTAATAAAAACTCATCACAGATTGATAATGAAAAATATTAGTCCCAATCGTCCATTGGCTCCCACACCGTTACTCATTGCGCACGCGCCAGGACTTGAAAATGTTATGATTCAATATGTAATAGGTAGAAGTGCTTTATTCCAACCAAAACTTTCATACCAAGTGTTCAACGGAAATAAATTTAATGCAAACCAATAAACTGAATATCTGGGAAATATTTAACTCTACTAAAAGAAGTATTTGATATAAAATGTGTATTTTAAAGAGAGCTACACCTTTTCTGCAGAAACCAATATTTCGTGCATCTCTTTCAACTCACCAATTGTACAAAATTCATTCAGAATAAAGAGCATTTCAGAGACTATGCACAGAAAATTCAACTTATAGGTATATTTCAGTAAAATGATGTTCCCGGCTTTATTGGCCGTGCTCCAGGCGATGCGTAAACACCTGACGTTTCGCCTGCCATTCCGACGAGCATCATCAGAGGAAGTTTCAGTTTCAGCTTTCTTTATTAATAACTTTTGGCCTTATGCCGGTACGTTAGGCCCGGCTTACAGACAACAATTGGCATGCACTTATAGCTAGACAAATTTACAATATCTGCATTTCTCTTGTTATGTTACAAACCCATACGGTGACCAACCTTAGGTCACCAAGAACAGTTTTTGCTAGTAGGTTTTTCTATTGTTTCTGTCTTTGAGTGGTTAATACATACATACATTACATACATAAATTACATTACATACATAACTGTCTTTGAGTGGTTTATACATACATACATTACATACATAAATTACATTACATACATAAATTACACGCATACATACATTACACGCACACACACAAACACATACACACCAGGTGGCCCACCAGAGCCGGCCCCACCGTAAGTAGATAACCCTTCGTGCGTTAAAAGAGTTGCAAAAGTTCACGGCAGAAGAGAGGCCAGTGGCGTTGCTGCTTCTTAGGTGCACGTGAAGTGAGAGGCAATTGGACCAGCATGTGTAGTTCGTGATAATAGACAATAACAGCATAAACAACCGAGGAAGTCTCATTCTACTTACAGGATCTTTATTTTCCAGGGAATAACCTCACTCCTGAATATGCTACTATCGTTTTTTTTTTTTTTTTTTTTGGTCGTCCCACCCATCGGGTTTTTGGGTGCTCTAGAGGTCTTATCTTTTCTGAAATGCACATTTTGTAATGTTTTATTAGTCACCAAGAGAAATCCAAGGAAACTTTTTGCAGACTAACGTGTTTATTGTTTGCTTCCAAAAAATAAGAATATAAACTTATTTTCCTAGAATTACTGTTTCTTCCTCTTTGGGTAATTTTACATTTGGAATTCTGTAAAATATGCTGCTTTTTCTCACTTTCATCTAGAAAATAAAACTACACCATCTTGTCATCTTTGGAAATCTGTACCTCTTGTATTTTCTTTTCCTTTCTCTATCAGATGTGATAACATACTTTTTCCATTTGTTTGTGGCCTTTCTAATGTTGTTCTTCCAATATTCAGCGTTGTGTTGTCTCTTCCTGATAATTTTTTTTTATTGTTGACAATTTACCGTTCTTAGAGGTACAAGCTTCTGAATCAGTATATGGAACTAACGAAACATTTCTCCTGCTACAATCCATTCACAGTATTATGTCTTAATTGTATTGGAGATCTGAAAGAGTTAGTTTGCAACTATAAACTTTTATAGTGTAAGTAATTCAATTTTAGCATTAAGTAAGCATAGTCATATACAATTACAGTTATAATTTTCAAACATACACTCTAATAAATGCTTTGGTTCCAGTTTTTTCTACTAATGTACTTATTGGAATGCAAGTTGCGCTAGTGGTATCACTTTCTCACGAAAATGTCTCACTTCCCATATTGTGTAACTGTATATAATACAAAAAAAAATGTCCACAAAGAAATGAGAAGTGAATACAAATGATTAAATGATGGAGACGCAGATAGAATTATCTGTTTCCAGTCCTGCCAACATTTCTAGATAGAATTTACCTGCTCATTACACAAAAATGGTACGTGGTATGAGGAACCAGTGATGTGTAATGACAGAGAATAAGTTCATATTTGTTTTAAACTGAAAAAACAACATTTTGCAAAAAAGTGTAGATAGAACCCTCAGGTTCTCACCTCACGATATGTAGACCACGTGCCTACTGCAGGTTTAAGGCGTTCATTGTGCTAAATCACCATATTGTCCATCACATGGTTCACATATGAAGCTTGGTTCTATTTATACGGCTGCGTGAATTCACAGAATTAATTTGCATGGCGGCATCGAAAATTCAATGTCATTCATGAAATATCTGCGCGTAGTTTGGGGAGAAAATCCAGACGTAGCCCGCTTCTGTGGTGTGGTGGTAGCATTCTACCACACATTCAAGAAAGCGGTATGAGTGAGCTATTCGGATAGTATTTTCCGGGGTTTTCCATTATCCTAACAGGACAAATGTCGGGAAACTTAAAACTATGTAACCAGGGCTCATTTTAGCATTGTTTCACCCATCTGATTCATTGTCCGATATTATAAGCGGACAAGGTTCAGCTTGGCATGTAATTTTTAGAAAGAGAAATAGGTATTCTCCATCTCTTTCCAAGCCACCCCCCTTTTATGCGAGCCAGAAACGGTAGACATACCAGTGGCGAGTGATCCTTCTCCATTGTCACATTGACTACCGATACTTCACTTGCAAGAGTTGTAACACCACTGATGCCTCCTTACCCTCATACCACCCCAGGTATTGGGTACACCATTTCATTGAAAGAAGGCTACAGCCCGTGCTAGACAAGGATAGTGCACAAAGTGCCATGTTAAATATTGTCCATTATACCTATTAGGTTAAAGAACATAAAACTAAATAAATAAGTAAATATCCGCTCAGGGAATAGAGGATTTTTAACCATACGGTGAACACGACGGAGTACCGACGTATTGTGGTGGATTTGCTGAGCAACTGAACGATGTAGAGCTGGGGAAACTATTTTAAACAAGACTAGAATTGCGCTCTACCAGGTGCATAAATGACGTAGTAAGTGGTAATATTAGTAGTAGTATTGGTAGCATTAGTAGTGAAAGAAACCTAATACAAAATACAATTACTTAAAAAATGTAATGACAAATTCAAACACCATTATCACCAAAAATTGTGATCATCAGTTTGGTTACTGTGATCAAAATAAAAATTGTAACTTTCAGTTCAAAATAATATTACTCGCGATCACTAGTGTCTTCGCTCTGAACTATAATATACTTTTGAGAAACTAACGTTCCGCAGATTGATAGAGATACCCTCTCTCAGTTTCAAGAAGGTTCAAAGTTCAACGCTTCCGGTTTCTACAGGAATCTAGTAAAACATATAAAACATCGCGATCGATGTAAGGTAACGCTCAATAGGTGTGCAACACATCTAAGGTGCAGTTAATGTAATAGGTTCTTAACTGACCAATTCTACCAGGAGACCTACCGAAATCTACTATTACTTATGATAGCATGAGGTAGTCGTACAACTACAAACAATACATATCAAATCAATCCATGCAACCAATTGAAAGTTTCTTTGACGACAAATAATTTCTAAGTACCAGTGACCGCTTAGATCTGCGGATTCGACAATGCCGGGCTTCTTTCTATGCCTCTACTTAAAAACCAGAGTTTACACCAAACGTCCCGGACATAGGGCTACCTGAAGTCCAAGATTGCAGAGTCCTCCAGCGAGTGGCCAGTAACGGCATGTGAAGTTGTGCCTTCTACAGGGTGGAGGACTTTTCAACATTTGCTCTAGAGCTAAGTAATCTCCTAAATATACTGTTAACAAAATGACAATTTAAGTATCCCACTTCTGACACCGCTGTAAAAAAAAACAAAAAAAAAAAAACATAAGTGTGACAAAATGAGAAAATCCACTCCAGTTACTATTCTATAACTTTGTCTTCTACAGTTTTGCACAAACACACAGTTTTCTTCTCGTGCTTAACACAGTCTACAGTATTTCGTAATACCACAACTCACAGCTGTATACTGCTCGTAATCTTGACATAGTCCTTTCAGTGTCTTTCTTCCCTCTCTCTGTCTCATATACACTCCTTCGACGATATAATCACTCGACACTCGTTAAATCTTCTTCACAACGACCGTGCCCTTGTCGCAGTGACAGACTCAAAACTGTAACTACAAGTCTCTCTCTCTCACTCTACTGTTTCCTCGCCTTTTTATATAGAGGGGATGACGTCACATGTATCTTTCTTGACTTCCACAAACATGCACCAACGATGACTTTCTCGAAAGCTTTCAAAACCCATTGTGTTGCCGCTTCCATGTTGCCAGTCACATGCTCACTCACGTGACTGGTGTGACAAGCGTGTGACTTTGAGCCTTTATTTGCTCGTCGGGCTGGTATATGGTGTGAAGTGGCTTAGCTCCGACAGTTCTTTGTTTTGCGACTCTACATTGGAGGTATAACAAATGGCAAGCATCATTCGTTTTGAAACGAAGAAAGACGTGTCAGTTTTATATAAATCACTTTGTAGAGCTTTATTGGAGCTGTTTTATGGTTTAAAAAAATCCAACTATTAACATCCCAAAAACAATAATTATAGGATTCACCAGGAATCTAAAAAATTTACTTACGATATCCCTAAGTTGCAGTTAATGGTGGGCATTACGTTGTTATAAATAAACTCAACTCTCGTTTGAAATATTATTGCATGCTGAGGCAGCTAACAAACGGATATCACTTTATGGAAAAAGCTGAATTTCTAATTTCAGTGGAACTTGCATAATTCGAAGCTGAAGGGGCAAGAAAAAGATTCAAAACATCGAATTCGAATTACAAAAGGACTTTGCGGTTGTCTTACTCTTTTTAGACTCTTCCCATTTTCACTCGAGGCATGGCTTAGAATTTTCTCCTTATTCCTCAGATAAGATGACCAAGTCTGCTGTGGTATCCCATACTTTTTCGCGATTTCAGACTTTTCAAACCCTTTTCAACTTCTGTAACGAAGACGACTTCTTCTGCAGAAATTACTGGACGCGGGGTATATTAAGTGACATAGTAGCACACACTGAGCAGCAGGAAGCTCAAGTGTGAACTCGGCGCACGTGTTTTAAACAATGGAAAGTGGAAGCAGGTGTAGAAGCCGGCAGCTGGAAATCTGTTCTCACTCCAAACTGCATTCCAATTGCATTTCGATAAAACAACCCGGAGCGATCACTTCTTTTGTAGGAACGCATGGATGAAGTTACCATATACAATTTCCGCGTTTAGATTCATTTTTGACTGTCATTTTTTAACAAAAACTTCGAATTAAAGAAAAATATATCGCTTTTATGTATACAAAATTCAAGGGACCAAGAAAAACCTTCGAGTGAACGATTACTAATTATAAATTATCCATATTTCACTGTGTATTAGGTTACATGAATACATAAAGAAAATCTAGTCCAAATTCTATTTATACTATCGCTTAAAGTATTAATTTTAAAAAGCCAAATCAGCAAAACCTGTTGGTTTAGGTGGCTCAGTTGGTTAGGCTTCCTACCACAGGGTTGCGCGTTCAAGCCCGGCCCATGGTTTCAAACCGATGGTCTTAAAAGTATTTAAAAACAATAGTCCTGTGTTAGTATTTAGGCAGTAAAAGAACTGCGGGACGAAATTTCGGCATACCTGCGAATTGACAATGTCAATTGACAGCAAAGTTGAGAACGTCGTTAACAAACAAATATTTGTTTAGCAAAACCTGATGATAAAATGATAATTTGGAAAGGAAATGTCATCAACATCACCATCGTCAAATTCATGGCTTGAGCCTGATGACCGTTCATTTCCCCCATTGGAAATGTATGACATGATCTCTCCAGCGTTGTTAGGTCTTCCAAAACTCCTATGGCCTAGAGGTTTATAATTTAATATCATTTTTGAAAATTTATCGTCGTTCATTCTTGTTACATCTTCAAACCAATCTATTTATTTGCCTTTATCTTACTGTTTAGTCTGAAATTGTTTAATTCGTTCCTTATAATTTCGCTCCTCTTTTGTCTCTTGATGTTACTCCTGCGAAACCGCAATGCGGCTAATTCTATGTTTCTCTCCTCCAATTTTGTGAAAGACCATGTTTCTGATCCATAAATCAACATTGGTACTACGATTGTTTCATAAAATTTTAATTTTGTTTAGCTTTTTTCATTCCCTAAACATATATCTACCTATTTATTACACCACATATAATCAAAATGTTCTAATTTATTTTCTATTTCCAGTTTATGCCTGTAAGTGATCATATTTCCTAAATATTTGCCACTTGTTCAATAATTTCTGTTCCAATTACAATATTTGTTAACTTCTGGTAAGGTCCAAGAAAAGCCTTAGAGTTTGTTTTCTGACATGATATTTTTAAGTTGTATTCTTTTATGCGTTGCCTTTTGCAATTGATTTTTTGAAGACACTATTATAACTTGGTCATCTGCAGATAATATAAATTTTCATTCTGTCATGAAACTTACTTCTAAAGAATTTTGCCATTTTCGATTGGCATCCTCCAAACATATATTAGACAGTAATGATGAGAGTGGGCAACCTTGTCTAACTCTGTTATTAATATACAGAAACATTTCAGCAATATCCTTTCCTTTATCCATTGGTATTCTTGTATTCTGATATAAAGTTTTAATTGCCTTTGTTGTACGCGCTGGATACCCTTTCTATTTTAGAATTTGTCTCAATACACATAGTAGCATGTTACCAAATGCTTGTTCATGGTCGATGATGAGTGCGTAACAGGAGGAGATAGCTTATTTTAGTGAGCTCCATGCCCCTCTGACTCGGAGGATAGTACCTGGAGTCCCTTGCCCAGGGTTACAGGAGAAGGCTGTAACGATCCGCAAGGCGACGTTAACCACTGCGGTTTAAAGAGCGGAAACAGCACCCCATTACATGTGAGAAGGAAACTCCGAAACAACATAGAAAGAGGACTTACTTAAGCCCAGTGAAGGCAATAATTTAAGGGCAGGAGGCTCCAATCGAAATCTGCCCGGCCTTACAGTGGTGGAGGTTGTCTTCCTGTTTAAGTGTCCCAAAGAACCCCATTCTTGAATCGCAATTGTTTAGACTTTAGTGACTACTAGAAAAAAAAAATGATGTGCTGCACTCACATGACACTTTCTGCTCTTGTACTTGCTATTCTTACTAACTCCCATTCCTCTACCTTCATGTTAGTCCAGATAAACATTTGCAGAAATAATCTTACTGGTAATTTGCTTGTCACTGCAAGGGGAATATGCGACTACAGTAAGCTTTGAGCGATAGTCTAATCTTCTAAAACTGGTCACTCTCTGAAAACTTTGAAATTCCCTTCTCTTTACACGGCCAAGAGATAAAATGTGAATAAAGGCCCTCTATTTTAAGTGTTGCAAAAGTCACACAAATAAAAAGGAACATTTCCGAAATGGTTCACTCCAAAACAAGATGCATTTGGACATAAACTGAGGTCTACATTTTTGAATACTAAGATTTGATCTATCTCTTTCGCTTTTCCAGTTACGTTTGCCAGGCTATAGCCAGAAAACTCAAAATATACATTTCATTTACCGCAAAAATATTGTTAACACATGGAATTTCAATCAAAATCTTTAGAGCCAATGTTGAGACAATGAAAATGTTCTAAACATTTCCATGTAAAACATAGTTTACGGTTGGGGAATTTTCTTCAAAATCTTCACGCCACTTCCTTGAAGAACATTAAACAAATACAAACTTTTGCGTTAACTGACTTTTCATTTTTGAGTTACGCTGTTCAAAGACAGACACCTTTTCACACAGATCATCTTCGTCTAAAAATGCTTCTTTTGGATTCAGCTGGCCTCAAAACACATTTCCAGAAAAATCTCGACATCGAAACTTTGGGTCGAATACAATACTTCCCCTACTTACTATACTTATGTAAAGAAAGTAAAAAAGTACTAAGAAACCAAATAATCAAACATTACTAATACGTTTTTAATTAGAAACTGGGACAGAGGGCATTATAAAATTATACTTCTGAAAGAAAAATTACAAGCAAATATCTGTCAACAAATATTAATCAGACGAGAAGTAGAAAACGAAAGACAAAAAGATAGGAATGAGGAATGGAAGAGAATAAAGAACTGTGTAAAAGGAGATGCAAGTATAACATTAAGGTAAACAATGAATATATTTGTGAATGGAGGAAACATTTAAGCATCTGGAATAATGAAATAGAAAAGGTCCTCAGAGGTACATAAACAGAAAGACTACAAAAATATTTTGATTAATACCAGAGCAAGCTAAACTCAACTATGCAGTCGCAGAAATATTGCAAACTTTTAACATGAAGAGCATTAGGGATAAACTCGAAAGCAAAGCGGAACACGAGACGTGATTTTGCTTTAAATTATTGCAGAATTTGTACAAATAGGGCAAATGATAACTCAAGAAGAATGTATAGAACCTCTTAAGAGCAACTACTTCAATTCCGAAGAGATAATCCTGGTAATTTGTAGAATACAACTGATAAACTTGCAAAAATATTGATTTAGTTATCTTAGTGAGCTAGGTGCAGTACTAAATATGTTAAAGATTAAACGTTTTGGTGACACTCTCGTTGGCTTACGATGAGGATCCCGACACAGAGTTAATGGCAAATTGTTCCTTCCAAAACCAAAGCGAACAGAAACATAACTACTAACGGCACAAATATGGTATACCAGGTGAGTCAGCCGCGCCTTATTTTTTTGGAAGGTAGGCCACCCATCTAACGGCAGTACGCCTTAGTCCACTTTTGCGCTTACTAAAATGTATTGCTTAAAGTTCTTAAAGAGAGGAATGCGCAAAATTGAGAGCAACAGCAGTTTAAGGGACAGAACGTACTCCTCGCTAAAGCACTCCTCAAAAACATACGACTCGTTTACCGAGGGCGAATTCCGGTTTCCAGCCGATTTTACAAACTTTTTATTAGAGTATACACAACAACGTAATTCAGTAAACGCCTCGAAAATATTGGACCTATCATATGGGTACGCTAACAACGTCAGCTAAAAAGAAAATAGTGGATTCTTGCACTTAGAGCAGGGGTTGGCTGCAAAAAATTACCAAAAATTTAGAGACACGGCTCATCCATCATGGACCTGTACAGTCAAAACGGGCATATTATTAAATAACAGTTTCTTTAAATTTTTGCGTGAACTACGCATCGTGCATTGCATAACAGCTTTTGCCATTTAAGTAATAATATTAAAATGCTCAGCAAATTATCAAAACTGTCTTAAAAGGCTAAATCAAGCCCGCAAATTCGCGAGGTGGCAAGGGCCTAGCGCCAGGCATGCAAGTTCTATTATTGAACGTGGTACGCGCTTTCAGCTGTTTCGAAATAGCTGAATAGGATTGTAATGGGACCTCTGCTCTAAGCCCCAATGTCATAGGTTCGAGTCTCAGTAGTGTAAATATTCTTTTAATTTTTTTTTTATTATGTTCATCAAAACTTGGAAACCGAATTCACAATAATCTAATTATAAAGTCCCTGAGCGTTTAGGACATTATAATTTAAATCGTTTTTGGTTGTCTGCATTTTGTAATTCAACAGGTGTAATGCCTTCTGCGCCATTGGACTGGCATGATGTATTGTGTTGTGAATGCCAACCCCGTGCGTTCTCCACACGTATGCTGTCGCACAATATTTTGTGCCAGTCTTTCATTGTGTATTCGACAGACGATTACGTAGATATGCTTCTGATCTACGGAGAAGTAAGAACAAATACACCGGAGAATATGTCTCGGGAGAGATGTCGGAATAGATGACAACCAACAGCAAACACCTTCCGGAATGTTGAAAGGCGAATACGTGTAACAGCATCACTTGCAAGAATGCGTCCTCATACACACGCACCAGCAACATCGGGTGTTAATGCAGAAGCAGTTTTGAATGCCGCCCAGAACAATCCGCATACTAGTACACGGGCAGTTGCTCAGAAGTTGAACATCAGCCAGGCTTCTGTATCTGAATATTGAACACTAATAAGTTCCATTCCTATGGTTTGCACCTACACCAAGCACTTCACGGGAGAGATTTCGAGCTCGAGTGATCTTTAGTAAATGGTTGCTGGAGCGAGTAGCAAGTGATGTGGAATTGGCATCCAGGATATTGTTTTCTGACGAATCAAGATTTCACAACAATGGAACTGGAAATCGTCACAATGTGCGCTATTGGAGTGTTGATAATCCTCATTGGGTAAGGGAGGCAGCATTTTAAGTGCAGTGAGCTGTAAATGTCTGTTGTGAAATCTTGGGAGACCACCTTATTGAACCAGTATTCTTCGAGGGGAATGTAACAGGAGCACGCTACCTGGAATTCCTCTGTAGCTCACCCCTTATTATTAGGGAATGTGCCACTGCAGGAGCGAATGACGATGTGGTTTCAACACGATGGCACTCCTCCGCATCGGTTGAGGGCCGTCTGCAATCACTTGAATGCTGCATATCCTGGTCATTGGATAGGAAGACAAGGACCAGTCCCCTGGCCTGCCAGATCACCTGATCTGACACTCCTTGAGTTCTTTCTCTGGGGTTATTTAAAAGAACGCATTTATGCAGAGGAGCTGGTCAATCCAGAAACCCTTCCTCAGCGTATTACAGTGGCTTGTAGATCTGTTCAACCCTGTGTATAAATGGTCCTTATTTCAATTGCACCTACCTATAGGTATGCTTAAACAGCTACCTAATTGTAGTTCTCCAATAAAGAAACATCAAACAATGCCATAAAACATAAATAAAGCAATAAAAATGAATATAATAACCGTTTTCAAAATAATAATTTGTAAATTGTGAGGATTGCACGGTAAAAAAAATTAGTACATGGAGGTGATTCGAACCACCTTCACAGCAGACAGATTACTTCGAAGTCTTGCGCCCATTCCAACTGAGCTACCTAGTAACGTGTGAGGTGAACATTCCGTTTAAGATGTAATACTCGCTGGTTCCAGTGAACATTTGCAGAATTGCAAACGTCAGTTGTGTAATTACGAATATACTAAACGCCGATGTGATAACATCTATATTAGCACTAAATTTCATCGAGTGTTAAACATCCATGTTAAATACGCGGGTAGAACCTAGTAATGGGGTCGATGTTTTCATGTTCGAGTATAAAATGCGGATTGCATAAAACTCGAGAATAAGGGGCAGCTGACTCACCTGGTATTAAGTTTAACATATAAATTACATATGTGCTGGCATTTTAAGCAGCAAAACAAAGTCAATAATACAATTACTATTGTAAGGAGAAAGAATAGTTTTCGAAAGGGAAGTTGCGGAGGGGGGGGGGGGTTAGCACCTCGACCGAAAAGCAATCTTTTGTGTCTAAGCCCATGACGGGGAACCCCCAGGGGAGGATGGATGAGGTGAATGGATCCTAAGGACGGTCGGAACATTGCCACGACAGAGCAGGTGGCAAGGTTCTTAGTTTCCCCAGTTAGAAGCACCCCGGTGGAGGCTGGCGGCTGGCTTAGCTCCCCTCCCCCCTCGGGTTATTTTATCATCTGTCGAACACATATATAGGATGTCTCTTGAATCATGTCTGCATTTGTATTGGTTCCTGATAACGAAAGTTCCTATTCTTCGCTAGCCAATTCGTTAACAATTTCTTACATGTCCACAAACATGTTTGTGCCTGATGCTCTTTGCATTTGTAGTTATACATATAGGAGGAGTAGCGATATCCAATCAACCGAAACAACCATTATCTACCCTGAATACGGTAAATTACTGACGTTACTATAAAAAGAAGTGGCCGATGTTAGAGCGTATATATGGATGTGCCAGTAGAGGTCTAGAGTCCCAAGCAAATACAGCTTAGAGGTAATGCACGCGCTTTGAGAACTGGTGAACTTGCGTTTAAACCTCGGCGACAGAATATACATTCTTCCCTCCCTTTATTTTGTTCCCTCTATTTTCATTTTCTACTTCGTATGTTTAATTTAAATTAGTATCGATTTTCCGCAACATTAGTTATGAATGGAGTATTAGATACTGGTGGCAAGCTCGATTTTTGTATCATTAGATTTCTTACTGTGTCAGTCACACAGTTATGTTTATTTCCATTCAGCACCGAATCAATATGTAGCCTAGAGCTACGCATTCCTTCATACTTCAGCAATGTCAGGGACAGTTGATAAACGTTCTGCTGTTCTCACCCTGGTTTCACGGGGTTATTCGACCACCAGAGCTGGTATAAGTCAAGCAAAATATAAAAATCCCGGTAAAAAATCAGAAAAGTTGCCGATTATAGAAGAGAACAAAATAATGAATATTGTCATATGTAAGGGATTTCAGAGATCAATCGGAAAAGAAGGATTAATTTTGGCAGTCACATAATACGGATGAACTTACAGGCATTGACCAACTGATTCTAGCCTGGTAAATATTATTTATTTATGCCAACAAACTTACTGCTGATGTTTCTAAACACACAAGCCGTGTGTGGGCAATGTTTAAGAGGTGGAATCAGGACTGAAATATTCAATGCCATAGTCGGGATTTGAACCACGGAGCTTCATCCGCTTATCGAGGTCCTGCTATAACCACTAAGCCAGTTGGCAAGTTGGCCGTTGTATCTTAGTGGTTAAAGCAGCCGCTCGATAAGCGAAATATCTGTGATTCAAATCCCGGTTATGGCATTGAAATTTTCAGTCCTGACTCCACCTCTTGATCTTTTCCTAGTTTGTAAATAAGAAAATCAAGGGGGTCTGGTTAGTTCAAGAGACTCAAAGAGACCTTATTGAGATTGGAATCACGCAAGAAGACATCCAGAAATGTGTTTCTTACCAGAGAATACTTCGAGCAGACCAATTCCAAGAAAATCTAGAGATTATAGAACACAAGAAGTGGAGTGCAAAAAGAAAAGAACTTCACCGAGAGTGGTTGAGGGGGTGGGGGTACTAGAGAAGAACTAAAGCTCATGGATGGAAACCGATGAAATAACGTCCAAAAAGAAATAATAATAATAATAATAATAATAATAATAATAATAATAATAATAATAATAATAATAATAATAATAATAATAACAACAACAATAATAACAACAACAATAATAACAACAACAATAATAACAACAACAATAATAACAACAACAATAATAACAACAACAATAATAACAACAACAATAATAACAACAACAATAATAACAACAACAATAATAACAACAACAATAATAACAACAACAATAATAACAACAACAATAATAACAACAACAATAATAACAACAACAATAATAACAACAACAATAATAACAACAACAATAATAACAACAACAATAATAATAACAACAATAATAATAACAACAATAATAATAACAACAATAATAATAACAACAATAATAATAACAACAATAATAATAACAACAATAATAATAACAACAATAATAATAACAACAATAATAACAACAATAATAACAACAATAATAACAATAATAATAACAATAATAATAACAATAATAACAACAATAATAACAACAATAATAACAACAATAACAATAACAATAACAATAACAATAACAATAACAATAACAATAACAATAACAATAACAATAACAATAACAATAATAATAATAATAATAATAATAATAATAATAATAATTATAATAATACCAATAAGAACCCTACAACTGACTGAAAGCTCGAGAAATTCTAGAGAATCCCCAAGTAATCTCAAGTGGAGGAAAGCACTTGAAAGAGCTCACGTGCTTGTGCTGCTTAGGAATATCAGATTCACTACCTCAATTCGGAAACTCTCTCCTTTCATGAGCAGCAGGGCGATCTACAACAATAATGCTTATGCTATTGATCGGCAGCTTTCACTTTTCGTAGAACACAATAAAACAGAATTTGCCGGAACATCAGTTCAGACTATAGGTGTATAATTCTTCAGAGTAACTGTCTAAGCAACGCAATTTAGCAGCATTCCTCTGCAGCAGCCTGTGTCAGTCAGAGGGAAGAAGAGGAGAGCTGGGAAGGAGAGAGATAGGGCGAGAGAGAGAGAGAGGGGGGGGGGGAGGGGGAAGAGTAACAATCTAAGCAACCTGCAGAGACGGCATCTAGCCTAGGACTTATGCCTGGATAACTGAAGGAGGACACTCGAAGCAAAAGCCCCTTCTCACAAAAGCAGTTGATTAAAGCAAGATAAACAAGTGAGAGTGTATAGCTATGTTTACCAAGGTTATAAAAGAAGTCACTTTCAGCTTCTAGGTATTCGTTGATGGGAAACATATCTGCTTCTATGAATATTTTGTGTATCAACCAGCGATTTTTCTACATATTTAGTTAAAAGTTCGAGTGAGGTAATTATCAAGATTATGCAATACGTCGGTATCTTGGAAGTCTGTTATTTGGTTTACTGAAAAGGTAACAAATTCTCTTCTCTTGGTTGGACGTTCTGGTTGATATTAGCGTAGGACAAAGATGGACTATATGAAGCGGTAAGCAATATTTTATTGTGAAGTTGCTATCTCCATGAACTAATTAGCACTGTGACAGCTAAAGAGGTTTCAAACTGAAGAACGCAATGTCTTGTCACAGTGGTATGCCTGCTCTACAACTTCTTTGGTAGTTGGAGGATTTGTTGTACTCAAAAAGAAAAGAAAAGAAAAAAAAAAAAAAAAAAAAAACAATTCTGAATTTTTAGGTAAAGTGCTTGCTTTAAGGTCTTCTGATCAGAAGCAACAAAATCGAAATGGTTGATTTGTTGGATTAAATACGAGTAAGGGTAAAGCACTGAAGAAGTTGAAGGATGAAGAAAATGGTTCTGGGCCCTCACTGTTCCACATTAAAATGTTGTGTCTAACAATATTTTTTAATCTTTCCCAAAGTGTTCTGGAGGTCATTAGTTATCCGGGATTGCACACGAATCTTGTTCTTTTTTAGGAAAGAGGAAAACCTATGGTGGCTTCCAGAGCTGGGGATAGCTACCACTGTGGAGTAGAGAGTGGTAAACCTGCGCCAGCCTTTGTAGGACAGAGGGTATCAGATGATTAAGAATTGTAGTTGTGTCTGAATTTGGCAGTTTCCTTTCGGGCATGTAAACAGTTATTCATTGAATCTCCGCGGGTAATATTTTGCGTATTTTGTTATGCGTTCGCTCGGTATGGAGAATTTGTATCAGTTGCAAGACGTGAATTGTTACCTGAAGCTGAAGCCCTACAGAGCCCTCTATATTTACGAACCGTTCAAAACACTACGTAATATCCTAGCGTGGGTGACACTCAAGCGAATGCCGATGTAATACGTATTTAGAAGGAACGCAAATACCTTTAGCTGCAAATATGATATCGTATGTCTTAGATGCTTTAATACACGAGGCGCATCCATTTATAGAAAAAAAATGCCATTTAATGGAAAGATTTATTAGAACACATACAGAAAATGTTGAGCTACTTTTCAACATATTCACCAACGAAGTTCAGACGCTTTTCATACAGACAGACAAAATTGTGTATCTTATATCGTAGAAGTCTGCCGCCAGGATTGGAGCCTCTGTGTGACAGATATCTCTGCCTGTCATTCTAAAAGTGCTGTAACTGACCGAAGAAGAATTTCTTGAGGTGTAGGAAAAGATAGAAAGCACTAGAAACAATGTCGTGAATGTTGGGTGGATGATTACACGACGATGTAGGATATATATAGTCCGGCTTTGATGTTGGAACATACCACTTCCTCTTGACATGTAATGTTAAACAACTAGAAAGATTGAAAAAAAGCCAACCATGAAAAAGGTTCACAATGAAGAAACATATAAAGTCCAGCTATTACAAGATAAAAGTATACGAAATCTGTACAAAAATAGATTATCTCAATATATGTTACAAAACGAAACAAGCACGGATATTGAAGAAGAATGGAATAACATAGTATGTGTAATAAAGAAAGCAGCATATGAAGTATTAGGAAGAATAAGAAAAAATCATAGAAAGGATTGAGAATATGGAACGATGAAATTAAAACGGCTATAGAAGAAAAGAAGGCTTACTTAAAATGCCTGCAAAAGAAAACAGAAGGATCAAAGATATCATATAATGAAAAAAGGAAAGAAGTTAAAAAGGTAGTAAGAAAAGCCCATCAAGACAGCTGGGACCGGTACGTATCTAATTTAGAACACGATTTACATGGTCGCCAATGGACAGCATATAGAATAATAAAACATTTAAATAAATCTGAGAAAGAAACAGCATATATACTCGTACAAACATCAATTACAGAGGAGCAATCGATTGAACATTTTAGGGAGCTAGAGTACAATGAAAATACAAAAGAAGAAGAACCAAGCCATCAAAATTTAAACGTAGACAAACTCCAAATGGAAGAACTAGAAGAATCCCTAAAATACACAAATAATAGAAGGGCTAGTGGCCCAGATGGGATAAACTCTGAATTAATCAAATACGCTGATGTGTTTTCTAAATTAAGATTTTTACACCTTCTTAATATGTGCTGGGAAAAACACAGCATGTTGAGGACACAGAGTAGCTGAGGACATCTACCGTCAGTGATTATAACCAAATAGTTGTTGTTAACGCCACCAGATGCGTTTTTGTTCTTGCTTTGTTTTGTGAAAATAAAGAGAGTTTAAGTATGGAGACCTAGCTGTTTGTGTACGTTATTTATACTACGACATACTGGTGCCGAAACTTAATTACTGTTCGAATCACGGATCACTACATCACGAAACGAAACATCTTGAAGATTTCAAGCAGAAAATACTAAGTTAAGGTGGCAGTGAAGTGCAGATTACTTGAAATAAGACACGGAACCTCACAACGCCACACGACGACACCATTTCAACACAACGGATAAGTACAACATTCCATAGTATACGGGTTGATTTGCATAACGCAGCAGCATGTTTGCAATAACACTTGCTACATTACTTTCATTGATTTGGTAGAATTGTGTATTATGTATGCTTGATAACCTCATCAGTTTCGAGTAGCCATTTTTTTTGCCATTGCCAACGCCATCTGGTTGCCTCTTGGAATAGCACAGAGCACAGCTGTTCTTTCAAGCTCGCCCCATCTCTCCAGCCATAAATCAAGACAAATCCACTTAGCTAACAGACCTATTCTTATTCACATAATGACGGACAAAGAACAAGAACTTAAGAAACTTAAACGAAAACGTACCACTCAGCGTAATAATTGTACACGGTTTGCAACATATTTAAATGGCAGTAATGACTCTACAGATCCAGCTGAGATCGAACACATCAGCGATCGTCTTCAGGATACTTTAAAAATGTTACTCACCTTAGATGACTATATTCATGACATGTTAACAGACGAAGAATACGAAGCAGACGCACAGACTTGCGAAGAATATTTAGACAGATCGAAGCGCGCACTTCAGCACGCCAAAACCCTCCTTACAAAGAAGAAAGACAAGCCTGGTGTGGTTTCTACTACTAATAACTATTCTGACGGTATACCCACGGTCATACAAGGGGTTAAACTACCCACAATACGGCTCGAACCCTTTTCCGGTGATATAGAAACTTGGTGCAGGTTCTGGGAACAGTTCCAGTCCTCAGTTGACAAGAACCCCACAATATCTGACATAAATAAGCACGTGTTTCTAAGAGGATACCTCGAAGGAGAGCCAAAGCGACTCATAGATGGCATAGCAGTGAGCGCAGATACCTATGAACAGACGAAAAAGATACTTGTAGCACGATACGGAGACAAGGATAGAATAATCCAGGCCCACCTTGACTTCCTGGAAAATTTAAGACCTGCTTTGTCGGAAAGTCCTCAAGAGTTGAACTCGACGTACGTGGAGTGTCATCGCAGAGTACAAGCCCTCATAGCCCTAGGGGAAGATGTAAACCTATACGGACGTATATTGGCTCCAAAAATCCTACGAGCTTTTCCAGCTGAAATTTGCAGACGCTGGCTAATACACGCAAAGCGAGAAAACATTAAAGAAGGTCACATGATGTCATTAATGGCGTTTCTCAATGAAGAGGTAGAGGGATCGCTAACGACTGAGAAGATCAGAGGAGAAACCACCACGTCCGCTCCATCCTTCTATACTCCGACAGCGGCCACTCTTCAAATTTCTGCAAAAAGGGGAAAATCAAAACCGAGATGGAAGAAAACCATAAATCCATTCTGCGTCTTTTGTGAAAATAAAGGCCACTGGGCCCAAGAATGTAAAGAAATAACCAACCTGGAAGACAGAATACAAAAGCTCAGACTTTCCACGCGATGTTTTCTTTGCCTTAACAGAGGACACACTGTCCACCAGTGCAACAAGAAAGGAAAAGTTTCTTGCTCAAATTGCAAGCAACTTCATCACATATCCGTCTGTAACGCCAATAACACGCCACCCACTACTGTCAGCAAAATTCAAGTGGCAATATCACATTTATCATTTCTCCAAACTGCTCGTGTGTGGATCAAAGGGCCCACGGGAATTTCTAAACTCACACGATGTATCCTGGATGCTGGAAGTCAATCCAGCTTCATTGCACAGGTTCTAGTAGACACTCTCAAACTAAACGTAACTGACAAGCGAGACCTATCGGTGAAATCATTTGAAGCAACGTCCACTGGTTCCCAACTACGACGGCTTGTTCAGTTTGACATTATCGGATTTTCAACAAGGAAAACCGTCACTCTCACGGCCTTTGAAAGTGACAACACTTATTCATCGCATCCAAGTGTCACCCAGGACTTCAGTAATCTAACGCTTGCTGATCCGGGAACTAACAACGAAGAACTTCCTATTGAGATATTAATAGGTGCTGACCATTACTGAAAGATAGTAAAAATGGAACAGCCAATGCCAATAACGCCTTCACTTGTACTGCTTCCTACAGTCTTCGGCTGGGTTCTGACAGGTAACCGGTCAGGAGCTTCAGTTAATCACGTTACGACCTACCACATCTCAACCACTGACTGCGAAATATCCGATGAATCCATGAGACAGTTCTGGGATCTGGAAACAATTGGTATTCGAGAGACACATGGCAGACAAATGTCCGGGAATGATGCAACTATCCTACATGAATTCCACAAAACATACTGTATCCAAGACGGTAGAAGAGTTGTATCACTTCCACGTAAAAAGGGCGTAATTTTGTCAAATAACCTGCCAATAGCTGAGAGAAGATTCTAGACTCTTGAGCACCGAATGCAACACGATTCGGTTTTCAAGGCAATGTACCACGCACACATGTTGGACTACATCGTAAAGGAACAAGTCGAAATAGCTCCAACGAACGAGACTCCCGGAAACGTCTTCTATCTACCACATCACGCAGTCAAGAAGCAAAAGAAAGATGGCACTAAATGGAGGATCGTGTTCGATGCCTCTTCTCATGAGCGAGGCCAACCGGCGTTGAACGACGCACTAGAAATGGGACCTAATCTCCTACCCGAAATCGTAGCGACGTTACTCAGATTCAGAGTGTATCCAACTGCCCTTGTCTGCGATGGCAGTCAAGCATTCTTACAGCTAACTCTACATGAGAACGATAGGGATCTAACAAGATTTCTATGGTACCGAGTGGAACCTCATGTTGATGGAATTACGCAGGCGAGCACGGACATTGTACCGTATCGCTTCAGACGATTGCCGTTTGGACTTACCAGTAGCCCGTTCCTCCTTTCGGCAACCTTGCGAGAACTTGCAGCCATGTATCATGAGAAGTACCCAACTGCAGCACAACTTCTAGACAGCTGTACCTTTATGGACGATTTTGCAGCCAGCGTAGATAATGATAACTTAGCAGTTACCGTTTATTATGAACTTATAGCTCTACTTCGACACATCAAACTCCCATTGTCGAAATGGTTTACGAATTCCCTACCACTCAGAGAAATATGGAGAGCAGAAGGTCAAGAGGTGAAATCAGAAACACGGGTTCTCGGTGTTAACTGGAATGCACAGTCGGACTTACTCTTTGCCACTCCAGAGGACATTACTCACGAACTAGTAGACAAACCAGCAACTAAACGCCTGCTTCTACGTGTTACAGCCAGATTTTATGACCCACTTGGTTTGTTTTCACCAGTACTGATCATCGGCAAGATTCTCTTTCAGGACACCTGGTGTAAGGGATTAAAATGGGATAGTATCTTACCAGTTGATCTTGGCCAGAGATGGCAAGCCTGGAATTCAAATCTGTCGTACTTGTCTTCTATTCAGGTTCCAAGATGGATTGGTGTATCCACATTAAGCGATAATCTGTCTGTCCATGTGTTTTGTGATGCTTCAGAAAGAGCATATGGCGCTGTAGTATACGTTCGGTCAACCACTGACAACACTTGCAATGTCAAACTTGTCTTCAGCAAAAATAGGTTATCACCTGTGAAGAGAGTAACACTTCCCAGACTGGAATTACTTGCAGCCTTGGTTGGATCACGTCTTCTTCGCTACTTCTGCAAGGAAACTGGAATTGATTCCTCTTGTGCCACCTTATGGAGCGACTCGGCCGTCACTTTGGGCTGGATTCGCAACAATCCAAATCGATGGAAAACCTTCGTTTGCAACCGTGTGACCGAAATTCATACGTATACTTTGTCTAGGCAATGGAGACACTGTCCCGGCATCGAGAATCCTGCAGACTACCTCTCAAGAGGACTACAAGCAAAAGAGCTGTCTTTGAAGGATTCATGGTGGAAGGGGCCTTCTTGGCTTGTCCAACATCCTAACTCGTGGCCTCGTGATATCACTGTGCCGGACACGGCTCTACCAGAAGAAAAGAAGATCTCTCAAATCCTTGTTGTTACAGCCCCAGAAACACTGTTCAGAGCGTCACGCTACAGTTCATACTGGAAAATATTACATCTCACCGCGTGGATTCTTCGCTTTGTAAGATGCATAAAAGAGAAAAGAAAGGGATGTGTCAACTATTTATCTGCAGAAGAAATAGAGACAGCAAGGATGTATTGGATACGTCAGGTGCAACGGGAATGCTTCGGTACTGAACTAGCATCCTTGAAGAAAAGTAAACCACTGCCGAAATCTTCCAAGATTTTTCGATTTAATCCCTTCCTGCGTGATGATATTCGCCTTGGGGGACGTCTACAATTCGCAGATCTGACAAATGATGAAAGACATCCAGTGCTTTTAGACGGATCACATGCATTCACATACCTTCTTATCAGACAGACTCACATCAGGCTTCATCACATGGGTGTTCGTGTAATACTAGAAGAGCTTCGCTCGGAATTTTGGATTTTGCGAGCTCGACAGGTGATCAAAAAGGTCTTGCATGAATGTCTACCATGCAAAATATCCCACAAGAAGAGGTGTGAAGAGATCGAAGCCCCATTGCCATTGGATCGTGTTCGTTCTACTCGACCATTTGCCGTGACTGGCATCGACTTTGCCGGCCCACTCTATATCAAATCGGGGAACGAGATGAAGAAAGCTTACATCGTTCTGTTTACATGTGCAACGGTACGAGCTATACACTTAGAACTGGCTACGGACCTATCTACTGACAAATTTTTAATGGCATTCCAGCGATTTGTGGGACGCCGAGGAGTACCACGAATCATATACTCTGACAACGCTCAAACTTTTCAAGCAGCAAATAGAGAGCTTCAACTGTCAAAAGTTCTCACCGATCCGAAGACGCATGAATATCTAGCGCATCACAACGTGACCTGGAAGTTCATAGCTCCACGGGCGGCTTGGTGGGGAGGATGGTGGGAAAGGATGATCGGTTCCACCAAACGCTGTCTCAGAAAGGTACTTGGTCGATCACAGGTCGATGAAGAGGGACTCAACACTGTTCTGATCAGCATCGAAGCCACCCTAAATTTACGTCCCATTGTACAAGACGGGAGCAACCTTGAAGCTCTTACACCTTCCCATTTCCTCAACGGAGAGAAACTCACGACCATTCCGAACGGACATGAGCCTGACGGAAGAAAAGATCTTACGAAGGAATTCCGAAAGAAGATGAAAATCTCCGAAGACTTCTGGCGAAGGTGGAAAAAGGAATACCTCCTGCAACTGCGGAGTTACCACGAGGTTAAGTGTCCAGCCGGCAAACATCCGAAACTGCGAGTTGGAGACGTCGCCCTCCTGCAAGAAGACGTCCTGCCCAGACACATGTGGAAGAGAGCCCGAGTCGACGAAGTACTACAAGGGAGAGATGGCCGAGTGAGGACAGCCATCCTGCGTCTACCCGATGGTACGAGGATCAGTCGACCGGTACAACTGGTGATTCCACTGGAAATCGACCGGGGTGGGGAGGATGTTGAGGACACAGAGTAGCTGAGGACATCTACCGTCAGTGATTATAACCAAATAGTTGTTGTTAACGCCACCAGATGCGTTTTTGTTCTTGCTTTGTTTTGTGAAAATAAAGAGAGTTTAAGTATGGAGACCTAGCTGTTTGTGTACGTTATTTATACTACGACACAGCATACCAACTACATGGCCACAAGAAGAAGTGAAACCAATTTATAAAAAAGCAGACCAAAATCAGCCATCAAAATACAGAGGTATTGACCCTTCTAAATAGTGCATATAAAATATATACTAGAATAATAGCCAGAAGAATACAAAAAATAATTTAAAATAAATTAGGAGAAGAGCAGAACGGGTTCCGAAAAGGGAGATCTTGTACAGATGGAGTATTTTCTATAAAACAAATCATAGAAAAAAGAAGAGAAAGAAATAAGGAGACACATCTATAATTCATAGATTTAGAAAACGCGTTTGATAGAGTAAATAGAGAACTGCTATGGAATACCTTGGAAAACAAAGGTATCCCTAATCAAATAATAGAAACTGTTAAGAGCTTATACTATGAGACAAATGTGTGTATAGACCCCTTGCTAACTAGAAACAGTAAAAAGTTTTTTAAAATAAACCAAGGAGTGAGACAAGGGTGTACTTTATCACGTATTTTATTTAATATCTATATTGACGACATTCTAATTGAATGGAAAAACCATTTTAATAAGGAAGGAATATTAATTGACAATAAGGGTGGAATAAATGCCCTGTTATTCGCTGACGATGTCTTACTAATGGCAGAATCTGAAAGACATCTACAAATGTTAGCTTATAAGTTCCAAGTGGTGGCCAATAGATATAACTACAAAATATTAGTAAGTAAATCAAAAGCAATGGCATTCATAGGTAAATATGGAATAAGAACTAAAATTGTTTTGTAAAATAAAATAGTGGAACAAGTAACACACTTTAAGTATTTAGGGTGCGATATTACATACAAAGAAGATAAAGATATAGAAAACAAAATATATAAATTCCAGGCTATATGTGGAACCATTAAAAGAACTTTAGGTCAGAAAACAAGAAAAGACTCCAAACTTAAACTATATAAAACATTGACTGTTCCTTCTTTGTTATATGGAAGTGAAAGTTGGATAATAAAAGCAAAGGATAGTAGTAGAATACAAGCAGTGGAAATGTTATTTCTGCGGAATGTGAAGGGATGCACAAGAGCAGATAGAATAAGAAATGAGTCAATAAGAGAAGAACTAAATATTTATAAATTAGAAGACAAAATTAAAACAAAAATAAGAAATGGACAGAACATTTAATGAGGATGAGTGAAGAAAGGATACCTAAGAGAACCTTCCTATACAACCCAAGAGGAGCACGAGATGTTGGCCGACCTCGCATAAGATGGACTCCACTGATGACTTCGCCGGAACGGGCTGCATAGCCTAAGCCATGAAGAAGAAGAAGAAGAAGAAGAAGAAGAAGAAGAAGAAGAAGAAGAAGAAGAAGAAGAAGCAGAAGAAAAAGAAGCAGAAGAAGAAGAAGCAGAAGAAGAAGAAGCAGAAGAAGAAGAAGCAGAAGAAGAAGAAGAAGATATAGTCCTTGGGCTGTGTGTAGCCGAGCGTTATCGTGCAGCAAGATAACACTAGTACTAAGCATCCCGTGCCGCTTGTTCTGAATGTAGCTATGTGTTTGAATGTGTTTCAACAAGTTTACATGAGGTCCGTGAACATTGAATATGTCAACAGAAAGGTACAGCTTAGTATAAAAACACATTATACTCAGGCAGAAAAAACAAAACAGGGATACAGTTGGGATACTCTATCTTCAACCACTACCACGATGGTAGTGGGAACTCCAGAAATTCTGTTAGCGCATGTCTTATGCCTCATCATTGCTTATTCATGTAAGCTCAGTTGCTTTACGCGATATACGACTTGCTACCTGTTGGACAAGTGGAAAACTGGCTTTGTGGATGCACCTTGTAATATAACTGAGCTACAGCCACCATTAGAAGAGGTGATGACTATTATTTTGAAATATCTCACAACATTTCTTCAGAGGTCAAATATGTCGGAAACACAAGTCAAATCTTAAAACTTAGTTAATCCAAAAGTCGAAGTGCCTATAAAGCGTTTTGAATTTGTTTGTACCTAATTACTTAACAGAGCATAAAAGTTAGAAAAATCAAACCAAAATGGTATATTTATAACTAACAGGCCTACTCTCAACATTACACAGGTTTCTAGCTCAAATGGCGGTTTAATTAATGTTATACATTCCCTCCTCCCACTTTTTTATGTTAACCTCCTTCTATGTATTGTCATATCTGACGATGAATGAATGAGATAGGTAAAATAGGTAAAATTATGCTCAAATGAGCCCGAGGTCCATAGAGCTCTAAATGTGCCCAACATTCATCTTCTCAGGATAAGGGAAAACCTCGAAAGGAAATCGTATCCGCATATCTCACCGTAACCGAGATTGGAACTCGCGACCTCTTGAATTTGGTGGATTTGGCAGTAAATGTGGCAACCACAGAACCCAGTATTACTATCTCTCGTATTAGTTCGGAAGACTTTAGGCAGCGCTTTCATGCTGGCACGGAGAGTGGTCAGCTCTCCCCGGTAATTAGCTTAGAGAAGTGAAAGAACTTCCGATAAACTGGGTAACTTCTCGCGTATTTTGGTAGTGAGGAGGTTAACTTAGCTCAGTTGCAAATTGGCAACTACAATTTTTCGCATGGTTACCTATTTAAACGGGACCCTGCACCTCTATGTCCGCTGTGCGACAACCTTTTGTCAGTCCGTTACATGCTGCTAGTGTTCCTCTCTAGCGCAACTTCGAGACTCTGTGAGGCTGCCTGCCAGACTTGCAGAGGTCTTAGCGGACGACAAAACAGCGGTCGAAAGAGTTTTTAGGTTTTTAACGGAGTACATGAGTTTGAGGATTTGAAGCTTTATATAGCTAATTTTTATACTCTTTTGACACATTTATAATTTTCTTTTAATTTCGGCTTTTGCCACTGTTTTGTATACCTATGTATTTTCCTTCTTTAGTAGTAATTTTATTTTTCATTGAAGTTTATATCTGGCTATTGCCATGAGCTGATTTTTAAGGGCGCTGATGACCACAAAGTTGAGCACCCACCCCCTCCCCCGGCCTCTTGAACGTGAGGTAGATACGCTACCACCACACTGCAGAGATGGGCTGCCCTCCCCCACTCCTTGTAAAGTAATTCTACAACTAATTGGCTGCCCATAGTCGCAGCTGCAGCATTTTAAGCTCAAATGCTAATTTAATTCATTGTGTTTACTTCCTTTTTTTTTTTTTTTTTTTTTTTTTTTTTTTTTTTTTGTGTGAAAATATTATGCAACGAAAATGATGAATGACCTATTTTAACAGTTATATTCCTTCATAATTGTAATTTCTGACACCTTCTGTTCATAATAACGGATGAAAACTACCCATATTTTAACATGAAAAGCTGTCAAACATCGGTTGAAGTTCACCTTCTTAGCAGCTCTAAGAAAGTAAACTTCCACCAATGGACAGTCTTCCAAGTTCTGGAAATGCTTCATAGCTTTGGCGATAGTAAAATAATTATCCTTCTTTGTGTTCAACATTTCTTTGCCATCACTTTGTTTATCATTAACCTACTGCAAAAATGAAAATTAGTGTCTGTAGCTTCGAAATATTTGTTTCCTTTTTATGGAGCCAGCGAATCTCCATTTAAGCTTCAAGAATCGTTTAGCAAACGTGAAAATGTGTAGTATACAGTTTCCCCATTATCCATACCGAGATGTTCTACCTCTTAAGAGAATGTTTAAAATCCGGACAAAGAAAATTTTCCAGAGTGGAAATTCTTCTAATCGGCACATGGGTAGCCACTCAAAACAACAGAGTACACAAGTACAATATTTGTTCGCAAAAAGCTTTGCAACTATAAATTTGCCACCGCATTCTTGTATGCTTCACTACTATTTCTGATCTTCTTTGAGAGATTCTTCTCCCACTTTTCAGTATTTCTACTTTCTTTTCTTGAATTTAGAGTACTGTTTTCACCAAACTCCTGCTCAATGTCGCCATATTTTCCAGCTAGTCACGTGACTGTGACAGCAGAGCAAGATACGCTGTTGTATTTGACCCGCAATGACTCTGAGCAGAAGCGAAAGCTCGTTACGATGGTTATTTTACGGATTCGTGAACTCATTACTGAGAAATTGTGGGAATGGACCACTTTACTATATGACGCACAGCTTCAAACTGCAACTTTAGATGACCATCTCATTTTTCGTTGCGGATGGAGATGGTCCACTGACACATTAGAGTGGTAAGAACTATAGTGAGAAAAGAGCCATTTCTT
The DNA here is from genome assembly GCA_030765045.1 of Tenodera sinensis. Taxonomy (NCBI): domain Eukaryota; kingdom Metazoa; phylum Arthropoda; class Insecta; order Mantodea; family Mantidae; genus Tenodera; species Tenodera sinensis. The sequence goes on from CM060967.1 coordinate 73,691,140, forward strand.
AAAACTGGAGAAAATGAAAGTCAAAGTTTCCTCAATGTCATAATTTATTGAACAACCTTTCATATTATAAACTGTCATCATGGCAATCTAAAATATATTGGCTAACTGATACTAACACAGCATTAATCTAATTTAAATGCAAAATTAGGTTTCATTGTTACTTATTTAGAGCTGTTTTACGTTGGTTAAAGTTGGCCCATTGCCTCAAAAAGAATCTAAGTAGGCCATTTCCAAACATCTAATGAAAGTCCTGTTGATTATCACTATTACCTTCTAAAATCATGATTCAGAGAGGAAAAAAATATTAGCATTGGCATGAGATCATCATTTGCCTTTTTAGTGGAACGAAAGCAGTAAATGAAGTTGGTGGATCCCACATTAGTGATATTGAAGACAAAACTTTAACTGACCATCCACATCTAAGCGTTAGTAAAGTGTCAATAAACAATACTCCATGCACCTCAGGCAGCATTTTGTGTAAGCCCTCTGAAACAATTCAAAATGTAACTATAGAGGCAACAGAAAGCTCCCTGAAATATAGACAGCCTAGACTGCTGTTCATGTGTGATGCAACGGAGGAGGAACAAGTGGCTCTAATAGATATTATAACGACGAGAAATACTAATTATACATCGTGAGGTAAACAATTAATAGTGATTTTTTGTGATCCTCATAAAAGGAACGATATTGTCAGTGACATTAATTGGGATCAGCCAAGTGTAACGAGTTTAGAAAACAATATTGACTTTTCACAATTGTTGGCTGTGCCTAGCAATTTTGTTCTTTAGCGTTGAAGTCCGCCATGGCCTGCCCACTCGTCCGATCTTACAGTTTCCGATTTCTTCTTGTGGAAATTTTTGAAAGAGAAAGTCTTTAATAGGTGTCTTGCAACTGTACCAGTACTGAAAGAAGCCATTACTGAAGAAATAGTGGCCATAGATGGAGACCTGCTGCATCGTGTGTTTCCATTCCGTTTGCCGGAATGCCTGAACTTTAATGGAGCCATCTTAAAAATGTAATATTCAAACAATAATTCCATAACATGAGGTAAATAAACGGCATGTTCTATACTTTCAATTGGTAGAGTTATGTTCCTCTCCTGTGTGGGTAATATGTATTAGCCTCCAAAACTAGGGAACTTGCTATGCCCCACCCGACGCATCAGATTTTGGTTTCAGGCACTAGCTTGTAAGTCCTAGGGGGTGTAAGTCCTACGAAAGGGGAAGGTAATCAGGAAAAAAAGGAGAGGAAGAAGACGAAGAAGAAGAGGAAGAGGAAAGGACAAGCGGAACTGAATATTAAAATTGTTGCAAATATTCCAATAATCATATGTGCTCACTAAAATTTTAATCGCCTTTAAAGTTATTTGCACTGCATTTTAGTAGTGTTTTACCACTTTAGACAATATTTGCGGCCTTAGAAAGCTAATGAGACCACAGAGTAGAATAAATATATATATTCTTCGAAACTCCTCCGTAAAATATTATCACGTCCGTCCACGGCAGTGGCGGTAGCAGCAATACAATAAAGGACGATCGGGCGGCTGTCCACTCTACTGGTGCGCCACGTAACAAAGGTGCTCATAGTCAAATTTCCCCACTACTCACGCGTGCAAACACGTGACTAACAAAAATCGAACCGCAAACCCAAAGGTTTCCAGACTATTCAAGAAGTGTCCGGTGACCAGCTTGATTGTAGAAGTTCTAGAAAAGTCCCTGTTACCTGATTCTCGCTACAGACTCTCAGTGACGCACAAGTGGCGCACTTGGCACTTGGCTCACAGAGTGGGCGTGGTCCCACGCGGACTGTTAACATCTTACACGTGGTTCACCCCGTCCTAGAAACACTGTAAGATCCCAAAGTCCACGAGCAACAAAACCTTGTGGAAACAATTACTCCTACTATACTGCACAGATAAAGTTGCAAAAGCGGCTAGGTGCTGTGCAGTGAAGCTGTACGACCTGCTCTAGAATGCTCGAATGTTGTTAGAGGAGCTACGCTTACAGGCATGAGCTTGTCAGTGTGTGAGTAAGTGCAAGACAGTTCTGTGTGTGCGTGTGTGCGTGTGTGTGTGCGTGTGTGCGTGTGTGTGTGTGTGGTACGGTCGTCGTGAATTATACGTCGCATCGAATTGCAAAAGTCTTAACAGTGTCAAGTGATTTTATTGTCAGAGTTAGTGTATCAGAGACAAAGAAAATAAGAAAGACAGTGAAAGGAGTGAGTCAAGACTACGAGAAGTTGAGAGTTTTAATATCACGAATGTATTAACGTCAATCAAAGAGAACTGTTCATTTGTGCAAAAGTTTTAGAAAAAAATAAAGGGAGAAGAAGTAACTGGACTATTTTTATCAGTTTGTCACAAAATATTTTCTCAATATGTTAATCGTCATCTACGGTCTGTATGTGACGTCGCTGGCATCGCGGACATCTGATTTGTCTTTGGATCCAGCTGGATATTGTAAAGAATCTGCTGGAATTCTTATAAACTGCACTATGGATATGCAGCTGGAGTTTATGGCCAATTAGTTGCATTCTGATAAACTTCAGATACTCCTTTTTACTTGTTGGAAGTCTTAGAGAGAACTCAAAAGTGCAGAGATTTCACCCAAAGGGAACAGAACCACTCAGATTTATTGGTATCTCCAAAGAAAGAGCGGAGAAGCAGTCCTCTGTTCCCCTTGGCTTCAATCACGGCAGTTCGAAATGAATAAAGGAGCCTGAAATGTTGAAAGCGTGCAGTCCACATGGAACGTCCGAGAAGAGAAACGGGCTTCTCTCTTCCTCCGAAACATAAGAAAGAAAGGAAGGAGGAAATAGGATTTGAATCTACATCCCCAGCTCACCCCCATCTTGCGTACGTCAACCTCTTCGTTATCCTCTTTCTTTTCCAATATTCTCTTCTATATCCTTAATCCGGATAGAGAACTGCATCAGAAGCATAAATTTCTCTCTTTTGTGTAAAATAGCAGGGAACTTTTGAGGCGATAAAACGATTTCTTCTTCTAATATATAACGAACCTGCATTTGCTGGTTTGGGCAATATTCTGTACTTGGTCTTAAATCTTTAATTTCTAACATAGCAGGCCGTTATACACACTGCAAGCTATTGAGCATTTTTATGAAACTGCACTGATTCCCATGCCAACTATAGTGTGTTCCATATAAATCTCAACCACATTAATGGGCTATAACCCTTGAACCAGTAATAGGACACATGTGCAACCTTGGGAGCAAGTAATACACAATTGAGAGATTAAATTGGTTATTGTTGCTGAGAGAAAATGCTGGATGTGTCCTCTACAGGCACCCATATCTGCACTCATTTCACAATATGTTTTGATGTTCTAGAAAGGCCATAAGGTGTGTTCCTATACATTGTAATTTTAAGATAATCCCATACTTACAAGTCCGGCATGGTTAATCAGGCAATCTTGTGGGCCACAGGCCTTTGAGATTGTTCTATTATCAAAGACACTTGTTACAAATCACATGGAGAATTTAGATTTTGATATGTAGCTCCATCTTGCTGGAAAAAACCTTCTGTCAAATCGATATCACCCAGCTGCTCTACAAATTTATTGAATATTCTTGCATAAAATGCAATATCTACAGTCGTATTAAACAACAATCCTCTGATACCGAAATTTATGGCTATTTTAAAAAGATTTATTAAAATAAAAGGAAAAGACAAGCATTTAATAACTATTGTAATGATTTTAAATTAATACTAATGAATATAGGGAGAAAGCGAACAAAAATAGGAGTAACGTCATAATTGGGAGTAGCTAAACCAACGCACTTTTCATATAGCGTCGCGTCTGTTCTCTCTATCAACGGACACTGTTTGTACGTCTCTCTAGGGTGACGTACGCGCATATCATTACATCAAAGTACTTAAAATTCAACGGATATGTGGTGACCTAAAAGTTTATTTGTATCTACAATTAGTGTTGGTTGCCGAAGTAATTCTACTATAGTACCTATACTGATAGTAGACAGACTCAAACATTCAATGACATGACCGGGATTTGAACCACGGATCTACTGACTGCTCTAACCACGGTAACTGGTAGATCCGTGGCTCAAATCTCGGTCGTGGTATTGAACTTTTCAGTTTCACTCTACCCTTTTCAATCCTGTTCTACACATGGCTATTGTGTGTAAGAACGATTAGTTGTATTTCTATGCGATTTAAAATAAGCTTAATATGTACGTAAATGTTTCATGTTTCGGGATACGCATCTGTGTAAAAAGGCTAAAAATGTCAAAAATTGCCAAAAATTGATTTTTATTTTATCAAATAGTATAAACATTCTGCTTTATTTTGATATGCTTTTTATAGCCTTACGGCCTTTCTAACTATGTCACGGGGCCATCTAACTGATTGCCTGTAAGTGGTCGTATCCATTTAAATCAATACAGTTTCATTATCCTTGCTACCACTTCAAACTTAGTTTTCTCATGTTTTTATTTTTAGCACTGTTTACTCTTTACAATGCTCCACACGATGCAATTTTCAGTACTTATGCATGCAATTTGGTGTACCTGCTTAGAAATAACATTAAAAAGAAATGTTGAGATAATTTTTTCATAATGTGAATAACTGCTGAGTAATTAAATATTAAAGTTTACATTTCCAAATTTAAATGAAAAAAAATAATGAATTTAAACTTTAAAATTTATTTTTATCCAAATTAATTACAAGATTAAGAAATTATCTCATCAATTTGCTAACATTCTATTACAGGACATAACTGAAAATTATCAAGTTTTTCAAATCAAAATTGCATCATGGGGAACCATTTATACAAATATTAAAAAAATATATAATAAAATATTAATATGTTATCAACCAATCTGACTAAATGTATGAAATTTAGCACAGTTACTCCTCACTATACATTGATTGTTGTGTTAAAATTTCAAATCAATCCAATTAAAACTGTATATTTTCAAAATTTCACAGATGGGTATCCTTCAGAGCTGTTCATGTGTCAGCGTTTTTGAATCTCAGTTGTCACATTGATTGAATTTTAAAGCAGAAGCAACGTCATATGCGCGCATATACCAATACAGAATACAAAGGTCTCGTCACACTTTCAACCCCGTCTAAACATCACCATGATCATCGTCACCACCATCTTTGAAGACCTGAGTTTATCCCAGTTCTCTTCATATTCCCCCAGTTCTGTTTTCTTCTGATCTTAATACACCTACTTTTAGTATTTATTCTTCTTTCATTCTATCTACATGTTGCTTCAGTTTGACTAAACAATTTATGATAAATTCGTTTACTTACAAATGCAACATTAGCTACACCTAGTTTATTATTCTGTTTTAAGTTAAGCAACTAAGTCATTCGTTATATTTGCTAACTCAAGTGCTGCGCATAGGTGATGTACAGGACGACCCATACAAAGTGTTGCAGGTTAATATGTCTTAAACAACCACAAGAAACCAAATGTCAAGAATTCCAAATCTTGTATGAGGAAGGGGCCTTCCAAATTGTGATATGGGAAATATTTTCTTGGGGTTTCTTACGAGGCACAAGACCCTTACCTCAGGCTTTTAAAGGACACTATGTTATTTTTTTGTATATTCTGATTCCCCACAGTGAAGTAAGTTTTATTAAAACATTACTTTTCTATAATGAATTGTTGAGCTGTTACAGGATGTTTTCTTTGAAGTACCTATAAATTAGTAGAAAACAGTACTAACAAATAATAATAATAATAATAATAATAATAATAATAATAATAATAATAATAATAATAATAATAATAATAATAATAATAATAATAATAATAATAATAATAATAATAATAATAATAATAATAATAATAATAATAATAATAATAATAATAATAATAATAATAATAATAATCCTAATAATAATAATAATCCTAATAATAATAATCGTAACAATAATAATAATAATCGTAATAATAATAATAATAATAATAATAATAATAATAATAATAATAATAATCGTAATAATAATAATAATCGTAATAATAATAATAATCGTAATAATAATAATAATCGTAATAATAATAATAATCGTAATAATAATAATAATCGTAATAATAATAATAATCGTAATAATAATAATAATCGTAATAATAATAATAATCGTAATAATAATAATAATCGTAATAATAATAATAATAATAACAACAATAATAATAACAACAATAATAATAACAACAATAATAATAACAACAATAATAATAACAACAATAATAATAACAACAACAATAATAACAACAACAATAACAACAACAACAACAACAACAACAACAACAATAATAATAATAATAATAATAATAATAATAATAATAATAATAATAATAATAATAACAATAATATAATGATAATAATAATGATAATGATAGTGATGATAATGATGATAATGATAATGATAATAAATAATAATATAATAATAATAATAATAATAATAATAATAATAGTAATAATAATAATAATAATAATAATAGTAATAATAATAATAATAATAATAATAATAATAATAATAATAATAATAATAATAGTAATAATACTAGTAATTCTAATAATAATAATATTTTTTTAGTCTGATGATCCTGGTCAAGGGATTAGGACAAAATCATTTATTGTATGGTCATCGGCCCTTGACACGTGAGTAAATTTTTAGGTCAATTAGACGACTCTAAGCTGGTGAACATTACGTCGAAGAATTCCGTTGCATTGATAACTTTAGCTCAGCTATCTTTTCTATCCTGATAATCTTGGTCAGGAATTAGGACACAGTCGTGATATTATTGTATGCTCATCGGACGTTCAAACGTGTGCAAGTCAATGAGACGACTCTAAGTTGATGAAAATTACGTCGAAAGATTCCGTTATAATACTCATGTTCCTGTTCAGGACATTAGGACAAAATCATGACGTTGTTGTATTGTCATCGGTCCTTCACACGCGTGCACATTCTTAAGTCAATCACACGATTCTAAGTTGGTGAAGATTATATCGAAGAATGTCATTTCATTGTCAAATTTAGCTAAGTAATTTTCTTCCCTGATGGTCCTGGTAAGGACACTAGGACAAAGTCATGATGCTATTGTATTGCTATCGGTCCTTGACACGTGTGCAAATGCAAGTTAATCAGACTAGTCTAAATTGGTAAAAAATTACGTCGAAGGATTCAGTTACATTGATAAATTTAGCTAAGCAAATTTTTACGTCCTGAGGATCCCGGTTTGGACATAGGACAAAGTCATGATATTATTATATTGCCATCGCACACGTGTGCAGATTTTCAAGTCAATCAGATGACCAAGTTGGTGAAAATTGTGTCAGAAGATTCCGTTAGATACATAAAATGCATATATACAGGTGAAGCTAGTAAAAGTGCGTTAAAAGGTTAAAATACTTTTTCAAATATTAGACTTGTAAATAATTCTGTGAAAATACACATCACCTCCTTTTTATCCAGTGGGCATGGCCTTTTGTGATTTGTAACCATCTGCAATTATTTTCTGCCTTAAAAGACTTCTTTGCCCTTACCACAAAAAAATTACATATTGCAATTGACATCGAAGTATTCATTTTGCACTATTCCTATTCATTCCACGTTTTTTCTAATTTTCACTAGAGTTGTTTCTTCAATAAAATGATACTGTAATTTTGGAAAGAAAGCGTTCCAAGTCTAAATTCAGGATACCTTTTCAAAATTACAGATATGACTAAAAGAAAACCTGGATAAAACCAGGGGGAGGACGACCCTGACGTGATAATATGGTCTCTTTGGGGCTAAGTCACCTACCTGTATCTATTCAAAAATAATAACAAGCACGGGTATCCTGTGTGTCTACATATACGTAATGAATGCACTGAACTTACTGACAACCTTCTTCCCCATTTATTTTGTAAGAGTTACTGAGTATCAACTTAATTTCAGCACCCTTTCAACATTTACATTTACTTTTTACTTTCTCCACTGGTAAGTAGGGGAAGTCTTGTATTTAACCCTAAAATTCGATGTTGAGATTTCACCGGAAATATATGTTTTGAGATCCCTGAATAAAAAAAAAAAGCATTTTATGAAAGAGGTGCGTGTGTGTGAGTGTGAGTGTGTGTGTGTGAGTGTGTGTGTGTGTGAGTGTGTGTGTGTGTGTGTGTGTGTGTGTGTGTGAGTGTGTGTGTCTCTGTCTATCAGTCTCAGTCTGTGTGTCAGATTGTCTGTGAACAGATAACTCAAACACGAAAAGTAGGTTAAAAACCAAAGTTGGTATTTACTTTTAATGTCTTTCAAGGATGCGACAGGAAGATTTTGAAGAAGATAGCCCAACCCTAAACTACCCTTTAGATGGACAATTTTTCGAAACATTTGATTTTCTTGTAAATGGCTCTAACGATTTTGATTCAAATGTCACATGTTTGAGATATTTTTATGCCAAATGAAATATATATTGTGAATTTTCTGGCTATAGCCCCTGTAGCCGCATTTACTTTGGACGACTTTCGCATAACTGGTAAACCGTTAAGAGAGACCAAATCATACTATACAAAATTGAACATCTCGCTAAAATACGCAATTTATGTCTAAATAAATTTTCTTGTAGGGTGAACTATTTCGGAGAAAATTCCTTGTTATGTGTTTGAGTTTCGGAAAACTTAAAGCTTTCGTGAAATGGAACATCGTTGTTCATTTTTTACTTTCTCCACTGGTAAGTAGGGGAAGTATTGTATTCCACCTAAAAATTAGATGTCGATATTTCACCGGAAATATGTTTTGAGACCTCCTGAATCCGAAAAAAAAAAAAAGCATTTATAGAAAAAGTTCCGTGTCTGTGTCTGTCTGTGTGTCTGTGGACAGTATAACTCAAAAACGAAAAGTCGTTTAAAAACCAAAGTTGGTATTTAAGTTTAATGTCTTTCAAGGATGCGGATCGAAGATTTTGAAGAAAATAGCCCCACCCAAAACTACCCTTTACATGGAAAATGTTTCGAAAATTTTTATTTTCTTGAAAATAGCTCTAACGATTTTGATTAAAATATCATATGTTTGAAATATTTTTATGGCAATTAAAATGTATATCTTGAATTTTCTGGCTATAGCCCCTGTAGTCTTATTTACTCTGGGCGACTTTTGCATAACTGGTAAACCGTTGGAGATAGATCAAATCATACTATACAAAAAATGTAGTTCTTGCTAAAATACACAATATGTCGAAATAAATTTTCTTGTAGGGTGAACCATTTCGGAGACATTCCTATGTGTGTGAGTTTCGGAAAACTTAAAACTTCGTGAAAGTGAACATCGTTGTTCATTTGTTTTGTATGGTAAGTGTGCAAAGAGAACGGAATCTCAAAACTTTAAAAGATTTCACTATCGCTCAAAGGCTACTGTATTCTAATATTCCCCTTGTACCTACAAGGAAATAAGCAATGAAATAATCTGTACAAGTGTTTATCTTCACACGAAGAAGATGTAGGAATAAGAGGTTGTATGAATGGTTAATACAAGGGTACAGAAGTTCTTCAGATTCTTAGCTATTCCTTTCCCAGAGGAACGCCCATTTTTTTTTTTTTTTTTTTTTACTGAGCGGTAAGAAAGCCTTACCTTATGTTATTATACCAACAGCTCTAAAGCGGTATGCATGAGATGCTATGTACGTATATGGCCACAATTATGTCAAAGATTCGCTGCGTAGCTGTATAACATCTCAGAAGATATTAGTTTTACGATCCTCATTCATGTGGCTTTTCTTTGTTCCGGTTCTCGTTTTTAATGCACATAACGTATTCTAGAAATAATCGAATCCTGTATAAGAACATTACTTTGGTAATTGTTAGATAATGTCGTACAAGTGTTATACTTTAGATTAATTTTATATTTTATGAATGAGTATATACTTATTTTCACGCTTAACACAACTTCATGAATGTACAAACACAGACAAAGTAATCATCATGTTTATAATTACATTAACAGCAGCAGTAGACATAAATTGTAATCTTGTACGTAATTGGCATATTTACAAGGCTTCCTTACACACAACGACGGGTAACGGTTTGATGAAGCTGCCACAACTAGAGTTGTAAATTACAGTAGACTATAATAAGTAAGTGTACTTTTTCTGATAGAATTGATCATTTAGGAACCTCTCGCGTTACTTTTACGTTAGGTGTGTTGCATACCTTTCGGGCGTTACCTCATATCGATCGCATTATTTACGTTTTTTGATCATGTTTTACTAGACTCCTCTTGAAACAGAAAGCGTTTGAATTTTGAACCCTCTCGAAACTGAGAAAGGGTATATAAAGGGCCGCTTAAGCCACGGAACATTACTGACTTCAAAACATTTGTAAGTTCAACCAAGAGAACTAAGTATACTACAGTTCAGGTAGAAGACACTCATAGTTCCCACTTTTTAAACGAAAAAGTACAATTTTTTTTAGTTAAATGACCAAAGTCATGATCACAGTTTTTGGTGATCATTATGTTTGAATTTCTCATTAAATTCTTTAATTCGTTAAGGTATGTGTTATGCTTCGTTTCTTAGCAATGTTACCAATGCTACTGGCAATCCTGCCGTTTACTGCGTCATTTGTGTACTGTACTAAAAGTACTAAACCATAGTTTTGGTAGAGCGCAATTCTAACTACAACTCTTCACATTCCCCTCTTTACACCATTCATCAATTACATCTTAAATCTCCTAACTTTCTTACTGCTCCAATCCACTTCTCCCTTACATTTCACAAATAGTCTCCACTCTTTTTAATCCTTTTGGTCCTATATGAGTTAACATTTTCAGCGATAAAACTAATTTCTGTAATTTTTGTCATATGCTTCACATAATCTTCCTCTGTTTCCTCCCACCATCACACGCAAATAAACAGCAAAACATTCCTCCAAGCTCCCTTCAAACATCTCTTAAAACCTTTTGAAAACGTTCCTGAACTCATCCACGCCAGGTTCTCCCGTCCTCGTTTATTACAACAATCCAAATATCTTTTTTCTTCCCCTAAATCGTTTTTAATTTATATACGTATTTTAAGGACTCTTATTTCTAAAACTGACCTTCCATGTGTTTGATTCTTTGCTTAACTTCCTTCACAATCCTACTCTTATCTTCAAATTTCCAGTTTTTCGCAAACCAATATCTTGTAAAGTATGCTAAATATTATCGGCACAGCGATTATGTCTCACTGCTTCAATATGAGATATCATATACTGTTTGAGAAGGTTAAAATCTCTAAATTCCATACTCCTGTGATTTATTTTAAAATGCTGTCTAAGGCCAAACTTTTCCTATCCACATTTCCCAATGCTACTCCATACACTGAAGGTTTAGCCAAATCAACATGTTTGTGAAAAACATTCTCTGAATAAAATATATTTTCAATCATCTCTCTGAAGGTTCTCACAATTCTTCTTCTTCTTCCAAATAACATTCTAATGAACCAACTTACTGACTTATACTCATTTAGAATTTTATTGAAACATGTACTTTAGTAACAATAGTCTTTACGTATGGCCACACACTCTACTTCATGACTTCACTACCAAATAACCAAATTCTTTAACCACTTTCAATGACTACGCGTTCATAACTGTGGTTCATCTGTTTATAATTTGCCTCATTTTTCAAGCGCAACTGTTCTCGACTGCACAACATTTAACCTACAAGCTTTTATAGCTCCGTTAAGTCCAATTACCTATAGTAATACATTTTATATATTATACCAGCACGATATCCGCAACGCAAATGCCTTAAAAAGTGTACGAAACAGAACGTGTAAGGTCTCTTCGACATAGAAGCATTACCAGCACCATAATTATACTTATAGAAAGCAAATATACTGCAGAAATGGTATAAAATAAAATATAATAAAGAGGAAAGATTTTATCCTCTTCTCTTACATAGATAATAACTTTGCTTTGCATCAGAACACAACGAACCAGAAACGTTCTAATGGTCCCCAAAAGTGGTTACGTAAATGGATAAGAAAATCGGTAAATACATGTAGGAAAAATCAGGTTCAGAAGTCTTAGATGCAAGGGGAAAGCGAAGATCAAGCATAAGTGTGTATAATAAACACTGAAACAGATAATTAAGCAGAAGAACAAAGTCAATTTCAAGTATTGAGATAAAAATAAATAAAACTAAGCATGTTGGCAGTGGTACAAAAGTGAATTAGTAAAACGAAGAGAGAATCCTAAGAAAGATATTCAATATCAAATAACATGATCTACAAAATTTACAAAATCATTGTAAATGTGGTGGATAATTCGATAATATTTATTCCAACAATTCTAATTATACAAATACAACTACGTCAGTCAGCAGCTACTCCAACTCGAGTAAATGCTAATTCACATACGTGTTGGCTCTAGCCATTCATCAGACAATACACAGAACCATAGCAATAATTGCTATGGTAATTATTACAAACATTTCCGAAAGTCTCACCTTTCAAACTGTTCTGTTCACTAACCATTTCCATCGGCTTCTTACACTCCATAACATTATAAAAAGTATTACACCGAATAAACATTAAGATGTAAATATTTTATGAACGATTGGCCCTTTACAGTTGAAAAAATATAAAATGCCCAGTACATAATCTTGCTTCACATTTAGCTCTATGCGATTCGCCCTAAATCTATTTATATTTGTTTCCCTTGAGAGCATTCAGGTCACGATTTGAAGCTGCCGACTTCGCTAATCCTGTAACACACCATCGTACCACATTCCCGTAAAGGACTTCATTAGTCGGTAGGCAGGAGAGAGGGTATCACAAGTAATTGTTTCACATGTCGTAAAGCTCCACTGCGAACCGAAACAGGCAATCAACTTCCAACTGTCTCTAATCCCATTCGCTCTAAATTTCCCCTCATCGTTCCTACCTTCTCTTTACCTAGGCAGAAGTACTGCACTCCATCAAAAACTGTACGTACAGATTTAAGCGAAAGTACGCTTTAGTACTCACAGAATCAATAAACGACCGTAAGCAGTGAAAGAAATGTGAATGTAATAAGGCATTGTGATGCCGGCCGCGGCGCACAAGAAACAACACTCGGGTTGAGCTACCTCGCAACAAATACCAGGAGCAGTGCGAATCAAAGGCGCTTAAGATCAAGCTGTCCCACACCACTCACACGAACAAACACCTGGCAACAGCCAGAGCCGCAGAACCAAAAGGGTTTTTTCTAGACTGTTGTGGCTGCCGGCAAATTCCAGGACAGGCGAGGTTCAGGAAAGGTACCCGCTATGTAATACTCCCTGTGTAAGGAGGCGAGGCAACGAGAGGAGCAGTAGTTAATTGTTACAGAAGTTAGTCTTTAATACTAGTGTGTGTGTGTGTGTGTGTATGTGTGTGAGACTGTGTGTGTTTGTCAGCAGCGTACATACGGTCGTCCTGAGAGAACAAGTGCGTCGTGAAGGAAGATAGCGAAACAGTTAATGAGTGTAGAGTGATCGTGTCGTCAGAGTTAGTTATTGTGAGGCAGAGAGAGAATTGAAGGACAGGCGATTGTGAGTTAAGGATATGAGAAGAAAATAGTTGTGAACTGTAATATCATGAGGGGCTGAAGACTGCGTTAACGCCACTAAAAGAGAATTGTGTTGTTTTGCATTCAGTTACAAGAAAATAGCTACAAAGAGAGTAACTGGACTAGACTTTTGTCACAATTATCATTTTGTTACAGCATTTTGATATACCTATAATGCGCTTAACTGCAACGAAATGTGCAACAGGAGTATTTCTGAAACAGTTATTTCGATTAACAAAAAATACATGTAATAATAATAGTTGAGCCCTTCGAGTAGTTGAATATGTTATCCTCCTGTATTGCCTTATAAATAACACCATTGACTTAATGCACATTATAATCGCGTTGGCCACCGGCAAGCAGTAATATTTTATACCACAGCGCCGCGATGCAACACACGATATAGGCTGCTTAGAAAAACGGCGTTCGACGCAATTTCCTTAAGCGTATATAAAATTTGCCGGTAATTCTCGAAGATAAGCCAGCCTGCACGAGTTCAGACTCAGTTTTGTGCACTTGTCTTGCGTTATGATGCAGCAGGAAGTTGTAGACTTGTAATAATTTGTGCTTCGCTAACAGTTCTAGATATAGAACGCAACTGGACCTGTCATTTTGTTACACTATATTTTCATAGCGACTAACACAAGCATTGAAAACAGCTAACAGACATAAAAGCTAACAATAAGAGATTGACACCCGCAATCTGGTGATAGCAAATCAAATCTCCCACATTCATCGATAATTTTAATGCGGACAGTTTAGTGCGAACTGGTAAAAAATTACATTTTGCTTTTTGTCTTAAAAATGTTCCAAAGTTTCCTGGGAAACTGATATATAATTTATTCAGTTTGTATAATTATTACCATTTTAAGGAGCATGCTGGTTTTTGAATTTAGACACGTCATTTCGCCACCCCCTTAATGTGCTCCCTTCGTCGAATTTAATGGCCAAGGAGCAACACAAGCCTAAACAAATGAGACCAAAGAGAAGTCGGTGACAAACATTGGTTGTTATTCCTTGTTCGTGGGATAAGAGTTTCATTGCTTGTTGCTATATAAACTATCAGTGCCTCGAGTATTTTACCATTATCAAGTTGGTGTTGGTGTATGTTCATTGAGTGAAAGTTAAGAATATTGAGCTTGGGTTGGTGGGCCACATATTGCTACGTAGAACTTTCTTTAAATGGCTGCCGTCTACGGGAGTCAGTCAACAGAAGAGAATCCCCAAACAAATGTAAGTAATGACACAGTGACACCAACCTACTCAGCAGTAACCTAAACTAAACCTAATAGAGAGCAGGATATTGTTATTGAAGCCCACGATGGAATAGTAATAAGGGATTACTTTAATGCAATTGGTGAAATTACAGATCCTTCCAACATACGTTTGTCTTCTCGCACTTCTAATGCTAGACTTTGCATGTATTTGGCCAGTAAACAAATTGCTGACGAGGTAAGTTCTAAAACACAACGATAACAGTTAACAATGCATCTCTAGAAGTAGAACTTTAATTTCCAAGAATAACGGTTATTCTTTGTAATGTATGTCCTGGAATCCCAAACTCTGCAATTGAAACCGAATTAAGCAAGTATGACGTTACCCCAGCTTCTTCAGTAGAGCAGGAATGTCCATCCCAGGTTGCACTCACATAATGACTTTTAGAAGACAAACCCATGTGAAACCTGAAGAATTCGACAAATTGCCGGATAACCTTGAAATCCAATTTGATATACTAACTTCCAATAACGCTAATTATTTCCTATGTAAGATGGATGGCCATCGTGGAAAACAATGCAAAAGTTTCCCTGAAGGTGCCCCTAATCAAGAACCCTGCAAAGAAACTATTTCTTCTTTGTATAAATGTAATGAGGAAAAGTTTCCTCCACCAAAAGCAGCAAATACTACTCGCCCAACTGCACAATCATCTATCCAGCCTAAACATGATACAAAAATACCTAAACAAAAGCTATAGCATACATCTGTGCAATCTTCAGGAATTGAAGGACCCCTTTCAACTGATGCATCATTAGATCAGGTGCCGATCGTTCTTCAGATTGTACTGACGACGCGGTTAAAGAAGACACTATCGGTGAAGGCCGCGAAGAGGAGAACATAGCTAAGCATATATCTAAAAGAACAAACTAGTCAGCAGTAAGCGAATTGCTCTCTGTTGTCCAGAAAATTATGAACGATCCACCGGAGAATTGTGTCCTCGCTATGAATTTAGAAGCTTTATGGAAAATACAGTAGGAGCTGATGACAGAATCCATAGCACTTGAACACACCAAGGATCTAGAAGGTCTAGTAGTAATGATGACGAAATTATACCCCAAATATACGGACCGGGCCATTAAAAGTATAATCTCTGTATTGAGAAGAATTGTTCGCGATTACAGAAGGCATTCTAAATGTATTGCAATCTAAGGAATATACCTACTATTTAATCTCCACCGATTCGCTGAGAACTCTCTAGTTCAATAAATACAAATACCTACTATATTCGGACAATCGAACAAAACAGGCAATACCTTCACACGGGGAATATCGGGAAACGATCAAGCTGACTGCAGCTAAAGCACCTTCAGCAACCCTTCACTGACCTCACAATAAACACTCCTCCTCATTATATTATAAAATACATCAAACAGAAAATTAAAATTTTTTAGAAAATGCCGTGGCTTAGTAACCCAAACACCATATTACATGAAAGTCCCCATACATCAGTGAAAGCATATCCATACGCAGACCTCAATTGCCGATACCAAGATGCCATCACGAGAATGAGAACTGACCATAGTAGAACATGTCCTCACTGAATGTCCCCAGCATGTAAACCTGGGGCCAACATACGAAATAACAACAGAAATTTTAGAAGTCCTTAATGATGTAATACATGCCACAAACGTAATAAACTTTTCAGAACAAATATCCACACTAAATCAATTGTAAAAAGTGAAACATTTTAATTCTAACCAGTTGCAAAATTTAAATATATATCACATCTATGTTAAATTTACTGTCTCTTATTAACGATATTTGAATCTTGCTATTCATATATTGTTATATATAGCAGTTAATATTCATGTATCGCATGTAGCAGAATCTAAAGTCGCGATAAAACCAAGTAGTCAAAGCGACCTATAAATAAGGATTTAATATATAAAATTACAGTAATGATAATAAAAAGGACACAAGTAGAGAAACAGCTGAAGGACCTATGTGAGAATAATGACTATGATCCTGGAAAGTTTTGAGATATGCTTGCAGAACATCACAGAGCTTCAAATAATTTTTTATCAATATGTAAATTTAACGTGCAAAGATAATTTTTTCTCAGAATCTAAATATTAATCATATAGGCTTGAAATGTTGTATACTTCTTTGTCGCTCACAGACATACACCCACACAAACACACACACACACACACCTACACCCACACATCTATATATAGAGGATGGAAGAGAAGTCATTAAATTCCTTTTAATATGTGCTTCATAGAAGTATTACAAATTAAAAGGTCTAATGGCATTTTGTTCTTTAAACTGCCGATTTCGAAAAAAATAAATGGTTTTTGTTCCATACTGGTTGGGTAATTCCACAAGAATGTACGACGATAACAGTTTGTTACTTGTAAGATACGAAGAGTAACTTATTTCTGAGATAGTTTTGGTAGTAATTATGGGAACATCACACAGGGTTTCGAAATATTTAATCACGTGACGTGAAAGAATATTCCTAACAGCTCATTCACATCTGAAATAACTCAACAACGCTGTGTTGACGTTGGTCAGGGAATTGACGTGGTTTCTGGATCTAAACGGGACGGGCACTGTCGCTTTCGTGTAATGTTTCCAGAGCTAACGCTTTTGATTGGCCTACACTCGCACAGTAAACACGGAAGTACATGGCAGCGTATGTGTTTATGTTCTCAAGACGTTGTGTTACACCCACTCTATCTGCAGTGTTGTCAGCTTGTTTTCAATCAAACTAAAATATGTCTACAGGAAACGTAAGATACAAACACCGAGATCTACTTACCACTAGTTTAAGTAATTAATGTAATGACTTCCCTTCCACCCGGTATATATAGTCATCTACGAAGCAGGATTTTTAAACTCAGAGGTTATTAAACTTATGTAAAAACTGAAAACCTGTTGTAAAATTGCTAAAAAATTCTATACTTCTTTACAATTTAGTAATCATTTTTTCAGACTTAACCAATTCATAGCATTTGATCCGAAATGTTGTAGATGTAGAAAAGAGGATACGAATGTTTCTCGTTTATTATGTGTTTGTGATGTGCCCATAGTCCTTACAGTGAAACACTTTAATTGTGAAAGCATCCAATTGCACTAGTTTCAAGGAATAAAAGGCTAAGAAACTTCTAAACTTTGTGAAGGAGACTGAGATCTTGGCTATTTAAAGCAAGAAAGCACAATAGACCTATAACCTATATAACCTATAATTGGTTCTTCCGAAAAAGATTTTCAGGCAAGACATTTCCCTCGCTTATAAAAACAAAGGATTAATATAATCACCTGTACACATAAACAGTATACCACATCTGCTGTTTTTGGATTGCAAACTATCCTTGACTGCTGCATTAAACCTGAACATTTGAATCCCACTGAAATAGATAAAGTTGAATACAAGGATCCAAAAGTACTTCTTCCAGTGGAAAAGATGTATTATGGTGCCAAAGCTCAAATATGTCTGACAAAACATCCCTGCCCGATAAATATGTACAAGTTTTCAAATTACACTGTGTTGATTCTTACGTTGAGTCAGTTCGTGAATAACTAAGTCGTTTTTACTTTCTCTACTGGTAAGTAGGGGAAGTATTGTATTCCACCCAAAAATTCGATGTCGAGATTTCACCAAAAATATGTTTTGAGACGTCCTGAATCTAAAAAAAAGCATTTTTAGAAAAAAGCCCGTGTGTGAGTCTGTGTGTCTGTGTGTCAGTCTGTGGACAGCATAACTCAAAAACGAAAAGTCGCTTAAAAACCAAAGTTGATATTTAAGTTTAATGTCTTTCAATGATGCGACATGAAGATTTTGAAGAAAATAGCCCCACCCTAAACTACCCTTTACATGGAACATTTTTCGAAAATTTTGATTTTCTTGAAAATGGCTCTAACAATATTAATTAAAATGTCCTACGTGTGAAATATTTTTATGACAAATGAGATATATATCTTGAATTTTCTGGCTGTAGCCCCTGTAGTCATATTTACTCTGGACGACTTTTGCATAACCGGTAAACCGTTAGAGATAGACCAAATTATACTGTACAAAAATGTAGGCCTTACTAAAATACACAATTTATGTCGGAATAAATTTTCTTGTAAGGTGAACCATTTTGGAGATATTCATTGTTATATGTGTGAGTTTCAGGAAACAACTTTCCTGAAATGGATCATCGTTGTTCATTTTTTATATATGTTAAGCGTGCAAAGAGAACAGAATCTCAAAGCTTTAAAACATTTGACTATCGCACAAAACCTACTGTATTCTAGCATTCCCCTTGAACCTACAAGGAAATAAGCAATAAGATAATTTGTACAAATGTATATCTCATCACGAAGAAGGTAGAGGCATAAGAGTTTGTAAGAATGGGTAGTAAAAGAGCAGAGAAAGTCATGTGAGTGCAACACATCACATTTTTCATTAAGTGACCTTCTTCTTACAATGTCACAAAGACGCCTAAATTCATAACACATTTAGGAAGCACGATTCTTAAAATAATGGGGAAAGTCAGTTTCGCGAACTAGGAGTCTTCGCGAGGGTATATGGTTGCAAGAAAGCAAACTAATCTGTGCATAACAACAATATATGTGCCGCGGAAATTAACGTTTACAGGAGAAATTAATTCAGAGTTCATTATTTCACCAATGTTCTACAGCCCACGAGATAAGAGTCGTAACCGAGGCAAACGCTCTCAACTAACAATTATCCAGCCACACATTGTATTACTTTACATTCTCCTCTCCCTCCCGCCCCCCTCTCTCTCTCTTATATTATTTGAGGAAAACATAATGTATCATATACTAAATGTTAGGCAACGGTTTTGTCGTCACCATTGCAGGGATTACGTCCCTATCTAAGAACAAATTAGTCATTGGTCATTGGATTGGAACTTTGTTTCTGTGTTGATACAAATGTATATAGCTGGTTTATCTCACGCAAATGATAACACAATAAGCCTAATGGTCACTATTAACAGAGGCAGTGTTTATCCATTGATTTTTGTTTGTTTGTTAAATGTATGGTCTACCATAAACGGGCTGGTACCTAATGTGACATGTAGTGAAATAAATTTGGTACATTTTGCTCTTATTCTTACTATAACTGTGATTGCGGTTTTTGTAATTCAGTCTTATTGTCTCATAATATTTCATATGGTAATTTTAGGCAACAGCTATCTTGTTTGCACTTCCTAAGGTACATATTCACGTTGGGAACAAAAATCTATATTTTTAATCAGAACTCATTAAAGGTTTTGTTAATGATTGCCATGATAAACTAGAGATATTTACACTACCAACAGATTTTTTTTGTTGTTG
Source organism: Tenodera sinensis (assembly GCA_030765045.1). Taxonomy (NCBI): domain Eukaryota; kingdom Metazoa; phylum Arthropoda; class Insecta; order Mantodea; family Mantidae; genus Tenodera; species Tenodera sinensis. The sequence goes on from CM060967.1 coordinate 73,711,249, forward strand.
TTTTTTTTTTTTTTTTTTTTTTTTTTTTGATAAGCATGAAAATTTGATTTTTTTTTTCAAATTCTGTTGCTCCTATAAAATATAGATATTTCAGGCTTTGATACACCACTATGTTTCTCTGAACAAGCACAGTGATTTTAATCTCAAATATGTCAAGTAAACTTGACATTTAAAAACTTATAAATGTTAAATAGCAGAATTGCTCGTTTTACGTACTGAGTTTTTTTAAATGCCTAAAAAGTTTTTGTTATTTATGCTAAGAATGTAGCTGTCAATTCACATCATTTTTTGTCTAATAAGGTTCAAAATAATATATGAATAAGGTGTGTAGCTTACTTTTAAGAGGACTTCCTTAGGATTGAAAAAGGTAACCATGTTGAAAATTGTAGTTTCGAGAAGTATTGAAAACAAATTTCTGTAATCTTATGTCCTGAAACCGAAATTATAATGTGGATATATGTAATTTGATAATAGAAAGAAACAAAAGGAGATTCTAATCGATAGTTAAGGGGAAGACGTAATAAAGCTGAATAGATTAAAGCCTCATGAATGGAAGCCTAGGCAGATTTAAATAAGTGATAAGGTTACAATTGTTGTATGTGCAAAGCCCGAACGATTCCGCGGGCTGATTCGTATCTTTCTATGACATGGTCAATAGCTGGCCAATGGAAATCGCTTCCTTCATGTCTCCTACGCAAACACGTGCAACGCAATTCACATTCGTCTTGAATCGAGCAGAGAGCGCACGTGCAATTTGTGATTTGTACGTAAGCTGGCGCGTATACATTTTTCGGCGGTTGCCAAAGGGTAACAAAGTTCAAGTATTATAAAGTTGCAGTTAAAGTTAGAAAGCTATATTCTATTTAGATATCGTCTGCAGTTCTCTACAAATCTGGAAATGTGCAAATAAAGTCAAATGTTTGTTAATTCTTCGTTTGGTTCCATTCCTACTACAACTCACGCATAACCTGCAGATTAGGACCTCTTGCTAGAGCTAGTCAGATACCGGGTCACCAAACACAGGATAGGAGATATCCTGGCGACGAGATATTTTTAGATCTTAAAGACATCAAATAGAGGGGAGAGGATTATGCGTCAGTCCCCATGACTGTATAACTTGTTAAATAAAAAGCACTTCTCATAATTGGTATGCAAACTATATATTTTTAAAACTAGAAAGTCAGGGCTACCATATGACATACAAATAAAAAAAAATTGACAGTTTTGGGTAAACTCGCCATTTGCAATGGAGGATGTAGCTTAACAGACTTACTCTCTGATTTACTTAAATAATTCGAACTGAGAATGAAGTACTCTTGGAATTGCTTATCCAATTTCTAAAGCACGATTGCCTTACACTTTCCGAAAGTCACGAAAACCTCATAACCGCTGGGTTGATAGTGAGATGTCCTTGTGTTGCATCCTGCCTGAGGTTGTAGAGCAAGAAACAGTTTAGATTAAGTTAATAAGGCTAAACATAAAATATTGCACTTAGGTATATAGTGCAACTATGTTTATCATTTCAGGCTATGCCTGAACTGGAGGAACATTGCAGAAAATCAAGTAGAACTTCAGTTGATTAACGACACAGCCTTTATGAAAAGAAACAATATTTTTGTGATAGAATATGTAATAGACCCAAAACGCATTATATCCGACTTGGAAAACAAAGAGATACGGGTCGATAAAATGTTTCGTAAACAATCACGAGATAATTGAAAGTAAACTTTGGATGAGTGATGATGCTCTCACAAAAGCGCAAAAGACTGAAAGATGCCTTTCAATGGCTGCTGGCTTTAGCAAACACGAGGAAATATTAAATTGTTTTACCTTTGTTCTCAGTAAAAATAATATACCTGCACGTCCACACTGAGACTGCGCTTTGTATGTTTATTAACTGATACGTGCGAAAACCATGGACTACTGAAACACCATTTCTGTTTCCTTGCCACTAAAACGTACTAACATACTTTTGTATACAATTACACAAATTTTACAAAAAAATCTGTCATTGGTAACGCCACAACAATAGTGTTGTACAACTCTTTTTACTGTCTCTACTAAGTATCAAGTATTGTATTCTACCGAAGAATTCGATATCAAGATGTTACTGGAAACATGTTTTGAGTGAAAAAAAAGAAAGAAAACAAAAAGTGTTTTTAGAAAGAGGTTTGTGTGTGTTTGCCTATGTGCCCTGGGCATGTGTGTGCGTGAGTGAGTGTGTGTGTGTGTGTGTGTGTCTGTGTGTGTGTGTGTGTGTGTGTGTGTGTGTCTGTGTGTCTGTGTGTCTGTGTGTCTGTGTGTCTGTGTGTCTGTGAACAGCATAACCCAAAAACGTAAAGTCGTTTAAAAAGAAAAGTTGGTATTTAAGTTTAATGTGTTTCAGAGATGCAACACGAAAGATTTGGAAGAATATTCCTCAAAATAACCTTTACATGGAAAATTTTTCTAAAACTATGGCTCTAAAACTTGGTTAATATGCCGCATGTTTAGGACATTTTTAGGCAAATGAAATATATAGTTTGAATTTCCTGGCTGTAACTCATGTAGTCCTGTTCACTCTTGATGAATTTTGCATAACTGGTTAACCGTAAGAGATAGACTACAACAAATGTAGATGTGTATAAGACACACAGTTTAAGTGAAATGGTTCTCTTTGTGAAGTGGTCAATTTCAGAGACATTTCTTGTTATTTATCAGAATATTGCAATACATTGGACTATTCTGAAATGGGAAGTTTTTTATTCATTTTGTATCTCTTGGTCATGCAAAGAGAACGGAATTCCAAACTCATATAGCGAACACTCTTAAACATTTAACTATCACTTATTTCCCTTGCACGTACAAGAAAATTAGTAATTACATTACTTTCTTCAAAGGTGTATCTCGATTAACACAAATAGAAGAATAAGTCTTTGTAAGAATAGTTTGCGGAAGAGAAAGTCATGTGAGTTCAACACATCAGATTTTTACCACTAGTTCTTAGTAACGTCAACTTTTCTGTTTGCATCCGTTATATGGTCATACAGTAATAATGCTGACATGATTCTGGGAAATAGACACCAGTTGGAAGATGTGGGCAGACGGAACCTGTGGCCAATGATGGAGAACAACTTGCATTAAACTTTTATAAGAAATTTGGAAGTAATGAAGGGAAAAATGTCTTGATTCATGGCGCACTACTCGTCAGTTATTAGTATTACCGTTATTATTATTATTATTATTATTATTATTATTATTATTATTATTATTATTATTATTATTATTATTATTATTATTATTATTATTATTATTATTATTATTATTATTATTATTATTATTATTATTATTATTATTATTATTATTATTATTATTATTATTATTATTATTATTATTATTATTATTATTATTATTATTATTAATTATTATTATTATTATTATTATCATTATTATTATCATTATTATTATCATTATTATTATCATTACTATCATTACTATCATTACTATCATTACTATCATTACTATCATTACTATCATTACTATCATTACTATCATTACTATCATTACTATCATTACTATCATTACTATCATTACTATCATTACTATCATTACTATCATTACTATCATTACTATCATTACTATCATTACTATCATTACTATCATTATTATCATTATTATCATTATTATCATTATTATCATTATTATCATTATTATCATTATTATCATTATTATCATTATTATCATTATTATCATTATTATCATTATTATCATTATTATCATTATTATCATTATTATCATTATTATCATTATTATCATTATTATCATTATTATCATTATTATCATTATTATCATTATTATCATTATTATTATTATCATTATCATTATTATTATCATCATTATTATGATTATCATTATCATCATTATCATTATTACTATAATCATCATTATAATCATCATCATTATAATCATCATCATTATAATCATCATCATTATAATCATCATCATCATTATCATAATCATCATTATCATAATCATCATTATCATGATCATCATTATTATAATCATCATTATCATCGTCATCATTATTATAATCATCATTATCATCGTCATCATTATCATCGTCATCATTATTATAATCATCATTATCATCGTCATCATTATTATAATCATCATTATCATCATCATCATCATTATTATTATTATTATTATTATTATTATTATTATTATCACTATTATCATCACCATCACCATTATTATTATTATTATTATTATTATTATTATTATTATTATTATTATTATTATCGTTATCACTATTATCATTATCATCATTATAGTATAAAATCTTTCCCATTTTTTATATAACTATGTCTTTTCATTAGTGTATCCAAACGGAACAACTAGATATAGCAGGATATCTGTATTTAAGCTCTGCATTAACATTTAAAATTACATATATTATACCTTTCCAGCCATGGAATTGCTGAAAGAAGTTTATTATTTTCCTGGGCGATCTATTCACGACCTTCTCCAGATATGAGCATACCATTGTAGTGATTGAATTTATAGGCGATCCGTTAAGTTCTGAGATTATATTCCCTCCTTAGTCATCTCATTTCAAACTTATACAGTTCGTGAGATTCACAGGCTTCTTCAAGTACCATGTATTTGTACTTCTTTAATACGACCCTTTTGTCTTTCAGATAACGTCCATCATTTGTTCTATACCATGCATATTGCTGTTTCAGCCTGAGAGATTCCTTTATTTACTTCCGAATACTAAATCGTTCTAGTGTTTTAATTACACCCGATCTTATCTTTGGGTCTCTTCCTACTCCCCTATCACTAATTACTATCACTAATTCTTTGTGTCAAAGTTAACTTGGAACGCCTCCCTTATTACGTACATATGCCAAGTAATGTTCTTATTCTAAATAATTTATTGTGAAATTATTGTGCATCATCATAATGGTAAAAAGGGTAAAGGGTACAGACACAGAGGGGACCCCTCCCTTACTTCGACCCACACTGGTTTATTGTGGTTACTAACCCCCAGAAGGCAGGGAAGAAATGAGGGAACCGAAGTTGTCACACAGGGTCGCAGGTAGACGCATAGTCTCAGAATATTAAAGCTTGGTCTTCCACAAATAGAAGTGGATCACCGTGTATACAATTTAAATTATGCTAATTAACAATACATTTATATTCATGCTCTTCATTGAATTGCCATGTTTACCGACTGGGACAAAATTTCGAGGATTTTAAAGATACACAAATAACAAATGTGTTTCTTGCGCTTTGGCCAATTTTTCAGTGGGAATACTGGTTTGAAAAACATTTTGCGTCGCTGAAATCTGCTTCGTCATCAGATATAAAAGTTGTTATATTATCTACCTTCTAAAATATTCCTTTGAAATATTTCTCCCAGCTTTCTGGTGAATTTAGATCTGAATATGAGAATTTTAGCCTCCCTTCCACATTTCTGTAAATCTTTCTTACTGTTACCATAGATTGAAAGATTTCATTTACCCATTCAGACTGCCAATCAGAAGTTTTCTTTAATTATATATTAGAATCTTCGTGTTTTTTCTTCTCTCAATAAAGTACAAGGAACCTCCCTCCTTTTCAACTATCTAAACACTTTAAATTAACATACTTTCCTTTTCCTTTACGCTGGCGGTCATACCGTCATGTGATTTTCCTTTAGATTTACTTTTAGTCACTTGCATTAGATGCGGTCCTTGATAAAGCATGTGCCCAATCCGTTTCTGTCATTAAACAAAATGACCTTATGCAATATTCGATATCAGTCTGAAATATTTCCACGTACTCTGATGTATACCTATTAAACAGTTTACACCTGCTAAAAGTTGTCCCTTCTCATAAGTAGTTACCCATTCTCTACCAAGCGAGACGGCTCAGGTTGTTCCGTCTGTGGCCTGCACTCGGGAAACCGGAGGTTCCTTCACGACCCAAGCGTTTTCCCCTTGGTTTCACAGGTCACAAGGCGAGTGCTAGGTAGGTTGTTTTATCCCCAAAATGTCCTGCCGCTCAGTTTCACTGCACTTCTCATTTCCTTTCATCTGTCATCTGGCTGCTCTCTCAGGGTAGCAAGTATTGGCGTTGCATGGCAGGGACTGTGTTCTTGGTGAATCTTCATTTGGCGAAGCGGCCTCCGGGCTGCAAACCAACCCCTCCCCCCCCCCCCCGTGGGGGATGTCTAGGACCGTCGGTTGTATATATATATATTAAAATGGGGGGAGAAATGGAAAAAACAATGTAATACTTTTTGAGATATTTTATTTTAAATTTGTTATGCATTTGTTTTATATATATAAAATATATAATGTATATATAATATATATAATAAAAAGGGGGATAAAATGGGAAAGTTTAATTAAAATTTTTTACTTTGAAATATTTTTTTATAAATTTTAAATTTTATTAAACTATATATACATATATGAAAAGGAGGAATAAAAGTGGGATATTTTGTTTGAAATTATTTATTTTAAATATTTTATTTGTATTTTGGAAATGTGTGAACATTTAATATTTAATTATATATATATATTATATTGTATTGTATTAAAGTGTTATGTTTGGTGTTTTAACTGAAATCCTTTATGTTCAACTTGGTTGATGAATTATGAGTAATTGTTATTAAATTAATTTAAATAATTATTTATTAATTAATGTAATATGTTTGAAATCACATGTATTTCAATTTTGAATTATAAAATTGTCCAAATGTATGTGGTAAACTTTTATTACGTATTAGTTTGATATTTTAAATTAAAGGTTTGCTGTTTATTAGTTGATATTAAATTTGTATTTGAAATTTCATAACAAATATTCAATTATGAAATTATTTAAAAGAATTTGGTAAATTTTTGAATGGGTATTATTTTGATAATTTAAATTGATTTCACTTAGTTAAAGTAATATTTGTAAATATAAGTTATTTAATATTAAATGATATACGTATTTGAATTATTCTGGTGTATTGAAGTAGATATGATTTTTAGTATATTAAACAACAAATTGAATAGAATTAAATTCGATATATATTTAAATTGAGCTAACTCTGTGTATATATTAATTTAAGTATTAGTATTGTGATTATTTTATATATTAGAAGAAATGGTTTTGTAGATGTTAGATATGATAAAGTATAATTTTGAGCATGTTTATATTATGAATGTTGCATTAAGTCTCGTTTTAACTATGTTGTGTAGGTATTATATTTTTGTGGTGTAGTATATAGGGTTTTTTTGCTGTAAATATTTTTAAAAGTTAAATAAACAAATGGGGATCTGGAATGTAAGCACTGGTTTAAGGGACTAGCTGCCAGGGTTAATTATCGCAGGTTTTTATTTTGTTTATGGTTGTACTAGACGCCGTCGGGATGTTTCAATCTGCAAAATATAGGCATCTGCCCTAAGGTCTGTCGTGACTCCTTGGGCTGGGCGCCCCTTGTCTCTTCTAACCCCACCCTTCCTCTGGGGAGTGCCCCGCAAGGGACACAGGTACAGAAGGGTTTCAAGGTTGACGTGGCAAATCCCCTCCCCGATGGCCTAGCCTACCCTATCCGTTCCCCATAATCTATTTTCTCCAAATTAAATTCCGAAATATTTAGATAATGATTTAATTCATTTGTGTACCCCAACTAGAAAGTTACAACTCGTCGTATGCAACGCCTTTGGCATATAAAACATATTAGATAATTATAATGCAATTTACTGTTAGGACAACTACCGATCAGCGGTAGCCATGTATAAACGCGAACGGAGGCTGTGGTACTGACTAAATGTTAGGTAAGCAAACCCATCATCATGATCATTACTATTTTTACTATTACTACTATTACTGTAATTGTTATTATTGTTATTATTGTTGTCATTGTTATTGTTGTTATTGTTATTATATTATACATTATTATTATAGAAACATAAATAACTGTACTTCAGAAGTGATATTAATCATAAGTATTACAGTAATATTCATCAAAGCTATTCAAAAGGCATGAAATGCTTGTAGGCCGTTTAGTGTTCAGCATCAGGGAAACAGCCATTAGCGCGAGGTCGCTAGACAATGCAAATAAAGCCAAATAGAAAATCCTTACAATGTTTTTTTGTTCATTCTAATGGGGACGCCTAAGCAGTCAGCGTGAAGGTTATCTAAAATTTATTCTGCGGCAAGGATTGCCCCATTGGTGGACATTCGGGAGTCGCGAAATTAGAACAAATCTCCACCAATAAAAATACCGCAAAGGTCGATAGGATGTGGAAGACGGTGGTATAATTCTTACAAAACTGATATATACGCGTCGGAGCGCCCGGACGCACCCCCAGATAAACGATTGTCACGTATGCATTCTAGCGGCCGATATTTCGATCACTCCAGTTGTATTATGTCATTCGACTTGACATTTGAGAGTTACAATGCGAAGGTCATAAGTTCAAAGAGGTAACAATTGAGTATCGCGAGTAATCAGAAATACGCGACCGATATATGTGGTTGCCAAAATGCAAGTCTTATTACAAATACAGAATTTTAATGTGGCAAGAAAAATAAATATTCGCCGGATAGTAATGAAAACTTCAGTGTTAGTTATTTCAGAATCTAACTGCTCTAATCGCCCTCAGATCAAAGAGTATATCCGAAGCAAATTACTTACACTTAATTACAATGAGGCACTGACTGCGACAATACAAATTGTGCTGAACGTTGAGACAACTGCGATTGAGGGATAACTGAGCAGCTTTAGAGCAGAAAAATTAGCAGATATAGCATAAAAGGAATAATGAAATTGGGACAGTATTATTGATGAAATTGAAAGTACTCTTTGACGTGAAATTTTTGAGCTCACAACTAGTATCCACTCAAAAAGATATTTTTACTTCTTTATTGCATAAAAATGCAAACATACACATTCTGGTGTAACTCATAGCAATTGCCTAGGTAATTTCAATTTTTAACTGAATAGGTAGTTGCACTTTTCTACAACACATGCTATATTCCCAATCTTTATGTTAGTGATCTAAAGACCATTTCGAAGTTAAATTGGTAATGGAAATGTTAAGATAAGATTAGTTGAAGGTAGTGTGCAGAAAAAGAGTAAATAAGTGAATAATTGAAACACACTTATAAGGTCACTACTGGAGCGCAGTAGCTCGGTTTAGGGTCAGACAAGGCATAAATAATGGCATATACACTGTGATCCGCTTTAAGTATAATGGGAAAACATTTGTAACTTCGAAAGTACCTATGTATAAAAGTGGCTTATGGTTGCTACCATTTGAAACAAGTTTTAAACTATTGCTATCCTTACGTATAGATCACTCACACGTCACGCGTGCATGCGCACATCATTGCATAGGAGAATAGCTACATATCATATTGTCCATCTGTCAGCATGTGGACAATTTTGCAGTAAGCTGGGGTACCACCACAATTTGCTAATGTAGTACGGACGTTCTTGGACAGACAGTTCCCTATAAGATGTATGGTAACAGGAGTACAGTAGATCACGGTCATGACTCCCAGATTAACAGACTTGACACCATCGGATTTTTCCTTTGGCGATTTGCTAAGAATCAGTCCCACAGAACACCAGTAGGTCTATTTGGCAGACTTACGACAAAGAGTTTATGCTGCTATCGACAATATTGCTTCATAATGCACGGGTCGAGGTTGAATACTGATTGGAGATTCCCTATGCCACTAATGGCAACCATGTTGAGATTCATGAACCATAAAGTTAAAAGAAAAAAAAAATCAAGTTTTCACTATTTGTAGCAAGTGGCCTCATCTTCGATAGCTATTTCTTTTATTATAGCTGTATAATGCAAGCAATAGGCAAGCGTGCTAGATTATTTTCTAGGGCTTGCAGAAAAAAACAGCAATGATCGTTTTACGCCCCCCTCCCCCCATTAACGAGGAAGAGCTAGACCTAAACCTAACTCGTGAACCCATTAGTGATACACCATACACATAGATGGGAGATTCAGCAGTACGAAATTTTTGTGACCAGGGTTACCACAAATCACAAATTTAAGAGCAGGCACAGGGAGCCTTACTTTAACTGTAAATGGGAATTAGCTCTCAGGAGAAAGCGCAATGAACACATGAAAAGTGCACTCAGAGATAAAATCGCTAATCTCTACAACAAAACTGGATACAAAACATCCATTATTGTGAATATCATTGGTTCAGGATTAAGTTTATTCCTTGGGGAAACAATTTTCGAGGAAAAAACTGGCGTAGTTTTCCATAGGAATCAGATGGTAAAATGATTTTCAAGACGCACATTATGATCGCAAAGGGCAGAATATTTCCGACAATGTAACCCATGAATCGACCCAGTAAGAAAATAAATATGTAATGAGCAGTGACCACGAAATAATTAGCACAAGAAAAACGTATGAAACAAATAAAAATACATGGTAGTGTAACAAAACAACAAAATCCAGTTCAAAACTGTAGCATATATACACAGTTTTTCCTGACGTTAACACAGTCTACAGTCTTTCTTGATATTACAACGCACAACTGCTTACTTCTCGTAACCTTCACTCAGTCCTTTCACTCTCTTTCTTCACTTGCTGTCTCCTATATACTAACTTTGACGCAATCACTCGACGCTCGTTAAATGCTGCTTCACTTCGACACAACCCATCAAACATACACGCACGCACACACATACGCACGCTGACCGACTCATGTCTGTAACTGTAACTCTCCGTTCTGTGATGATGTAGCCAGATCTTTCTTGAAGGCTGCGGAGAAAACCTCTTTTGGTTCTGCCGCTCTGATAGTTGTTAGTCACGTGCACATAAACAGTCGCGCGAGGCAATCTGACCTTGAAAACCTTTCGCTGACCCGGCATGTGGTGTGAAGTAGCTTAGACCCAATAATCTTTTGTTTTACGTCACACCCGGCGTCACATTAAATTTAGAAATACAGTGAAGTCTCGGTTTAGCGGACCTAAAGGGGCCAGGAGTTGTCCAGAAAATTGAAAGTCCACTAAATGGCAAAATGAATGAAAATGAAGCAAAAACAATTGAAACTGTTTTATTGGTACATACCATTTAAGTACTTTACACGATTTACTCTTGGTTAGAAGTCGTTCCTTGTGAAGTTGTGGGTTTGAAAAAAGTGTCAATACCCATTTGCTTTCCACTTGAGCGTTTTTTCTTTATGATTAAAGAGCAAAACTATCTGAAATGTTCATAATAGGCTAGCACTTGTGGGTCTGAAGATCTTTCCACGTAAGAAATCACCTCATCCATGTGGTCTCTTATTACAGATAATTTAGGTGCTGCAGCAAAGTTAAAGATGACGGATTTGATATTACAACCCCGTAAATTTTCCACTGTCCTAGCTCCTCGCGTGTTTTTTCTTGCTCCAAGACAACCATAACCTCTTCAACACACTTCCTCTTATACACTCTTTTACAAGCACCAATAATTAGCATATGCCTTATGATTAACATACTAAATTATTTCTCCTTCACAATAAGTAAAGCAGTAAAGTTCCATGGCCATTTAGCATTACAATATTCTAAAACTATTTGATTAACATAATTCATTGTTTAGCCTTAAACTCAATATTCTGTTCAAACTTAGAAACACGAAATGCATTAGCTTGTATTAAATAAAGTAATAGGAAACTAAAACCCTAAAAGTGGAATCATATCACCCCTTTTATATGTTTACAAATACAAGCATTCAGAAATAATCTTTTGAAATTGTAAATAAACACTTGTAAAATCATTAGAGTTTGCTTTATGCTTTTGATCATAGTGGGTTTCATATTTTAGTGCTTTGTATTTGTAAATGGGAAACCGCACATTAAGCAGCAAACTTTCCTTTTAGTTTTCTTTTAGCTTACAAAAATGCTCTCTGCCACTCTTCATGAAACACAGGTCCTGACGCATCCATACTCGTCACTGAATGAGGGGTGTCGGAACCTGAACAGTAGTGAAGGGGAGGGAAGGTCGGTGGAGTGAGGCAAGAACGCATTTCAGTGCAGTGGACCTTTTGAACCGGTTTTGCCCATGCCTGCTGAAGCGAGAAGTCTATAGTTACGCTTTGTAACACTGAAACGTTCAGTGCTGCCAATTTTAGGATACGATACGTTAATGATGGCAGAGATATGCTAGTATAGATCAGTTGACAAGAATGCGGGAACCACGCAGACCATATCAGGAATGATCTCCATTAACTGGGAGGAAAAGTAACAGTGTGCTTCTGTGGCAGGCCGTTATGGCTTGTTGAAATATCGTGTTTATAGTTTCTATCGTTAGTTTGTGTCAGATTGTTGTCGCATTTTCGCAAATGCTGTTTCAAAGTTCATCACATTCTTCGATCTCGAGGATTAAAAACCGAATAAAGGTGTTGTAACTTAAATGCTGATCCAGTGTGAATTGAAGCACGACGTTTAGACACATGTCGACGGACAGTTGTGGCCGGTTCTCTACTCGTTCCATCGAGGATTCTCAAAGCTGACGCTAGAGGCACTGCATATTATTGTAGACACCTCTATCTGAAGAAGAACCACAAGTTTGCTACATCAGATTTTAACTCTGAAGATATAACATACAAGAAAATTAAGAATAATATTAGGAATAGAATAAGGCAAATAAAACAGCCATATTGGGAGGAATATAATAAAGGGATGGAGAAGGATTTGTATGAAGCCCAAAGAAGTATGAAGAATGTTAAGAAATAGGAAAGCCGGAGTAACAGAAACTATAACAATCAAGCTAATAGTCAATGCCCATTGAAAACAACGCTTTGAAAAATTATACCATTTAAAAAATAAATATGACGATGTTAACCAAAGGCAATTATTAGCATTAGAAGAAGACGGTGTTGATCTGAGGGAACCACTCATGCTAGAAGTACTAGAAAGAGGAAATAAGAAATGTGACAAAACAATAAAAAATACGAAACCATTAGGAGAAATAACAAATGAAAATATGGAGGAAGTAATTTAATACAAGAATTGTGTAAATTATTTGAAATGATAATAATAAAGGAAAAGAAAGTTACAACGGAATGGAAAACGAGTGTTACTATGCTAATATATAAAAAGGAAATTGAAATTATCCAGATAGTTACCAGAGAATTGCACTACTATCGGCAATACCACAAATACTAACAAAATTATTAAAAACAAGTTATTGGAAAAAGTAGATATCAGAGAAGAATAACAGGGTTTTACAAAAAATAGAGGAACTACAGATGCAATATAATCACGCAAATAGTACAAAACCGGATCGATTTTGCACCCACAACTTTTTGATTTGTGGACTTAACCAAGTTTTTGATGACTATGCGATATATTGAACATCATGAGCGAAAAAGAAGTTCCTAAAGAAATGATAATTCGGATGTGAATGATAATAGATGTGAATACGGAAACACAGACTAGGATACGTAATGAGATTTTGACTGAAGAAGGGAATTGCCCAGCTAGAATTGGTCATCTACTATTTAGTTTAGTAAAGGATAAAATTATTCAAGAATTAAATAATCTCCAAGGTTACCGGGTGTGTGATAATATGAATATTGTATATTATGATGACGCAGTGCTTATAATACGAACAGAATATGACTTGCAGTATTTATTGCATCGGTTAAATATAACAGAAAAGTCCATAATATGGGAGTATCCACGGATAAAACTAAATACATCTGGTTATCTAAAGACCCTAGAAGATATAACTTAGAGATAAATGGAAAAAAATAATTGGACAAGTGCTGCAATATACAATATCTCGATGATAAAGTTACGAGTAACCGGAAAACGTTAGAAGTCAGAAAGAAAGTATAGAAGGCCTCGAGAATATCAATTTATAATACAAAAATTATACTTATACCTATGAGTCTTATATTTACATTCTGATTCTAAAATTACAAATATATATACCTAGAAGTTCCCGTCTCAAAATATTTACAAACAGAAAGTAAAACAAGGATATACAAAGTTTCAGTTGGACCAATAATGATATATGGAGCAGAGACACCAGCGGATAGTTAACAGGAATAACGGAAATGAATATAATCCTATAATCCTATGGAAAAGCTAGGTTCTATACATTTATAAACGAAGGTGTAAGAATGTGATACAAAAGACGTAGTAAAATTTATGAATATTATGAAATGGGAGTGGAATAACCATGTGGATAGAGCAGATAGCAATATATTAATTAAAACAGAGATCAAAAGCCTGAAGGGAGAACAGATATAGGGCGTCCAAAAAGAAAATGGAAAGATAGTCGTACGTCTCCGTCGTTATCTGCGTGAAGAAAAACGCGCATTAACCTATATTAAAGACGTTTATCTGACATAGCTCTCTAAGCGAGGTAATTTAATCAGTGTAATTTTATTTGGGCGGTGCCGTGGCCGAGTGGTTAGACCGCTCACCTAACACCTAGGTGGCCCGAGTTTGATCCCAAGGACTCGTATGTGGTATTTGTAGTAGGCGAAGTGGAGTCAGGGCGAGTTTTCTCCTGGTTATCCGGTTTCCCCCGCCACTCATTCCACGGATTGCTCCGTAATCACCTACCCATTCATCGATTCCTCTTCCTCACTATCATACCTGGTACTTGACTGATCACCCTCTTCCAGGTCTTCACTCTATCCGGTCCATAGGTTCCTGTGTTCCCCGACAGGATCTGACCCTAGGCACTGGCTTGTAACTCCTAAAGGGTGTAAGTCCTACATAAGGGGAGGATAATCAGGTAAAGAAGTCATTTTATTTGTAAAGATACGGTACACAAGGGCAAATACACGTAGAATGTGTCTGTGGACAGCATAACACAAAAACAAAAAGTCGTTAAAAATCAACGTTGGTATTTAACTTTAATGTCTTTCAAGGATGTGATACAACGATTTTGAACAAAATAGCCCCACTCTAAACTACCCTTTACATGGAAAATTTTCATTTTGTTGAAAATGGTTGAAACGATTTTGATTAAAATGTCATATGTTAGAGATATTTTGATGACAAATAAAATGTATATTTTGAATTTCCTGGCTATAGCCTGTGTAGTCCTGGTTACTCAGGATGAGTTTTGAATAACTCGTAAACCGTAAGAGATAGACAAAATCTTAATCTACAAGTAATGTAGATCTCCCTAAAACACACAATTTATGTCTCAATAAATCTTTTCGTAGAGTGAACCATTTCAGAAATATTCCTTGTTATGTGTGTCACTTTCGGAAAACTTAAAATTTTGGTGAAATGGAACATCGTTGTTCATTTTTTTATATGTTAAGCGTGCAAAGAGAACAGGATTTCAAAGCTTTAAAAGATTTGACTATCGCACAAAGCCTACTGAATTCTAATATTCCCCTTGCACCTACAAGGAAATAAACAATAAAACAATTTGTACAAATGTTTATCTTAACAGGAAGAAGATATAGGAATAACAGTTTGTAAGAATGGTTAGTACAAGAGTAGAGAAAGTCATGCGGGTGCAACACATCAGATTTTTTCCGTCATTCTCTAGAACTAGCTGCTGGGAAATAGATCAAGGAGAATGATGACAGCAATAAAGGGGATACATATTAATGTTGATAGATCACCAGTTAATTATTCTGCAAGTGCTTTAAGACAATGACTCCACTAATTATGTTTTCAACAGATGATGCTCACTGCAAAGGGGCTGACGCTGCCGCACTTCATCAACTTGCGCAAATTAAATTTAATCACTTACCACTAATTAACCCTTGCTTCAGATCCTTCTCAGAACAAGATCTGAGCCTATTATTCCCCTGCTTGAATTGCGTTTCTTACAGCATTACAAGTTTATCTGTAATAAACTGTTCGTGTCTTTCTAATAGGGACCACCATAATCCCGACATATTTAAGATATCCATTACTTCTAAGATGTGTGGCCTAAAGCATTAAATTTACTATTCTTGCTACACCATATTATACATTTAAGAAAACTGTAATAGCAAATTCCCACATTGCTATTGTAGAGATAAGTATTCTTTGTTCTAAAAATGGTTCAGAATATAAATTAATATAAGTAGGTGGCATACATTATGTTGCATTTTTACACGCTTTATATTAGCTTTATCTGTGTGTATGGGTGTGTAGGTGTGTGGGTGCCCGTATGCGTGCATGTGTGCGTGCATGCACGTATGTAATTATTTTCAACATTATTTACAGCACGTTCCATTACAAAAAATCTGATGTGTTGCACTCACACGTCTTTCTATACTCTTGTACTAACCATTCTTACAAACTCTGATCCCTATATCTTCTTCGTGTTAGTTGAAATAAATATTTATACAAATTATCTTATTGCTTATTTCCTTGCATGCGCAAGTGGCTATTAGAATAGAGGAGGCTTTGAGCGACAGTCAAATATTTTAAAGCTTTGAGATCCTGTTCTCTTTGCACGCTTAACATATAAAAAGTGAACGATGTTCCATTGCGCAAAAGTTTTAAGTTTTCCGAAACTGACACACAAAACAAGGAATATCTCGGAAATGATTCACTCTACAAAAAAATTCATTGAGACATAAATTGTGTGTTTTAGGGAGATCTAAATTATTTGTAGATTAAGATTTTGTCCATCTCTTATGGTTTACGAGTTATTCAAAACTCATCCAGACTAAACAGGACTACATAGGCTATAGTCAGAAAATTCAAAATATACATTTCATTTGTCATAGAAATATCTCAAACATATGGCCTTTTAATCAAAATCGTTAGCCATTTTCAAGAAAATTAAAATTTTCGAAACATTTTCCACGTAAAGGGTAGTTTAGGGTGCAGCTATTTTCTTCAAAACCTTCGTGTGGCATCCTTGAAGGACATTAAACTTAATACCAACTTTGGTTTTTAACCGACTTTTCGTTTTTTAGTTATGGTATCCACAGACTGACAGACACGCAGACTGACACACAGACTGACACACACACGGACCTTTATCCAAAAATGGGTGGAATACAATGCTTCCTCTACATACTTACCATTAGATAAAGCAAAAACGTAGTACTACATGCCATGATAGTACATATTTGGATGGTTATAACTACTTTACTAGCACATTGTTTCACTTATGAGATCTCGTTATTTGCGCTCTAAAGTTTATCCAGGTCTATTGAGTTTAAGTATTCTATAAATTCGATTGTATACTCACTTACTAATTTATGTTCTTGGAATGTTCATTTTCCATATTTGCTTAGCATTGCCTTCATGAATTGGTTTCGATCTGTGACGAGTTTTTGGCATTCAAATAAAAGATGTATTACGGTCTGTTCTGCTGTTCCAGAGGAACATATAGGAGAGTCCTTTGTCTTAAATCTGTAGAAGTAGGCCATGTTCGGTTAGGAAGGTTTATCATTAAGTGGAAACTTAAGGCGTAACCTATCTGTCACAGTAGGAAAATAAGATTTAGTCACTGCTCCACTCACTTTCCCACTGATTCACCCTTTCGTCATGAAGTTTTCGCACGATGTCACTCACGGGTATCCTATGGAAACTAACTGGTAGGTCCTTGTTTGCTACTTGTTTCGCCAATTGGTCAGCCAGGTTGTTTCCCTTCAATTCCGAAGGGAACCATGTCAAGTTGATAATCCAGGTGTCAGCTTCTAGTTGGCTTATTTGTTTTCTTATTTGTTCAATACGGTGAGGATGGTTGTTCCGCAATGAATTGAGAGTGGTTCTGCTGTCAGTGTGAACGGCAGCTATTATGTATGCATGTGGGTTAGGTAGGTGTGTGTATCTGTATGTGTGTGCGTGCACGTGTGTGTGTGTCTGTGTGTGTGAAGTCCAAGAACGTAGTTCGAATTATAATTTATTTATAAGACTTGTATTGTTACGTGGTGCTACACAACCTTTGTACTGTGCTTTCCACCGTTTTCATCATAAGCTTCCATGTATAATTGGGATAGTTTAATTTCAGCATTTACTCGCATTTGTGAACATATTTTATAAGGGTCGGAGTTTGGTTCAAATTAAACATACACATCGTTACATACATACCACAAATCCAACCCTACACTAATTCCTTCGTAGGATTCTGCATCAAGGCCTGGAAAATGTTTTCTACGAGATTGTGAATATCTAATGGTCAATATGCATACGGAGCATTCTTCACCTTACCGTATGAAGGATGATATGGAGAATTTGAAAGTCAGACAACCGGTACACCTTATACCACAATAATTGTTTCCGAATGTGTTACTAAATATGTCTATTTTTTCTGGTTATGCTGCAGATTAATTATTATGTTAGTGTTGAAAATGTGGTGCCAACGTTTAGGATATCTCAATACAAGCTAGTTGCCCAAGTATGCATAGATGTGTGTTTAATTTTAGTTCCTAGGCAACTTTTTGTTTCTTACCAATATCAATGATAATGTAAATAAACATATTTCTAGTATACTGGTTCATCTTTATTGGTCTCGAGTGTCCTCCCAACATCAAACAAGTTAAAACCGTTCTTATGTATGTACATAAGTCTCAAAATCACATTTTATTTCTGAGTTACAAGAAAAACGGCAAGTACATAATATGAATGTAACTTCCATCCCATAAGTTAAAAGCTTATTTAGAGAAACAATGACAATATTTAACCTGATTTTTTACGATTTAGAGCATAAATTTACTCTCGAAGTGTTTAGAGAGGATTCCCATTAAACCAAAGAACATTCACTGATCTACACACAGGAATTAATATTTGCTTTTCTGCTCCAGTACTAAAGCTATTGAATCCGGAATGAGACGACTCGTCAACGCGATGGAATGCTATTGATGTTCATAACAATCCAGGGGAAATAGTTCTCCCTCCCAGACAGCCCGGGTTTCTGATAGCATACACGTGTACCAGTAATTTAGGACAGACACGATTGGTTTGAAGTACATTATCGCTCAGTGGAGAGAAATAAACTCCTAGAACGCTTGGCATTCTATTTCACACTCTACAATTGCCCAAACATGACAAGTAGTGAGACGTTAGTGAAAATGCCTTGGAAATGTTAATTGAATTTGATGTTACAAGAAATTAATCATATTATACCAGACCAAAGCGAGTAATGTAAAGTACATATTATTACGTAGAGTATAAATGGACAACAGTTTAATATGTCCCTACCCAAAATAATAAGCATGGATTACTTATAATGCAACCGTATAAAAACTTCCTCTTCTCTCTGCTTTATTCAACATACATCTTTGGCTAGAAGTGCCTTAAAACTGGTTACACGAACTTCATTGTAAGCAGGATGTTAACCTAAGACAATTGTTTATATGGCGAGTTAATTTTATTACCCATGAACTTATATAGAAGAAAAGAAGGAGTACAAACTCTAATGCATATTATATTACATGAAAGAAATGTAAACCTACAAGATAAACATTTGCACAAGTTGTTTTTCTTACACATTTTAATACAAGTAACCTTCGTAGTTATAATTGAAAGCTTTACATATATACTAGGTGAATCGCCTGATCCTATCTTTTGTTTTTCGAAGTCATGCAACGCAATAAGAAGTAGATGCGCCTTGAGTATCATTGCCGTACAATCTACACTTCACATAATATGAATACAGGCAGAGGGTGACTTAAACCTCAGTGAATAAGTGATTTAAGGGGCAAAGGCATTCGCAATGTAAATACAGTCCAAAAACGTCCTACACTTATTTTGAAACTTCACCCGGTTTCTGCACAATTTATAAACTTTGTAGAGCATATATTCTATACACAAAACTTCTGATCAAAGAGAACTTATTCGTAGTAGATTCACTTTCAAAATTAGTTAAAACAAAATGGCGGATATGTACCAAGAGAAAGTGATAAATTATGACCAGTAAAATACACTCCTACATTCATAACGGAGCTGTACCGTCACATCAACAAATGTTAAATAGCTTAATAATTCAATGTTGGCATAAACTCAAGCACTTACTAGTGTGTGTAGTAAGCGTAATAGCTCGTACCATGTTTATTAATTAAGAAAAAAATACCAAGGGAGTCTTAAATTTGCATAATTTGGTCGAAGCACAGCAGTAAAGTTGCGAAGCTATGGGTAGTTCTTGCATACCTTAACTAGCATCGTAGTTTAAGCGGTTGGTCCTTACAGGGTTGTGATGCTCGAGCGGAATTACACCGGTGGAAAAAAATTGCAACACCATTGCTTAACTTTAATAACTTAATACTTTTTCTGTAGCTACCATGTCATAGATGAGGAAAAGTAACTCAATGTCATTTCCCCCACATCGTAGTCTTAACCCCGTCCACTCTGCTACACATGGCTAGCTACCAGGCGACGCCTCCCCTCCCCCCCCCCCGCCCCGCGCTGTTATCCATCTACCTCAGACAATCGATCAGCCCCTCACATTATATCAGCGGTGGAATCACGTCGGATAACAGGTTAAAAGGGTACTTCAAAGCTGAATGGGAACATAAGTACGTTTGTCTTCATACTATATAAAAAGAAGAAGATGAAGATGAAGAAGAAGAAGGAGAAGGGGAAGGAAAAGAAGAAGGAGAAGAAGAAGAAGAAGGAGAAGAAGAAGAAAACGTATTGTATTCAAATGACGTTCTGTGCTCTTGCACTATTCTAACTATCCCTTATTTCTGTATCTCCTTCGTGTTACCCGAAATAAAGGTTTGCTGAATTTACGTTATTGCTAGTTTTCCTCTAGATGCAAGAGGAATATAGTAGGTAAGCTTTCAGCGATAGTCAAATCTTTTAAAGCTGGTGGCTATGTGAAAGCTTTGAAATTACGTTGTATTTGCACAGCCAGGAGACAAAAAAAAAAAAAAAAAAAAAAAAAAAAAAAAAAAAAAAAAAAAAAAACTGAATAACGACCTTCCATTTGAGAAAAGTTTAACTTTTAAAGTTTGTAACTTTTGCAAAACACACAAATAAAAAGGAATATCTCTGAAATGGCCCACTCTACAAGAAAAAAGGACATAATTTATGTGTTTTAACAAGATGTACATTTTTGTATAGAAACATTTGGTCTATCTCTTACGGTTTACCAGTTACACAAAACGCATCAAGAGTGAACATGGCTATAGCCAGAAAATTCAAAATGTATATTTCATTTGCCATAAAAATATCTTAACCATTATGGAATTTTAATAAAAATCGTTAGAGGCATTTTTGAGACCAAAATGTTGCTTTTCTTTTTAATTCAGGGGGTCTCAAACACTTACTTCCGTTAAAATCTCGACACCAAAATTTTGGGTGGAATACAGTACTTTTCCTACTTACTATACGTAGTAGAAAAAGTACCAAAGCTTTGTGTTTGTTATGTGGAAACTTACTTTGTAAAGACGTGTGGATACATCCGAAAAATAAGCGGCTGGAGGAAGTTGGGAGAGTAAACGCTCGATTGCGTTCCTGTCACCCCTCTTTCCCATGCCTGTACTAGTATTATTAATTATTATTATCGTTGTTATTATTGTTGTTATTGTTATTGTCGTCATCGTCATTATCGTCATTATCGTCATTATCGTCGTCGTCGTCGTCGTCGTCGTCGTCGTCGTCGTCGTCGTCGTCGTCGTCGTCGTCGTCGTCGTCGTCATCGTCATCGTCGTCGTCGTCGTCGTCGTCATCGTCATCACCACCACCACCACCACCACCACCACCACCACCACCACCACCACCACCACCACCACCACCACCACCACCACCACCACCACCACCACCACCACCACCACCACCACCACCACCACCACCACCACCACCACCACCACCACCACCACCACCACCACCACCACCACCACCACCACTATTATTATTATTATTATTATTATTATTATTATTATTATTATTATTATTATTTCATTTCTATTTATTATGTTCAATGTGATACTTACTGATCTAAAAAAAGAAAAACAAAAAAAGGAAAAAATAACATTCCTCTAACGAGGATTGAACCTCTGAAAAGTCCGTTTAGATCATGGCTGACTGACGTCGGTCCCACTCAATCGCATGCGTCATTCCCCAGTTAGGTATCGAGCTTTTTGTTAGTCAAGTTATAAAAGAGTATGTTTGAGCTCTTGGTAGCTTACTGGTGTTCACAGAACTTTTCGACATGGCTATCAGTATAGGCCCAAGCACGATTAACTGTATATCATAATCTGCGAGTGGTATAGGTGCTAAAAATAGGATCAGGTGATTCAGCTATCATATGTATGAAAGCAGGAAAGCAGTATTTTATAAATATTTTGTATAATAGCTATAAAAGGCTAACTGGAAACTTTGAGCGCCTTGTACGTCGATTGTGACTGCATTTAATCAGTACACGAGATTTAAACCGTGTCTAGGCTTATTTATTTCAAAACCTGAGGTTTCAAATACTCGTACTTTTAAGAGATATTCCAAGAAACGAAACATCAGCATTAGCAGCTGTATTTCGAACGTGCAAAAACCAACAGAGAATGGAACAAACTGAATGGGGTATAAAACGCGTAATGGATTAAAATGAACTGAACTGAATTTTATTGCAGAACATGAACGAATCGCAGCCCTGTGGATAAAACTATTTGCAGCGCTGATGAACGCAGTGCTGCGTCCATATGATCAACTCTAATTTTTAGGAGAGCAAATGAACTGATTAACTTGGGGGAGTTTCATGGATTATTGCACATTTACTATGCATGGTTAGCCACAATTTAGGAACCGAGCTGAATAACATGGCCCCGTAGTTCTATCCTGGCAAGTTACCAACGCTAAACTGCGATGGGCTTGTTAACTCCATTAGTCCCTGATGGTGAGCGTATGCCTTAAACAAAATGATCCCGAGAAAATTGTAGGAATCCTCTTTTTATAAATACTGACAATATAGATGTTAATAGCTTAATTAAGTGTAATACAATGACATGTGTTTAAGTGCCAAAAATAAAATCGTACGTACGCAATTTATGCTTATTCCTTGTACTTCAATGGAACACCTTTGATGCGGACATACGTAGAAAGTTGAACGGTCGTATGGCTGACCAAATAGGTTTAAATGTTCAGTAGAAGGTAAGGAATTATTCATGAAAATCTCACATTCGAATTTGACTTTGTATTGATTATTTTCGCAGCTAAAATATAGGATGGACCATTAACCCTAGCAATGCCAACCCCTATTACATACCTTGTGACTACCACTGGTAACACAATTCCTGAGCAATTTTTAAAATCAATGTATTTTAAAATTGGGTATTATATCTTCTCATGGTTATGATATTTAACATTGCATAAATTATACCTTTTTTACCTTCTTACATGAATCACATTATAGCGACGGGGCTGTACTTTATGACCACCTTGTCATTTCATTGTTTCTCAACAAGATTAACAATTAAAACTTTGCAACAATTACGCAATTCAGCAGCAGAAACAGTAATTGACCGTAACTATTAGGTAATTGTATACCTTTAATCAAAAAATTAAAAGACAGAATTTAAAAAAATTACAGAAGATGGTTTTTAAGTACCCCGCTTAGTAATACTAGGGTTAAGAACGCCGGTTTTAATTGCTGACTAAGGTATACAATTATCATGATACGTAACATATTTCATTATGAATACAAAGGATATATGTTACCATTACACATGAAAACACTATTACGAAAAATTGCATCTGGCATATGTCCCCTATGATTTGCTTTCCATGTTGTAACTATCAATGAAATTGTTTGTCGCTTTCATGTCGGGTTGCAAGAAAACTGCATGTAAGTAGCTACTCCCTTCTTTAGTTAACTACTGGGTAAACTAGTGAAGCCTCTAAACTTCAGTTGTAACATAGACATCAGACGATTCGTTTGCTACTCCGGTCTTCAAGAAGCCAAGATCTAGTTCGATAGAGCCGGTGTAGTCGGTTAACACACGTATGGTGTCGCTGCAACAAAAAATTGCCAAGCGTTCAGTGTTGCACTTGTAATTTTGTTGATACAGTCAACAAAATGGTGTTTTCTGCAAGCCAAAATGAAAACGAAAGGAAAAGAAGTAAACTTTTGTCTTAAAGGAACAACATATTGTCAGTATTAATTTTATTAAATAAGAATAGAATTCTCACGGACGCAGTTACAGATAGGACAATGAGGACAGTGGTCAATAATTTTCTTCAATGGTTATCCAATTATTTACCATCAGATTAATATGTGGATATTCGACTTTTTATTACTATCTACAGAAATATTCGATATTGGACTTCATCTTTATACAATATAGAAGAGCATGAAAGATTACACATAGTTCATAGAAAAACTCGTTTTCAAATAAATGTGCAGTCAACTTCTCATTACAAATATAAAATCAAATTTTGTTGCGGCTTTAATCACTTTGGGAGTTTTACAATATTTTATACTTTTTGAAGTGCTTTTGCAATATCTATTTATAGAAAGGATATAACAAAGTCTGATGTGTTGCACTCACATGACTCTCTACTCTTGTACAAGCTATTTATTCAAACACTTATTCTTCTATCTACTTCATATTAATCGAGATAAACATTTGTAGAAATTACCTTACTGCTAATTTTCTTTTAGATACAAGGGAATTACAGTAGGCTTTAAGTGATAATAGCATGTGTAAAGAGTGGCTTATATATGATGACCATGAAATTCCGTTCTTTTTGCATGACCAAGAAATAAAAAGAAATGAATAACGACGTCCCGTTTGAGAACGTTTATAAGTGTTGCAATATTCCGACAAATACCAACAAATATCTCCAAAATGGCTCACTTTACAAAAAAAAGTTCATTTTACATAAATTGTGTTTTAAGGAGATCAACATTATGGTATGCCAAGACTTAGTCTATCTCCTACGCCTTATCAGTTATACAAAAGTCATCAGGAATAAATAGGACTACATGAGCTATAGCCAGAAAATACAAAATATACATTTCGTTTATTATAAAATATATTATACCTACAAATGGTGTTTTAATTAGAATCGTTAGTCATTTTGTAGAAAATCAAAATTTTCGAGTACTTTCCCTGTCAGACAGACACACATACCACAGACTTCTGCTGATAATTTTTTTTTTTTTTTTTTTTGTATTCATGTGATCTCAAAATATCTATTTCCGGTGAAATCTTGACATCGACTTAACGTAGCAGAGAAAGTAACTAATAAGGGATATTGTGAGAGAATCACGTTAATGCAATATATTTAAGCCTTGCTTTCTTTCTTTTTTGGCCAGTTGAGATGCTATCGTGACATAATGACCTTGGTGAAATTATCTTTATTAAGTTAGTAAACACAGAGCTTGAGTTATCCGAAATCAGTAAGAAAACAACCCCAACAATGAGTTATTCAGATTAGGTTTTCCGAGTTTAGAAGGTATTTCGATGTGAACTAGATACGCTGCACCCATATCGCGTAGACAGACCCAGGTTTTTAATCCACGGATATAACAGTTGCAGTTATTTATTACGTTTATATTGTGACGTCGGGAGCGGCGCGAAACAGAGAACACTAGGGGCTAAGCTTGCCTTCACCACTAACGTGAACGAACACATGACTAACAACAATGAAGGGAAAAAAGAAAGGGGTTTGCAGTTTCTTCGAGAAGGATTCACTTGCGTCACTACCGGCGTGTTTGAAGAAGTTCGTGTCACGTCATCTCCACTATATAAGAAGACCATGAAACAGAGTTAGTTAACCTTACGGTTACAGACATGAGTCGGCCAGCGTGTCAATGAGTGCGATACAGCTGTGCAAGTGTGTCGTCGCGAAGTATATGTCGGTCGTCGTGAAGAAGATTCTAACGGGCGTCGAGTGATTGCATCTCATAGTGAATGTATGAGAGACAGAGAAATTGAATAAAGACACTGAACGGACTGAGCAAGGTTACGGAAGTAAAAGTTGTGATTTGTGATAGCCGGAAAGACTGTAGACACTGACAACGACGAGGAGAAAACTGTAGGTATTTGAGATAACATTTTAGAATACAACAAAGTGGCAAAGTATTTGGACCGATTTTGTCATTTTGTCACAATATAATAAAACATTTTAGTGCCGATTTAGCATTAAAGGTTACTGATGCTTCTCTCTACTGAAAATATACCTACTCGATTTTATTCTATACTTCGTAAACGAACAATGAACTGGGATTTCCGAAGAGGAGAACGGTTTGTATATAAAGCTAGTTTGAATAAAAATGTGATCATCCGAGTGAGAACGTTAGATAAATCCGCCGTAGAGATAGGACAATAGCACGCGCCAGTGGAAGAGATTGGGTTATCTGGCGGGCGGCGAGTGCCACCACATCCGGTGCAGCCATCAAACGCAGTGGTTCACAATGATAAACATGGTCGGAGGGGGTGGCTGCCATTACTTGCTGTCTGTCCACACACTGAATCCTTTCTTTGCCGTCACCGTCGACTGGGGTGTGAAACAGGATTGGGTTTCGTTTTTGTCACCGTTTGTGTTAACAGAGCGAGGGAAGTTTTTACTTCCACCTTTATTACTTTCTGCCTTTCCCTTTTTCCAATGCTGCGAAATCTTTACTAATGCCAAATTTTATACTGTATCTCTGGCCTGTGTAAACTGTTTTGAAATACAGCAAAGCTGAGCTATTTTGTGACGCCTTCTGCATGCATTGTTGAAAGTGCTCAACTATAATAAAGCCTAGAAAGATATTCCCGATGCCCTTGTTTATCACACGTTTGCCAGTGTGCTTCTACTTAAGACCACCAAATGTGAAGTTTTTGTAGCCCAATGTTGCCAATTTTATACTTTAAACGTAAGACGCGTTTATATTCTTTATCCCCGAATATGCCATAATGCAGCGCTTATACGCCACTGTAATGCACCTCGTTATATACACGTCTTTATAGCGATACTGGCACCCAACAATAAAAGGTGCACTAGTTCATTACGACACAGTTATCCACCAATAAAAGGTGCACCAGTTCATAACGGCATTGCTAATCCACCAATCAGAAGGTCCACACGTAACAAGTAATATTTCGCCGTCTGCGCACATTCTAATGCAGCTAAAAGCGAAACTATCGATTCCCATATATCGAATAAAGCTGCACTATTTAATAATTCGTGTTGATATTGTAAATAACCTAATAAATTCAATTTGTCTTCTCGTTTTGAAAATCTACTCCGTTAAAAGTTGTAGCTCTCTGTCTCGTGTCAAGGGCAACATAACAGTAAACGTTGGTGGCGCTACTATCGATTCTCTAAGAGAAAATTATAGTACATAAATGAGATTGAAAGTAAGTAAACATCTGGTAAATTCTGCACTATGAGATAAAGTAGAAAGCGGTATATAACTTACGTGTTGCCTTTGAGCTTCTGTGGAACATATTTCGACCTCAAAGTAAACCTGCAGTTAAATGAAATTGCCCGTAGAAAAACAAATAACACTAAAGGTTATATAAATTACTAGCTGAAATACCCGGCGTTACCCGTGTTTTAACGATTTATCCCTATAGCAGGCTGAAGTTGCACTTGCCCAACGATCTGTGTTTCCCTGGAGACATTTAAAAGTATTACTTCATTAGCTTAAACATTAGGATACTGTGGTATAAAGAACAAAAGGTTAATACAATAAATAAATAAAAACATAGTGAAGACGCTGTGGAAGTGAACTGTTAAGGTATCACAAATACTAAAGGAAATAAGGTGAGTATAGAAAGCCGCATGAATGTAATGCGTTGAATTTCTATTTTAGTCATAAACAAAGTTGTATGAATTGTTTGCAGAAGGGCGCGTAGGGAAGGAGGTGTGATTGTGTTTCATAAAAGAAAATTATATTCAGTGAAATTATATTTTGAACATATAGAAAACTGTATGGTTGTTTCATAAAAGAAAAGTGAGTAGGCAAACCGTGGGAATGAAATACATTTCTATTTCAATCATAGATAATTGTATGAATTGTACATTGAAGGGTGAATAGAGTAGGATATATAATGTGCTATGTAGCCGCAAATCGAGTAGAGAAGATCACCTGAATATAATACGCTACATAAAAAAAAAACAAAAAAAAAACCGAAAACCTTAAAAGCCTTCTCCGTGATGAAATACAAACATGTGCCGAATTTTGCTGTGATTGGTCAAGTGGTTTTTGGAAATTAGCGGTTACATTGTGTAATTATACAGGTGTCCCCAAAACCACCCACAACGCTTAGTATGTTGTACGGGACGGCAAACTGATTGTTTTTTTTTTTTTTTTTTTTTTTTTTTTTTTTTTTTTTTTTTTTTTTTTAAGATAGGAACCCCTGTCCGGTAACGGACGTCTGGGCGCTGTAGCGTATATCGGGATGATGAGTCTCATGCACAAGACCCAATACGTGCTGTTGTCTTTCAAGCTTTCCAATCGCTTCGTGGACTCGAGTTATAAGGTCCTCCCTGATGTTATATGAGTGTCATACAACATCCTCTTCATACAACTGCAAAGAAAATAGTCAAAGGGTTTTTTGTGGGGAGATCTAAAAGCTCTTGTGTATCGAACCCCAGTACCAGATACTCAGAGTCTCAGAGAGTTCGTATTATGGAATGTTGCGAAACCATATGCAGTACTCCAGGGATACATCAGCTCATTCGGGATTCACTACGACGGCTGGTTGATGCAGGTATAAACACTCACGGAAGCTAAATTGGACATCTCCTGTGAGAAAGAGTTGAATATGCTATACTAGTACGTTCTATTCTTTTATCTTCCCATGATCAATGAGTTGGAGAAAATGGGTTGTAACATGGGAACAAAGCGTGTTCATATAACAATTTCTTTGTCTACGTGTGCAGTATATTTTTTTACACTCAATATATTTACACATTATACAAAATCCCATTTCAAAGGCCATACCCTGAAATTTCAATGGTATTAATTTATGTAGGGTTATTGAGAAACGTTCATACTGTTAAAGCAACTTTGTATTAATTAGATTTTCGTCGTTTCATTTCATTTCGTAGTTTGTCATTAAACTACGAAAAGGAAACTCTTTGAAGGCCAACTGTTAGAAATCATAAATAGTCCATTTTAACACCAATTTTATATCACACACACACACACACACACACACACACACACACACACACACACACACACACACACACACACACACACACACACACACACACACTGAAGTAAGTCAAGCACGAAATCTCTTAGAGTATCCTGTTGTTCATTATTTAAAAGAGCTGCTGTTGTTTTTGTGCTCACTCCTCTCATAATGGTGTACCGTACGAATTTACACATTCTTGTTGACGATACACAGTATTTGGAAAGTAGGTTAATTAAACTTCTGATATTATCTAACTATGCGGAGCCAACTTTGTAATGCAATATTCAACCTTAATGAGAAGATATCATCAGTGGTGAGGATGCTTCATCATTTGAAAATGAGTAAAATTGTACAAAACATATTTCTAAATATCTTTCTTTCGTTTTCTCCTTCCTGTTTCTGCGTCGTAACATTACACGTTAGGACGAGTGGTTTTCCTTATATTATTTTAGAATATAATAAACTCTCTCTATCTGTCTCTGTTGCCCAATAGTCAACCACCAGAGCATTACGTCCCCACCTCTGTCCTCAGCGGGCGTCGTTAATAAGGTGCAATAGCGAAGGGTGGGACGTGGTTAACACTCCTGGGTCTTCGCAACCAGGTAAACGGAGTTGTGATTGGTAGGGAGTGGCCTACAGCGGGTATGAGAGTGAGGAAGAAGATAATATGAAAGGAAGGCAAAACTAACCACTCGGATAGAATATTACTACATGGGATTAATACCTGCTCCTACTGATGAAATGGTAACTCGTAAGCCCTGGATGATTAATGATAGCGTAGAGAAGGGCCAGATTTCTCGGACATTCATATTTAAATTGCGATGCGAGAGAGAGAGAGACAGAGAGAGAGACAGAGAGAGGGGGGGAGCTAGAGAGGATGAGTCGGAAAGAAGGAACCGAAAAATCACAAACTAAAGTTGTCAGGGATACGAGCCGCATGTGCAAGTTGGACGGTAAGCAGGTTACATGCATGAACTATTATCTGTAGTTACCTATGAAAACTTTGCTGTTGCGGATATTTTAGATAGTTGTTCACCAATCCCCCTAGGGCGTCTCCTCTATGCTGAGGTTACCTCATAATTTTATTATATAATATCTAAAGTCATTTGTTGCATACAGCAACCTACAATAGCGACTTTTCCAATTAGAACGTTTTGCGCTTAGCAAAGAGAATAGGCCACCGTTACAAATGCAGAATTTGCTTTCTGAGAATCATCTCTAACAGGCTGTAATATGTATTTTTACACACCCTCTTAAGGATTCATGTAAACTCTATGTTTAATTGCATTAAAAGGGTAGGGTTTAATAGAGATTAGCAGGATGCCTTATCAATTACCAGAAAGAATTATAGAAAAATACAGACATTGTTCTATCGGTAAACAGAGAGAAATAAACATACATAAGTGCAATAAATGTTAGCACGTATTATAAGTCTGTAACTCCAGATACTTGATGGTGCTCTGTATTCATACAGAGATTGATATATTTGATATATCTGGTATACTACTACTTTTTTTTAATCAAATCACCATGTCCAATAGCATGTGACTGTACTACACCGTTTACATTATCTTATTTATCGTATTATTATACTGCAATAATTACAACAATTCGAAGTTAATAATGTTTGAATAGGCACTGTAAAAATGGCTCGCAATATTTGTTCACGATATCACCATGGTTTATATTAGTGCTTGTTGTTCAAGAATTGTAAGAAATGACACTATGAAAAGACAAATCTTTTATCGGATAGTGGTTTGCTGCTTAACGTTAACAATAGCCAACACACGAATATTCGAGGCAATTTGAGCACACCATTAGCACCATTTAAAACAATATAGAATACAACTACTTATACTTAACAAGTTATCGTTTTTAACGCTTGTTTTAACAAAATGAATTCGATGTTAACAAATACAATTCAGAAATGTACACATTTCTGAAATACTAAACCGGCAAATATGCCGAGAACAAGAAAATATCAAGTATATTTAGGGAAGCCCTCGGGAATTCATTGAGTATCTAAAAAGAAGCAAAGGAAGAGTTTAAGAATAAATGAATAAGAATAACAAATAAATAGCATAGTATATAAACATATGGTCAAGTTTCCTTAGTTTCAGAGCAACAGTCATAAACTTTAGAACATAAACTTCAATTAATTTTTAATTTATATGTACAACACTTTTTCTTACACAGCAATTGCCCAAAATGGCCACCCTGAGCTGAATACAGTATTCTAGGCAATACGTCATTGGCGAGCTCATTCCCATATCTCAGATGTCTCCGACGTTGCTCTCTATTCGCTGAGGAAGAATTTTGATGTGGAAATAGCGTTTGAATACAAACACGCATTTAAATGAGCCCATAACAGAAGTCTAAATGATTCAGGTGAGAAGAACGAGCAGGCCACGATGTAGGTTCCTTGTAACCTATCCATTTGTTCGGGAATCCTGATTTAAATACAGTAGCAAGAGTAAAATGAGATATTGTCCCATCATCCCGGTGTATTGGAATAATTTCAATGGAACTTTTTATAACAAAATATTTAATGATTTGTTAGGAAACTTAGTATGATGCTTGCATCAACATTCCAGGTAAAATGAGAGGCGCAATTCCTATATCATCAGTTATTCCAGCCCATACGTTAATGCTGAATTGCAGTTGATCGCTTATTTCCAAAACTTATTTGCGGTTTTCTACAACCCATGCAGGAGTACTGCCGAAGTTCTGCATTTCTTCTTGTAAATTCGCTTAATCGATCAAGATAATAGTGGAGATCCTGAAAACAAGTTCGTTGTAATCAGGTAAAATATGTTGCTCTGGTTGGAAAATCAACTCTTGGACTCTTGGCGATATGAATAAACTTGTTCTCTCCACATTATCATACGACACATTGTAGATTGTATCTATGTCTATGGTTATTGATGCCGAAACCCATGTTTGTTAGCTATACGGATGCTATAGACGTTAGGTATAGAATATAGCCAGACATATAAGAGTTCAGATTTAGCAGAAAGAGGAAAGCTGTGAAGAAGGGTGGAGGGACAGCCCCAGGCAGGTAACAGGGCGACAGGAATCCATCCACCTCTGACAAGAAATTAACAAATGAGCTGAAAATTTCAAGACTGAGCGACGCTTAGCCAGTCGTGTCTAATTGCAGGGTAAATTTGGCTAAGAGTAATGACCGAAGCCAAAAATAAATGATAGGTAGTAACATTTTATTATCGGGGAGAAACGGGATATACTATTTTACTGTGATAAAGAAGCAATCAAATTCACATGGAGAAAACTAAATGACCAACGACAATGTGAAGAAACCACGTGAGAGAACAAAATTTGGCTTGCCTAGGAAAGGGACGTAAAATAGGTTAACCTCATACACAGAAGAAGGAAGCTTTTGAGAGGCAGAGGTATATCTTCTTGGTGTGATAACACGCGTAAGTTGCGAGAACCAGTCAGGTCAAGTGACGGAAAATATTCAAAGTCTGCCTCATGCGAATGAGACAGATTATCGGCCGGGCGTAATTGTTGTACGAAGCAACTCAGCGAACAAATAGTATCGGTGATGGTTTCAATCAGGAGGGGAAAGCAGCAATAATCGAAGCAGGATTCCTGACTTTGTGTCGGAGAGGGAAGCGTAAACAAGTGTAACGTCAGGTGAATCTCAGTGACACTCATTAAATGAAGCTAATACGGACTGAGTTCTGAATATTCCTCCGCTGGGCAATCGTGAGATACCTACCACATTCGACATCCTTTAACATCAGTACTCATATTTCTGAGGAGAAGGACCTGAGCTAAAATCAAACGATCGCCGGAGAAACCAAACCACCCACGCCTTCCTAAGATCCACTCCCTCAAAGATAGCTGAAACCAAAGTACTCAAAATGTACCGCACCAAGATGTTCCAGCTATTTTCCTAAATATAGGTGATGCCTCGTTTATCTGCATTAGGTGGAACGGTGTTTTTACACCTTTCCACTATCGGAAACACGTTGAGGTGAACCAGGGTTTACACCACGTATTTACTGACACCCTCCCACAACTTTCTGGAGAACTGGTGAGCCCTGCTGGGCTGTCCTTGATGCCAGTTTGGAGGTACCTTTCTGATGGCTTTTCCTTCTATTGCACCTCCACGACGTGATAATGTTGGTAGAATTTTGGTACCATTTTAGATTATTTCTGCCTTGACTGGAAGATTTAATGGAGCTACAGTGTGGAAAACAACATATTTTTTAACTCTATATCTTCAAGCGGGGGGAAAATCTCAGTCGTACGGTTTCTCTGTACGGAGATGACGGGAAAATAAGTACACAACATGGGAAATTCATTAATATAGGATTTTAATGAGACTGAGAACAACGAATTGCCAGATGTTTGTGGCACGGTACACTCTTTACACGCTAGTTGCAACACTTTCTATCAATTACGACTTTCACCAAATATTGGTCACCCTGCTTACTCTATATCACTTCTTATCCGCCTAATTGTCTTTATCTAATTTTACGAAGTTTCGCGGATTTTCCGTTACGTTAGGTACACGATGATAACTGGGTATTGAGAGCATTATCATCAGCCTCTTGGAAGGGTGAGAGCAGGCCGAGGCGTACCTGCGCTTTTCATAACCAATTTGGTGATCGTCGAATGTATCGGCGCAACCCCAAACGGACATGGTTGATTTTGCAGGTTTACTTGTTTGGTTTATTAAGAGTATTTGCCTGGTGCCGGTACATGGACCCCGGCTTGTAGGCTATATTTTACATTTCTATAAGTTAACTTTTTCGATATTTACAATTTACGGTTTGTACAAAAATCCCATACGGTGACCATCTGTAGGTCACCCCCCTCCGAAGGAATGTCGCCTTGACGTGGCGGAGGGGCATAGTACCCGATCCAGAGGGCCTACTAACTGTCATTTTTGACTACGGGTAGGCAAGAGGCGAGGGGAAGCAAAGAGCACTCCAAACGGGTAGATGAGGCTCGGTAGTCTTGGTCGACGACTCATCTAGGAGAAGAGGACTCTGAAATGAAACTCCCCCACTACGGTAGGTACGGGTTTGGCGTGCCCGGGGCCCCGAGCCATACTCTCGATTGGGTTCCTCCAAGAGGTCAGAGGGCACCTGCCAAACGCCCAATCAACTGTGTTTGACCTCCCACCTGATACCTCCCTGTACACAGTCTGATGGACAACCTACGCACGGGTTGTAGGAGGATGGGGTGACGCAAGGGGTGACTGGGTAACCGCGTCAGTCCCAGCCCCTGGTTATCATGTAGGATTTGTGTACGTATCCGCTGATAAAGGTCAGTCCCAGGGATGGGCCATTGCATGAGCTGATGCACTCCTGAAGGTGATTGGGTCCTTCTGTCTATAGTGTCACCGCGCCCGCCGCATCTAATTGCCGACAACAGCAGTGTCACCCATCGCATTATTGTCGGCACTACGGCAAAGGAGCCGAAGGAAAGAGACAGAGAATGGCCGCATTGTTGGGGCGCTTACCGAAAGAGAGAAAAGGATAGAGGCTTCTGGAGTCTTCTACTTTGTATCTCGCCGCAATAACTGAACGTTCCTGAAGCTTCCAGAATAGTGCCTGGGAGATATAAATAGCGGTAAAGTGCGACAGAAGGGAGTCAGTATGTGAAGCGTTGAGTAGTCGTGCCGACGGAGATGGACAGACGATGTGAAGCGTTGTGCCGACGGAGAAGAGTTAGTTCTTTGTGTTACGAGTTCGGAGCCGTGCTGTTGGAGAATCGGAGAAGACTTTCTTCTTGTTGCAACGAGTGTACAAAGTTACTCTTTACGGAAATAAAACTGTTTCTTTATCTCGACTACATCTGTCTTCTTTACTACACACACCCACCAAAGTCACACTGGTGTCAGAAGTGGGATCCGTCGAATTGCTTCTAGTTTCGTTACATCGCCGTTAGAAGTTGCAACGTTAGAACCAAGATGGAGGGAGATTCGGAAACCAGGATGATGGCAATGATGAAAGAATTATTCGCCGAACTGAAGACGGCAAACGACAACCTCGCTGCCAAAATGAAGACGGCAAACGACAACCTCGCTGCCGAGCTGAAAGAGATGAAGACGGAGCTATCGGCGAAAATTGTCGGCGAACTGACTGGCGTGACGGAAGACGTGGAAGAACTCGGCGAAAAGGTGGAAGACCTCTGCCAGCACGTGGACGTCGTGGAGGACGACGGGGAACGTCTTGGCGCCCT
The DNA here is from genome assembly GCA_030765045.1 of Tenodera sinensis. Taxonomy (NCBI): domain Eukaryota; kingdom Metazoa; phylum Arthropoda; class Insecta; order Mantodea; family Mantidae; genus Tenodera; species Tenodera sinensis. Next base: position 73,746,441 of record CM060967.1, read on the forward strand.
GGTAGTAAGAGTTGACGAGAGCGTCAAAGTACTGGATGCCAGGGGCAGACGGAATAGCGCGGACCCGGGGAGGGAGCACCTAGTGGCCGAGGCGACAGTTGCGCCCGTTTCGGATGATATGAGGGAAGACGTGGAACAACTCGGCGAACTGATTGGCGTGAGGGAAGACGTGGAACAACTCGGCGAACTGATTGGCGTGACGGAAGACGTGGAACAACTCGGCGAACTGATTGGCGTGACGGAAGACGTGGAACAACTCGGCGAACTGATTGGCATGACGGAAGACGTGGAAGAACTCGGCGAAAAGGTGGAAGACCTCTGCCAGCATGTGGACGTCGTGGAGGACGACGGGGAACGTCTTGGCGCCCTGGTAGTAAGAGTTGACGAGAGCGTCAAAGTACTGGATGCCAGGGGCAGACGGAATAGCGCGGACCCGGGGAGGAAGCACCTAGTGGCCGAGGCGACAGTTGCGCCCGTTTCAGATAACTAAAGTGTACGTCTCGGGGAAGACAAAGGGGCAGTTCAGGGACGTCGTCGAGGATCCCCTGGAGGAGTGTGTCGGGTACGTAACCAACCAGGATACGACGTGGAGGACGATCAGCAGGGAAGCGCACAAGCAAACGAGCATCACGCGAGAACCAACTTGGCGTGTGACAGGGGGGGACCGTCGGAGCCATCCAATCACCTGACGCATAGTGCCGTGAACGGAAGAATGGTGGACATCATCGTGGACGGCAGGATACAGGAGAGGCCGTGCCGAGCACGAGTGAACACGAGTGCAGCGGTGGACGCGACTCGCGCGGATGTGGCGGGGTTTGTTGCCGGACCCATCGGAAGCAAGGTGGCTGCGAAGGTGCGCCAGAGAGGTCGGCGGACATGGTACCCAGTGAGCCGTTTCCAAGTGCGCAGGATGGCCCGTCAACACACCAGGAAGAAGGGCAACTGGACGAGGGACCGTCAAGACCGGCGGTACTGTTGCAGAATTTCGAAGCAGGACGGCATACATCGTCCTACCCAGACCAAGGGACACTATCCAACAGCGATACCTAGGATCGTGCCTCCTGGAGAAGAGGTTCGATGGGTTAGTCCACCGGGGCGCAAGGGAGATGCCGCAGTGATAGTGCTGGTCGGGACGACCAACTCTGAGGAGGGAGCAGTGTCACCGCGCCCGCCGCATCTAATTGCCGACAACAGCAGTGTCACCCATCGCATTATTGTCGGCACTACGGCAAAGGAGCCGAAGGAAAGAGACAGAGAATGGCCGCATTGTTGGGGCGCTTACCGAAAGAGAGAAAAGGATAGAGGCTTCTGGAGTCTTCTACTTTGTATCTCGCCGCAATAACAACGTTCCTAAAGCTTCCAGAATAGTGCCTGGGAGATATAAATAGCGGCAAACTGCGACAGAAGGGAGTCAGTATGTGAAGCGTTGAGTACTCGTGCCGACGGAGACGGACAGACGATGTGAAGCGTTGTGCCGACGGAGAAGAGTTAGTTCTTTGTGTTACGAGTTCGGAGCTGTGCTGTTGGAGAATCGGAAAAGACTTTCTTGTTGTTGCAACGAGTGTACAAAGTTACTGTTTACGGAAATAAAAGTGTTTCTTTATCTCGACTACATCTGTCTTCTTTACTACACACACCCACCAAAGTCACAATACATTGGGAAGTGAGACCATAGGGAGCAAGGTCCAGGCCAGGACTCTCACCTAGGCCGGGGTGGCGCCCAGGATGTGAGCGTGCCATCGGAGACATTTGCAATGGTGGAGGATGTCATCGCCATGAGTAGGAAAACTCATAACAAAGCCAAACAAAGTAAAGTCTGTGTAAAGGAAGTAGCAGAGTCAAGTAGTCCTCGCTACGTAGTCATATCTAGAACTGAGAGAGATAAGACATTTTTATCGGTGAGCCCATTTACTATACAAAAGGGTTTGGATAACATTGCTGGTCCAGTAAAGTCATGCACTAGATCTCGCAATGGCATGCTCCTGGTCGAAGCACATTCAGCTACCCAGGCAGCTAAGATACTGAAAGCGAACATGCTAGCAAGTTATCCTGTACGTGTTGAGATGCACAGAACCTTGAACTCCTCGCGCGGTGTGATAAACACCCGTGCATTGGAAGCATTATCAAATGAGGAGATTCAAGAGAATCTGACCGAACAAGGCGTCATTCACGTTTACCGGGTTCAACGTAGAGAAGGTGGTGAGTTAATGCCAACTAATACCCTGTTCCTCACCTTTGATCGGGTGGATCTCCCGCAAAGGATTAAGGCAGGGTATGAGTCCATCGAAGTTAGGCCTTTCATCCCCACTCAGATGTTTCAAGTGCCAGCGCTTTGGACATACAAGCGAGCTTTGCAAGGGACTAGCTACATGCCCTCAATGTGCAGATGAATTCCACGAAGGTGCATGCACTGCAGCTCCGTCATGCGTGAACTGCAGAGGTGAACATCCATCTAGTTCCCGAGATTGTCCCCTTTTTGTTGAGGAAAGAGCGATCCAAGAGATACGGGTTAAAGAGAAGGTGCCCTTCTTACGTATACGCCAACCCTCTGTTCCAAGATCCGGAACATATAGCTCAGTTGCAGCTAAAGCGGTACCGAGCAGAGAGATCGCAACGCAGACCAGCGATTTCAATGGGGCCACAATACCTGAAAAGACACTTGTAGCCCGTAGCTCTATTCCAAAGCCCTCAACATCCGCGCGCACATCTGTATCAACGTGTACATAATCTGTTAGATCACCAACGAAAATGTCAAACTCAACACAGAAGACTAGCAAACCTGTAATCTACAATTCCTCACCGATAAAGTTTAAGAAGAACTACACAAAGAGCGATTTCCTCAAGGAAGATAAGCCTTATCCCAGTACATCAAAGGCATATAAGAGTCCAAGAAGATCTCCTCGAAGATCCTCTTCTGGGGAATCTTCAGGGGTGGAGTCAGACCGGCGTCTTTCATCTTCGCCGGTCCCCATTAGAAACCGATTCGAGACACTCGAAGCCAAGTTCGCTATGGGAAAACGGACGTCCTCGGTAGAGGACATGGAGTTAGACCAATCTGCCCATTCTGGGAGAACCACAGTGGAAAGGAGGCGCGAAAAAGCGCCCGACAAGAATGCCAGCCCAAGAGAAATGAGGAGGGCTAAATTAGTTCGACAGCCGCCTACTCTAAAGTAATGAAGAGTTACCTTGGAATTACCTATCCCAAACACAATGCAATATGTCTACCCTACAATGGAACATACGTGGCATAAGTAGTCAACGGTCAGGACTTAAGATTTTGCTCAAAGAAAACGAACCACTGGTTGCATGTTTGCAAGAGACTAAGCTGCGTCCTAAGACAATACACCCCAGTACGGTGTGACGTCACGCCAGAAGAGGGTGTTCCGGCAAATGGCGGCGCTATGATGCTTGTCAGAGATGACGTATATATGCAAACTCTACCATTGCACTCTGATATACAATCAGTTGCTGTACGGATTAACCTGCCAAACATCCATTTCAAACTCTGCCAAAGCCGGTCCCAAGCCCGGTTGAAAAAAGGGGAGGGGGAGGAGTAACACCTCGTAAAAAAGCCTGGATTCAGCTGGCTCCGGCTGATAATACGCAGTAAGGGCTCCTTGCCAGGATTACGGTGAAGACCTCAACGGCAGAGAAGATGGAGAAGTAGTACTTCGGAACGGCGGAACTGGCGGAAGAGGCACCCTTCCGATTTAGGGCAATAAATGAGGTCCATCCATAGGAAATGTGGCGAGGGGGTAGGACTCCAAAGCCACGATGACGGCAACGTATCTAAGGGAAGAAATCCCAACAGAAAATCTACTGTGCAAGGGTTTGGTACCTCCTTCACGGGAATTCAATACTACTCGGAAGGCTAAAAAAGGAACAAACCGGACGGATCTACATGCTGACAACAATAGCAAACGTGTAAGGACAATGAATTTGGAACAAATGACAATTGCCACGTGGAATATCCAAGGATTAGGACAAAGATGGAGGAATTGGTGAAGGAGCTAGAAAAAAATAAAATAGATATCACAATCCTAGCAGAAACAAAAAAGAAGGGCAGAGGATCAGTAGAAGCTAGCAAGAGTACATTTTTATATTCTGGAGTAGAAAAGGAACAACGAGCTAGAGCGGGAACAGGAACAATTATCAGAAATAACCTTAAAAATCGAATTATATCTTACTCATGGGTGAATGAAAGAATAATCACCCTAAAGATAAAAACGCAAAGAGCTCATTGCTGGATTATAGGGCACATGCGCCAAATGAGGGAGATAAAAAGAATACAGAGATATTTTATAAGCAGTTACAAGACTGCATAAATAGAACAGGTAGCAATGACTATGCTATAATAGCGGGTGACATGAACGCAAGAGTAGGAAACACCCCAATTCAAAATGTTGTTGGGAGCAATGGAGAAAAAACAGTAAATAATAACGGAAGGCAATTAAGAAACTGGTGCACTTTTAATAATTTAAGAATACCAAATACGTTCATCAGACATAAAAATATTCATAAATTGACATGGGAAGCCCGAGGCTCAAAATCAATAATAGACTATGTGATAGCAAATGAGAAAACCTGGCCACATATAACTGATACAAGAGTGTATAGAGGTATGGAAATAGTGATCATTATTTGGTCAAAGTAAAACTACGAATACCAAGAAAAACATTAAGAGGAAGACTACCATAGAAGGAACCAAGACGACCAGATGGAAAATACAGTTGCTGGAGGGAGCAAGCATCAGGAATCTGTATCAAAAAAGACTTTACCAGAAGATAAGAGGGCAATGTGGCGACATAAATAAAGATTGGGAAAAACTAAAAATTGCTGTCAACGGCGCAGCTGAAGAAGTACTTGGAACGCAACATAAACGTAACCCAAAAAGACTAAAACTTTGGAGTGAAGAACTTAATAACGAAATAAAACAAAAAAAGAGATTATATAAAATATGGCCAGACACGAGAAATATAGAAGATCATATAAATTACAAAAGACAGAGAGCGGTAGTAAGAAAATTAACTAGACAGAATAAAACGGAAAGCTGGACCCAATTTGTAAGCCGAATAGAACGTGACGTGACGGGCGCCAAACGATTTGGGTTCAAAGTGTTCAAGAATCTCAAAGAAGAAGAAAATGACCGTGCAAAAATTAACGTATTAACAGGAAAACAATGGATACAATACTACACAGATCTACTATTTGATGAAGAGGAAGAAGTAACCACTACACAATATGTGGACGAACAAAACAAAATAACAATAAAAGAACTAGAAGAAGTCCTCAAAGAAGCAGAAAATAGAAAAGCTCCAGGCTGCGACAACATCAACATGGAATTATGGAAATATGGCGGGAAAAGCTGAGGAATAGGCTACCACAACTCTTCAATCTAATCTGGAAAGAAGGAAAAATTCCCGAAGAATGGTGTACGGTCAATATAATAAACATACAAAAAAAAAAGGGAGCAGACATGAATGTGGAAATTATAGAGGTATCGCCTTACTAACAACGGCGTATAAGTTATATTCAGCAGTGCTAAAAAAGAAATTATACCCAAGAGCCGAAACAATTTTAGGAGAAGAGCAAAACGGTTTCAGGAAGGGAAGGTCTTGTATCGGTGCCATATATACTATAAAACAGATCTTAGGGAAAAGGTCTGAATATAATTTACAAAGTTGCCTACTGTTCCTAGATTACATCAAAGCTTATGACAGAGTACAACGAAATAAGCTATGGAAAATAATGGAAGAATATAAAATACCAGCCAATTTGATTAATGCTATTAAATCATTGTATAATAAAACAATAATATCAATCAACATGGAAAGGGCGCATGTTAACAAAGGATTAAGACAGGGCTGCGGATTGTCACCAATACTGTTAGACCTATATTTAAATGGATGCATTAAAAGACACTTCGGTAGAAGTATGAGAAAAGAAGTCAAACAAAGATTACATAATATTGTGTCCAAACAAGCACTAAAGTACTCTTGCGAAACATGGGTCCTACGATCTAGGGAAAAATCCAGATTAGAAGCAGCCCAAATTAGATTTGTACGACCACTATTGGGAGTAACAAGATGGGACAGAATGAGAAGTACTGATATACGAGCACAACTTATGGAAGAAAATATAATTGAAGAGATTCAACGATATCAGAAAGAGTGGAAAGACCATGTTTTACGGATATCACCTTCGAGATACCCACAGCAAGCTTTATTTTACAGACCATCTGGACGGAGAAACATTGGACGACAACGGAGAAGATGGAGCGACCAATTTATTTAGCCTCGGAACAGGTCTAAAGGCCTAAACCAGCGGCCACCATCTCAATGCACAGAGTGCACAGCAGGTCATGCGAGTTTGCCCGTTGCACGCCGGAATAGTCTACCGTGCACTCCGTAGCCTTCAGAGCAGTGGCGGAATGCCGATCTTGCAATTTAAATGCACAATTGACTGTGCTACAATAATAATCGAATTGTAATATGAAGGACATAATTGTTATATAAATTGTTTTAATATAACGTTTCTTTTATTATCATTCAACTTTTCTTTTAATGAAGAAACAAATAAACAATTAATTGATAGTTTAATTAAAATGAAAATAATCTACAATCTACTTACAATACAGCGGTATTAAATAATAGTTTGAAGAAAAGCAATAAACACAACATATTACTCAGAAGTGGAACCTAGTTTTCTAGACGTTTGTTGTCTCTTTTGACACACTAGTTTTTTCAAAATTAGGTATCAATGTTTGTGCAGCAGCTAGTCTAAGTTGACATTTTAAGTTCTGATCCGACACTTGATTTCTGCAGCGGTTTTTGTTTAATGTCATTAGCGAAAAAAATTGTTCACACACACACACACACACACACACACGTGTGTGTGTGTGTGTGTGTGTATGTGTGTGTGTGTGTGTGTGTGTGAATCGAACATACATAGAACACGAGCGGCATTTCTAGTAGAAAGAGGAAATGTATTTCTTGGAAAATGTGAATAGAAATCACTCCAACTAATTCTATTTTGGGATTTATTTTTCTGTTGACGATTGCATTGCAAATCGATAAGTTCAAGTTGCAATTCAGATGGAACGTTATCAACTGTAGAGTAAAGCTCAGCAAATAGTTGGAAAATTTGCTCCAATTGCACCACGTTACCTTTTCTGAAATTCTTGGTTCTAATCTGTTAATATTTGAACATATTTTTGCAAGTCTGTGACCTGAACAAACTGCTGAACTGTTGAGTATCCTTCAATGCAACAAGATCTAACAGTTCTTGTTGAATCTGAAGCTCTGAATCTACACTCCTTATAAATATTGCAAGTTGGGATGTTTACGAAAACAAACCGCAAGAGACGAGACAACACTGCTGTCCACTTCCACGTCATGCCTCAAACTGAAATCGCACGGCACTCGTGGCAGTGCACAGTGCTACGTTATCTGCTCTAACACAAAATTCATCCACTTGGTGGCCGCTGGCCTAAACCTTGTCAGGAAGAAGAAGACATCCATTTCACCATCTGTAATCTATATTTGCCTCCATCCCATGACTTCCCGCACATTGATTTAGAAGATCTTGTTTCTCAGTTACCAACACCCTCTCTGTTGGTGGGAGACTTTAATGCGCATCACCCACTTTGGGGTTCAAGTCACGCTTCTGCGAGAGGTACGCTCATTGTCGATTTCTTGGACAGTTACAACCTAGCTCTCCTCAACACTGGTGAGCCTAAATTCATTCCTGACTCTTACAATAGTTTCTCGCACTTTGATCTTGCAGTTTGTTGACCTCAGTTGGCAGTCTCCTTACAATGGAATGTCATCTCCGATTTACACTCTAGTGACCACTTCCCATGTCTTATTAGTCTCTTGACGCAAGGTACATGTTCCACACATATGCCCAGATGGTGTTTGGACCATGCAAACTGGAACCTATACACCCAGTTGGCTATCTTTACGTACAACGAGCACGACTCAGTGAAGGATTTGGCGCAGCATCTCACGGAGACGATTCTCTCTGCTCCTGAACAATCGATTCCGCGGTCGACTACACACTCCCGTCGATTTCCCGTCCCCTGGTGGACGGAAGAATGTCGGAGTACCATTCATGTTCGAAGGCATGCTCTTAGGGTTTTCCAACGTCACCATTACTTTGGATAACCTTATCCAATATAAGAAAATGCGCTCCAGGTCCAGACAAGTAACCAAGTGCACCATAGGGGCAAAGGTACAATCGTGAAAGGGGGGGGGGAAGGAATTGAAGAGAAGAGACCACTAAAATTTCAAGAACTATAACATTTATGGATCAATAAATTAAACATTTGTTAACAGGAATGATTAATCGGTATAGCAAACCTTCAAACAGAAATGGAAGCCGAAACATACAATAGAAATACAGCTGAAAACCAAACCAATTTACACAACCCCATTCAACTCCCCCTCAAAGCGAGGAGTTGGGCAGTCTTCAAGCCTATCTGAAAATGCCTAAATGATTCGCGTGGATATCCTACGGGTTACAAGAATTACTTGTTACAAGATTACATTTAATTCGTCCGCATTAGAAGCACCTCCCAGGCAAGTAACGGTCTGAAAACCAATCTGTAATTCACGGCCTGAGCCTTAGTTAAAACCATACAACGGGACCACTTACCCTGCACGCCGAGAAAGGAGCACTCCGACTGACTGTCTCTACAACCGTGAGACCGAGAGGAAACCCGAAGAAAAACACTAGCGCATCCCAGCGGAGAAAACAAGAGTCGCGAAACAAAAGGAGGTGCCATAATAAAACAAAGTAAGTGCGATCAGCACAATACTCCCGCCCCCATCTGACAACACGCGCTCGCCATTCTGGAAAGGAACAGGCTGATATTGTATGAGAAGTATCATATTAGGAAGGACACACCTTACACCGCCCGGTCATTGTACAGGTCACTGTGAAAGCACTGGCACCAAACACTGTCACCACAAACCACTGGCCACTGTCACATCAGAGAGCACAATTCTGTTTTTTCCGGGACGGGAGAGACGATGCACAGCTTCTTGGGCGTACTGATCCCTCGTTGTTCCAGAGAAGTTAACCAATTCTGGGTTTGAGCATGTGGATGTCCTCTCGTTGCAATCAGGCGTTGAGAAAGTCCAAAACCCTAAACGTGGGCCACACACAAGCCCCTTCATATTCCATCGTCACCTCCCTGGCCTCCAGAAATCTCCATTGCGGACCTTACCGCTGCAGTAACATTCCATATCGATGGTAACAGCCAGGCTTAACATTCCACAATGCCAAACTGCGGTGGTTAGGTGCTTTCCGGACAGGTTACGAACAGGAGCTGGCGAGGCTGTAACACGGAACAAACCCAACAGAAAGGGAACAAAACGCAGGCTTCAAATAGGCTGCTGTCCCAAAATAACATCTCGGGGTGAATCAAACTGAATGAATGACAGTTTTTTACAGAACTGTGGATGACATCAAATACATAAATAGCAGTAAATTAAAAAATTTGAATCAATTTATGATCAACAAGCGTGATAACATACCATAAACTGTTTAATGAACATAACAATATAAGAACAATTTAAACGAACTTGAATAACATTAAATATAATTTCTTCCAAATGACAATTTAAAACAGGCTAAACAATATATATATACAAGTTAAACAAAATAAACAAGGCCTTGTATAAATAAACGCGCATAAAACAAAATCCCTACTGGCCAGACAACACAAGAGTACAAACACGAAATACACATAATTACTACACAAGACACACACCACAAGCACGCAGCAAACATCCCACAAATACTCCCCAAACATACCACACCAAACACCTCATACCGCTTCCAAACAAAAGACACACGAAAACAAAATCTACACTTTCGCGCACCATATCGACTCCACACGCCCGGCAGAAACTAACTACAGGAGCGCCGTAGAGGTATACAGCCCGGCGCACACATGACACGCTCCAACATAAACAAACACCCACATTCAAAACAAAACACTTTATTCACAACATAAACATACAGGAGTAAACAAAGGAAACCCATACACATACGGAAAACAGATACCAAACTACTGGAAGGGTTTCAATTGTAAGACGTGAGCTCTCCTTTCTTGGCCCGTGCGGAGGTCCCTTAAGCGCACAGAAACATTTTTGAAGATACTTATAATCTCGTACGGCCCTACGTACCTAGGAGCCAACTTCGCTGCATAAGCATTTTGCTTAGAAGATTGAGTGTACAGCTTACACAGTACTTTCTGGCCAACGGCATAAGGTGAAGGCCGTTTACTTTCATCATACCGCTTCTTTACCTGGGCAAGTGACTTCTTCAAATTCCGAAAAGCGGCCTTCCATACTCTACATATTTCCTCGCGAGTAATATTCTGGGGAAGCAAATCGTCCAAACGCCAAAGGTTAGACAGCGGAGAGTTAGGTATATAGGCTAACATAAGCTGATAAGGGGTAACGCCATGTGATTCGTGTCGAGCCGAATTAAACGCCAACTGCAACCGAGACAAATTAGTGTCCCACTTAGTATGATTATCATAATGAAAGGCTATTAACGCTGATTTGAGGTTCCTGTTAAATCTTTCGGCATGGGAAGGACGGGGGTAATAAGGGGTGGTAGTTATGGTTTTAATGCCCCAACTAAAACAGAAATTTCTAAAGGCGAAAGAAGTAAATTGAGTGGCGTTGTCTGTCACCAGATAACGAGGGGCTCCAAAGGCCGCAAATACTGAAGAGAGAACCTTGACTACCCCTCGTGTATTCGCTTTCGGTAAGGCCGACATCCATACAAACTTACTAAACGAATCTACTACGACTAACGCATACGTATTCCCCTGGGCTGAACGAGGAAAAGGGCCGATAAAATCCACAAATAATTTTTCCAGGGGTCTACTTGCCACCTCCGATGCTAAACCCTTCCATACTGTACATTGCGCCGGTTTCGCCATTGCACAAATTTGACACTGCCTAACTCGGGAAGCAATTTCTTTATTCATGCCAGGCCACACAAAATATTCCCGAATCTTGTCTTTGGTCTTGGCTATTCCCAAATGCCCGCCTACAGGAGATGAATGGAAATATTCAAACAGCATGGAAATTAAGGCCCGTGGCAAAACAACCTTGTTCTTGCCGTCGAAGGTAGCCTGGGTCATCAAAACACCCTCCTTCAAACAACAAGGGGTAACAACCTCACCAGCCTCAAGCCGACCAATAAGGGCCTGCAGATCCGGATCTTTCCTCTGATGTGTGTGCAAACCCTCGAACAACTCCGGAAATTCACAGACGGCTAAAACATTTTCCTTCCCGCATTTACATTCTCTCGGTTCTTCGAATACTCTTGTTAAGGCATCAGCCACACAATTTTCTGAACTACGTATATGTATCGGGACAAACTTAAAAGCTGAAATGCGTACGCCCCAACGCGCTAACCTGCCTGTAGATCGCGGTGAGGCCAACGACCACGTTAGTGCCTGGTTATCGCACTCAAGAGTAAACTCAACATGCTCCAGATATTCGCGGTATTTTTCTAAACCAAATACCACAGCCAAAGTTTCAAGTTCGTAAACTGAATACTTCCGCTCGGCTGGAGTAAGGGTACGTGAACTATATCCAATAACCCTACGCCCCATAGGAAAATCCTGGAGTAAAACAGCAGCCACCGATCCCCTGCTTGCATCGGTCTGAAGGATAAACCTACGTGAAAAATCAGGGAAAGCCAACACCGGGGGATTCATTATGGCCTGTTTAAGGTCTTCAAAGGCCTGCTGCTGTTCCTCAACCCACTTAAACGAAGTTCCCTTCCGCCGAAGACGGTTCAATGGTTCCGCCCGCGCTGCAAAATGCGGAATAAACTTGCTGAAAAAGTTCACCATGCCCACGTACCTGGCCAATTCCTTTACGGTTTTAGGGGGAGGAAAGTTACGTAGAACTGGTCCGCTCCGGATCAATCGTTATCCCAGCCGGAGATACAATATGACCTAAGAAAGAAATCTGTCCAGCAGCAAAGTTACACTTCTCTTTGCGCAAGGTAAGGTCTGCGCGCTCGAGCCGGTCAAAGACCTCCGCTAAATGTTGGCAATGGGTTTCAAAGTCGGGCGAGTAGACAACCACGTCATTTAGATAGTGATACACATATTTAAACTTGATGTCCGAAAATATTTCGTCTAATAACCGCGACAACACCTGAGCTCCAGTAGCAATTCCGAAGGGTACTCGTTGGAATTCATAAAGCCTCCATGGAACAGCAAAGGCCGTTAGTGGCTTAGACGACTCCGATAAGGGTACCTGGTAGTAGGCGCTATTCAAATCCAAACTAGTAAATACTTTGGCACCTGCAAAATAATGCGCCGCCGAATTTAAAGGTGGCATTGGTTGGGCCTCGATCTTTATCTTTTTGTTCAAGTGCCGGTAGTCCACCACTACCCTGAAATCGTCCTTGCCCTTAGGGACCAGAAATACAGGACTACTATAAGTAGACGTGGACGGCCTCATCACTCCCTTTCGTAACACTTCGTCGATCTTTTTACGAAGAATAGCCATTTTAGGTGGGGTGACACGATATGGTGGTAACTTTACAGGGGTGTCGTCTGTTAGTTGTATGTCATACTCCACCAAATTTGTTACTCCTAAACGGTCAGCAAACAACGACCCATGGTTCGCACAGAGTTGTTCCAGAGAACGGCCCTGCTCTTCTGTCAAATGGGGGAAAGCATTGCTGACGTCGCATATATGGTGACGTAGCCCGCCACTCTCCTCCAAAGGTGGTTTGTTGATGACTTGACCGCACTGAAATGCAACTCGTTCGGAAGGGGCAAATGCAAAGGTGATTTCCCCATCCCGAAAATCAAGCCTTAGGCCGACTCTAGTCATAAAGTCCGAGCCTAAAATCAGTTGAAATGGCAGGTCCGGCAGAAGATAGAAATAGTGTTTCCACGTAAAACGCGAAATACGTATGGTCAACAGAACCTTGGCATTCACCTGAAATTTATGACCATTTACAGACACGCACCCAACGCTACACTGCCGCGGTTTGGCCGAGAATTTACCAAGATAGCTATAATAAAACTCCTCGTGTACCAAAGAGCAGGAACTTCCCGAGTCCAAGAGAGCGATTAACTATCGTTTCCCAACAGTCACCTGTACTGTCGGTTTCAAGTCAAAGGGCTTGGCTATTATCCGACGGAATATCCGACAACAGGCAGAAATTCCGCAAGGGGCTCGTTATCAATCTTGGCGCCTTTGACCGTCTACACCCACGGGTAGTAAAACGCCACCACGCTTCCTGGCCACCGTGCATTGTCTAACCAAATGCTCAGGAGAACCACATCTAAAGCAAGACCCTGGCGAGCGAAAACTATCTCGAGCTAAATCTCTTCGGTTAGTCTGCCGCGGCTCAAATCCAACACCATGCAGAGGCACTTGCAATGATTCGCGGTTTCGTGCCGCATTCGACGTCTCATACTCTGCCAAGATCGGCAATAGCCCCTCTAAATCTTTAAACGTAGCAGGACAAGAGCTAAATACCAAAAGAGAACGTACCTCCGGGGTCAACCCCGTAATAATGACGTCACAGATCTGCCGTTCGCTATCCGGCAACCGTAGTATACGCGCAAACAACTTAACCCTGCTAATGTACTCGAAGAAAGACTCTCCTAACCCCTGGGGTTTCAAATAATGATCTTGAATTAATGTATGTAGCTCCCGACGAGGAATGAAAGACTTCAATACACTGTCATGCAATTCAGAGACTGGATCAACACATCCCTTAATACGCCCAATTATACTGCGCACCGCGTCGCCCCCTTTTGACATCACTACTTCAAGCAGCTGCAAACCGGGAACTTCGCATAACTCAGCGCAATCCTTAGCTCTTACCAGGAACTTCAGAAATTCAAGAGCTGTAAGAACATCAACAACCTTAAAGACTTGATAAGGTTCAATCAACTGTTGTAAGGGATGAAGTAACTTTAGCGGTTTAAAGGCCGACATTTGAGACGTCAAAGTTGGTGTGACAGTAGCCGACTCGGCCCGATCCCCTTTCTGAGCAAGCACTTCTAAATATCTCCTAAACTGCCCCTTCAGCTCGGCTAAGTCAACCCCGAACTTAACCTTAGGACAATATTTTTGGAAATATTCAATCCGCTGCACATAATGCAAGATCCTGGCTGTCAAACACCTCACCTGCGCTTTCGAAAACTCTGAGCCAATTATCGACTCGGAGAACAACTCTTCAAATTCCAGCCGTGCGGCCTCACATAATGACGGTGATTCAGTTACCAATAAATGTTTGTCCGGCAACACAACATAATCGTTATCGTTCACGCTACGAAGTGCGTCTAATAGGGCCGGAACGTCTGCCGACGACAAATCATCACGTCCACGAATCCCCAACTCAAATAGTATTTCGTTCTTACGCAACAGCTGAAAGTCACTCGACATGGTTAATCAAAACAATAACCCAATGCTCAATTTAACTGCCCCACTCGACCATAAGATAACCACGCTCTGCTACAATTTAATTGCACCATAGGGGCGTAGGTACAATCGTGAAAGGGGGGGGGGAAGGAATTGAAGAGAAGAGACCACTAAAAATTTCAAGAACTATAACATTTATGGATCAATAAATTATACATTTGTTAACAGGAATGATTAATCGGTATAGCAAACCTTTAAACAGAAATGGAAGCCGAAACATACAATAGAAATACAGCTGAAAACCAAACCAATTTACACAACCCCATTCAACTCCCCCTCAAAGCGAGGAGTTGAGCAGTCTTCAAGCCTATCTGAAAATGCCTAAATGATTCGCGTGGATATCCTACGGGTTACAAGAATTACTTGTTACAAGATTAGATTTAATTCGTCCGCATTAGAAGCACCTCCCAGGCAAGTAACAGTCTGAAAACCAATCTGTAAATCACGGCCTGAGCCTTAGTTAAAACCATACAACCATACCCTGCACGCCGAGAAAGGAGCACTCCGACTGACTGTCTCTACAACCGTGAGATCGAGAGGAAACCCGAAGAAAAAACACTAGCGCATCCCAGCGGGGAAAACAAGAGTCGCGAAACAAAAGGAGGTGCCATAATAAAACAAAGTAAGTGCGATCAGCTCACAAGATAGCAGAAAATCATCTTGGAGCAAATTTGTAGCTTCGTTTATCCGACACACACAACTTCTTCGGTTGTGTGGGATAGGTTAAGGCGTGTTGCTGGGCAATCGACCCATGCCTCACTAGTGGGTCTGAGAACAGTCTCAGGAGGTGTTGTTGATCCATTCGAAGTAGCGAATACGTTTGGCAGTGCTTCCGCTCAAGTGTCTAGCTTGGAAAACTACTCCTCTGAGTTCCTTCCAACTAAAACTCAGATGGAATCCCAAGGCTCCGTGTTTCGGTCTAGAAACGTAGAAGATAACAATCGCCTTTTCACCACGGCGGAGCTAGAATATTGTCTTCCATCTTCGTGATTATCAGCACCAGGACAGACGGCATTCATGTACAAATGTTACAACAGCTCTCTCCTGAAGGTAAGGCATTCCTGCTTGATGTCTATAATCGTGTTTGGGTTGACAGTATACTCCTAGAAAATTGGCAGGAGGCCACCGTTATTCCCAACTTGAAGGCTGGAAAGGACCGTCAGCTTCCCTCCAGCTATCGTCCTATTTCGCTCACCAGTTGCGTTTGCAGGGTGATGGAACGCATGATCAATGGACGATTGGTATAGTGGTTAGAAAGTCTTAACCTACTAACATCCAGTGTGGTTTTCGACGACGCCGTTCAACTGTTCACCATCTTGTGTCAATATTGACACAGATAATGGACGGTTTTATGAAGAACTGTCAAACCGTCGGCATATTTTTCGATCTTGAGAAGGCTTATTATGCGTGCTGGTGAGCAGGGATTCTACGTTCCCTGTATGCCTGGAACATACGTGGACGCCTACCACTTTTCATTCAGGAGTTTAAGAAGGGCCGCTTTTACTTTCTCTACTGGTAAGTGGGGGAAGTATTGTATTCCACCAAAAATTCGATGTCAAGATTTCACCGGAAATATATGTTTTGAGGCCCCCTGAGTCCAAAAAAAGCATTTTAGACCAAGGTCCGTGTGTGTGTGTGTGTGTGTGTGTGTGTGTGTGTGTGTGTGTGTGTGTGTGTGTGTGTGTGTGCGCGCGCGCGCGCACGTGTGTGTCTGTCTGTGGACAGCATAACTCAAAAACAAAAAGTCGGTTAAAAACCAAAGTTGGTATTTAATTTTAATGCCTTTCAAGGATGCGACACGAAGATTTTGAAGAAAATAGCTCCACCCTAGACTACCCTTTACATGGAAGATTTTTCCAAAATTTTGATTTTCTTGAAAATGGCTCCAACGATCTTGATTAAGATGTCATATGTTTGACATATTCTTATGACAAATGAAATGTATATCTTGAATGTTCTGGCTATAGCCCCTGTAGTCGTATTTACTCTGGACGACTTTTGCATGACTGGTAAACGGTTAGAGATAGACCAAATCGTACTATACAAAAAATGTAGATCTTGCTAAAATACACAATGCTTGAATAAATTTTCTTGTAGGGTGAACCATTTCGGAGATATTCCATGTTATGTGTGTGAGTTTCGGAAAACTTAGAACCTTCGTGAAATGGATAATCGTTGTTCATTTTTTTATATGTTAAGTGTGCAAAGACAACAGAATCTCAAAGCTTTAAAACATTGACTATCGCACAAAGCCTACTGTATTCTAACATTCCCCTCGCACCTACAAGAAAATAAGCAATAAGTTTTACAAATGTTTATTTTAACTATCACGAAGAAGATATAGGTATAAGAGTTTGTGAGAATGGTTAGTACAAGAGTAGAGAAAGTCATGTGAGTGCAAAACATCAGATTTTTCCTAGTAAGGGTCGGCTCGGTTTTTTCCAATTCTTTTGTTCAGGAAGAGGGAGTACCTCAGGGTTCGGTACTAAGTGTCACGCTCTTTGCTATAGCAATTAACTCCATCTTTAAATGGGTTCCACCTGGAGTTTCGTCATGCCTATTCGTAGACGACTTCGCTGTCTATAGCACTTCTCAGGGCACGGCATTCTTACAATGACACCTGCAGAAATGTTTGGACAACCTTAGAGAATGGAGCGTGAAAAACGGCTTCCGTTTCTCAACTGAGAAGTCAATCTGCGTTAATTTCTGACGTCGTAGGAAACGATTACCACCATCGCTCCGTTTCGGTCCTGATTTACTTCCCTTCGCAGAAGAGACGCGCTTCCTGGGTTTGATCTTGGACAGGAAGCTTAGTAGATCGTCACATATTGCACAGCTAAGAGCACGATGTGACCGTTCCCTAAACATCATGCGAGTACTGAATGATAAACCGTGGGGAGCGGATCGGACAATTTTGTTGCGAATCTATCGCACACTCATCCGGTGCAAGCTAGACCATGGGTGTATTGTTTATTCGTAAGCACGGTCATCTGTGCTGAGAAGATTACACGCGGTCCACAATAGGGGCATCCGCATTGCAATAGGAGCTTTTCCAACAAGCCCAGTGGTGAGCCTTTACGCCGAGTCCGCAGAACCTCCTCTGCACTATCGGCATGGTTTTCTCTTTGCAAATTATGGTTGTGTGCTTAGATGTATGCCTAAGCACCCAACGTTCGTTTCTTTTTTCACCACCACGCTAAGAGAACGTTATAGGAATACCACCCTTAGTCCTAAGCCCGCGGGGTTCCGTTTCCAAGATCTCCTAGTGAAGCTTGGAGTGGAACTGCCTAGGATGTTCGCCAAGGGCCAGAGCCTTTACCCCCTTGGCTATCTGGCACGCCCCATGTAGATCTTGGGATGACCGTACACCAGAAGTCCACGATGCTTATTTCAAGTATCCGCACCATTTTTTAGAATTTTTGTCAGGCTACACTGACCGTCGGTGTATTTACACCGATGGGTCAAAGAGCACCAACGGTGTTGGATGTGCTTATGTTTATGGAACCGAACCATATACACTCGGTTTTCCAAATAGCACTTCCATTTTTACTGCAGAGCTCTATGCAATTTATTGAGCCATTTTGGATGTTCGCCGTCGTAAATTAGGTGACTACCTGATTTTCAGCGATTCTCTTAGTGCACTGCAGAGCCTTTATCAGTTGTACAGTCCCCACCCTATTGTACAACGTATCCAGGGTGCCCTCCATGTATTACACGCTTCGGTGTTGACGTGGTGTATACATGGATTCCTGGGCACGTAGGTTTTCCGGGGAATGAAATGACAGATTTACCAGCAAAGACGGCAACTACAGAACCCAGTATTACCATCTCACGTGTTACTTCGGAAGACTTTAGGCTTGAAGTGCGGAGAGCGGTTCTGTCGTCCTGGCACGACGAGTGGCCAGCCCTCCGCGGTAATAAGCTTAGAGAAGTGAAAGAACTTCCGATTAACTGGGTAACTTCATGTCGCATATCTCGCCGCGAGGAGGTTAGTTTGCCTCGACTAAGAATAGGACACTGCAATTTTTCGCATGGTCACCTATTTAAGAGGGACCCTGCCCCTGTATGTTCCCTGTGTGACAACCTTTTGTCAGTTCCTTACCCCTTCGGGATTCTCTGCGGCTGCCTGCCAGACTTGCAGAGGTCATAGCGGATGACAAAACAGCGGTTGATAGAGTTTTTAATTTTTTTTAGTGGAGTGCAGTATCAATTTGAGGATTTAAAATTTTAGTTCTGTTTATGATTTTGGACCTATTTATCACCTTGTTTCATATCTGGCTATTGCCACTGTTTTTTACTTTTTGTGTATATTTTTCTTGTTGCTAGTATCTTTATTATTGAGTGAAACTTATATCTGGCTATTGCCATGAACTTTTAAGGGTGCTGATGACCTAGAAGTTGAGCGCCCATAAACCAAACCAAACCAAACCAAATGTAGGTTACCGAGAATAGTTTTCTTATGTCCTTTAAGTTCTGTACAGTTTTGGGGTTACACACACACACACACACACACACACACACACACACACACACACACACACACACACACACACATGTACATATTTACAATTATATACACGCATACATACACGCGCGCATTCACCCACACGTACACTCACACACACACAGACACACCTTCACTGGCACACCAGAAATATGCGTCCCAGCGCACTGGGCTATCTACACGTCACTATATATACACTTTCCCGCTGTTTTCCTGCGCGCGCAGGGGGCAGCTCCTGAAAATTTTCCAAGGCGAGAGCCTCAGCCGGAACATGTGTGTGGCTTAGGACCGAGGTTGCGCGGACGCGCATTAGTGGGCGAGCCGTGCCGCGTCTAGAACATTTTTATTCTAGTATGCTTGCGGTGCTTAGGCTCGCCTTTGCCAATGTTGGCGATCCTGTCAGTTTCGTGGTACCTAATGCGCGTCCATGCCACCATTGCTCTTTTTTCTATTGCCTCTGGCATGAACGGGATCTGGATTTCGAGGTGAAGAGTTTAGTTAGTGGTAAGGAGTGGAGCAGAGAGGATTTTTCTGAGGGAGAGGTTTTGGAAGGTTTGAATTTGTTTAGGGGCAGTTTTGGAGGCATTAGCCCAGGCCACACATGTACACAGGACCACCGAAAGAATAAATGACCTGTATAGTAAGAGTTTGATTTCAGTTGCAGCTGTTTGCTATGGAAGATGGGGGCGCACAACTTTGGCCGCTGTCTGCCTTTGTTGGCACTATTTTTTATGTGGGTGGACCAACACATTGTGAGGTCCAAGGTAACACCCAAGTATTTGACCTGCTGGCGGCAGTGCAATATTTGACCACCGACCGTTAGGTCCATTGCCAAAGTGTGATGCCGCTTGGAGAATCGGATCAGCTGGGATTTTTTGGGATTAATTTTGATTTTCCAGTAATGTTCCATGAGAGGAACTTATTCACATAACGTAGCCTTTCTGCAAGGCCAAAATGTGGATTTCTATGGTGGTTGTATATTGCAGTGGCGTCGGCATACATGGCAACCTTGCATCTGACGTCCACTGGGAAAGCATTGGTGAATAATATGTACAAAAAAGGAGACATAATTGCCCCTTGTGGAACGCCAGCCCGCATCACTCTCTCCCGAGAGGAGGAGCAGCCCACTTGGACGTAGAAGTGTCGGTTTTCCAAGAAGTTGTGCAGGAGGTACAGATAATTTTGAAGTGCCGGGAAATTGTGGTGCAGTTTGTAAATAAGGCCATTGTGCCATTACCGATCAAATGCAGCTTCTACGTCCAGAAATAGCGCCAAAATTGAAGCCCTTTGTTAAATTGCTCTGTTACGTCATCAGACTGAGAAGCTGTAGTTCTGTGGAATGTCATTTTTTAAAGCCAAACTGTGAATTTGAGAGTCCGTGTGTTTCCAAGACTTGTTTTTGAAGTCGAGAAAGGATACATTTTTCGAGCAATTTACTAATAATAGACAGAAGACTAATGGTGCGATGATTTTGCTGTTGTCTGGTGCTTTTTCTTTGCTTTAGGAGCATGACAACTTGGCTCGCTTCCAAGTAGAGAGGAAATAGCTGTACTGCAAGCAGGCGTTAAATATCTCTGTTAGTTGCACCACAGCTTTTCTCGGGAGAAGCTTAAGTTCCTCATTAGTCACTTTGTCTGGGCCGGCAGCTTTCCCATTACGTAATTTGCTAATGAGCTTGAAAACTTCCCCCGGAGATGTCTAATATTAGTATTTGTATATAACCTGTCCCTCTTCAGTTGTACAGAACTTTAAATGCACCCTATTGGTTGCTTTTGCAGGCCCAAAAGCGAGCGTTTTAAACATAATTTTCCTGTAGGTTGCATTCTTACATTACATCGTACATTTAGTTACGTCAAACGGGATATGTGCAATTTCTCTCCTCTCGTGCGTTCGATATTGTCACTTCTCAGTAACAAAAGAAGAATGGAAACTTATTTTCCTATCAAAGGCGTGAGAGCAATTTATTGAGGTAATACAACTGGTAGAGCTTTCTCCAAAATGTACACATTTTGTACAGCTCAATTCTTTGCATCAGGAACATCTTAAGCACAGAAATGTACAAGAATATTAATAACGCATAGGACATAATGAAGGTATCTAAACATTTTCTGCAACACGGTTTAGACCATGTAGCCTGTTCCGGCTACCAAGTCTTGCTCCTGTCATCTTGTCCTCGGCCGTCCTGTATTTCTATATTGGGAAGAATATGTAAGTTTTGCAATTATATTTTCTTTAATTCTGTTTAAGTGCGTTTCCAATTTATGTATTCAGTGATTACTTCATTTAATTCTATTTTTAATTGCTGTTGTATTTCGTTGTTTTGTCTCTTATCTTGTATAACCGGGTATGGGTCTAAGAAACTTCATTTCGGCCATTTGAATGCTTCTTTTGTGTTATGCTGTCATTGTCCACATTTCTGAACCATATGTTATATCGTAATTTGGATAGCCATTGTTTATACAGTTTTATTATTGAATCTTTTGTGTTTTATTCTTAAGTTCTATTTATTATATCTATTATGTAACTAAATTTATTTAATGTTTTATTAATATCTGTTTCTAGTCCATGTTGTTTCAAAATTGAGAAAATTAAGCTTTGGGTAATTAGTAAAATATGCTTTTGGGCTAAGTACACTGGGCTCATTGTCCGGAAACATATTTTACTACTCAAGACTCCGGTCGTGAAAACCTTGGTTTATTTTAAACTTTGGCACCTGTTCAATAGTTTTATTTACTACACTCTTTTGAACCGAACTGGATGAGTGCCTTTAAATGCCCTAACTTTCGTTTTACCTATATATAGGTTGTATTTTTTCGCTCTATGATATAGCTTATAAGCCATGTGCTGCTGTTTGTTCTCGATTTTGACTATTAGTATTTGATCGTCTGCGAAAACCATTGTATTATTCTCATCCCTAAATTAATTACTCCTGTCGTTTCTTGTTTCTATGATCTTATCATGTCGATATATAAATTAAAGAGTCCTTCATATTGGGTAACCTTATCTGACGCTTTTAAAATCATAAACATAAGCATCAAAATAATCAGAATAAAATGAGCAATAAAATGATAGTATATTTTGGGCGGTAGGTGGTTCTTGTTTTAACGTTCCTTTAAAAGAACGTGCTTCATTAGACACTCAAGTATGGGATGCCTTATTGTTACGTAAATGCATATTAAGAAATCATTCAGCGTACACAGGCTACTTCATTTAAATTTTAATTAGCTCGTCCAGACATACGGTGCATTTCTCACATTTCCTCATTAGGATACTACAGTTTGCCTGCTAATAATGCAATTAAATTGTACCCAGAGTAAAAGATTTCCACAATTAGTTGTAGTCTATCACGACCTGTGTATGTGAAATTATTGTTTATTTTGCTTTAGCAACTGAAATTAAGCCAGTTTACCTGAATGAAACACCTTGAAAAGGGAATAAAATTATGCGTTGTTTAAGTGCACGCCACTAAAATGACTGTTATTTAGAAAGACACGAAAATTTCTAATTTTTTCCCATTAATCTCTTACTTGTTTTCAGGTCTTCTATGTGTCTTTCCTCGCTACGTCGTCGGTGCTGTGGTTGTTGTGGGTTGTTATTGGTTTCGCCTAGCTCTGAAGGTGATCTATTGAGCTCCTCGTTGCTCGTGGATTGGTTTGCACGTCCCAAGGGTCTATCTCTGTCGTCGTGGAATGTGCTCTGCTATAAACTAGTGTAGAGTGTATATACGTGGGGGATTAGAGTTGCAGGTGATTTTCTTAAGTGCACTTGTAAGAATAATTCCGGCTTAGTTTTTCAACCACCAGACCCTGCACTGCAACATCCACTTCATTTAGTTCGTCTTCCGCATCAACACTCACTTGCAACCTTCTCTATGTAAACCGACCACTATTTTCTCATTTTTGTTCAGGACCACGCAACTGCTTTCCTGCTTTGGTACTGTATTCCTATGTGGGTGCGTATCCGACCGTTGTTTAGATGCGATTTTACTTTGTCTATTTCCTTACTGATTACTGAGTGTGTTTATTAAGGTGGTAGCACATGTGACCCGCATTTGGGAGGTCCCGGGTTCGATCCCCGTGACCGACGTTCCTTACCCATGGATTTTTCGGAGGTTTCCCCGAACCGCTAGGTGAATGCTGGGAAGGATTTCCATACCCTCTGAATTGCACGCACAGTAGATTCTCAGTAGACACAATTCCCTTCTGCCCGCCCTTGACACTTTACGTTTGTCTAAATGTTCACGTACCTTAATGGTTTCAAATTAGTATGTCCCTCCGTCCGTCCCTGCATCCCTCCGTCCATTCGTCCATCCGTCCATCCGTCCATCCGTCCATCCGTCCAATCCTCCATCCGTCCATCAAATTTATACACAAAAGATGGAATCCCACATTTCTCTGGAAAAGCAACTTACAATTAAATGTACTTGCAAGAAAATGTGAAGAAGCGTGGTAGTTTTAGTTCCCGGCCACAGTATGTTACCGGTTTCGATCCCACAAAGCGTAATGGGGTTTTTAAGCTGGGATATTCTTCCAGTGTTCACTTCACTAGACTCCTAGTGGAATATATAGGTGACCAAAAGATCTCTAGGTCCAGTTGTGAGGGCCGTTAAGCGCCAACCCCCACATACGCCGCCGCCACTGTCACTTCTGCTATTGTTGCTGACGTTCTTTTTGGCTTAACTATTTATTACAATTCTTTCATTTATTGGGAATTTATGTAATATTTAACGACAGCGGTCAGGTCTTCTCTGAAAAATCAAGAACACATTTTGCTATTCATGCTGATGCTTCAGACATAATAATCATGACGATATATAGTAGCTCTTATTCCTAAATCTTCTTCGTGTTAGCCGGTCTGGGTGGCACAGTTGGTTAGCCGCTAGACCAGCGGCTGATCCGAAGTTTGCGGGTTCAAATCCGGTCCAGATCAATGGTTTTTAAGTGTGCTTAAAAACGATAGCTTTTTTTTTTAAATTAACGTCCTCCAACATTGTGTCATATCGGACAAAAAAAAAAAAAAAAAAAGAAAAAAGAAAAAGAAAAAAACGATAGCTCCATGTCAGCAGACTTACTGGCATGTAAAAGAATTCCGGGACACCGGCGACGCTGATGTGATCCTGGTAATTGACAGCTTCATTAAACAGCAACATATTTTTTTGTGTTAGTCGAGATAAACGTTTGTACAAATTATCTTATTGCTTATTTTCGTGTACATCTACATTTTTATATCTACTATGATTTTATCTATCTCTTACGGTTTACGAATTATTCAAAAGTCATCCAGAGTAAACAGGACTATACAGAAAATTCAAAATATACCTTTCATTTTTCATACAAATATTTTCAAACATATGGCACTTTAGTCAAAATCGTTAGAGCCATTTTAAAGAAAATCAAAACTTTCGTACTATTTTCCATGTAAAGGGCAGTTTAGGGTGAGACTATTTTCTTCAAAATCTTCCTGTTGCATCCTTGAAAAACATTAAACTTAAATACCAACTTTGATTTTTGACCGACTTTTCGGTTTTGAGCTATGCTGTCCACACACACGCGCGCGCGAGGACCTTTTTCTAAAAATGCTTTTTTGGGAATCAGGGGGCCTCAAAACATATATTTCCGATGAAATCTCGCCATGGAATTTTTGGGTGTAATACAATACATCCTCTACTTACCAGTAGAGAAAGTATAAAAGAAGAAAAACATTTCCATGTAAACACTTGCTTAAAAAGTTGGACAAAAATTGAAGCCTTTACTTTTCGTTCTTTAAAATATACCGAACTTTTACACGGAGATTATGCTCGTCTACTTATCGTGATGGGAGCCCCGTGTTCGATTCCCAGAACTGGAGTTGGGATTTTCTCCCGCTGGGATACATGGTCCGAGGTGCACTTAGCCTCGTTAGGTCCCTCAGGGATCAAATGAGGACCTAGTTAAGAAGTAGCAGCCCCCCAGTCGCGCAAACCGCATAACCGGCCAGGAGGGCCCGGGGCTCATGACACGTGTAGTGGGCAGAGGTGGAGGACGCAGCGGCCGGACGGAGGTGTTAGCTTGATAAGAGCTGTTGCGCAGGAGTGCTCCACACACACACACACACACACACACACACACACACACACACACACACACACACACATGCGCGCGCATACGCAGACAGACTAACTCATCGTCGGATTGAATATTGAATATGGTACTATGGTAGATAGGCG
This sequence comes from Tenodera sinensis, assembly GCA_030765045.1. Classification (NCBI taxonomy): domain Eukaryota; kingdom Metazoa; phylum Arthropoda; class Insecta; order Mantodea; family Mantidae; genus Tenodera; species Tenodera sinensis. The sequence goes on from CM060967.1 coordinate 73,771,636, forward strand.
TAAGTTACCAAACCTATAAATAAACTAAAAGAATCCGCGCAGCAGGTACTGTAATATAAGTTCCTAGCGTTAGACATAGGAAACGTCGAAATTAACTGAATAAGCATATTATATTGAAAGTCTTAGCGGCTAAAAACGGAATATAAGAGGTTCAAGAGCTAAACTGATAGTTAACAACTTTATTATCATTTCATATTCCTGAAAGAGACAGAATGAAACTAAACCTTTGTGACGCATTCAATATCTTTTAGGGAATTAAAGTTGAGACTTTGAGTTACTAGGCAACGAGTGATTTCCACGGCAACGTGGAAGTTTACAAACAAAAGATTAATCTCCCGATCTCCCCCACATTTCAGTTCTAAGCCTGAAAACAAGCTCTGACATAAAAGGGACACAAATAATACACGTAAAACAGTTTCTGTTTAAAGGTAGCGGTTTGCAGTGTTTTCCCACAAGGATCATTTTTTGTTCTAATACTCTTCCAACCAAGTAGTCATATATATCGCAATTTCCTAGGCAATGTTGAATAATTAATGTAATTCATAAACATATTACATGTAGATAAAATTAAGTACTGTGTTGATTAAAACTTGCGTATTTGCATTTACACAGTTTTGAACTTACAAGTATTTTAAGTGCATTCCGACAATAGGGCGGCCTTTGATATACTAACCGTTTCCTTCTTTAAGTTTTTTGAGAGAAAGAGAAGGACATCACACATTGATGTGCTTATGGCTCCTCCGTTTTGTATTCTGTACACTAATGTAGGCATTTGCTTACTTGGCATGGCAAGGTAACACGACGACCTTCATTCCCCTTCAGTATTTACCACACTATTTTAGCAATCAACTCCCAACAAAATTAAGTTGTCCTTCACGTCCAATTTTGAATGGGACGTTGAGAATCATAACAGTTAATAGCATGCATAAATAAATTCCAATTTTTGAGGCTCTTCAGAGATGACTGGTTGCAGAGAGGACAGACTAGGGCCAGTACGTGCTTGAAACGTACGACTTGAGACAAAGCTATCAAACATGTCCCGGCAAACCAATGCTACAAAGTTTGTATGCATCAGACCGTTTGAAGGCTTGTGTAAAGTCCAGAAATGCGGTATTGCATGTTATTTAAGTTCAAACCGCGAGTAATCACTTCCGCAATGGTGTCGCTCCAAATTTCAAATTCACAATTACTTCAACTTTTCTAAAATGTATTTTAAAGAAGTTTGGTAATTGTAGGTGATAGGCTAATTGGATAAAATAAGACGGCAAAGAAGGCCATAGACCAAGTTTAGGAAGAGCATGTCTCTTTTTCGCTGCCAAACCATTCTCGTTGTATTTTATGCATGTGCTACAATTTCTGAGGGAAGCACTTGAAGACGTGGCACACTTCGAGTGAAAGCAGTATTGGAACAAGTGTGTAGGTGAGAGACTTGAATCTGCAAGCTGCTTAACTGCCTCTGAAAATATTGCGGGCCACAATTCCTTGATTAAGTTGAGAACGGAATGAAGCACGTGGCACTTTAAAATGTAAGGTAGTGAAGACATAACAATGAGCGGAATAGATCTCGGCAACAGAGTAGTTGCGTAAGAGCTGAACTGATGTTCTTCTGAAGTGCCACATCCAAGATGTCCGTTAGAACAGCTGGATTGTAAGAGTAGCAGTAGTAGTGGTGTTAGTGTGGTTTTAGGGCAGTCAACAGCTGTGGTCATTAGCGCCCAAGTAAAACTATAGGTTTAAAAGATTAAAACTAAACCAAACTCTTAAACTAAAATAATAAAACCTTAAAAAGTCACCAATACAGTGCCAGCAACTTCAAGTAGAGCAAAGAACGGAAGCGCAAAATTTCATGAACTGATAAAAACAACTCCAGGAGTCCAGGAGTAAGTACGAGTCACCTGGAATAACCCAGGCGGATGGTAAGGTGGCCACGGTACCTATCCGTTTAATTACGGATTTACCCGTGAGGTGGTATAGGTTTGTCGTTTATACAAGCTTTAGTGTTTTTATGTCTCTGATGGTGCAGGTTGGCTTCCTGTGTTGTCACTGGCGGCGGGATGTGTCAGATCTTGGATGTCTAGCCATCCAAGCGGCCATTGCCGTACTGTTTACTTCGTCGGCTGCTTGTGGAACCGTCGAGCGATGCAGTGTCAGTGACAGGAAACCGAGAGGAATAGGTGACAGGTGTAGTAGTGCCAGGTGTACATTTGGCGATTTGTAAAGGGATAGCGGTACTTACCAGCCAGGGGCGTCCTTGGGTAAGCGGTAACACTGTCGCCGCCTGGGTAGGCAATGGTCGTACTGCCCCAGGGTGTTGACCAACTGGTTTGGGTGAGGTGTGAGTTTAGCATACATTGTGATATCCTGTCCCGCACGACGTCCACAATGTATGGTATGCCGGAATGAGTATGAAGGATGTGTGATGGAAACCTATGGTCGGTATCGTAGATCATCCTAAGCGCCCTGTTCTGCAAGGCCTGCAGCCTGCGGATGGTGGAACGAGCCACCGTACCCCAGACCTCGCACCCGTACAGAATCAGGTACAAGCGTAGTTTCAGGTGTGTAGGCATGGTTAAGTGGAGTATGGGATATAGCTGTCTCAGGGCGCCATGTCCCAGACCGACCTTTGCCCGGACATGTGGAGTGAAGGTTAGCACGGTCAAGTAGTACCACCAGGTATTTGGCGGAGTTAACCCATGGGATTCTTCTCCGCCGCAGTGCCAGGGATACACCCGGGCGCCAGTTTCGAACTTTGCCCAATAGAAGAACCTGACTCTTCTGCGGGCTAATGGCCATTCTCCACTGTTCACTCCACCTACTGATGGCATCTAGCTGTCGCTGTAGTGGAGGGAAGCAGTACCGAACATTTTCGTTCTGTGCCAATATGAGGACGTCGTCTGTAGGCAGCAAAGAGCAACGGCGATAGCACACTACCTTCCGGAACTTCAACCGCTATGGGTCTGACCGAGGACAACTTCCCCTCCACCCGCACCGGAAAAGAGCGATCCCGAAGGAAGCTACCGATTAGGGTGAGGTAGGGGAGAGGGATTTCTGCCTCTCTGAGTTTGTACAGTAACCCCTGGTGCCATGTGGTTGCAAAGGCTTTTTCTACATCCAAAAGCACTGCGACTGTTTTGAAGTTTTCCTGAAAACCCAGAGCAACCTTCTCAATCAGCCGCAGTAGCTGTAGTGTAGTGTAATGTCCATTACAAAAACCGAACTGATTATCCGAGATGAGTTGCCTTTCCTCGAAGAGAGGAGTGAGGCGGGATAGGAATAATCGTTCAAACATTTTTGAAACGATGGGTAGCAGGCTTATGGAACGGTAATTAGAGGGGAAAACTGGGTCGTTGCCGGGCTTCAAAATGCAGACCACCCTTGCCTCCTTGCAACAATTTGGAAAGTGACGAAGCTGCAGACATGCATTATAAGTCCTCGTCAGGTGGTCTACGGACTTTCGGGGAAGGTGCTGGAGCATGGGCGATGTGACGCCATCATGCCAGGGGATTTATTAGGTTTTAAGCTTTTGATTTCAGAATCCACCTGTCTTGGGGTGACTAAAGGGATTTGGATCTCTGCGCGTGGCGGCGGAGGTGCCTCGTAGAGGTAATCCACCGTCGCCTCCACGAGTTCAGTGAAGTCTTCGTCCTGGACATCTTCCCGGGGTTCGAATTGAGATTTTAGATGGTCTGCGAAAGCCGTGGCTTTCTCTTGGGGCTCAAAATAGAGTCTCCCGCGAGTGCCATGTATAGGATGCTGATGAGTGTTTTTGTCCTTTCTAAGGGACCTGATTATCCGCCATGGTTGCTTGTCAGTCAGATCTACGTTTGCCATCGCGTTTTCCCAGGCTGTCTTGCGGTGTAAACGCAACAGGTGTCGTGCCAGGGACTTGAACCGCTGGTAGACTGCCTATATCCTGGGATGGTGGAAACGCTGCCAGAGCCTACGGACAGTTGCTTTGGCTTTAATCAACTGTCTGAGTTCGATGGGGATGGTTCGAGGGTTGGGTATGTCCGATGGAATGCGGTGCGTAAGGGCACGTACCACATCCCGGATGTGTTGGGAGAATGCCGTGGCTGCAGCCTCCAGTGCATCAATAGAATCCACACGCGGACGCGGGTCCACAGACTGGTTAAGTTCAAGGATGGCTGCATCCCAGTCAACCTCGTATGTCCAGTCTGGAGTGACCAGAGCTGGTAGGTCAATGTTGGAATTCACCAAGACAGGGTCATGGTCAGAGTCCAGTTCACTGACCGCTGACAAGGAAAGGATGGAAAGGAATGTTCTTGGTGAGCATGATGTCGAGCAAATCTGTCCTCCCTCGGGCCGAAACAGCGGTTGATAGAGTTTTTAAGTTTTTAGCGGATTGTAATCTCAATTTGAGAATTTAAAATTTTAGATAGTTGTTTATGCCTTTTGACCTATTTATTACACTGTTTTATATCCGGCTATGGCCGCGCTTTTTACGTTTATGTGTATTTTGTCTTTGATATTAGTAATTTATTTTTGATTCAAGTTTATATCTGGCTATTGCCATGAATTTTAGAAGGGCGCTAATGACCTAGAAGTTGAGCGCCCTTAAACCCACAAATCAAATCAAATCCCTCGGGCCGGATGGAACGTAGGTCCTCTCGGTCCATGCACAAGTACGCTTAGGTTACCGCTGATCAGGCGGTAGAGCCATCGCCCCTTGATATTACTAACGCGGCTATGCAATGTGCATGCTTCGCACTGAGGTTGCCTGCCATACATACCGTAGGATGCAGGTTCAGGAGGGTACCAGAGGCAGTTCGAGTCGAACGGGGACGATGGTTGCCCCGTCCGAGTGTCTTTTCCGCAGTACCCAGCCGTTATACGGCTTAACCTGCGCGATGGTTTCGATGATATCGCTACGGGGATGTATGTTACACTAGGAAAGGATTTGTGGAAACAGGGGTTTTTATAGGGGCAGGAGGGGTGGTTGGAAGGGATTGGTCCGCGAGCGGGCTGAGCGCGGCTTCTGATTGGTCGTTTCTGGCCAGTCAGGTGACGCGCTAATCCCCTCCAGGGTTCTCGCCGTCAGTCACTCACTGAGAGGTGAACTGAAACAGGTGTTTTCTCTGTTTTGGATACAGATCGTACTTTCACCTTTCCCATCTTCAAAGTTAAACCGCCGGACTTAGAATGTCCTTTTGTAATCTTTTCGATGGTAGTCGGCGTGGCTCTCTCTGGTCGTATTGACCCAGAGTGTTCACCAGTGGGTTAGGGTGGTTCTGGAGTTTGTTGTACATTGTTCGAGCGCGGGTTTTAATCACGTCGACAATGTACGGGATACCGGAATGTTCGTGAAGGATATGGGCAGGAAATCTCCAGCCGGTATCATAGATCCTTAATGCCCGATTCTGCAGCGTCTGGAGTCTGATGAAGGTGGACTTTGCCACCACTCCCCAGATCTCACATCCGTACAGGACCAGAGGCGGGATGATCGCTCGATACAGCTGGAGCTTCAGGCGTAAGGGCATGGTTTGGGATCTGAGGATGGGATATAGCTGCCGGAGAGCAGCATGGCCTTGTAGTACCTTGCCCCTGACGTGATGTCTATACGTCAGCCGCCGGTCCAGCGTGACCCCGAGATACTTCGCCGTAGTAACCCAGGGGATCCGACGGCGCCGAAGCTCGAGGTCTCGCGGGAGCCGGTTGGCTTTCGTATTCGCCAGGAGAATCGCAGAGCTTTTCTCCGGGTTTATCGACATACGCCAGTTCTCGCACCATCTACTGATGGCACGGAGATGGGCTTGTACTTGTTGGAAACTGTAGCGCGGATTCTTGTTAGTAGCGAAGATCATAAGATCGTCCGCATACTGACAGATGAGTGTGTTTGGGTGCGTGGGGAGATCGGCCATGTAAGCTGCAAAGAGCGCCGGTGACAGTACACTGCCCTCGGGGACTCCTGCGCCAATGGGCCTCTCTCTAGAGAATGATCCCTCCACCTTCACTCGGAAGCTACGTTCCTGTAGGAAACTAGCCACCAAGTAAATGTATGGAGGGGGGATTTCGTGCTGTATGAGCTTGTAGACAAGCCCCTCATGCCAGGTGCTAGAAAATGCCTTTTCCACGTCAAGCAACACTGCCACCGTTTTAGCCCTCTCCTGGTAAGCCAGGGAAGCTTTTTCGGCTACACGCAGTAGTTGCTCAGTCGTGGAGTGGCCAGAACGAAAACCAAACTGATGTTCAGGAAGGAGACCTTTTTCCTCCAATAGAGGTCCGAGGCGGAACAGAAACAGCTCCTCGAATACTTTCGAGATAACTGGCAGGAGACTGATGGATCGATAACTGGATGGAAAGACCGGATTTTTGTCCTGCTTCAGAACGCATACCACACGCGCCTGTTTCCAGATAACTGGAAAATGACGCATGCTGAGGCATGCGTTATAAATGCGGGTCAAGTGCATCACGGCTCTATGGGGAAGGTGCTGGAGCATTTCCGCTGTTACACGGTCCTGTCCAGGGGATTTTCGGGCTTTTAGTGATTTGATGGTGTTAGTTACCTCGCGCAGGGGTAACTATCGGGATGTGAAACTCCTCGTGGCCCGCGGGTCCAACTTCTAAGAAGTCTTCTACCGTCTGTTCCACGAGGTCAGTATGGTCATCGTTCTGTGGATCTTCCCTGGGCTGGAATTGAGTTTCCAGATAGTCTGCTAGCGCCTCTGCTTTTTCCCTCGGTTCAAAGACAAGTCTTCCCCGAGGGCTATGCACAGGATGCTGGTGTACAGATTTATCTTTCCGCAAGCCTCGGACGATGCGCCACGGTTTCCTCTCCTGGAGGTTTACGTGACGCATTGTTTCGTCCCAAGCTGCTTGCCTATGTTTTCTTAGGAGTCGTCTCACCAGGGATTTGAACCTCTGGTGTATTACTCCTATCCTAGGATGTCGGAATCTCTGCCATAGCCGTCTGACAGCATTCTTTGCTTGAATGAGGCGTTTAAGTGGAACAGGGATGGATGTCGGGTTTGGTGCTTCGGTAGGGATGCGGTGTGTGTGAGCACGCACCGCATTTAGGACAGAGGTAGAAAACCCCGCGGCTGCCTCCTCGAGAGCCTCTATCGAGTCTATTCGAGGATTTGCCTCCACAGAGTTTTGAAGGGCAAGGACGGCTGCGTCCCAGTCGACTTCTTCCACCCAGTCCGGTACTCCTAGCGCAGTGAGATTAACGTCTGAGTCGACCACAACAGGGTTGTGATCAGAGTCCAGAGCGTTAATCACAGAGAGGTCCAAGTGAAATGGTATGTTTTTGGTGATCATGAAATCGATGACATCCGCGGCGCCGCGTGCCGGGTAGTGGGTTGGACCTCTCGGCCCGTGCGCGTGAAGGGCGGGGTTCCCGCTAATGAGACGGTACAGTCCCCGGCCCTTAACGTTCTGGGTGCGGCTGTGCCAGCTTGGGTGTTTTGCGTTGAAGTCGCCTGCAATGCAAACCCTGTGGTGTAGGTTCAGGAGTGCCGTGATGTTTGCTTCTTGGAAGCGTCTATCCGGCGGATCATATACCGCCACAAGCACTAGGTCGTTCCCGCCCAAGGATAGCCTTATGGCGGTTGCTTCCAGGTGTTGTAGCGGAGGAATGGTAACAGGAGTGTGTGTGAGATGGTTCTTTATGAAAATGGCAGTACCACCACCCTGTCGGCCGACCCGATCAGACCGATGGGCGGCGTAACTTGGCAGGGTAAACTGTACACCGGCGTGCAAGTGCGTTTCACAGACCATCAGGATATCAATCCCGTGACTGTCTACGAACTCTAACAGGCCAGGTCTCTGGTCTCTAACTCCATTTGCGTTCCAGAACGCAGCTCTAAATGAATGCACAGTTCTATGCGCCATTAAGAGCTCGTGGAGTTAGAATAGAGGTCCTTAGCCGTTTGAAGCATCGCGAGATGCTTCTGCACAGCGGAAATCCCGGGGTTGTTAATGGTTTCCCTGCAGCTTCGTAGAAGCGGTTATCAGGAGGGTCGTATGCCACTACCAACACCGTGTCCACCGCGCCAATGGCAAGCCAAATGGCACAGGCCTCCACGTGTTGTAGTGATGGGAGAGGAAAAGATGTATGAGTGATATGCCTCTTGATGAAAATGGCTGTACCACCCCCCGGTCGGCCGACACAATCAGACCGATGGGTGACGTAACTCGGCAGCGAGAAGTTGGTTGCAGTATCCAAGTGGGTTTCACAGACCATTAGAATGTCAATTCCATATGACTGCAGAAACTCAGTGAGGCTTGGGTAATGGCCCCTTATGCCGTTTGCTTTCCAGAACGCAGCCCTGAATGGTCTCCGGACAAGTCTGGAGCCCATTACTTGGCTGAGTTAGGGTACAGCTGGGCCAAGGTTTGGACCAGTAGGGCATGCTTCTGCATGGGGCTCAGGTTAGGGCTTTCATACTGCAGCTTGAATTTACGAAGTGCAGGCAAGATTCTGTGTATTATATTGTTGAACCACAGGGTTAGGTCCTGAAATTCCTCCAGGTCCGCCTGCGAGAGCGTTCCCACTAAGGCCGGGGTGGTCATGGGTACAGCGGGTAGCACAGGTACTACCTTTGGACCGGCTGTAACAGCAGTATCCGTTGGTGCCAGAGCTGCCTCAGTGGACTGCTCTGCCGGCGCCTTGGGTGGCTGTTGAGGAGCTGTTTTTACTCTCTCCGCGGCTTGACGCTTGTTCTTATTTTTCCTTCGCCGCTTAGGTTTAGGAAGAGCATTGACCATTACAGACTCTTGTGTGTGTGTATGGCCTGGAGGTGGTGCCGTAACTTCAGTCCTGTCAGGGGCAGGTACTACGGCCTGGGCCTTGGCCTGGGCCAGTGTCTTTTCTGCTCTATTGAGGGGGTTTGCGAAGGAGATGCCGGGACGGACCTCTGCCGCTTCCAAGCGTCCCTTGCGACGGCTCTCTATGATATTGAGGCGCGTCGTGCATCCTTTATAGACACTGCAGTGCGCGCCTTTGCAGTTGAGACATTCCTTGTCCGTGTCCGGCTTAGGGCAGTCTAAAAACAACTCGCACCAACGGCCAGACTGATAAAGCTAAATAAAACGCAATAGGTGAGTCAAATACGAGCGCACTTCCAGGAGACAGGGAGGGGCTTCACCGCCCGTAGTTCGTCCCCCTGAAGGCCTTGCCAATCAGCACTCCACTGGGTAAGTATGACACGATGTAAAACTGTGTCAAAATCTACAGAGGAAACAAGATCTAAAATGCCTAGGAGATAAAACTGCTGCCTTAGCAGCAGCATCGGCAGCCTCTTTATTTGCAGGCCTACGTGTAATACTAGCAGGTAGAGTCTTTCAGGGCTAAGAGCCTAGAAAAGACGTCTCCTATTGGATGTTATATGACATCCTCATTGTTCATCTTTGCTGTTTAAGTCACCAGGCAAGATCAGATAACATGGTACGGAAAAGATAAGATGCAGAGCTTATTCCTCCAATTGGTGTATATACATATCTAAGGGAAGTTCTGTCGAAGAACCTTGATTATGCAAGGCCTCAAGCCCAGTCAGTCGAGGCAAAAGTGTGGTTTAAGAGCCAACTTCGGTTTCATAACAATGGCTACTGCTCCAAAAACAATTTGTGTCGCGGTCAGATCTATAACTATGGCATCCAGGGAGACTGAATTGTTCATAAGGAAGAAAATGGTTTCAAATATGCAGAAAATGTCGGTATTGTGCCAAGAATAAAATTTAAAAAAACTAACTTAGATTTTAAGCCGTTGGCATTCCAGTTGAGACAAATAAGCTGAGAGAACCAAATATGAACGTGTCCATTCATTTCGCAACAGCTCATTGAATAAGAAAGAAGAAAATACTTTATGTGAGAGAGTTATGACTTCAAAGCTTTGACCAACACAGTTATAAGGTCGGTGAAGCAGGAAAGATTGGAGGAGAACTTAGGTATCAGATTTTTGAGTAGTCCGAGGTGTTTTGTTAAGCAAGTAAGGAATGTGATGGTGGCGTTGCACTAGGAGTATTAGTGCGTTTAGAATTAGATCGTAATCGACAAGGTTCACTAATTTAGTGTGAAGATTTAAGCAATAAGTATAACGTTTACAGTTCGCTAAATAAGTACTATTGCAGACAGTGTAATAGTGGGATTGCAGGCACTTCAGACACCAGGCTAGTAAGACGAAGTTTTCTGTGTGACCATACTGTCGACGTCTAGTACTCAGAGATGTATCAACGATCTACGGCAATATTCAACAGAGGCTAATGCATATTGTATATGTCGAGGGTTGAAGTATATTTTGTCACACAAGGGCATAGATTGTTTATCTTTACAGAACTATCGAATTAACTTAGTAATTAGAAGTGTTTGAGAAAGATGTTCTAAAAGCATTTCTTCATTAGTTAGAGCAGTGATGCTCACCCTTTCTTTATCCGCGTGCTCCTAAGGACGATTTTCCATTCCAGGAATGGAATGGCTGTACCCCTAGGCCTAGGTGTCAAGTCTAGCCCTTAAGTTGTCCTTAATCAAATTACATAACGATAACTAAAATGGATTTTAAATTTTACAGTTTATTAACTACTACAAAACTGACAACTGTGCAAAAAATGTAGTAAATGTATACAGGAACTACGTTATACAAAGTGCGCGCACAGACGCACAGACGCACAGACACACACACACACACACACACACACACACACACACACACACACACACACACACACATGAATTTGTCTAAGTTTTAGGAACGAGGTGGCTTAGGAACGAGGTTGCGTGGACGCGCATTTGTCGGCGAGTCGTGCTGCTTCTAGAATATTTTTATTCTAGTATGTTTGCGATGCTTCGGCTCGCCTTTGCCGATGTCGGCGATCACGTCATTCTCGTGATTTCTAATGCGCGTCCATGCCTCCATTGCTCGTTTTTCTATTGCCTCCGGGACGAACGGGATCCGGGTTTCGCGGTGAAGAGTTTGGTTAGTGGTGAGGAGTGGAGCAGACTGCATTTTTCTGAGGGAGAGGTTTTGGAGGGTTTGGAGTTGTTTCAGGGCAGTTTTGAAGGCATTAGCCCAGGCCACACATGCATACAGGACCACCGAGAGAATAAATGACCTATATAGTATCAGTTTTGACTTCAGTCGCAACTGTTTACTACGGAGGATGGGGGCGCACAACTTTAGCCGCTGTCTGCTTTTGTTGGCGCTATTTTTTATGTAGGTGGACCAACACATTGTGCGGTCCAAGGTGACACCTAAGTATTTAACCTGCTGACGGCAGTGCAATATTTGACCTCCGACCGTTAGGTCCATTGCCAAAGTGTGATGCCGCTTAGAGAAATGTATCAGCTGGTATTTGTTGGGAATAATTTTGATTTTCCAGTCATGTTGCCATGAGAGGAAGTTGTTCACATAACGTTGAATTTCTGCAAGGCCGAAACGTGGGTTTCTATGGTGTTTGTATATTGCAGTGTCGTCAGCATACATGGCGACCTTGCATCTGGCGTCCACTGGGAAGTCATTAGTGAATAATATGTGCAGAAAAGGGGACATGACTGCTCCTTGTGGGACGCCAGCCCGCATCACTCGCTCCCGTGAGGAGGAGCGGCCCACTTGGACGTAAAACTGCCGTTTTTCTAGAAAATTGTGCAGCAAGTATAGATAATTTTGAAGAGCCGGGAAATTGTGGTGCAGTTTGAAAATGAGGCCATTGTGCCAGCACCGGTCAAATGCGGCTTCTACGTACAGAAATAGCGTCAACGTTGAAGCCCCATTGTTAAATTGCTCTGTTACGCCATCAGTTAGTCTGAGGAGCTGTAGTTCAGTGGAATGTCCTTTTCTAAAGCCAAACTGTGAATTTGAGAGTTCATGTGTTGCCGAGGCTTGTTTTTGTAGTCGAGAAAGGATACATTTTTCGAGCAATTTACCAATAGTAGACAAAAGACTAATGGGGCGGTTGTTTTGCGGTTGTCTGGTGCTTTTCCCTTGCTTTGGGAGCATGATAACCGTAGCTCGTTTCCAACTGGAGGGGAAATAGCCTTGCTGCAAACAGGCGTTAAATATCTTTGTTAGTTGCACCAGAGCTTTTCTCGGGAGTTGCTTAAGTTCTTCATTAGTCACTTTGTCTGGGCCGGCAGCTTTCCCATTAGGCAATTTCCTAATGAGCTTGAAAATTTCCTGCGGTGTTATGATGGGTAGTTGTTGCTCTTGCTTCTGCGCCACCCAGGTTTGTACCCATGTCTGGACCTCCCGTTCTATTTCACGGTTGGTCACTGGGTTTTCGGTGAATCTGTGTTGGAGACAGACAGCGAAAACCTCGGCTTTCTCCTCTTCGGAGAAGTACAATCCGCTTTGAGAGTGTAGCGCATCAGCTGCGGAGTTGACGCTCGTGGAAACTTTGAAACCCTTGAGTAATTTCCACAAAGAAGAGTCCAAATGGGTGGTACTCAGCATTTTGTTTTCCCACTGTTCAATTTTATTAAGTCTAATTTGTTGCCGAATGGCGTTGCGTAGCCATTTTGCTAGCACTTTATATTGACTGGCGGGTGAATCGCCACAGTTTTGTCAAGCGTCATCTCCACCCAATGAGTTGCTCTACCTCGGGGTACGTGCAAAAACCGGGTGGTCTTGTGGTGTAAGTGGTAGCGCTTTTCTTGGCTGTGTGTAGCGAGGCAGTAAAGTTTGCAATGGCGACATCTATATCTGCCTCACTATAGTATGACAGTCTGGGTTGCGCCATCCCGTGCATTTCGATGGTGAACTTATTCCAGTCGGTCTCAGCCCTCCTTCGAGGGCCAGAGACACTGGCTGAAATACCACCCTGTATGTCGAAATGCACAGGAAGTTGGTCGGAGTCCAGGCTGTGATACACAGTAAAGTTGTTTAACAGTGTCGCATTTTTTGTGAGTAGGATGTCCAACATCTCAGGGTCAAAGTGCCCTGATCGATGCCAAAAGGTGGGTTCTTGGGGAAGATGTACCTCAATGTCGTCATTATCAGTTATAAATTCAACCAGGAGATTTCCCGCCGCGTTTGCCCGGCGTGAAAACCACCAGGGGTGCCGGGCATTGAAATCTCCTGCAATTATAACATGGTCCTCTAACGCGAGGATTTGTTCGAGGTCACGTATGAAATCTGGGGAGTTAGGGGGCCGATAAAGTGCCACCAGCATCACCGTTTGACTATTTACACGTGTTTTAAGTGCTGTGCACTCTAACGCTGCCATTACAGGCAACGTAACAGAAGCATAAGCAATAGTATTTCTAAGCAAAATAGCAGTCCCTCCCCCTTGTCTGCCAATTCTGTCGTTCCGAAATATTTGATACCCCTGGAGCTTAAAAGTGTGCTCGTGCTTTAATTTTGTTTCGCAGATGAATGTGACGTCAATTTTGTTACGCCGTAGGTAGTTTTCAAGTTCGTGTTGCTTCCTGTGGATGCCATCTGCATTCCACAGTAGTGCGCGAGTTAAAGCTGTACCTCGCCTTACATGGGCCATTTATTCTAAAAGGGCTGAGAGGAGACATATGATGGTCTCTATTTTCTCCCAAGTGCTGCTGCAGCTTTTGAATTTGGCCAGGAAAGGCTGCGCCTTAATCAATAATGATGGTAAATTTAGGTCTCTGAACATGTTTACTATATCTTTTATCCCACTCAGGTCACCCGTGGGCGCCTATTGGGGTAGTGGAGGGGGACCATTCTGTGGTGGCACTGGTGCCTTTTGCCTTCCGGTAGTTCCCGCATAAGAGATACCTGTTTGAACCAGGGCCGGGTGTATGATGGGTTTTGACCCTGGCTGAGCACTGGGAGAGCTCCTGGCTATGGATGCCAGTTGACGGCGGTGACGTTTGTTGCGAAACGTCTCGCACCCCCTGTAGCTGGCAGGATGTGTTTCCCCACAATTAGCACAGTGGGGTACAACGCCCTGCTTCGCCTTTTTTGGGCAATTAGCCAGACGGTGGAGGTCACCGCAAAGGACACACCGGGAGGTCATATTGCAGTTCCTAAAAGTGTGCCCCAACTGCTGGCAGTTGTAACATTGCGTTATGTTTTGGTTTGTTTTCAGGACCTCCACGGTGACCATCATATGGCACACCTCTCGTTCCTGTAGAAGTTTTTGGTTTTCGGTGGTCCTGTCAAGACTAACCTGAAAATTTGGCAGAGGCCTGCCACGTGAAATCATCTGTCGTACCTGGACGCCGGTGTAGCCTTTTAGGACCAGGTCCTCTTTCACGTAATCTTCCTCTAAGTCAGCTGGAAGGCGTTTGATTACGTAGCGAAGAGGTTGGTCCCCATGTGGAGTAAAACTAGTTTTCTACTCCGGCGTCCTTCAGGAGCTGCATTGTCGGGTTCGCGTCCTGCTTCCGTTGAAGGAAGAGCTTAAGGCAGTCCCTCGTGGTGTGCAATTTATATGTGCCGGCAGGAAGGGAGCCACGCAGGATGCGGAGGACCTTTACCGTGTGTTGGACGTCAGGAATTATTATTCTTGGTGGTTTCTGGTTGTCTGATGCTTTTGCTGCGTTGTTGGATGTGCTTGGGGCGGGAGTGGGGGTGGGAATGGTGGGTTGGGTGGTGCGTTTCTTCTGTGTCTGTGTTTGAATGGGGGCTTTGGTAGGGAGTAGCTTGGGGGAGGGGTCTCTAGAGGTGGAGGCTATTGCGGGTTGTGGTGGTGGATCCTCTGACGTCTCGTCGCCGGATTCTGCATCAAATTGTACCCTCAGCGGCGCGTAGGTGTTTCTCGTGGTGAGGGGATATGGCGGCGTTTTTTGTTTTGAGACGCGCTTGGGGCGCTGCTGGTCGGGACGTTCACTGTCTGAATCGCTTTCCCGACCGCTTCCTCTATTCCTCTTGTTTCTTGCAGGCAATTGTTGCCACCCCTCGCTCAGGATGACTAATCGCCGCTTGTTGAGGGCATGCTCTTTGTAGCAGAACCCGAGGTCCTGCGCGAATTTTGCAAATTTTGGGATTCCCCATCCATATTTGCCAGCACATTCTGGTAGTAGATGATCTCTCCCTTTGGTTCATCTACTTCTTTCTGAAGTTTCTCTATTTCCATTGCCTTACGCTCTTCCTCTGTCATCTGCGTCTTCTTGGTTGGTTGGTCCGTGGTTCGTTGGCCGTTGGGAGCTGTAGTCAATAGGGCTGTAGTGGGCGGGGCGAGTGCGGTGGCAGTCACGGCTGCTACGCTAGATGCCATCACTTGCTTGACTCCACTCTCGGCGGCCGGCGGATCAGGGGCATTCTCCATCCCCTTCTTGTTCCCGCTCCCAGTCGCAAGTGCTTCTGGGAGCCTCCACTTAGCGTGGGCACACTATATTTCGCGCGCTTTTTACAGTGTCACTTACGCAGTATATTTACACTATAATTATACGTAGAATTATTTACAAAGGGGACGGAGTACTATTGATACTCATATTCACATATTAGTTATTGCACTTCACTCAAAATATACGTCCAGGTGTACACGGACACACTAAACAAAACACTATATAACAACACTTATATAACTACACTCTGTACTCAATATCCCTAATCAAATGTGTGTGGAGAGCGCCACAGCCACTTGATATTTATACGTCTTTCCCGCCAAAATTATGGCAGTTGACAATGGTCCCGCCAAACCGTTTCATGTGACCGTTTCTCGCGCGCACCAACACACGATCCTCTTCTCATAACGGTCACGACTCTAAAAAGGCTATCTGGAGCACTTTACTCACAGTTACTTCTTATTTGTCCTCTGAAGCACTCTACTCACAGCCACTTGTTATTTGAACACGCCTTTCCCGCCAAAATTATGGCAGTTGTATCCTCGACAATGATCCCGCCAAACCGTTACACGTGCCTGTTTCTCGTGCGCACTAACGAAGCACCTCCTCACCCGCCGAGCTCTACCATTCAACTCCCGCACAAAGTGTCCGCCTCCGTGTTTACCCTATACCGTATAGCTTGGCGGTAGAGCAACCAATTGGATTCTTGTTCACAGACCAACTCAAATGTTTCTGAAAAAATATTTTTCGACATTTGTGATTATTCAGGAAACTTCTCATACTGTGTGGATGCACATTTTAAGTCAAAAGAAGTATTGGTGTACCCTTTGGGATTTGCGTACCCCAGGTTGAATGTGTCTGTGTTAGAGGATATGGAACACTCCGTATAACGTTGAGGAGCTTGGAACTGTGAAAACTGAGGATATCATACTATCAGTTAGGGTCATAAACAAGGGCAATCAAGGCAGGAAAATCTTAATCGTGGTTACCACAATTTTTAGAGCTTTCCGTTTCTGATAAACAGTCAATTCCTTTGTCGCTATCCAACGTAAATCGGTAATAACTGCTTGATAATTGTTAGCCTCATGCAAAGAGATTGGCGGAAAACGAACAACTTCTAGGGCTTTGGTTTGATATTCTATTGCGATAGTATCCTCCAGTAGTTCTAATAGGAGATATTTATAAGGAACGTCCATTACTTTGCTACATATGACTAAAGCCACAACTCTGAGTCACCTTACCGTGTGCATGGGCCTGTTTCGTTCAGTGCCAACGGGCTTGTCTCTCGGTCTGGGCGAACACACTCATGGCATAACGGAAACTCCTACACACGATGCGGTACTAAAAGTTGCGACCATAAAATATCGCTTTTCGGTCTAAGCACAAAATGGATGATGAGGCAAACGGATCCAAAGGGCGGTCGGAACGTTGCCACGACAGAGCTAGTGGAAAGAACCCTACATTTTCCCAGATAGAAGCACCCCAGTGGAGTCTGGCTCAACCAGGTTTCCCTCCCACCCTTTCGGATTCGTACTCCATGTAGTGCACGGGACTCTGAAGCTGGCTCCCCTCACCCCGGGCTTGTACTATCCCATGGGGGGTCCGGAAACCACTAGGTTCACCTTTCAATCTGGTGGATGAGACTTTCAGAACGAACTTGTTTCCCCTGCCGTGCGGCCGCCTCGACGCTTGCCGGCGCTTCAAACCCTGAAAGGAATTTAAACGTGTGAACTGAAATGATTAATGTAACGAAATGGAGGCACAACACATTGGAGGATATGAAATCCTTCCCAGCATTCGCCTGGCGACCCGAAAACACATGGATCAGGAAGGTCTGCCGCGGGAATTGAACTCGCGACCCACGAATGTGGGCTACAGACGTTACCGCCGAAGCCTTCTCACTCAGTTTTGCTACATAACACTGATCAACTCGTGAAGTAGGTACGGTGTATTTCATTTCTGAAAGGTTAAGCTGTAGTGTTGTTAATACTTGGAGTAAAAGGGTAAAGGTAAAGGGTACAGACAAAGAAGGGACACATCACTCACGTCGACCTTCACAGATCTATTGTAACTACCACCCCCCAGGAGGATGAAATGAGGGAACCGAAGGTGACACACAGGGTCCCAGCTGAGATCTCTTCATCCTGAGTTCAGGCCCCGCCATCACACCATGGTTCCGGTGTCGCATTGAGCCTCACCCCAAAGACCTACAAACGCTACCTAGCAACGAGAACAGCAGTTACCATGCGCAGTCAGACACGCCATCTGCCCGGCACTGCCAACACTACACGCCTGGGAGTGCACCTAAAAGATGAGAAGGAGATGGAATGGAAAGGAACCCGTGGTATGAAATAATGCACCACAGCATTCGCCTAAGTGGCATGGGAAAACCTCGGAAAACCCCATATCAGAGGGCTCGGCCACGGGGATCGAACCCCCGACTTCCCCAATGCGGGTCACAGACGTTATCGCCTGAGGTATCTCGCTCGGTAACCTTGGAATTAAGTTTAGCAGGCTGTAAAGTAGGCTTCGAAGATGAAGATTTGCGAGGGAGGATTGGTGCCTGTATTAGGCATCACAAGGGAACAACAAAACAACCGCACTACACAAAAACGTGTCGCAGGAAGAACTCAATACAATGTTTTGTAAACAAAAACAGAGCAGCGCAATGCAAAGCTTAGAAAGCAACTTAACTTGATTGGATTCAACAGAATCCGCCTTGTAAAACCGATGAAACTAGAAAATAACAACTGTTCTCCCTCAACTCGACACACAAACATAAATAAATGTAATTAACTCGCTAAGACTTGGGTGCAAAATTGGAGCGAGAACTGCTAAGCGACAAACTTGTTCGAGAGCCACCCAGCTTCATGTAGTTTTTAGACCAGCATAATACACGTAAACGTCTTGACTCATTAATGCCCATTCTTTTTTCAAAACTTAACTATATAATGTATTGGTTTAGCATACAGTATCTCAACAATATATTTTGTTTCGCTTTTTATTCATCCATTGTCCCAAAATCACACGGTCTATAAATAGACCGCTGGGCGTTAACGGTATAAAAACAGTGTAATAATGAACGAATACATTTCAGTCAAATTCATGTATTTGAGGAACTTTATTTTTAAGCAGTTATAGACCATTTAAATCCAAACCACATATTAATCGAAACACTTGGAGTGCTAAAAGTTTTTATCACTGTAAAAAGGGTCAAAACATCTATGGCAGAGACTTATTTCACATTTGTTGCAGAATCTCAACTGGCGTGCAATCATTCAAACTTGTTTTCATATCTTCCCAATTTTCATGGTGTTTTTATGTACTTGGAAGCACATTTTATTGTATTATGTTGGTCGGTCTCAAAGTTTTCTATTTTTGGTTGACTTTTCTGACCTAGAACCATTCGTTTCCTGTATGTCACTTTTCAGAGACTGTGAAGTGTACTTAAACTGGGCCAAGAACATCATTTACATTTAATGTAACTGTAGGTTTCATTTTCATCAATCAGACTGTCTGGATTAGAAGGAAGAATTACCTCAACTGTATTACAATCATCACGAATTTCACTGGAAAAGTTATCGCCACTTACACTAATCAGCATTTTTGTAAGCAAAGAATTGTAGATCTATTCCAAAAATAGTAGCTATAAGACATATGTACTTTAGTAATTCATATAGTTACATGTTATCGTCGCTTCAAGGAACACAATACAGAATACTGTTGAAAACCTGTTCACTCTGTTTTAAACAGAAAAACTGTAGAAGACAAATAATACACGTGGCAGATGCTTGCATACTATTACAGAAATAACAATGTGGCTATCTGTTGCATCGTGCTCAGGTTTCGGTGTGCTGATGTGAGATAACACATGTGCCCAGCGGTCTATAAATAGATCGCTTGATTTTAGACTCATTTTCAGCATTAGAATTGCTTACAGTGGCACGTTCTTTGTGTAATGCAATAACGCAAATCTTTATTGACAGTTTATTGTATTACAGAAAGTTGGGAGGGAAGCGTGACAAGGAAATATATGCTTTCACAGACACTGCAGTCATTTGCACATTATTGTAAATTAATAAACTACACAATATTCTAGTTTTAAGAGACAATAATGTGGTCACATAATTAGATGACATCAACGATGACAACATGGTCAAAATAACTCTTGAGAATTTATGTAAACTAAATAAAAGTTATATATATAACGGTCTATAAATAGACCGCTGGGCATTAGCGGGTTAAAACGGGCATAGGGCCTATGTATTCGCGCGGTGTCTGTTGGCTTTGCCACACATATCGCTCTGGGTGACTCAGTTTGTTAGACGCTGGACTTTGATACCTAGGTCGCGGGTTCAAATCCGGACCAGACCGATGGTTTTTAAATATGCTTGTAAACGGCAGCTCCATGCCAGTAGATTTACTGGCATGTGAAAGAACTCCTACGGGACGAAATTCCGGCCCACCGACGACGCTGATGTGATCGTGGCAATTGACATCGTCGTTAAACAACAAAATATTTTTTTTATTTGCCACCCTTTCACTCCCTCAATGTATTTTTGTAGGGAACAGTGTCAGTAGAGATCTCTACGGTGGCTAATTACATAGGATCAGGTATGTGCAAAGTTAACATGTCGCAGCGTAATATGTTACGTTGTAGTTTCCAAGAAACTTGCGAGCGTGAACGTTTTGTTTTATGAAATTACAAGGCCCATTTGCTCATCCGCTTAATTGATATTAAATATATTCGGCACTATAAACTAGATAATTATGAATGCTGTTCTAATACTACGGAGAATCTTCTGAACGAATTCAAGATTATGTTTTCAGGTATATTATCAATGAAGATTGAAATAATCTATCCCATGTTCTTAGGGCTATTATAGTTCCAATACTCTGCAATTAAAGCTAACTCTCTTACAATTAAAATGACACATAAAAGCGGCATCGAACTACATGAAACATAGTGTGATGAAAATTGTCCCATGTTACGTGATATCGCAGCACAAGTGATGTTAATATTTGCATTTCACAGACGATCATCTTTTGTCAGCTTTACGTGTCTGTAAGAACAGTATTGTATCTAATACCTACAGATAACCTTGTCAGTAGAAAACAATGTACGTTCTGCAACACGTAACTAAGAAGAGTGTAATACTCCATGTATATCACTTCCACTATAAGGCGTACTGCATTAGAAGGCACATGAGGCGGAGCAAGAATTTTTTAGGCAGCCTGTACAAAGGCCGTTTTTCTACGACGTATGGTTCTCGAGCTATCGCTTCGGGAATAAACAACTGACTCCCGTGTGTATGCTCATGTATACAACTTCCAATCTTGCCTGTGTGTTTTATTCCTTTTCATTACGCAGTTATGGAGTAAGAGATTACGAAGTGTCGTTAGGAAATGCGTATATTTAATTCATAAATTAACTGACCACGGTTAATTGCAGTCCCGCGCCAATTCTTTAGTTCGGTTCAATTCAAACCCGTAACTAAACTGTGTTTTGTATAACTGTGACAATAAGTAGAAAAGTAACATGTTTACATTGTGTTTAGTGAAGTGTTAACAATGTCACCTTCAAGCCTGGTACCTGCGCAGGCACTAAGGGTTAAGTACTTGCGCTCTCAGGCCAGAAATATTATTTTTAACGTGTACAGTTTTTTTAAGGAATTGATATCTGAGGAAGTGCGTGTAAATAAGTACGTTAATATTGAGTGTTACAGTTTACGTTCTGACAATTTGTGACACGACAAATCTTTCTTTCCTCGTTCCCTCCCCGTAACTTCCGCTCTCTGGCGCATCACTTGGCACCAGTGCAGCCACCGTGTGCATGCATTGGTTCAGCTCATGTACCTTCTAAAACCGTGCGCCGTATACTATGGTTTATTCAAACTTAGTTAATAGAACTCTTTATTTTACGTTAAGTTTCGAATTAGATATTATAGATGTGTTCAGTACAGTGTCATACCGTCATTAGTGTTGCACATCCCTAGACGCAGGTGAATACAGAACATGTCGACTTTCTCTAGAGACCAACACTCACAGTCGGTTCGGCAAAAAGTGGAGTGGGTAAACTTTATCTTTTCCTCACCGGAAGTCTCCCCAAGGCTGTCCTGCACATCTGATTATCGTTGTTTGCATGTTTAACAAAATCTGCAATATAGATAACTCTGAAAAGCTTTATCTTGATTAAGATGAAATATAAAAATCTGATGTGTTGTACTAACCATTCTTACAAACTCTTATACCTCTATCTTCTTGTGTTACTTTAGATACGCATTTGCACACATTATCTTGTTGCTTATTTCCTTGTAGGTGCAAGGGGAATATTAGAATACAGTAGGCTCTGGGCGATAGTCAAATCTTTTAAAGCTTTGAGATCCCGCTCTCTTTGCGCGCTTAACATATAAAAATATCAACAACGATGTTCCATTTCTTGAAAGTTTCAAGTTTTTCGAAACTCACACACATAACAAGGAATATCTCCTACAATAAAATTTATTTTGACATAAATTGTGTATTTTAGCAAGATTTTTTTTTTGTGTAGTATGATTTGGTCTATCTCTAACGGTTTACTAGTTGTGCAAAAGTCGTCCAGAGCAAATACGACTACAGGGGCTATAGCCAGAAAATTCAAGATATACATTTCATTTGGCATAAAAATATCTCAAACATAGGACATTTTAATCAAAATGGTTAGAGCCATTTTCAAGAAAATAAAAATTTTCCATGTAAGGGGTACTTTAGGGTGGGGCTATTTCCTTCAAAATCTTCGTGTCGCATCCTTGAAAGACATTAAACCTAAATACCGCCTTTGATTTTTAAACTACTTTTCGTTTTTGAGTTATACTCTCCGCAGACTGACAGACACACAGACTGACGCACACACACGCGCGGATCTTTTTGTAAAAATGCTATTTTGGATTCAGGGGATCTCAAAACATATTTCCGGTGAAATCTCGACATCGAATTTTTGGGTGGAATACAACACTTCCTTCTACTTATCAGTAGAGAAAGTAAAAATAGGCTTACGTAAGAACAGTGTGTATACCCACTAATAAACGAAAGAGAATAGCAAGAGTCATATGACTGGAATGAGGTTTTCTTTAAGCACTATGTAATGTTCACGATTTTCAGTGCAGATGTGGTAAAAACTTAATATGGCGCGATTACATATTGTTCTGCTTAATGGCAATGCAGTGTAAAGCAGGATGAAATTGCTTTTACATTTTGGGCAATGGCTATTAGGGAGCAGCCTATTATGCATTCAGGCGAATGGTGAAGACTACAAACACCTGGTTATTGCCTGGCAGAACTATCATATCATGTTCATACTTCAAAACTGTTTATATTCTTAATCATTTCTGTCCTAGATTATTAATACAGTAGCTGTCCTGAAAATTGTTTTATTTCTTTTTTGTTGTTAGACAAACTCTCTTAAATTCTTTGCTCATTTTCCTGCTTCACCTTGAATTTGTACTTTCTCAGTTCGGTTGGGCTCTGAACGATCCACCCCTCGGCCTGTTTTGGCCGGAGTACCTCAAGGTTCGATACTTGGACCTCTCCTATTTACTCTGTACACCGCTGAAATTCCTGCTTTACCTTCTGCTCATATTTCTGTATATGCGGATGATACCGCCTTGTTTGTATCAGATGAGAATCTACTGACCGCCACCGAAAATCTTCAATCAGCATTAAATACTCTCACCTCCTGGTTCCGTGATTGGCGTCTCGTGCTTAACCAGTCAAAATGCGAAGCTATGATCTTTACTCTCGGTCGACCTGGATCTTCACCAGTCCTCACCATAGACGGTATAGCAATACCCTGGAAACGCCCAGACGTCACTGTGAAATGCCTGGGGGTGCATTTTGATCGACGTCTCACCTGGAGAGCACATATTAATGCTAAACTTAATCTTGCCTATGCCAGACTATCAAAACTATATCCATTGATCAACAGGAAGTCGTCCATCCGAAGTGATACCGCCATTCTACTATACACCGCATTGATCCGACCTTTGCTGACCTATGCCTGTCCGGTATGGGGTGGAGCTGCATCTGGCGTCCTCAAGCGGCTTCAGTCACTCCAAAACAAGGTGTTACGCATCGCCTTGAACGCTCCATGGTTCGTGCGCAATGCACAACTTCACAGAGAACTTGGTGTCCTTACTATTGGGGAGTTCATCCGTCATCAAGCTCAGACCTTCTTTAGCAGGTTACCATTAGTTCCCGGTGCAGTCGTCTATTCCCTTGGTCGTCAGACTACAGTTCCTACCAGAATCCGCAGTCGACTACCGCAAGACCTGCTCTTGCCTTCTCAAAACAACCAGATGGCAGTTTAACTTTACCTTGGATTCTTTCACCACGATAAGTTCGTCACAGAGGGGCCCGATTGGGGCTGACCTCATCTTGTCCTTTCTATGTACTGTTATTTTCTGTGTATTTATTTGTAATTGTATTTTCTTTTGTGTCGTTCTATGTCTATGTTCTGCCTGGTTTGTAAAGCGGGAAACTGCTGATCGACCTTTAATAAATTATGAAAAAAAAAAAAAAAAAAAAAAAAAAAAACCTTGAATTTAGAAGTTTCTGTTTCACCTATGTACGTAACATTTAATAAACTATATACAGGGAGATACAGATATCATCGGCTTATGATGCTAATTCATTTACTCAGACGGGGGAACAACTACATATCAATATTTGAATGCTAACGCCAACAGAAAACACATTCTGCGCTTTTTCTGGATACATGCTTAATATGTAAGTCACGACTTTCTTAAATATTGAATCAGGCTCTTATCAATTTCCTGTATTACGTATTAATATAAAATAACTTGTTTTGTATTGATGTATTCTTTAAATTGTCACCATGCTATATTGGATTTGTTTGCTATGGTAGTTTAGGTAATTTCCTGTATTTGATGCTTGCTGAACGGTCTGCTTTAATATTTGTGCTAACTCTGGGGCGCAACAGCCCTATCCGGGCCAAGACGTACCGCTCAGCTGCTGCGTCCGCCCCCACCTCTGCCTACAACAGGCAGTATTTCACTGAATGGGGTGCAATGCTGGAGAGTGGTATGTGATCAGCGCTCCGATCTTTCCCGGCAGGTTATGCGTCATTGCGACCTGGTACCGCTACTTCTTTATTCAAGTAGCTACTCAATTGACCCCTCAGGGACCTAACGAGGCTCAGTGTACGCCAGACCAGACCTCCCAGTGGACAAAAATCCCACGCCGGTACCGGGAATCGAAGCCGGCTCGCACGCGCCATACGCAGGCGCGCTACCACTGCACTACGGGGCGGTCTTAATATTTGTACAGTGTGTGCTTTTAAACATTTTTGCTTTGTTGCTTCATTAAGGGTTAAAGCAAGTGTGTTTTGGTAGCAATACCAGCACATGTTTCAATTGCTAGGCAACCGTATCACCACACCTCCGGCACAAATTCCATCAGCCACCTGAACGGAATATTTTACCTTTAAAACACCTCTTTTTCCTAAGTATGTTCCTAGAATTAAATACAGGACAGAGGAACATACGTATCCTATAGTTTGTCGATTTAAAATATGGTAAATATACTCTTTACGGTTAACACAATGTATATCCAGCATTATCGCACTGTTGTGTGTGTAAGTTTCTCTACTGAATTTTGCATTCTGGTCCATTAAATTAATAAACGAGGCAAACTTTTTGAAAGTAATGTACGCACAATGAACAACATAATTGTAACCCAATAACTAAGACTACCTCCTTATTGGATGAACAAGGTTGAACAATAATTATTGTTAGTTATTTGCTGCATATCTCGACCCTGTTTTTGTGGGAACTGCTTCTAAACTACACTCAGTTCAGCATTACCGAGCAAAACCTCCACCCTGAAGAGGGATTTGAATGATCCCATTTTGTGACCTATGTGCTATAGCAAATAAGTTCACAGCAGCCGACACAAATTAATCCTTTAATACGATTTCCTCTCTCATATGAATTATTTGCTTAAAAATAAATGTCAGCAATCACATCAAAGTCCACCATGAAACCTGTCCAGGAAAATGCTTGTTAAACATTTCAGTTTCCATGGAAATGTAACGGTTAAATTCCATGGTTTCAAAATAATTGTATAGGCAGTTTGTACATGTCATTTCAATACCCTGGGGTTTGAAATTACACGGCACAGTATGAAGTGAAGGGAAAACAAGTTAGGTACTAATTGGGTTCATAGTGAGCCTGAAAAGATTGCTATATATGGCAAGATTTGATGTATGGCTTCAGAGTGGTGTATCTGTATCGTTAAAGCCCTCGTTTCAGAACCAACAATTTTTAATAAAAGCAGATATCTGGTGAAGATTGAATGTGTTAAATTGCATGGATTATATCAAAGTGTTGGACATAATTGCTTTGGTATGGTATCGAAAAATTAAGCGTTTTAAACCAACGTTATATGTAGTAAATCATTTGACAACGTTTCACGCCGATATTTATATATTTTGTTTCCCATTTATTGGGAAATTAGTTTTAATGGATTTGAGTCATTCCTTTGGTGGTCTTCAACAGGTTTAGGCTACCTTTAAATTTTTATTACGAAGAGAAAGATACGCAAAGATATTCAGTTTCCATGACCGTGGATTCTTCCTTTGAATCAGGTAGTTTTGGATACAACGGACCCTCAGGTTCAACGGCCACTATTAACCTTGGAACATGTTGCGCCTAACGGGCAGATCAAAAGTCATTGTAGAGCTGTTATGGTGGCTTATT
Source organism: Tenodera sinensis (assembly GCA_030765045.1). Taxonomy (NCBI): domain Eukaryota; kingdom Metazoa; phylum Arthropoda; class Insecta; order Mantodea; family Mantidae; genus Tenodera; species Tenodera sinensis. Next base: position 73,797,603 of record CM060967.1, read on the forward strand.
GCCCTTTGTGTTACTCATTGGCTACGTCCGTCGCCATTATTTGGGTGTTTTAAGCAATAAAACGAACGTCTTGAACACATTAGAGTGAGTGCATGTAATCATTATAAAGATAGTGATGTGGACAAAGTAAAATTCCTCCAGCACGAAAATCGAAATATTCACGCATTGCTGAATTTGTTCAATAATAATTTGGGAGTGAATATTTTACTACAAATGGTGACAGCATTGAATGTAAGTTATGCAATAACGTTATCTACAACATTCGTGCGTCGACTGTACCAGGCATCCTCTGTGCTGTGATCACGTGACAGACTGACCCCTCCCACTTCCTATAGCCCATATTCCCCAAACTTTCGTTCCTTGAATGAAGTTTCGGTCCCTAATGTTAGCCATAGCCCGCTGTAGACCGTAGCTTTTACTTTGAGCATCAACAGATTGGGTCCAGTGCAGACTCCCTTTTAGGGAGTGAAAATACCCTACGCCGGCGTGTTATGAACACAGTAAATGCACAATTTGATGAAAGAACGCGGTTTACATCTGATCATGAGACTGCGGTGGCGGACCACTTAATAAAGCTTCATGTAATTGGTTTTGGGCTGGACTTAAAGCGAATCGGAGCAATAGGGTTATGCATATGCTGAACGAACATCCATATAAAGTCAACTGCCGTGCGATAGTCTCGCAAAAACTCGAAAATGGTTCCACAGATTTGATTAATTTATTTTTTGTTTTGTTCGCATGTTTCGTCAACGAGGTTCCTGTCCGACTATTAATTTTTTGGAGATTCTGAGTAGTATTTTTATGCGTGTGGGTTACGGGCCCTCCGCGCAACCTTCAACGTGAAGGACCAGGAGTTTGATTTCGGAGTTCTCTTCTCCTAGATGAGCTGCCTTCCTCGGCTGTCGAACCTCATCTCTGTCCCTTGTGGAATTCTATTGGTTCCCTCTACTCTTACCTATTGATAGCAAAGCTCACTCAATCAGTCGTCTGAGTCATTGGGTACTAAGCCCTTCCGCCTCGACAAGGCGACATGCCCTCGGAGGAATGAAGACAACTCGTTTACCTAATTTATTATATAATTATAAACACAAGGTAGAAGAAGCATAGGCCGACCAAGAGGACGATAGCATGACAGATTCAGTTAACGTGCGGAGCGGAACAGGCCCTATGGTCTAAACCGTGTTGTTCATGATGATGTTTTGTTTGCCTCAATACTGGGATGGTTTAGAAAAAAAAGAACATTAGGAAAAAGCCAAAGGAACCACCGAAAAATCGAAAAAATCGAAATTTGTAATTTTGTGTGGGAATTGCCACTTCGGATTACTTTAAGCATATGGCATTTGTGGAGGACTGCATCTATTGCATTGAAATTTGATTTTTTTCATAAAGAAAGGCAGTGGCTTTTGAGACTAGATGTCATCAAAGGAAATATAATTACATTTTGCGCACATTCATACCTGTATGCGCTCGTATACCGCTTGATAGATCACCTCTAAACTCGGCAAGTATATGCATTTGCTTATGGAGAAGGTATCTATGCTATCCTATCCATTTTACTATGCAGCGTAACATTCATATGGTTTTCTCTATTCACTTTTTTTACGTATTAAATTCACATACAATTTCCCTACTCGTCATTCAACATACAATTCATTCAAGTTTCTATGACTGGAATAGAGATGCCACATATTACATTCACACTGTTTTCTCTACCCATCTTTCTTTTACGAAACACTATCATATTTCTCTCTCTATTCCCCTTACGACGTTTTCTATGATTACAATAGCAATGCAAGACTTTACATTCACATGATTTTCTCTACACACTTATTTTATGAAACACAATCGCATTTCTTTCTCTATTACCTTTTCTAAAAAGAACGCATACAATTTTCTATATGGTTGACATAGAAATACGTCTTACGTTAGATTCGACTGTTTGGCTCCTTATTTGAATAAAATGACTTCGGAAACATTCAATATATTAATTACTTTGGTTCTTTATAGTATCGAACGCAAGTCTAAAAGTTGTAGGAATAAAATAAACATTTCAGCTAGTTCCTAATAAATTCAACAGGGTTAAGAAAATTCAGTGTCCCATTGGATGTACGGATTCTTGAGTCATCATACTCAACTTGGTACAAGAAAAGCGGAAGCTCTTCCTTATGCAAGAGTTATGAGTCTTAAGAGAAGTAGCACATTTATTTCACAATAGTCTGGGAAAAGGTATGACTGAATTTCAACTTTTTCAATATCCAGAATCAGTTTACCACACCGATGAAGGTGGACTACAGCTTATTTACAAACCTGGGAAAATGATCAATATGAAAAAGAAAACTTCTGTTTTCCTCATAGTAATACAGAGAAACGACAAACAATAATAAACATGCGCATGCAATAAAGCAGTAAGTAAGAAAACATCAATTTGAGCTACAGTCAAATATTTCAGAAGGTTACATTTCAATAAAAACCGATTGCAATATTCTGAAACCTCAAATATCTCTATTTGGCGACATATGGAAATATATTTATTAGTACATTTATGGTACCTGTACTGAATTGTGGGATATATCTTATATATTTAAACGAGCAATTCATGTGTGTATATATATATATACAAAATTAGACCGACTGACTTTTAAAGCAGAGGAATGGCTGGTGTCTTTGCGAGAGTACGGCAGACTATGGCACGCCGATGCCCTCTTTGTGTTAATCGTAATGGGAGTGCGTTCCATCATTTGCTTTGAATAGTAAAGCTGTGATTAACTGTAAACAATGAAATGTTTGTTTTGTTTTTGTGTTCTCCGTTTGTTTCTTGGATTAAGATTGTGTTCCTTACTAAGATAAATGCAATACTAGTTTTCATTGTTGGTTTTGCCGTAAATACTTAAACTGGGTAGGAGGCAGTAGGTAATAACATTAACTCGTCTAGCGATTAAGCGAAGCACCGCAGCAAAAAACTTTCCTTTAAAAAGTGTTTAAAATAACGTTATCACACAAAGTTTAATTTTGGGACAGCCTGTATATATCTTTGTATGTACAAGATGTTAGGGGTATGAGTGCGCAGACTTCAAAGGAACTTCCTGACGTTAAACTGAAACATAAGTTCCTGTGCCATTTTTCTCTATAGTGCATGGTTTCCTAAATAAAAATTAAAACTGGTCAAAAGTGTGATTGCGAATATATCACCACATCGTTATCGTTTACTTCTGTAATTAGAACAGTAAGGTAGAGCTACAAAAGATGCGTTATTTACGTCTTTACCATATGTTGCTAAAATGATTCGTTTAGCCACAAAATGATATAAAGGGACGGCATTCCAGTGTGTGTATTGGAATAAAGTCGTGGGCATACGCTTGGCAACCCCGCAACTTCAGCGCGTGAGAAGTGCGGAAAGTGACGGAATGTTGACAGTACAACTACCCCCGCGACTTCCGTGCACAACAGCAGGTTCTGTCAGTGCTTCAGGTGCGTTAAATGCATTCAGAACTATGGCAGTGTTTACAAATCAAGAGTATTTAGATATACCTCTTACTTAGGGCAAAACCGACTGCAACACACGTGAAGCGCAACGCTTGATCATCTTCGCACACGTGTGTCTGAAGCAGCCCTCTAACGAGGGTAGGGCAAAATTGGCTAAGAAGATGTGATGCCTGCATAGATTCTCACGGAGCACATTTTGAACATCTACTGTAAAAGACATCTTGTTGAGTTTGCAGTTATTGACCATTAATAATTTTCTTCTTCTTCTGTTTAGCAAAAGGTGGCTGTTATTTAGTTAAACAATTACACGAATGAGGTATTTCCAAACTTAACATTTGAAGTTGCTATCTTGGATCATCCGACTACACCTTCTGCGTAGCCTCTTACGCAACTTTTAGTTTAGTTCTCGTGAATATGGCTGAATAGCTTAAAAGCAAACCACGCCATCCCTCGTTACTGCCATTAGCTGACAAGAAACACACAGGCACGTGGCGAACCAGATTTCAAGCGCTAGCCTAGTTTAGACCTTCACTCGTCGCAGGTGTGAACGCATCCCTGGCCGCAAGCCAAAATAAAACTTTCGACCTGTGTTCCCAGACTGTGCAGATAATGTATCCAATAATGTTCGATTATCTCCTTTATCTTTCAAGATAGATGAGTTGTTATTGGACTTTATTATTAGTCATATTTGGATCTCCCAGCACACGAAATCTGTGCACTCATACCCCTAACACCCTGTATATACACACAGGCTGCAAATGAATAACACCGCAGGAAGTTTACTGGTGATAGACGGTTCATAGGCAATCAATTTGAGATATGAAGTCTATGGTCTAGGAATACAAATTACAGAACTGTGCCTTAAAATTGTTTGAGGGTATGCACGCCACTGATCATGACCACTGCAGCTATAACACATGATGAGAAAACAAGCGGACGAATTTCGTAGCCTGTGTATTTAGCGTAAAGGTTATGGCGCCTGGGCGTGAAGGCACAAACGTACAAAAAGGCGCAGGTTCAAATATATTTTATGTTCTTTTTTCTTTCCTTCTTCATAAGCGCATGCTTAATATAATTTGATTTACACGAAACATTTGTGTCAGAATTTTTCGTTTAGGTAATCTTTAAATTTTTTGTTTCAAGTTTCTTTAACCCTCCGTCGGGCGCAATATATCTGAGAGATACCTCTCCCGCTTTTTTAAACAATATGACGCAACTGTTTATGCGAAATTAATGCAAGTCATTGTAGCTTCCTAAAACACACTGTAGCACTTCCTGGTTCATGATTGGCCAGCTGCTTGTTGTTTCGTTCGATTATCAAGCAAAAGTATCTGTGAGATACATTGCGCCCGCTTACGTACCTTATTGTTTCTGTGGACTTTTTTTCTGCTGGTCACGTTTATACGTCCCATAATGTCTAAGAAGCAAGAAGTGTTCAGTCTATGTAAACCTAACGGCCTACAGAAAGCCCTGGCAATACTCTGGGATGAAAATGAAGATAATAATGAAGATTTTGTTGATTATGAAAGTGACACAGATTGCAAAGCTGCGACAGAAGTCCGTGATGAAGATTCTTCAGGTCCTTCTGCTGAAAATAAGCGCAAAGTTTGCAAGACTTGCCTTATAGACTCAAAAAAGAAGCGACTTTCAAGATATTGCTGCAAGAAATGTGAAATGTACTATTGTTTAGACTAGAGCATGCCGGACAGGTTTGCAAGAAGTGTGCTGAGAATTTGCAGTGAAAACTCTCAAGTATATTACAGACACACACATACAATTTAGTTCAAATAACTGATTAATTGCACTAATGTTTATAATTTCATAAAAACTGATGATGTTTATTGTTAACTTTATGTTCAAATATAAGAATAAGTACCCTTTCACATTTTGTACATTCGCAGTATTAGTTTATTTTCTGCAACACACATAACTCATGTTTTTGAAATGTAGTATGATGTATTGTAATACTTTGAAAATAAAATTTGGTACATAAAAATAACATAATTAAAACACAATAAAATACAAATATTTCACATTTAGGAGGAATTTCAGACAGCACAGAGGCAGATATGTACGTGGTATCTCTCAGTTATATTGCGCCCGAACACGTAACAATAGGTATTGCGCCTGACGGAGGGTTAACTATTATTTACACTTGCATGAGCTAAATAGTAGGTGCGCACTCAGAATTTCGTTTTCACCTAAATGAGATGGTTCAAGCCTAATGCAATGACGTGGTTTACTTGAGTAGCAGTCACCACATGGTGGTGTTAGTGTCTTCCAGGGTTATTATAGTCACCTATTGGCAGTATTAGACATTCTTCCGTGCTAACAGATAGGTATCCAGCGTCTCCTTGGGGAGTTGTAGTACTTTGTGCTATTACTTGGTTCAATGTTTTGTGAACTGTTTACAGCAGGTCAACTGTTAGAAGGAACATTTCTGTTATTGAAATGGACAAATTGCCTACAGTCAGCTTCAGACAAATGGCAATACATAACCCTCCAGCCTAAGTCATCAGATGTGAGAAGAAGCAAAATTAAACAATACTCTGTGTATAGCATATGATGGTCGTATTTTGCTATTTTGAACTAAATGCACAACATTTCTCTCAAAATAGAAAAGAAATTAGGGGAAAAAACTCCCCTCTTCGGATTTAACGAGGTCCACATTTAGTCAACATAACCGCGCGGCCGCACACACTTTAGAGCTGTCCTATATTTCTGTAGCCATTTGCCACAACCTATTGCAGTGGCGTGCAGCCACATCTTTGGTCTCCAATTTAAGCGCTTTTCATAGGGCTGCAATTTAGAAGTGCTTATTCAGAGAGACAGCAAACAGGTTTCACTAAGTTAATAATAAGCACTATTTTGATTTTGGTCACAATCTCTAATTACTTGAATACGTATAACTTATTAACTTGACGTCGTGGACCACAAATTGATGCTTCTATGAAGCGCATATTAGAAGGAATGTAATGATTTCCCTTCCATCTTGTATAGATACAGGCTGTAAATGAATAATACCACACGAATTTTAGTGGTGATAGACGGTTTATAGGCAACCAATTTAAGACAGGAAATCTATGGTCTAGGATTACAAATTACAGAACTGTGCCTTAAAACTGTTGAGGGCACTGCAGCTGTAAGGTATGATGAGGGAACAATCGGGCGAATTCCGTAGCCTGTCTCTTTAGCATTAATGGATATGATGCAACGACGCGAAGATACGCACCTGTTAAAAGGGCAGGTTCAAATATCCACAAGCCATATTTTTATGTCCTTTCTTTCCTTCTTTCTTTTCTCTTCTTTTTTCCTTTTTCTTTTTTTCCTACTTTCTTTCCTTCTTCCTCTTTTTCTTCTTTCCTTCTTTCCCTCTTTCCTTCTTTCCTAATTCCTTCTTTCTTTCTTTTTTTCTTGTTTCCTTCCTTCCTCTTTCGTTCCTTCCTCTCTCGTTCCTTCTTCTTTTCTTCTTCTTTCCTTTTTTTCTTCCTCTTTCCTTCCTTCCTCTTTCCTTCCTTCCTTCCTCCCTCCCTCTCTCCCAACCTCCCTTCCTTCCTTCATTCATTCCTTCCTTACTTCGTTTGTTGTTTGTGTTTGTAGGTTTGATAGGGGTTTGTTGGTTTGTCTGTTTTATTTGTTTGGTTGGTTCTTTCTTTCTTCATAAGCGCATGCTTAATTTGATTTACAGGAAGCATTTGTGTTACGTTGTAATTTTTCCTTTAACTAATGTTTAAACTTTTTGTTTTACTATTATTTCCACTTGCATGACCTAAATAGTATGAACACACTGATAACTTTGTTTTCACTTAAATGAGATGGTTCAAGCCTAACTGGAAGTTAAGAAACAAGTAAATAATGATCACTTGAAAGAGCTACATGCGTTGGAATTATTATAAACATAGGTTTAATTAATATGAATATTACAATACAATAGGTAGATACAAGCAGAAGAAAGGTAAGGAAATAAATAACGAGCAACTGCAGGTTTCATATCCTGTTACCTTAATTAAATCTGACAATAAATTAAACAATACAATAAGAGAAAGAATACAGACAGCGAATGAGCTTATTATGCAAATGAAAACACTTTGTCTAATGGAATAATAACTAGAAATACTAAACCCAAAGTTAATAAACCATTGAAGGTCAGTAGTAACATATGGGTCTGAGGTTTGGTCTTTCACAATGAACGAGAGAAACATACTCAGACAAATGTTTGAACCTGTAAATTGTGGTGCACAGAACTGGAGAGTGAGAAACAATCAGGAAGTAAATTATTTAATAGAGGTAAACAATACTATGTGCATTGCATATGATGGTGGTATTTTGCTATTTTAAAGCGTAAGCACAACATTGCTCTTAAAACGGAAAAGAAAGGGGGGCAAAGAAAGTTTGAATCATTTGGTCCACAGTCAGTCGGCTTAACCGTGCGGCCAAGCCACACATTTTAGAACCAGCCTATATTTCTATAGCCACTCGCTACAACCTGTTATCCATTGCAGTGGCGTGCAGCCACATGTTAAGGCTCCAACTTAAGCGATTTTGGTTACGCTACAATTTAGAAATGATTCTGCAGAGAGACAGCAGACAGGTTTTACTAACTTTCTAATAAGCACTACTTCGATTCCAATGGATCATATTGACATATTTCTCTCTGTCTATAATGTATTGGTCACAATCTCTAATTACTTTGAATACGTATAACTTATTAATTTCACGTCGTAGAACCATTGCTTTCCTGTCTCAAATTGATTGTCTATGAACCCTCTATTACCAACAAAATTCATTTACACCCTGTACATTGTTTAGTGACGTATGTACTTTTATTTTGGCAATGCGTTTGCCCAGTTGGGGTGGCTATAGCTAAAGTGTATACTTTTTCAAATGGTTTCTACTAAGTTCGGATCGTTTGAAATTCCCAAACTCTTGGTATCAGATAGTACGCTGTGGTGCCTTTCTTTTGAATATGGCACCTATTTTGTTCTTATCTCTCCGTAATATTCACAAACACCCCTCGCGAATGAGAGGAATTATTGCAACCTTAAAAGTGTATTGGTATCCTTTAATTCACCGAATCAGTAGTTGTGGGATATCAATACTGCATATTTTCAGGTTTCCCTTAACGTACAAGATCATAAGACCTCGCGTTTTGAATTGATTCTGAGAGTAAGTCCATTAATGAATCAGTGGTGGTTGTCGGAATTATTTCCCTGTTATACCTACCTCGGAAGAGCATATTTACCGAATATGGGCTGACACATTTCAAAGGCCCCAGCACGATCATAAAAGCTGAAAGGAGAACTATAATGCCGACCGAACTGCTATTCCGTTTCATGTTGAAAAAGCTTGTCGCTTTATTCAAAAGTTTCCCCCACGCTCTACGTTCGTGCTCTCCGGATTGTTAATGATGTCCTTTTTCGCCGCAGATATTGTGTATCTAGCAAAATCACTTCACCCCTTGCGTCACAATGAAGTTGGCAGCTTCGAACGTGGACTGAAATACAAAATTCATAAATCTCGTCTCGTTCGTTCTGACAGAAGTTGAGTTTCTTCTTTTTTATCCTGGCATGTGCGTGCTGCATTCTTTGTTCCCTTAGACATGCACCGATCAATTTTATTTCTTCTATTACTCCTGTCAGGATTTGAAATATAGTCTGTTCTCCCCCTTACTTTCTTCAATTTTCCTTCTTCTTCTTCCTTTGTCTTTTCTTTGTGCCTATTATTTGTGTCTTTCTCTTAGCTTCAAAACATTTTTGTTTCCTTTACTTGTTATATTTTAAAGTTACACATTTTAATATTATCTTGCCTTTAGCAAGTATTTTATTTAGCTTTGTACACATATTGTGACGTCGGCCGAGCACGGCAGCGTACGTGGTTCGGAGTCGGGCTGTCCCACACTACTGGTGGTACGTGCATCAAAGACGTTCAAGGTCAGGTGGCCTCGCGTGACTGTTGTGAACACGTGACAACAATCAGAGTGGCAGAACCAAAAGGAATTTTCGAGATTATTCGAGTGGCCTTACTTGTAGAAGTTCCAGAAAGGTCCTATTAGGTCATTCTCCCAATATAACAAGGCGAGACAACAAGCAGAGTAGTGAATAACAGATAGGAGTCAGTCATCCTTTATTGTGTGTGTCTGCCAGCTGCGTAGTACGGTTAATTCGAAAGGAAGACACAGAAACAGTTAATGAGAGTTGAGTGATAGTATCTGCTGCTTGAGAGACAGAAACGTGAAGAAAGGCAGAAAGGAGTGTGTTAACAAGGTTACGAGAAGAAAAAGTTTGTAAATGTTAATATCACGAAAGACTGCAGATTGTGTTAAACTAGAGAACTGTATCTGTGCAAAAGCTTTTAGAGCAGAATAAAGTGACAGAAAAGGTAACTGAATCGGACTCTTTTCGTTTTGTGACAATATCTATTATCCAAATCTTCCTTTCTACCTCCTGGCTTGTTTTGTGGGGATTTCTTAGACTTCGACATTTTATTGATCACTAGGGCCAGGCATTTAATGACGTATAATTTGCTAAAAAATGCAAAATAAAAAATGCATTTATGACCTAAAACTTAGAAAAAATGACCGAAAAAGATGACCCCAAAAATGTTAAAGTTACCAAAAAATAAATAATTGCCAATAAAAATGCTATTAATCATAATCATCATCATCATCATTATTACTAAATTAAGCACTCACTTTATTACTAAGTTACATAAAATATAACATAATATCAAAATATAAAAGAAAATTATAAATATACATCTTAGAATATCTTTTATTGAAGATATTCCATTTCAGCGCACTTTTATAACAATTTTAAGTTGCAGTTAACAATCACAAATTGGCGGAGATTCTCAAACGGAAATGACTGTCTATTGTCTGCTAGTACTGACTGATAAATGGAAAAGCTCCTCTCTACTTCAACGGAAAAGATTGGAGCATACTGAAAGCAAGCAACATCTTCTGGATTTAACTTACAGTCAGCAAGAGAAAGCTGTTCACCAGACAAAGCACTGCCAATTGAACACAATGTTTTGTACCCCCTGTTCTTGTCTATACACTTCTTTATTTACATTGCCACTGCATCACCCACTTTACCATATGCACGGCTCAAATCATTCACTATTTTGTCCACTATTTGTAGCTGTTCCATTAATGTCGCTTGGGATGTTTCCAGAGAACTTATTGCATCAGGAAGGGATCCAAAATTTGTGTTTATGTAAGAAAGTTTACCCGCAATTTCATTATCAACCAGCAGTTGTTGCACCTTTTTATTGACACAGACTCAGCATTATCAAAAAAATCAACTACTTTCTTCACGTCAAAATTCTTGCAATAATAACTACATGCCTCGAGTCATGTTCCCCATCTAGTCAAAACAGGTGAAAAGGGCAATTGAATTTCTGGAGCTTCTGCTTTGAATGCTACAACTCGAGAGGGGGCTTTCAAGAATACTTTCTTGATGTATCCCATTAATTTATCCACTTCAGGAAAATTTGCACGTACTTCTCCCGCAACCTGGTGCAATGCGTGCGCTAAATATGTCACATGCACCATTTTTGGGTAGAGTGCACTTAAAGAAGCAGCAGGTTTAATCATGTAGGGTGCTGCATCTGTTATGAAAAGCAATACATTGGAATTTTGAATTCCATCAGGCCAAAGTATTCTCAATGCATGGTCAAATACTACAGATGGTTGAATAGTTCACTTTGTCCAGCTGCTCACAATGTAATAGAAACTGTTCTCCGGGGCTGTGTGCTTCCAGAACTCCAACAATAACATTCGCTACATAACGGCCTACAGAGTCCGTTGTCTCGTCGATGGATATAAATATATTCTTATCTCCGATCCTTTTTCATATTTGTTGCAAAGTTTTGTTGTAGCACCAATCCACGTAGGTTCTTCTCAATGTTCTGGGATTTGGAATTAATTTTCCTGCCTCCTTTTCTAAGAAAGCACGCAGCTTAGGATGATTCAGCTTGTGAAGTGGAATATCGGCAGATAAAAATGCTTCACATAATTTCTCACAAAATGGTGAAAATGTTGAATGAGTTTCACCCAGAAGCATCTGCTGTAAGCTTACACTGGATTTATTTTCAAGTCGTTGCAGGCCACGTTTATGCTTCTCCCATGACATATGTTGTTCTACTGTAAACATTTTTTCAGCAGTCACTCTCACATCAGATCTTGCAGAATAATATATGACCGTTCGTGGAAAAAAATATTTTTTCTATATTTTGAAACAAATGCCTTCAATTTAACACTATTACTGCCCTTCACTTTAGGCATTTTGCTCTTATGGTGCTAGGAACAACTGATCACCTCACTTAACAGCACAACAATGCCGTTTTACCTGGATATCGGAACTTCTTCGGGATTGTGGGCAAGTCCATTAACCACATTGCTTGAAAAATAGGGGAAGGAGGTAGCTTATAAGCTCTAAAAATTGAATTCGTAGAAGTGAGCCAGTTCATAATGCACATTCCTTGAAAAATAGGGGTAGGAGTTAGCATAGCGTTTACTTAAATCCAAGAAATTGTATTGACAAGGAAAATACTGAATTTTAATTTTAAAAAATGAATCAAATAAAATTATCCCTCAACCTTCCGGAAAAGTGTTAAAATGCTCAAAATGACCTAAAAATTGCCAAAAAATTACTTATCCGTAAAAAAAAGTAAGAAAATGCACAAAAATGCCCTACCAAATTGCTTTTATTTAACTCCCTAGTCAATGCCATACCTTTCTGCATATGCAAGCAATGTTTCAACCTTCATAAGGAGAAGATGCAAAATCATTAATTGCCTTACCCTATTGATCACAGTAATTTATATATCTGTCTTACAAGTTCTTTGTGCATTGGAGGGAAGTGGGTCCCTGTTTGGCGGATTTGGACTGATAATGCGTGGAGTTTGGGTGTTTTGAATTTATGTATGGTCAGAGGTAGTTAATTATGGAGATTAATTTTCTCACTTGTGTTTTTAATATTGGTAAAAACGAGGATTAATGGAGATTTTTTTACGCTTTAGATGGAGATTGATGGAAATTGTAGGACAATAAATTAATTTTTATATTCTTATTGCTATATTGTTTTCCTTTTAATGTCTAAGTTGAAATTGATATATTTAGAATGCTATGAATAGATTACCACATAAAACATAAATTTACATTATTTTAAACCCTATGACTTGACTTTTTCACCTTAAAATGTTACAATATTTACTAAGCGTATCAAAACTGAAGAATTGCGTATATTTTAATATTTTTCTGTGACATTCCAAGAACTCTATCGTTCAGAACTAAATTAAATATAGAAAAAAGTGTTTCAGAATCTGCATTACAGACAGGTAACCACAGTGACTGCAGACACAATTTTTGAAAATGTAAGAATTGTTAGATTTTATGTTTTAGAAGCATTAAAGCTTTGGCATCCCTTTCATCCCCACTCCCATAGCAAAACGGACCACAGGCAGTAGCTACCTCACTGACCTTGACAAAGTTAGCACTACCAATTCTTGGAGTTATCAGAATGTTCTTGTAAAAATTCAACTGCTAAGAAATAAATAATTCGCGTTGAGTGATTATGATGAACTATTACTGTATGCTATGAAATTCGTTATAAAACAAGCAAATCGTGATAATTCGTGATATTGTTAACATTTCGCTATCACGGTCCCAATTCGTGACTTATGGCGATTATTGTATTCGCAAATTATTGGGTAATTCATGGGTATTTATAAGAAACAGTAGCATACCATACATGCCCTGATTATTGTGAGCTCCATAAATACCTGCCTCTATATATGGTGTTCCCCTTCTTATCTCCACGGGGGGAGGGGAGTGATTGGAGTACTGTGTCGTTACATGCTCCTCAGACGGCAAAGTAATGACCGGAGCTTCAAAGACCCATAATCCATAAATGATGTTGCTCCTGGTAAGCAATACTTATACGTAACTAACGTGTGATCCAGATGAGTTTCCAGCAGTGTCCATTGTTGTTGGTGGCCATCAACATCCATCACCGTTATCGCCTTCTCTTCTGTCCCTCGAGTGAACGGTCAAAGCTGAGGCAGGAGAAACCAATCCATGAGAATGAATGAGACAAGCGCTGGCTAGCACCTATGTCATAACTTAGCTCCCATAAACAACGCAATTCTTAAACCAAGCGTGTAAAATCACGCATTGATATAGCTTCATCGATATCCGGAGGTGTTCAAGAGGTACATCTGCATTAAATGCATTAGGAAGTCATATGTAAAGATTCCGGCTCAAAGGATATTTAGTGACAGCAGTCAGTGCGACCAAGTGTGTTGAAAACAATGCAATAGTAGGAGCTTAATTTGTACCAAACTGATAGATCTGTGCATACGTTGGCTCATTCCTTTCCTTCAAAGAAATCTAGGATGTCTGATGTGCCTTCATCATCATGAGTTGCCTCAACTGGCTACAGTGGCTCTACTCGGAGTTGAAAAACTGTATCATGTAATAGCGTCTTGGGTTGCAGCGCCTACTCGTAACGCTCGCTTGGGACGTTTTATGTTGCACGCCGTCAAAATACTGACAGACGTTTGTGGAGTAGGACAATAACAAGGGAAACAAAAGAAGAAAGTTCTTCGGATATTGTGAAAGTACAGTGACATAGGGGAAGAATGCTGGAGTCTGTAGAAGAGCCAAAGCAAGATATAGGCAGTTGAAAAGTAGAGAAGTAAGAGGGATATCAGAAAAAATAATGGATATACAAGAATTAGTGATTGAAATAACTGAGAACCGAGAACTTCAGTGGTACGGTCATGTAAGAAGGATGGATGAGGAGGAATGGCCAAATATCCTGTTACAATGGTCTCTGGTGGGCAGAAGGAAACCGGGAGGGCCTAGAACTTCTTGGCAATCCGGAATATCACGGATGACGGATGAGCTTGAACTGCCTTGAAGGGGATTGGGATGAAAGGCATAGACGGAATTGGGAATGAAGGCTAACCGTTGAAAAGTGAAATGTCCTCCTAAGCGAAGCAAGCAAAAGAAAAGCGAATTTCTCAGCTCTCACACCGCTTCCTGACTGCAAGTTTAAGCGTTCCGATTATTTTATTCCCCGTAACTTTACACTCGCGTTTGTGCGTCTCGGAACTGGACTTTCAGCCGACATAGTTATTGTTCTAGTCACTTCAGGCTTTCTTTATGTATACAGTGATTGTGGTCACGGATTCATATTTCCCAGTTACTCGCTGCTAAATCACCACCCTTTAAGTTACAAGCTCCCTTCTGCGCAACGTTTTAATACTTTTTCGCACTTGGTGATGCTTCTGATCAATGAGCTGATACTATTATTTCATAGACGCAAATAATTATTTGTCTCCGAAGTTGTAAGTCCTGAGATCAAAGAATCGCACGGGCATTAAAATGCGGGAAAGCTAAGTGTGAATTAAATATCGTTATGCAATTGTGTTGCGTCTACAGTGTGGTGGAACTTAAACTTGAGGAATCAGTTGGTAATTATTATTTTTCATGCCAACAATCAGTTGTGATTCTGTCTCTCTTAAGTAACCAGTACTATCCTTGGGAATACCTTGAACCCCTTCACCCCGCCTTCCACTTACGATCCCACACCAACGTTACAGCTAGCCAAACTAATTAGTCATGTATCGGCCCTGAAGCTTGTGACCAAAGAATTCAGATCGGACGACGACCAAACAAGGTATGAGGTCACCTTGTCTCCGTGCAGAGCACCCAGACATCACGACTTTTCATAACACGCCGCTGACGTAGAGGTAAGGATACCGCTTCAAGTGTTAAAGGAATGACAGCTGATTGAGCCTTAAACCGTGAGTGTGTGAGTGAGTGAGTGAGTGAATGAGTCAGTGAGTGAGTGAGTGAGTGAGTGAGTGAGTGAGTGAGTGAGTGAGTGAGTGAGTGAGTGAGTGAGTGAGTGAGTGAGTGAGTGAGTGAGTGAGTGAGTGAGTGAGTGAGTGAGTGAGTGAGTGAGTGAGTGAGTGAGTGAGTGAGTGAGTGAGTGAGTGAGTGAGTGAGTGAGTGAGTGAGTGAGTGAGTGGCGTTTAAGGGTCCGTTGACAGCTAGGTCATTTGGGCCCCATTAATGGAGCTTTGGCTAGGAAACTAATATTTTAAGTTGCGGACAGTGTCTGACTGGTTCAGTTAGTATCGTCAAGTGTGCATTAAACTCCAATAACAATATATTGCAAAAGTAAAATTGATAGTCACAGCCACGTCTTTTAAAGTAACAAATGAAAGATAAGACCACGATGGATTGTTACTATAATAGATTTGGAAGAAAATGAGATGCAGATGACAATATGGCCTAGTAAGTAGCCATGCAAAGACACATTACAGTGAATTGGAGTCAGTGACGCTAAATTATGTATACGCATATTTGTATTTGTGACCTGCAAACTGTGAAAGCCTTCAGCAGACCATTTCCAAGAAATTATGTAGGATATTAGGCAGGTGTGCCCTTTAGTGCAGCAATTAGATTTAGTTTTAAGTTTAGGCTAAGAATTGTTAATGAATTAGCCTTCAGTGTGCATAGCTAGTCGGTGTAATTGATTACAAACGATGTACAAAGTTAGCTAGTTTAGCTTAGGGGTAAAAGTAAAGCAAAAACTAAAATTTGGCTGTACTGCATTCCAGATACACATTAAAATACAAAATGTCAAGCTATACCCAAATCACGTTGGGCTTAGAATTCTCGCCTCATATATCGTAAACTTGAGTCGGGAATGGCTACTTCAGTCAGTGGATAATATACAGGAGTCTTTTATATAGGATCAAATACAAAATTGCGAAGTACTCCATAACGACAGTGTTATCAAGAGTTGAGTGTAAGCCTCTAAATAACAACTTTACGCTGGCATTTGTATTTTCCTCCACATCTGTAATATTTTGTCTAATTTTCATTTAAGTAATCATTAGCAGTTCGGCGCTGTTCAACCTTATAAGACAACAATTTCACTTACAGATTGTCAACAAAAGCGCGTTTAGAGGGACCAGCTTGCTTCCAGAGGCTCCAGAGGCAGTTCGAGTCGAGTGGGGAAGCTTATTCTCCCACCCGAAGTGTCTTTACCGCAGTACCTAGCCGTTATACGGCTTTGCCTGCGCGATAGTATGGTGTTTTGGTCTACAGGGATTTAAACTCTGGGAATGTTTGGGATCAGGGGTATTTTAGGGACAAGATGGATGATGGTAGGGATTGGTCCATGAACGGGCACTGCCCATACATGCTGATTGGCTGGTTAGTCAATCAGGTGACGCGCTAATCTCCTCCTGGTTCTGGCCGTCAGTCACACACTGAGAGGTGATATGAGTTAGGCGATTTACTCTGTTTTAAGTACAGGTATTCATTTTGCCTTTCCCATCTGCGAAAATTAGACCGTTGGACATAAAATGTCCTTCGGCAATTTTTTAGATGGTAGTCGGCGAGGCTCTCTCTGGTCATATTGTCCCAGAGTATTCACCAGTGGATTAGGGTGGTTCTGGAGTTTGTTGTACATTGTTCGAGCGCGGGTTTTAATCACGTCGACAATGTACGGGATGCCGGAATGTTCGTGAAGGATGTGGGCAGGAAATCTCCAACCAGTGTCGTAGATCATCCTTAATGTCCGATTCTGCAACGTCTGGAGTCTGATGAAGGTGGACTTTGCCACCACTCCCCAGATCTCGCATCCGTACAGGACCAGAGGCGGGATAATCGCACGATACAGCTGGAGTTTCAGGCGAATGGGCATGGTTTTGGAGCTGAGGATAGGATACAACTGCCGTAGGGCTGCGTGACCTTGTAGTACTTTGCCCCTGACGTGATGCCCATACGTTAGCCGCCGGTCCAACGTGACCCCGAGATACTTCGCCGTAGTGACCCAAGGGATCCGACGGCGCCGAAGCACGAGGTCCTGCGGGAGCCGGTTTGCCAGCGTGTTGGCCAGGAGAATCGCAGAGCTTTTCTCCGGGTTGATAGACATGCGCCAGTTCTCGCACCATCTACTGATGGTATAGAGGTGGGCTTGTACTTGACGGTAGCTGTAGCGCGGGTTCTTGTTTGCTGCGAAGATCATGAGATCGTCCGCATACTGTCAGATGTGAGTGTTGGGGTGCGTGGGGAGATCGGCCATGTAAGCATTAAAGAGTGCCGGTGACAGTACACTGCCCTCGGGAACTCCTGCGCCAATGGGCCTTTCTCGGGAAAGTGAACCCTCCACCTTCACTCGGAAGCTACGTTCCTGTAGGAAACTAGCCACCAAGTAAATATATGGAGGGGGGATTTCGTGCTGTATGAGTTTGTAGATAAGCCCTTCGTGCCAGGTGGTAGAGAACGCCTTTTCCACGTCAAGCAACACTGCCACCGTTTTGGCCCTTTCCTGGTAAGCCAGGGAGGCCTTTTCGGCTACTCGCAGTAGTTGCTCGGTTGTGGAATGGTCAGAACGAAAACCAAACTGATGTTCCGGTAGGAGGCCTTTTTCCTCTAAAAGAGGTCGAAGGCGGGTCAGGAACAGTTTCTCGAAAACTTTCGAGATAACTGGTAGGAGGCTGATGGAACGGTAGCTAGAAGGAAAGATCGGATTCTTGCCCGGCTTCAACACGCATACCACACGCGCCCTCTTCCAGTCTTCCGGAAAATGGCGCATGCTTAGGCACGCGTTGTAGATCCGAGTCAAGTGCATCACGGCTCTAAAGGGAAGGTGCTGGAGCATTTCCGCTGTTACCCGGTCCTGCCCAGGGGCTTTTCTAGGTTTTAGGTGTTGGATGGTGTTAGTTACCTCGCGAGGGGTAACTATCGGGATGTGGAAATCCTCGTGGCCCGCAGGTCCAACTTCTAAGAAGTCTTCTACTGCTTGCTCCACGAGGTCAGTATGGTCGTCGTTCTGAGGGTCGACTCTAGGCTGGAATTGAGTTTCCAAATAGTCTGCTAGCGCCTCTGCTTTTTCCCTCGGTTCAAAGACAAGTCTTCCCCGAGGGCTATGCACAGGGTGCTGGTGTACAGTTTTATCTTTCCTCAAGCCTCGGACGATGCGCCATGGTTTCCTCTCCTGGAGGTATACATGTCGCAACGTGTTTTCCCAAGCTGCTTGCCTATGCTTTCTTAGGAGTCGTCTCACCAGGGATTTGAACCTCTGGTGTATTACTCCTATCCTAGGCTGACGGAATCTCTGCCATAGCCTTCTAACAGCGTTTTTCGCTTGAATGAGGCGTTTCAGTGGAACAGGGATAGCTGTAGGGTTTGGTGCGTCGGTAGGAATGCGGTGCGTATGAGTACGCACCGCATTTAGGACAGAGGTTGAGAACCCCGTGGCTGCCTCCTCGAGAGCCTCTATTGAGTCTATTCGAGGACATGCTTCCACGGAGTTGTGGAGGGCTAGGACGGCTGCATCCCAGTCGACTTCCTCAACCCAATAAGGCACTCCCAGCGCAGTTAGATTAACGTCTGAGTCGACCACAACAGGGTTGTGATCAGAATCCAGAGCGTTAATCACCGAGAGATCCAGGTGAAATGGAATGTTCTTTGTGACAATGAAGTCTATGACATCCGCGGCGCCGCGTGCCGGGTAGTATGTTGGACCTCTCGGCCCGTGTGCATGCAGGGCGGGGTTCCCGCTAATGAGACGGTACAATCCCCGACCCTTCACGTTCTGGGTGCGGCTGTGCCAGCTTGGGTGTTTGGCGTTGAAGTCGCCTGCGATACAGACTCTTTGGTGTAGGTTTAGGAGTGCCGTGATGTCCGCTTCATAGAAGCGCCCATCCGGAGGATCATATACCGCTACAAGTACCACGTCGCATCCGCCTAAGGAAAGTCTTATGGCGGTTGCCTCTAGGTGTTGTAGTGGAGGAATGGTAACGGGAATATGTGTGAGATGGTTCTTTATGAAAATGGCAGTACCACCGCCCTGTCGGCCCACCCGATCAGACCGATGGGCGACGTAACTTGGCAGACTGAACTGTACACCGGCGTGCAAGTGTGTTTCACAGACCATAAGGATATCAATCCCATGGCTGTCTACAAACTCTAACAGGCCGGGTCTCTGCTCTCTGACTCCATTTGCGTTCCAAAACGCAGCTCTAAATGATCGCACATTTCTATGCACCATTTAAGAGCTTGTGGAGTCAGCGTAGAGTTCCTTGGCCGTTTGAAGCATTATAAGATGCTTCTTCACAGCCGATAGTTCTGGGTTGAGGATTTGCTCCTTGCAGCGCCGTAGAATGGGGAGGGAACGTTGTACAAGGTCCGCAAACCAAGTTGCCAGTTCAATAAACTCCGCCATGTCCTCTGAGCCGAAGGCGTCTCCCAAGACTTGTGTCTGAGTGCTTATTCGTGGTTTTCGTGGTGTTGTGTGGGTTCTACTTATAGAGCCAGTCTGTGATGACGGGCCAGCGCTGATTGGCTGCGCTGTTGCTGTTGCCTGGTTGGCTGTAACAGCTGTTGCCTGGTTGGCTGTAGCGGCTGGTGCCTGATTGGCTGGAGCAGTTGGTGGGGAAAGTTGGGCAACACTTTTGTTATCTGCCTCCACCGTGGCTTTTTCTGGCTCTGCACTTTCAGTCACATGAGCCTTTCTCCCCTTCCTCCTCCTTTTAGGAGGGCGTTTGTCCTTTGTGGCAACACTGGGGGGTGGCACTGGATGTTCTGTGCCCGCCTTTGGAGTGACATTTGGGACTGGCGTTGTCTTTTGACTGACAACCTGGTTTTGTGGGGATGCTTCTGCACTCTCGGCCTGTACTAGGGCACTTACGTGCCCCGACATTGCCTGTGCAAAAGACACCCCCTGTCGGATCTCTGGTACTTTGCCTTGTCTTCCTTGCATAATTGCAAGTCGTTTCGGGCAACCGCGATAGATGCCTATGTGGCTCCCGTTGCAGTTGGCACACTTTTTATTTTCTTCTGGTGTCAGGCAATCCTTCACCAGGTGTTCTCCTGCACAGCGAAGGCACCTGAGTTGCCTCTCACAAGCATGGCTCGAGTGGTGAAAGCCCAAGCAGTTGTAGCATTGGGCTGGCCCCTCCCTGCTGTGGTAGGGCTCGATGGTGACCTTCGTGTTGTACAGGTGGGTCACCTGATCGATTTTTGGGGTTCCCTCCCCCTGTTTTTCAACTACCACTAAAAATAGTGGTAGGGGTACCTTGGTGGGTTTACCCTGTTTTTCCTTGGTGGTGGTTAGTTGCACCACGGACCTCGGCTTGATTCCGTGTTCGTCCTGTAGGCCTTCACGGATATCCTGGGGGTCTGTCTCCGAATCAAGACCCCTGACCACTCTGCGAACCACGTGGGGACGCTGAAGTGAGTAACTGTGGAATTTAATTCCACACTCCTTCAGCACCCCCTTCGCGGCCGTGTGGTCGTCAGAGGTGGTGGTTCTGATGACAACGCGCCCTGGATGCCGGGTTGCCTGGAAAGTGGCCTTTAACCGTCGTCTCAGTTCCTTCATAACCTTTATGTGGTTCGGGAACGGATCGGACACAATGGGAGGGATTTTACCCTCCTTTTGTGGGGCCTGGTTTGGGGCGAGCGCTGCAGTTGCAGATGATGGTGAAGGGGGAGTCCCCTCCGGCTTTGAACCGGAAGATCTCCTCCTACGGCTCTGCACTACAACGAAGCCGTCGTCATCCGGCGTTGTTGGTGCTGGGACAGGGGTCATAGGTACTGGTGATGGTGTGACAGGGACTGCTGTCCCTTGGTTCACAAGACCAATAGCCTTTTTGGCCTTCGGCCTGTTCTTGACCCTGAGGAGCGTCTTGGCTTTCGCCTTGACGATGTTCACCGTTGGACCATGGGAAGGGTTCTGGGTAGGGGTACCTATCGCGTCAGGTCTTACCTTGGCGTTGGTACTCGGCATGTCTTTTGTCGTTGCAGGTGCCATCCGGCATCCCACAGAGGGTTTAACGCCTTGCGACGCGCCTATGGGGGTTCCAGTGAACCCCGGGTCCAGGCTAGAGCCTGGTCCCTTGGCTGCAACCATGTGGGCTTGCGGTTTCGTATGTCCGTCGGTCGGTGCCGAGTCGGCTCTGGAGTTCTCCATGTCTGGGTGGTGCTGGTTTGAAATAGCTCGGCGAGCTATTTCTAGTAAGGAGGCAAGTAGAGGGCTGATGCCCACTTCCTCCTCCGCTCCGGATCCCCTCCGGGAAAGGTGGTCTTCTGTTGCTTCTTTCTTCTTCTCCAATTTGGAGTGCCCTAAAATCTGCTATCAGATCTCTTATAGGACACTCCTCGACGAACTAGCGGCGCCCGGCCTGGCTATTACACTGTATGTAGTTGGCGCGGTGCGTAATAGCTCCTCCCTGGCGAGAGGTCTCACAGTATATACAATTATATTTATATTGCTTATACAGAGTGTTAGGTGTAAGTGGATATATTTTTATTGGTAATTGAAGAATGTTTACGAATGTTGTACTGGACTTCCAATACTTTCTACAAGGCCGATGATCTCACAATATCTAGAACAAGAGGTCTCGTATTGAGGTGTGAAGCAATCTGTGCAAAAAACATCAGGTAGTAAACTTTGTGATTGGTTTGTTGGAAAACTTCTAGATGAAGAGAGGAAAAAAACCAAGAGTCCCAAGGTGGTACACATATTAAGATACAAATTATCTGCACTTATACCCCTAACAGTCTATATAGTATAATGTAGTCATTTTGTTGGCTTCTCTTTAGACAGCCAAGTCATTAACAAGCCATTGACAAATGTACTTGCTAGAGGAATAAAAGGATTTGCACATATATATGAAGTTTGGGTTTCCAGAGATGGGCTGTTAGGATTAAGCTTAATTCGTTTTGTTACATTAGTAGCATCATTGGGTCCCATTCCCATGATGAATGATGAGATAATCCATGGGAATGCAGAATACAAGCTAACGCTAATATGCACCAATTACTAATTTGGTGTAGCTTTTTATTACACTGGTAAGAAACCAATGACCTGAAGTTATTTAAATGCTTTCAGTTACTAATTCGCATAACTTTGCTTCAATGACATAAATACATTAAGCTATACGAGGACTTCATGGCACACGGCATGGCCTAACTTTAGAGGATAAATGAATATTTCATTGTCAAACTGTCCGTCAGTACACACAAAAAAAGAAAGAGGAAACAAC
The DNA here is from genome assembly GCA_030765045.1 of Tenodera sinensis. Classification (NCBI taxonomy): domain Eukaryota; kingdom Metazoa; phylum Arthropoda; class Insecta; order Mantodea; family Mantidae; genus Tenodera; species Tenodera sinensis. Next base: position 73,820,163 of record CM060967.1, read on the forward strand.
CTTGCTGCAAGAAGGGAGTTGATATTTTATGTACGAGTTTGAGAATTTGTCAACACATTCTAAATGTTAGGTATTCTCATCAGTGTAGTGGGAAAGCCGGGATCGATTCCCGTACCAGTGTGAGGATTTTCTCCCACTGGCAGACCTGGTCGGGGGTGCACTCAGCCTCGTTAGGTTCCTGACGGGCCAATTGAGGAGATACTTGATTGAGAAGTAGCGGCCCCTGGTCGAGAAGACCACATAACCGGCCGGGAGGGACCGGGACGCTGACCACGTTCCACCTCCAGTACTGCACCCCATTTATGATGCCTGTGGTGGGCAGAGGTGGGGAACGCAGCGGTCGGGCGGTTATGCCAAGGGACAAAAGCATTCGAATCCAGGTTGCAGCTGAATATTTCAAGGCTTTAAAACTTTGAGAGTTAAACGATTCTTGCAATGAAATACCTATAAGTAGTTCGTTGTAAAGTGACGGGAAGGAATATATACACTGCTTTATTATTTTATTGCCATTAGAAGCGGAATAAAAGCATTACAGACCAAGGCAGTAGCCGAAAAGTTAACCATATATTTCTAGATTCTTATTCTGAACAAGATTCCACATTAAGATTTTTATGTCCTATACTAAGTTTTAATTGTATTACATGAGCATTGAAAATTATACACAAAGCCAAATTAAGGGTATAATTTTATTTTACATTTATCTTCAGGAATTGGGGGCTTTCATAATGCATACTTCACGTGCCTATGCAGTTTTTATTGTACCTTCAATAGCGTAAGGATGAGGCAAACCTACACGGACCAAATGGACACTTGCTAAGAAAATTTAGTGTATTTTTCTTACGCATGCTGGTATCATGAACATTGAGAATCCGTGTGTCCGTTGGAGTCGTGTTGGTATATTACGCGCAGCATCTGCGATTTTCTCAAAGGAAACGTGCAATCCATCAATAGAAACGAAACATGTAACAAATGTTTTTCATTTAGTTACTTGAACAATAAGATTCCATCCGTTACACAAGAGGTCTTTAAGGGTAACGAAGGAGTAAGATAACGTTCTGCATACACACGCAGTTATCTTAAAGATGCATTTATCGGTGACGAAGCTTACGAGAGCAAATGCTATTATTCCGTCTTCCGAGTTGTTTTCTATTTGACTGCACGGCGGTGCAGAGGGACACGGTTGTGGCAGGGCAAAAGGACAGCACAGTTTTCTTCTCACAATAATTAACCCATTGCCTTCAGTAACATTTATAGACGTGATTTACCTCTAAATATCGTGACAAAGACTACAAAACCCAGAACTGCAGAGTTGCCTTCTATCACTTTACTGTCTTCTAAATTATTATCACAAATACAGTTTTCCTCTCGTCGTTAACACAGCCTACAGTCAGTCGTGCTATCACAACTCACAATTTTTCCCTCTCGCAACCTTGCCTTAGTCCTTTCAGTTATCTTTCTTCACTTTATTTGCCTCTCGTACACTAAACCCGAGAATACAATTACTTAACACTCGAGACTTTTTCACTTCAAGCGACGCATCTTTCACGACGACAGCACCTCACACACAGCTGTCTCGCACTCGCTGACACACTTACCCAACTCATATCAAACTCTTTCTCTCTCTGCTGTTTCCTCGCCTCCTTATATAGGTGACCGCCGGATGCCTCTCGAAGGTTCTAGCAATTCTTTGTGTCGTGCTCATTGTTGTTAGTCACGTGTACACAAACAGTCATCAAGACAGGCTGACCTTTATCGCCTTTCTGTACTCGCCGGCCTGTTATGTGGTGTGAAGGAGCTTAGCCCTGACCGTCCTTTTCTTGTATGCCATGTCCGGCGTCACAATATTTTTAAATTGATTATTATGTTATTGTATATAAACAACACTACTTAAATGACCCCAACGGGCTTGCATCATATTCTGTGAAATTAATCCTGCTCCGTGTTCATTTTCACTTGAAAATAAAGATCTGGTGTTGAAAATGAGATTCCTGGTCTTCGAATAAACCTTCCCTGGAAAATATTCAGGCCACAATCACAAATACTGGGAACAACACAAATAGTTCAGACTCACACTTTAACATTTCGACCAAACAGAAAACAAACAAATCTAAGATTACAACAAGACTAGAGTTTATAAATCTATGTAAAAGTTAGGAAAACTGCCCACGCTGGGGCAGGAGCAGCAGCAGAAGCCCGGAACGCTAAGAATAAGCTTGCCTAAGAGAGAGAATGTTTGCAACGAATGCTAACAATATTACAAGGAAGGGGAGAACTGGGTACAGTACCTCAATTCTGCAAGGTGGCACCACATTAAGGTATAGAGACTGGAACTGATCCCTGCGTTATGAGTCATAGTTATACGAGGATGCCATTGACTAAAAATGTTGTGTCCGTTTGCGCCGGCGGATGGATACTGTAACATGCCTCAACTATGTATGTTGTTCCAATTGTTGTATCTGATGAGAGAATTTAACGTTTAATTTGTTTAAATGAATGTTCAGCGTTTCTATTAAAAACAACTTGTGATTTTGCAATCACTAGTAGGTCCGAATTTGAAAAACACCTCCTTAAGCTTCCCGTTTGCCCCGACTTTAATCAAGGCAATACAAATGCTACAACTATTCTCGTTTACTTCAAATGTTGTATCATTCAATGTAACTATAAACCGCGTTTATTTAGCCTCCTGATCTCCAAGACCACAATATTAGAGTTAAATTATTATTTTATGCTTAATGAGATTCTATGGGCCAAAACTGAACAAAAATGCAAAACAAAAAAATTCATTTTTGGGCCCTAAAATGACTTTTAGACAGTTACAAATCCACATCAATATGTATCATTAAGTACCAAAATAACAAAAATATTCAAAATAATTCTGTTTTGGGGGGTTTTGCGGTTCAGGGGGGTTTTAGGGCTACTATCATATTTGATACCTCGGGGTTTTTAATGCTACCATCGATACAAAGAACACAAAAGAGAAAAAATATCAGCGTAAAGTGCAGAAGGTATTAACACATGTTCCCAAAGTAACGACAAATTCATCATTACGATGTTTGATCAGGTGAAGGCCTTCGAAGCAAAATTGCAACTTTGAGAATCATAAATAAAGAACAATACATTTGTGTATTTCCTAGACCTAGAAAAGTGTAAAAGTGTACTGATGAATGTAATGCATCACTTATATTGGTATTATTTAAACGACGTGGAGAAATATGAAGTGAAATCTGAAAATTTAGAAAGGAGATCCGCGAACATTAATCTCCTCATTTAATTTTTCATTTAAATCGACAGAAATTTAAGAGTAGCTTATACGCGAACTGTATTAAAAATCTGCTATTTTAATATATTTTTAAATGTCTACTAAATACCAGAGTGCAAGGTACAAAATGCTTTGAATGTGCCTAAAATACAATGACACCCCTATGAAGAGGAAGATTTTTGCTTTTCGGTTTTACTTTCTCTGCTACGTACAGTAAGTAGGGTAAGTATTGCACTCCACCCAAAATTTTGACGTTGAGATTTCACCAGAAACATATATCTTGAGACCCCCCTAAATCCAAAAAAGCATTTTTAGAAAAGGTGTGTGTGTGTGTGTGTGTGTGGGAGGGGCATAAACAGCATAACTTAAAAACGAAAAGGTGGTTAAAAACCAAAGCTGGTATTTAAGTTGAATATGTTTCAAGGATGCGACACAAAGACTAAAGAAAATTCCTCCACCTAAATTATCGCTTACGTAGAAAAGTTTTCGAAAATTTATATGTTCTAAAATATGGCTCTAACGATTTTAATTAAAATGCTATATGTTTAAGATGTTTTTATGGCAAGTGTACCTAATGTATATTTAGAATTTGTTGGCTATAGCTCATGTAGTCCGGTTTACTGTTGAGTTTTGCATAACTGCTAAACCCTAAGACAGGTGTGTCCAACCCGCGGCCGCTTGTCCGCAGTGATGTTTGCTTATTCACATCGGAAGTGACCCGTAGTGATATTTGTAAATTATAAATTATTCATGAAATAAGTAATTCTATTTGGCATACGATAAACTTTAAAGAGCAAGACATTTTCCAATTCCAACACATGAGTTTGCGAAAGTTCATCAGTCATCTTCTTTGTCAAAAAATGGAGAAATCACACCCATTTTAGGAAATACTTAAACCAGATTTTTATTTACCATCCTACATAAGGCGCATCGCTTTGAAGTCTCCGTGCACTGTTGATTTCGCGGTAACGTTACTGCTCTAAAACGGCAGATGTTTTATTATCGTTACAGTTTGTAGAAATTTCAAGTTGGTTTCCAGTTTCCAGTTGTTCACTCACATTGTAGTGTCAGTGTTGGTGAGAGGTTTGAAGAATATAATTAATTCTGTGATTTTTATGTGATAGTTATGGCTTCTAAGTGTAGCGACAAAGAAAGTTTCACACTAAGGTTTACCATTTCAAAGTGGACAAGCCAGTACCTTTTTACGAAGTAAACAAGAAAACAGTGTATTTAATTTGCAGTGAAATAGTTTCAGCGTATCATAAAGCGACATTACGACACCAAAACATGCCTCTTCATATGATAAATTTGAGAGTCAATTTCGTGAAGACAAGGTGTCCGAATTTAAAATTAAGCTTTCTGGACAGCAGTAATTTTTTAAGAATGTGTCACTTTGAACTGAATCTCTGGTAAAAGCGAGGTACGCAGTGGCAGAAATTATTGCAAAGAAATGTAAACCATCTTCAGATGGCGAGTTTGTTAAAGAATGCATTAGTGTGATATATGTCGTGACAAAAAAGCGTAGTTTGCAAAACTAAACTTGTCGGGACAAACCATAGCTAACCGTACTGACGAATTATTGTTCAATATACAGAGAGCTTTCGAATACCGAGCCACAAATTGCCAGTTCTATTCTCTGGCACTCCATGAGAGTAATGATACTAGCGATACTGGCCAATTAGCAATTTTTTTAGGGGGAGTTGGTAAAGATTCCAATGTTACAGAAGAATTAGCTGCTCTTGTCCCTCTTAAAGGTACCACTAAGACTAATGATTTAACAGGGGTGTCATTGAAACCTTGAACCGGCTTGGCTTCAAGTATACAAATCTTTCTGGTGCAACACTCGTTTTCCTGCATTTGCAGGAAAACGAGAACGGTCAGTTAAATTACTGCAAGCAGCTAGAGTATGACAAATTTCTGTAATACAATATCACTGCTTAATATCCAAAACTTTTGTGGTAAATCCCTAAAGTGTTTTAAAGGTCGTTGTAAAAGTAGTGAGTTTCATTCGTTCACAGGTTTGCAACATAGAGAATTTCAAAATGTCTTAGAAAATATCGATTCAGAATTAGAAGATATTGTTTATTGTACTGAAATAAGATGGCTGATCCGTGGCAAAATGTTGAAATGAATGTTTGATCTCAAAAATGAAAATAAAGGAATGCGAACATTTATAGAGGAGAGGGCAAACTTAGTGCTCAATTTAAAGACGCAAAATGGATGTATGATTTTACCTTTCTGGTAAATACAACACAACTGAACGAACTTAACTCGTGTCCCCAGAGTAAAGACTGATTCATCATTACGATGTTTGATCAGGTAAAGGCCTTGGAAAAAAAATTGCGGCTTTGGGAATCATAAATAAAAAAACAATACATTTGTGCATTTCCTAGACCTAGAAAACTGCAATAATCAAAATTCTCAGAAGTACTTGAACATTATATGAGAATTGAGAAGCTAATTCCACGTTAGATTTCAAGACTTCAAGGAGAAGCGCGTCAGACCCGAAGAATAATGTTTACAATGTCCTCTTACTACAATTTTATCCGACTACTTATAGCAGTGGAGTACATCAGGGAAGTTATGGATTCTCCAAATAAACTCAGCTCAACTGATAGAGAGATACCCACCTAATTAACACGTTCCAAGGGAGTATAGATGCCCTCAATGTCTTAAAGTCCAATCAAGTATTTTAGACCTACTTCTCAATGAACTCCTACTCTCGAGAGTAGACAAAAAACTGAGGTTGTAGTTTGAAAAGGAACAGGCTGAGCTCGAAGTAGTAGGATTTAAGCGACTCATCAGCTTCTTGGAAAAACGATGTCAGACGCTGTAACTATACAACCCCTTCCAGCTAGTGTAAACCAGCACCTCAAATCGAAGCTAAAGATGGCACAACAACAATCATATGTTTCAAAAGCAGAGAGATGTTGTATCTGCTCAGAAGAACACAGACTGTACAAATGTCCAGATTTCCTCAAATTGAACTGTGATGAAAAATTCAATTTGGTCAAGGACAGAGTCCATCACATACATGGAAAGCATACCGTTCTAAAACTGCAACGGGTAACAACTAACTCACGGCGAGAAAACAATGAACTGATACAAACTCCACAGAGCAACAATTCAAGTCAGTATTCATATCACTCTCTTATAAGTGCTCCAAAAACCCGGGTGCTGCTGAGCACAGTGTTAGTTCAAATCAGGGACATAAATGGAGAGTTTCATCACCTACATGCAGTACCAGACAGTGGCTCCCAGAGCAATTTCATATCTGAACAGAAGGTACAACAGCTTAAGCTCAAGAAGAAAAGAACGAATGCCGTCGCCCTGGAAGCTTTCGGTGATCTAACATCTGAAGCGGATACATCAGTAAATGTACAAGTGCACTCGACGGTCAGTGACTTTCAATTCAACATGGAAAGTATAGTATTACCTACAATCACTGGCAATATTCCTTCATCGTGCCTTAACTACAAGGAGTGGAACATCCCGAAAGATGTCATCCTCGCCAACACCAACTTCTATCTTCCTAAAGGTACTCACTTGCTCATCGGCGCGCAGTTCTTCTTGCATCTTATACAGGAGGGAAAGAAAACCCGTCTAGATTATCTTACTCTTCAGGATACTCATCTAGGATGGATTTTATCCGGAGGATATCCACAACAATTGAACAAATGAATGAAAGCAAACTTAACGAGCAGAGACCTAAATCACCTCATTAGATCAGACCACAGGCTAGAAACCCAGATTCAAAGGTTTTGGGCCCTAGAGGAAGTTAGTCATGTAACACGTTCTCCGGAGCACAGGGATTATAAAGAACATTTCAAGAATACTACCGTACGAGACGAAAATGGAAGGTACGTTGTAGAGCTGCCCATGAAGAAAGAAAGAAATCAGGCAACTCAAGGCACATCACCATACAGCGCTTTCACTTCTTGGAGAAGAAACTGCAAGCACAGAGCCATCTTCATTGATACTGTGTTAACTTCATGAGAGAATATGAGACCCTTGGACACATGACCGAACTTGATTTGAACTCTATATCACAAAAACCGAAATACTACATACCTCATCACGCTGTTCACAAGCATTCAAGCAGCAAAGCGAAGACAAGAGTTGTTTATGACGCATCGGCCAAAACTGATAATGGTGTGGCACTCAATTATATTTTATTGGTGGGACCAACTGTACAAGATGACTTATGCTCATTGATCGTATGCTTTCGTGCCTCTGAACGTGTTACATGACTAACTTCCTCTAGGGCCCAAAACCTTTGAATCTGGGTTTCTAGCCTGTGGTCTGATCTAATGAGGAGTGATTTAGGTCTCTGCTCGTGCTTTCGCATGCACAAAATAGCCTTCACAGCTGATGTAGAAAAGATGTACCGACAAGTGAAAGTAAATATTGTAATTGTAATTGCTTATTTATTATTAATTTATTGTAACGAAAGTAAATCCCAAACATCAAGTACTCCAATGTATATTATGGCGAGAAAATCCCCAGAGTGAACTAAAGACCTACACTCTTACAGTTGTTACTCATAGCACGTCGTCGCCAGCTTATTTGGCCATCCGATGTCTGCAACAGCTGGCAATAGAGGAAGCTACCAGATTTCCTCCACCAGTTTCAATTTTACACCACGATTTTTACGTAGACGACTGCATTTCAGGAGCACAGACTCGAGAAGAAGCTCTAGGCTACGAGTCGAACTTCAAATCCTTCTTCAGCTTGGAGGATTCTCACTTCGAAAGTGGTGCACAAATAGTCCAGAATTACTGGAGTGAATTCCAGAAAATCTAAGAGAACACAGTCGCTCACTGACTGATAGCGACAGCAACATAGTCAGGACATTAGGACTGACTTGGCATCCTTCGATAGATCAATTCATAATCAGCTGCGAGGTGAATGCAAATACAAGAGAACTCCATTGCTCCAAACGCAAGGTCTTATCAATCATATCATCGATATTTGATCCACTTGGGCTAATAACTCCTGTTGTCGTTCTCTGCAAGGTATTCATGCAGCGCTTGTGACAAGAAGGAGCAGGATGGGATGACCAATTATCAGAGAACTTGCTCGATACTTGGAATGATTTACATCAACAAATACCCTTGCGCAACCACTTCAACATTCCACGTTTCGTACTCGCTGAAGGACCACTGAAGAATGTTGAGAAACATTCTGTGACGCCTCTCAGACTGCCTAAGGGGCTTCTGTATACATACGATCTGTGAATCAAGAAGGCAAGGTCCTAGTGAGACTTTTGTGTGCAAAATCAGGAGTTGCACCCTGGAGCACGTATCTATTCACCATCTGGAAATACGTGGTGCCCTAACTTTGACTCGTCTTGTCAAGAAATTACTTGCATTCCTACGTACAACCCCTGATAATGTGCAGCTTTGGATGTGCATGTCACACAAAATGGAAGACATTCGTCACAAACAGAGTAGTAGAAATTCAAGACATCTTACCAGTTTCAGTGGCATGTGGGATCAGGGGAAAATCCGGCGGATCTTGCATCACGAGGAATACAACTAATACTTCAAGACTGTGAGTTATGGTGGGAAGGTCCCAGCTGACTGCGTCTAGATCCAACGAAATGTCCATCAAAGACGAGTGCGATTGAAGAATTTGCAAAGTTACTAAGATAAGTGAAGCTCTTAGTTTCCAATTTTTTCTTATTTTAGTTTGAAAGTATATTTGTTATTCACTTTGTAGAGAAGTTATTTACCTGGCACATGAAGTAAAATTAACCTTTTGTTTGTCTTTTTATTTACTTTGTCTCCTTAGTATACACTAGAACACCAATATGAATGGACGAATGGAAAATTTCTGAATTGATCAACTAAGGAATATTTTGACAACATATTTGAAAGTCCTAAGAGCAAGGAAAGGTTGAGCAAGGAATTACTGTCATATTCCCCATCCCTTATTTCCTCTCTAGTTACCAGCTTAACATTCCCATCTAAGCATTTTGTGTTAATTCATTATTATATTTTGACATTGTGTCGTTCAAGAATATACAAGAGGAAGTCAGGTGACTTTGCATACGGCGACCGGTTATGTGTGTGCGTGACCAGGGAGGTACAGGGTTGCAGGACAACTGGCAACTGTGTATGCGACTGAACAGCGTGATAACACCGTAATGTCCGGTAAACTCTAAATAAAACAAACATAAAACATAATGCCAAATATATCACAACCTAAGATAATTTATATCTATGACAAAACAAATCACAATTTTATATTAAACTACTCAAGTAAAATTAAAATCAAATTAACACAATATTTATTTTCAAAATTACCAAATTTCAAGGTAATCAATGTAACATCAATAGAGACTTCTCTGCTGAGTCATGCATTCCTGCACGTGGAAATAACTAAGGAGGTTACGTCACATGGGTCCCAGTATAAATAGGACAGACATTGAGCAGTTAGTAATATACATAAATGGCTCCATCTGCCACCATCAACTCAACATCCCAAATACCAGAAACATAGAAGTTACTGGTATCAGCTAAACACGGCTCGAGGACCTCTAAACCTGTTCTCCGTATATATTGCACAAACAAGACAGTTGTTAGACGGGAACTGGATTTACTGTTCTCCTCCCCAGTACCAACCATAGCCGCAGGTGACTACAACAGTAAACACCAAAACTGGAACTCCACCTATATATCTCACCGAGGCCAAAAGTTAAATGCCTATGTGACCTCAAGAGCCATCTCAGTACAGGTCCCAAACTCACCTACTGTACACTATTATAATCGTAGACCTCCAGATTGGCTTGACATTGCTCTGGTCAAAAATGTGAAACCTTACATAATATTATATACAGTGACCACTACCCAGTTCTCATCACTTTTCCATCAAAGCCTACATACAAACTAACATGACCAGTCCCCTCGCCTCGAACTACAAACTGGAACAAGTTCACCAATATATTGGAACAAGTTCAACCACGCCTTGAACCCTTCACAACTTCCCAGGAAGTTGAACTATTGGTGAAAAACACTACAGAGGCTATAGTGTCTGCAATCAAGAGCGCATTTCCAAAGCCAACACTACACCAATTTAATAGCGAGCCTCTACCTATGAGGATAAGGGAACTAATACAGAACAAAAACAGAGCCCGGAGACGTTATATATTCTCCAGGGTTCAGGTTCAGATTATTTTATTAAGGAATATTGTCTGGTGCTGGTACAGTAGGCCCAGCGTACAGACTTAAATTTACATTGTACTTACAATTATTTCTATTTACAGGATATATGCAGCGGGTTTCTCAGGAAACCCACACAGTGGCCCTCTTAGGGTCACCGAGAACAGTTCCCTTTAGTATGGTTTTTGTTTTATATTTTGAATTGTTTTTATCTTTTCTTCTTTATACACATATATTACAATTTATTTACACACATGCACTCCCGCATTCACTCTGGCATATCATGAGATATGCCCCCTCACACACATGCACACACACACACAGTGGGCACTCCAGATTGAGCGTCCCACTCGTACATGTTTGCTGGGCACACCAAGCTATGCGTCCCAGCACATTAAAACACTCACTATTTACACTCGCTATATACATTCACTATTTACACTATGTACATTTCCGCTGTTTTCCTGGGCGGGCAGGTTTCAGCTCCTGATTGGTTCACTGGGATGCAGGCCGCTGAGGTAGCTTGTGTGTGGCCTGGGGCCTGTGGTTGCGTGGGCGCACATCAGTCGGTGAGCCGAGCGACGTCTAAAACATTTTGATTCGTGCATGTTTACGATGCTTCGGCTTACCTTTGCCAATTCTCCAGGGCCCCGGAGGACAAGGCTTTATATAGACGTCTACAGGAGGAACTCATGGTCGAACTCCGACAACATTCAAACAAATGGGAGTCCTACCTTTGTCGGACTTTGTCGGAAGACGGTTCTCTTTGGCGGACTACCAAAGCACTAATGGGTATTCCACAACAAAACCCACCTCTTCGACACCGACAGGTGATAGCTCAGTCGGGAAGAGAAAAATCTGAATTGCAAGCTCAATTTTTGGAAACATCTTTTATAGCAACTTTCTCCAGGTTCCTGCTGATTATTGTGACCTTGAAGAAATGTCGGTGCAGGAAATCACAAGATACATCCGCAAGCTGCTCCCTACAAAGCCCCAGGATTTGACGGAATCACAAACGCCGCTCTCAAAGCCCTGCCACCTGATTGGCTAAAACTCGTGGTTCACATTTTCAATGCTATACTTAGAACTTCGCACTGGAAGTATGCGAAAGTTATTACCATCTGCAAGCCAGGAAAAGATCCGTCATCTCCAGAGAGGTATAGACCCATCAACTTATTTCCCGTTCTGAGCAAGCTCTTTGAGAACGTGGTACAGACACGGCTAAGGAGTACCTTAGACAGATACAACATAATTGGCCCGAGCAGTTCGGCTTCAGAGCGTCACATTCAACTGTCCACCAACTTCTCCGGCTGGTAGACGAGATATACACCGCTTTTAACAAACGTCATTACGTCTCAGCCCTACTGCAGGACGTAACTAGGGCTTTCGACAGCATGTGGCATGAGGGACTTATTTCCCGCCTCCTCACATATCAAGTTCCATCATATCTCATCCATCTACTGCAATCTTATCTTCAAAATTGAGTCTCCTCTGTTGCTTATGAAGATGATACTTCCACCTCACAGCCTATACGTGCCGGCGTACCCCAAGGCAGTGTGCTGGGACCCACACTGTTTCCCCTGTATATAAACACTCTACCCACATTACCACGGTGCTCACTCTACCTTTTTGCAGATGATACCGCCGTTACATCAACATCTTCAAAGAATTATATGTCAGCTAGGCGCATTCAACAATATGCTGACCTACTGACCACCTGGTTCAATCGATGGCGGTTACGTATCCACCCTCAGAAAAGCGAGGCTATAACCTTTGGCCGTCGCCCAATGGTTGACGTGGCACCCATCCACCTGGCGGGGGAAGACGTGCCGTGGTCTACTTCAGTCAAGTACCTGAGAGTTACCCTAGAACTCAAACTTACTTGGAAGACGCACCTGGAAGACGTCAGCAATAGCGTAAATAAAAGAATGGCAATGCTGTACCCGCTTTACAACAGGAGATCCCATCTGTCCTTGGATAACAAACTACTGTTATATAAGCAAGTCCTTCGACCAGCTTTTACATATGCCTGCCAACGTATAACGGGGAAAAAAACTAATCCATGACATAAATCCAATCCTTTTAACATCCTAAAGGATAAACTTACATAAATAAAAAAAGCAAAACAAAAAACAAACATATACCAACAAACCAGCCTTTATTACAGTCACTTATGAAAGACAACTTTAACGGCCAGTTGAGGGTTGATACCCTGACCTGGCAATAACCGGAGGGCGGTCTGCAAGATCTTCTGCAACCACAACACTCGTGTTTTCGCCGTCGTCGTCAGTAAGTCAGTTTTTGAGTTGAGTCGAGCTATTGCTTTAGTTGTGAAGTGTGTACGCATGTGCCGTCGAGTAATTGTATAGTAATAGTAAAGATATAAGAGACAGTGAAACTGGAGAAAGACATTGAAAGACTGAGAAAGATTATCGGAAGAACTGTGAATTGTAATAGTAGACCAGTTTATAAACTATGTTAGCAACGAGAAGAAAATTGTGCATCTGTAGTGAGATTTAGAGAAAAATAAAGTGTTAGAAAGGTAAACGGACTTCGCATTTTGGCCGATTTTGTTACAATATAGAGCACGAAACTTCCTGTCAGCAGCTTTTTTTGGCTGTAACCCTTTTGGGACGGTGTAGTTTTCACCTGAAGAAAAGCATAGTGCGTTTAAGTAGGGGTCGATACATCATTTGGGACAACTAAATCGGTTGGATGTGACAAGGTTGACAACGACGAAGCTTGTGTGTAGGTGAAAACCATATGAAAATCCACGTACTTATCAAAGGTCCAGATTATTTCCACAAACACTTCACTGAACAAATTTCATACCCCACATCCAAACGTACAGTGCAAAATGAAACAACACTTGAAAGTTAATTCAATTAAAAAGACTTCCACAGCTACCATCCAGTAATGAGAAACTTCAACTTAACTAACAGAAAAGTATAAAGTATATGAATGGAAAAGATCCTTATATACTTCAACGAGCAATATATGTACTGCGCGCAACTTGGAAACGGCTCTAACGGCTTCAATCAAGTTATGCATTCAGACAAATTTGTATTTGCCTATTAAGTTTATCTATATAGGTGTCATTCCAGAATAAACGCGATTTTACGCGTATCAGTCACAATTACTCTAAACCTTGTTTTGGCCATAATTTCTCTGTTAATTGGCCAATTTCAACAAATAAGTCAGGATATTAAAGGTCTCGTCAAAATCTTTAAGAAAACCTAAAGAAGTCTACGCGTAAAGCTCACATTCTTATATATTTAAACAAGCAATTCCGCGCAACTTGGAAACGGCTCTAAGATTTCAATCAAATTTTGTATTCAGGTGGGGTTTTGCTTATTAAGTTTACCTATATAGGTGTCATTCTTGGAAAGAAAAAAAAAAAAAAAAAAAGCGCAATTTTACGCGTAACAGCCAGAATTACTCTAAATCTTATTTTGGTCATAATTTTTCTGTTAATGGGCCAATTTAAACCAAGTAGTATATTAAATGTTTTATCAAGAGCTTTCAGAAAACCTAAAGAAAACTGACTATGTTACCTTAGTCTACGCGTAACAGTCACAATTAGTCAAAACCTTATTTGGGCAATAATTTCTCTGTTAATGGGCCAATTTCAACAAACAAGCCGGGATGTCAAAGGTCTAGTCACGGAAGCGGCACCAACAATTAGGTTGAAAATTCATATTTAGTTAACATTTTGCTTTTCAAGTTTATCTAAAAAAGTATCTTCTCCCTCTCCCCCCCCCCCCAAAAAAAAAAGCCATGATTAAACAAAGGAAACGAAAAGCCGAGCGAAGCTCGGTCGCCCAGGTTCTTACAGTATTTAGAAAACGTAGGTTACCAAGCTCAAGTACAAGAAGACTATGTTGCGGAACGACAAAGGTCTTTTTAAAATAGAGCTAAACAGCAACATTTTTAACCAAACCAGAATTATCCTTCCTCCTGGCAGCAGCAAGTCTGCAGGAAATGAGAAGTTGCTGTAAAATGCCCAAATGGTATGTAACAAGATGACTAGGCAGGCCCAAACGGAATGCACGAATTGTCCCAAACGCCATACATTTCGATTGTTTCGGCCCAAACGTACTACACTGACTTTTTTAATATACCTGCATGGTTGATGTGTGGGCTAAGAGGGTTAGTGTGTAGGCGTTGTATTGAAGGGTTCTCGAATACTAAACAGGATGACTTAAGTGGGTAAAATTTCAATTGTCGAAAATTATCCCATATCCGCATGAGACGGGTTTAGGAGAATTCTAACCTCTCTGAAGTTCAAGCTCTTCGAAGTATCATTTTATTCATTCACCGTTTGGTACGACCCATGAGATTTAAGCATTTAAGACAAAAAAGAGACAAACAATGTTTCTAAAGGACTTAAAACAAAAAAGAGACAAACAGTGCTTCTACTGTGGCTACCCCCAGTCAAAACAACTGGTGGTAGTATAGAGATAGAATGAGACAAAAATTTCAATGCCATAGCCGAGATATGAACCAACGTGGTCTGTTCAGTCTCCCTTTCCAGCATTGTCCTACATACGTTTAGTGTGGAAGAACAATTAGTTTCCAAGTGGTGGTAGTGTTTTCTTCCGTTTTTAACATTGACAGTTGGGGGGGGGGGGGGTCCACTTCTTGTTACACCCAAGCAATGATGCTCCCTACACTGGCATATTACGCTCCCTAGTTAGGTTCGTAGATTCCATCAGTGATCCTTGATGTCCTTGTCAGGGCCACCAAGGATTTAGTGGCATCTAAGTAAATATTGTCTCGATATGGAGTCCCAGTTGGCATCACGAGGCTGAGTGCACCCCGGACCACAGCTCCCAGCGAGAAAAAAATCCTTCTACTGGTACCGGGGGTTGAATCCGGGTCCTTTGCGTCAGAGGCAGGCAAGGTACCAATACACGACGGAGGCAGTCAGTGGTAGTGATCTATCAGTTGGTTTGTTTTTGCTTTCTTGGTTTTTAATTTTAAAATGTTTTGTAATTTTAGCAATATGGAAGGTATAAAGTGATATGAAAGTAGGTAAAAGTTTGCCTCATAAATTCGTTTGTTTTGCTCGCAAGTTCCATTTATAGCGCCTGAAAACCCTGAACTTAAGTTATCATAGTTGCCGAATCATCCCTATGACTTAGAGGTCGAACCAGACTCGCTATTGGATACGTCAGTGTGTGTAAACAGAAAGTTTGACAAGTGTTCTGCCGTAGCTGTGCTGCGCGTGAGGTGTGTTCTCAAGTGTTCTTAGAGATTGAACACTAACGAGAAATGAACGAACTTATGAGACAACTTTATAGTAAACGTGGTAGGTACATCTTTCCTCTTTTATTATAGGAATTAAGTATGCTTAAAAGTAACCTTTAGTAATTCTATTATTTGTTTTTCAACATATTGATTCATCTGTTATCATATCTATAGTAATCCCTTGTGGTATCATTTTATTTGATTGTTTGTAACAGGGATGCATTAGCGACTGTCATTTCACTTCATTGGGCTATGATGACAGGACTAGAGGAATCAGGTGACTTCAGTTCTTGCCCTGTCTGTCTCGTTAGGCAGGTGTCAACAGAGGTGACGTAGACATGAGTGATTGTGCAATGTAATGCGCCCCTAACAAGAGACCAGCCCTTTATAATATTTCTAGCAATCCCTTCTGTGCTCCTATGCTAAAGCTGCTACAGTTATAGTGAGGTTTACAGAGCGTTATGGATCCAACGTGTAGCATCTCGGGTTGGTGTTACTCAGGAATTTCCAAACTTTTGGCAAGGTGTAAACATTTTATAAAGCACTTTTGGATCCACAAATTATGGGTACATTACTCTTTTAATGTTTCGGTGTATATGCTGCTGCCGAGCTACTATTAACACTATTTTCTCTCTTTGTTACTTTTGTACTACGTGTAGAAGTATTGTACCCCACCCAAAACTTCGATGTCGAGATTTCACCGGAAATATATGCTTCGAAGCCCCCTGAATAAAAAAAAAAAAAAAAACATTTTTAGAAAAAGGTCAGTCTGTGAACACTGTAACTCAAAAACTGAAAAGCCGCTCAGCAACCAAATTTGACGTTTAAATTTAAGATCTTTCAAGGATGCGACACGAAAATTTTGAAGAAAATTTCTCCACCTAAACTGCCCTTTACATGGAATTTTTTCCGAAAATTTTGATTTTCTCGAAAATGGCTCTAACGATTTTGATTGAAATATTTAAGATATTTTGGTAGCAAATGAAATGTATCTATATTTTAAATTTGCTGGCTATAGCCCACAGTCCTGTTTGATCCTAAACCGTAAGAGATAGACCAAAGCTTACTATGCAACAGATGTAGATCTCGTTAGAACACACAATTTATGTCCTTTTTTTTTTTCTGAGATATTCCTTATTATTTCTGTACGTTTTGGAATGGATTCTGGAAACTTTAAAAGATTTGACTATCGCTCAAAGCCTACTGTATTGCCATATTCCGCTTGCACCCACAAGGAAATAAGCAATAAAATAAATTCTGCAAAAGTTTCTCTCAACTAACACGAAGGCGATAGAGGAATAAGAGTTTGTAAGAATGGTTCGTACAGGGGTAGAGAAAGTCATGCGAGTACAGCACATCAGATATTTTCTTCGTCAGTCCTTACGCATGAATTAAATCGTCAGGCACTAAGTTCGAAATTCAGATGCTACTATAGGTGTCTTAATTGGTTCACATTGATAAAAAACAATCTGATATGTGCACTCACAACACCTTGTCTACTCTCTGTTGTACAAAAAGAGAACTTGATAAAATACAGGGATATCTTGATTATTTAAGCAGCACTTCATAGCTTCCTCTTCTTTTCCTCTCCTTACCCCTCTCCAATGACTGGGCAGTATTCATGCTACTGGCTGGATATAATTATCACAATAGCATGTCGGCATAAAAAGAAAGTATGGAGGTTTTCTGATGGCTCATTAAATCGTTACGCATTAAGCTACAACTGTTGCTTGGTACACATGGTTCAGAAGCTACACATGGCCAGATTATTGGCCTATGCCAAGCTGGGAACAGGGATCGACAAATTTTAGAACTTGTGCATATTCACAGAAACGTAATTAAATTTTAATGGCACCCAACAAGGGCAGTTTATGGCATAGACATTAGAAAAAACTTCTCATTCGAAAGTAGAAACTCTATTATAACATAACATAATAGACAATCAAGTTTTGAGCTACTTCGATAGGAATTTTTATTCCACTATAAATATACGGACAACTTGTAGAAGGTTCAAACCTTTTTATATTACTTTCTCTACTACGTATATAAAGTAGAGAAAGTACTGTATTTCACCCAAATATTCGATGTCGAGATTTCACCGGAAATATATGTTTTGAGGCCCCCTGAACGCAAAAGAGAATTTTTAGAAAAAGATTCGTGTATGTGTGTGCGTGCGAGCGTCCGTGCGTGCGTACGTGCGTGCGTGTGTGTGTCTGCGTGTCTGTTGCTGTGGAACTCAAAAACGAAAAGTGGACTAAAAACCAAAGCTGGTATTTAAGTTTAATGTCTTTCAAGAATGCGACACGAAGAAGGTTTTCAAGAAAATTGCTCCACCTTAAGCTATTCTTTACATTGAAAATGTTTCGAAAAAAATTTTTTTTTGAAAATGGCTCTAACGATTTTGTTTAAAATGGCATGTTTGAGATATTTCATGGCAAATGAAATGCACACCTTGAATTTCCTGGCTATAGTTCATGTAGTCTTATTTACTCTGGATGACTTTGGCATAACTGGTAAACCGTAAGAGATAGGCCAGATCTTACTAAATACAGAAATGTAGATCTTGCTAAAATACACAAATTATGTGTAAATAAATGCTTTTGTAGTGGGAACTACTTCGGAGATATTGCTTAAACTTTCGTCAAATGGAACATCGTTGCTCATATTTTTATATGTTAGCATGATGTTTTACATCAGGTATATTGAAAATTAAAGAGAATTGCACAATTAAGGGCCAAGCGTGTAAACAACTGCCCATAGATTTTGTTTGATCATTTTGCTGTGGAGCGTAAATTTACATAAGTTTTCTTTAAGGTTTAGTAAGTAGTAGTATCATATTGTTAAATTCAACACGGAATAACGGTACCTATCAATAACACAAGAGGTGTTTCATGAAGTGACATGACCTTTGGAATGCCCAATGCACATTTGCCACATAAATATCCAATGCAGTTCAGGTAATCTAACCTCCAGCCATTAGCTGGCCCTCGGCATCAATGCTTCATACAAACGTCTTAACAGACGATATTGAATCTGGATATATTCACTACATGTGTGTTAGAAACAAATCACATTACTGTTTCTTGTGAACATAAATATCCTGTTAGGTCCCTAACATTCAGTATGAAAGTGAATAAGGCAACTCACTTTTGCTCAGCGTGCATGCGCAGTAAGTAGACATAGACAATCGTTTCATTTCAAGTGAATTTATGTATTTCTGATTCTGATTCATGAGAGCATATTCACAGTATAGTTTTTTATCATATTTATGAGGTCCTAATCGATGTAATACTGCAACTGATGTCGGAAGTTAATAAACAATTTTGCGCGGAGTTCAAAAGAAGAATCCGATTCCATGTGAGGTCGTTATCTTAGCATGGCATAAGCATCTAGATATTCAGACCTCTAAACGTACCAAATAACATATTTGCAATTACGTGGAAATTTAAGATTTGAGGTAATGTTTTCATACGGAGCAATCAGTCATAACCATACTTTTTCACGAAAGATTTTGGTGTTTGGTGCAGAGCGACAAAATATCTGCATTTAATACATGGCTAACATTACTTAAACGATTTTTATAAAGCATTAAAATAGTTCATTGATCCGCCGGTAGAAGCTGAGTACCCGACCAACAGGTTGTGCCACGTTGCCACACTCACCTTTAAACGCGATTATCTAGTTAACGGTGCGTTTAACTAAAAAAAGTTATTGTAATTTTTTGTTACTTTACATCCATCCTCTCACCTCCTTCAGTCTAATGGATTAGTTTACGTCCATCCTCTCACCTCCTTCAGTCTGATGGATTATTTCACTTCCACCCGTATATATAGTCTTCACCTGGCATGGCCGTAAGTAGATAACCCTTCGTGCGTTAAAACAGTTGCAGAACTCCACGGCGCAAGATAGGGCAGTGGCGTGTTCTGTCTCTCAGCACAGACGTGAGGTGAGTGGCAGTTTAACGACCTGATGTAGTCCCTAATAATAGACAATAACTTTACAAACAATCGAAAACGTCTCGCTTTACTTACGGGATCTTTATTTTCCAGGGAATAAACTCACTCCTGTATGCTGCTATTGTTTAACATTTAAATTGCAGATTGTAAAATACAACCATGAGGGCACGTAATGTTTGATTAGCATTTCTTCGTTCCTTATGAATGTTATTACATTTTATTATTATTTTTACGTATTGTAACTATCGATATTGTTACTATCACATTGTTATTTTTACTAAATATTTTACTCTTGTTAGTTTATTATTGTAAATCATTATTAATTACGATTTACTATTATTTCTCTTATTATCATTATTATAATATAGTTTATTATAATAATAAATATAATATATTATAATACAATATTAACTGTGTTTATTGGCATAATGCTTGCCATTATTATTATTGTTATTATTGTTATTATTGTTATTATTATTATTATCATCATCATCATCATCATTATCATTATTTACAGTAATAAACTAACAAGAGTAAAACATTAGTAAAAGTCATAACAATGTGATAATATCATTTATAATAAGTAAAAATAATAATAAAATGCAATAACATTCATGAGAAACGAAGAAATGCTAATGAAACATTACGTGCCCTCATGCTTCTATTTCGTAATCTCTAATTCAAATGTTACACAATAGCAGCATACACAGGAGTGAGTTTATTCCCTGGAAAACAAAGATCCTGTTTGTAAAGTGAGACCATTTCGACTATTTATATGTTATTTGCTATTATCACGGGCTACACCGGCTAGTTCAACTTCCACTCATCTCATGTCTCGCTGAGAGGCAGAACATGCCATTGCCCTATCTTGCGCCGTGGATTTCTGCAACTGTTTTAACGCAGGAAGGGTTATCTACTGACATCGATGCCGGGTGAAGCGGGAATATATATTCCTTGTTATTTTTCTGAATTTTACAATACTTGTACTTTTCTCCAATGGGAAGCCATTCATTCATTATCTCTTGGTCTTGCAAAGAAAACGGAACTATAAAGCCATCACATAGCAGTTCTTATGGGACTTTGCTATCGCTTAAAGCCTATTGTATTTCCATATTCTCCGTGAACTTACAAGAAAATGAACAATAAGATAGTTGCTACATGTTTCTCTCAATTAACAGACATTTAGGAATTAAACCATCTGTAAGAATAGTTTGTACAAGAGTAGAGTAAGTCATATGAGCACAAAACTTTTTCGTTTTGCTAATTTTCTTTCTTCTTCTGCTTGTTCTTCTTCTTCTCTCTCTCTCACGCACGCAATCTGTCTCTCTCTCTCTATCTCTATCTACCGCTTATGTATAGTAAGGAGAGGAAATATTACATTCCCGCCATAGATTCAATGCAGGAATTTCACCGTAATTACACATTTTCATGCTACCTATAGAAAAAAGTTCGCGTATATCTGTGGTTTTGTGTATACAACTATTTAGTGTACGAGCAACATTAACTTAGAAACGAGAGGTACATAGTTGGTATTATTATTTTGTACAAAGTTTTACAGTTTAAGACCATGAAAATTCTTACCAACGGAGATTGAAAACCCGAAATCTGTATTATAATAATGTAGGTAATCAAATTAATAATGAATAAGATACTGAATGCAGTATTGTTACCGAGCTAGGTGGCGCCGCGGCAGTGTGTGCGACTCATATTCGGGAGGTCCCGAGTTCGATACCCGGCAATTGAGCACCTTGACTTGAATTTTTTCTTGGTTTCCCCATGTCAACAGGCGAATGTTGGGGTGAATTCTCTTCACCATGGATTCCTGCCCCCTCCTTTATCATGCCCCTCCCTTGTCGATCTTTCAGGTTGGGTCGGTAGCGCGGTATGTTCTGGTGAATGTGGACTGATGGAACAGATGTTTGCGTTTTGGAAACCCTCCTTCCTTGGTGCCTCCTGGAAGTTGCTGCCTGGGCCGCAAAGGTCGTTTCGTCGCCCACTCCGTGGATAGAGCAAACACTTCGGTTGTGCGCCAGGTGTGAATATGTGTAACTATTTGGGACTTCTGTGCGTCACTGGGCTTCGCCACCTCCGTTCTCTGACAAGCCTCCGGTCTCACTTCGCCTCATCCCTTTCCCCCGGGGGTGTCGTAGCCCGCAATACATCCATGTCGGGGTCGTGGTGTCCCCCCAGCGTTCTTACACACATCACATCACATACAGTATTGTCAACATTTCCAGTTATACTGTGTTTGCCTGACATGTAAACGTAATCGTTATACCACAGTACACAGAGAAACACACGTGAATAAATTATTGTGAAATCAAAGTGTGCCGAGATCCATGTTTCAAAGCCATACATAGCGACAGGTCTATCGCGTATCGCATATCACTTATCCTAAAGAGGTAACGGGAAATATGTAAATTTTATCAAAATGGCATTCCAATGTAAGATACTTTCATTACAAATGACACGTACAGACAGACACACGCACGCACGCACGCACACACACAGGGTGTTAATGAACTACACCGATATAACTCGAAAGATTATAGTTTTGACTGACATGAGTAATTTGATATGGGCAATGTATGGTCCACGACTAAAGATAACGCGGTAACATTAATATCAGATGTTGATAAGTCAGTGTTAAAGCAAAGCCTGATGAAAAATTGGTTTAGAATGTGTTTACAACTGCTGCCCGAGTATATAAATATCGATTTTCATCGGCTCATTATCAGCGTCCTCAAGATTTAATGCCACAAAGATCTCTCAAATCTCGGACTAATCACCTGACAGTGTCACTGAACAAGGATTAGCTGCCTTCTTGCGTTCTGAAGCCTACTACAGAGACGTTTGTTTGACTTCTTGTGGCAATTTCTAACGTCAAAGACGACAGTCACAAGGGTCGTGGGTTCGTTTCCCACCAAGCAGTTACTATTTTTGCTTTGTTCTTTTTTATTACAGATGAAGAAGACCATTGACACTGCTATAATTTCCTTATTCGGCTCGCGCCATAAATTTTGGAAGCAGTACGTTCATTTGCCGTTGTCAATTTGGACATGAAAATTTAGGTCACCATTACGAGTGGTTCCTATAACACTGACGTATAGCCTTAGATCCCTTTATGCTTTTACTCTTTTTTTTACCCTTTAAACTACTTTACATTCCAAAATGCAGTATATGGAAGTATTAGGCAGGTTTCAGGCTTTTGTTAGCAAGAACTGTAATTAACTGTAGTGATATGCTGAAATAAAACTGCATACATTGAAACATAATTTAAAATATAGCTCAAAACAGCATTAATATCCTCCTCTCAAAGTAGAAAAAGAAAAGAAAAAAATGTGTTGCAGTGATATGAGTTACTTTACTCTTGTACTAACAATTCTTACACACTGTAATTCCTATATCTTCTTTGTGTTAGTTGAGATAAACATTTGTACACATTATGCTATTACTTACTTCCTTGTAGGTGCATGGGGAATGTTAGACTACAGTAGACTTTGAACGATAGTCAAATCTCTTAATACTTTGAGATGTCGTTCTCTTTGCACGATTAGCGCATAAAAATTGAACGACGAGCTTTCATTTCACGAAACTTATAAGTTTTCCGAAACTGACACAAATAACAAAGAATATCTCCGAGATGGTTCACTCTACAAAAAAAAATATTCAGACCTAATTGTGTGTTTTAGCAAGATCTACATTTTCTGTATAGTAGGGGTTTGTCTATCTCTTACGGTTTACCAGTTACGCAAAAGTCATCCAGAGTAAACAGGACTACATAGGCTATAGCCAGAAAAATCAAAATATACATTTCATTTGTCATACAAATGCCTCGTACATATGGCATTTAAATCGAAATCGTTAGAGCCATTTTCAAGAAAATCAAAACTGTCGAAAAATTTTCCATGTAAACGGTAGTTTAGGGTGGCGCTATTTTCTTCAAAATCTTCGTTTCGCATCCTTGAAAGACTTTAAACTTAAATACCAACTTTGGTTTTTAACTCGTTTTTGAGTGATGCTGTCCACAGACAGACAGACAAACACAGACACACAGACACACACACACAAAACACATTTGTGTATTGTATTCCACCCTAAAATTCAATGTCGAGATTTCACCGGAAATATGTTTTGAGACCCCCTAAATAAAAAAAAAAAAAAAATTTTAGAAAAAGGTCCGTGTGTGTGTGTCGGTCTGTCAGTCTGTGGACAGCACAACTCAAAAACGAAAAGTAGGTTAAAAACCAAACTTGGTATTTAAGTTTAATGTTCATCAAGGATGTGACGCAAAGATTTTGAAGAAAATAGCTCCACCCTATTCTACGCTTTACATGGAAATTGTTTCGAAAATCTCGATTTTCTTGAAAATGGCTCTAACGATTTTGAATAAAATCCTCATATGTTTAAGATATTTTTATAACAAATGAAATGTATATCTTGAATTTTCTGGCTATAGTCCCTGTAGTCATATTTACTCTGGACGACTTTTGTGTAACTACTAAACCGTAAGAGATAGACAAAATCTTACTGTACAAAAGATGTAAATTTTTCTAAAATACACAATTATGTCCGGATAAATTTTCTTGTAGGGTGAACCATTTTGGAGATATTCCTTCTTATCTGTGTGAGTTTCGGAAAACGTACAACTTTCGTGAAATGGAACATCATTGTTTTTATATGTTAAGTGTGCAAAGAGAACGGAATATCAAATCTTTAAAAGATTTGACCATCACACAAAGGCTACTGTATTCTAATATCCTCCTTGTACCTACTAGGAAATAAGCAATAAAATAATTTGTACACATGTTTATCTCAACTAACACGAAGAAGATATATGAATAAGACTTTGTAAGAATGGTTAGTACAGGAGTAGAGAAAGTCAAGATCTTTTTTTTTTTCCCTCCTTGATATCTTCCTTGTTGCTGATTTGAATTTGGGAAAATAGGAGGTCATTCGATTTTCTCTCTTTAAAAATCTGGCGATGACTTCACCTACGTATGAAAATATGAACTGAAAATATATCTGTATTAACAAGAATTCCCTAGAACAAGCTTTTGTAAGAAGTGTCACCAGAGAAAGACGTACGAACGTACCTATAAAATTGCTTATTTTATACCTTCAGTAATTTAGTTTTAGAACGTAACCCTCAGTAACAACTATGAGCCACAGCTTTGCAAAATTTGAGGGCAACCTTCGCGACCTGACAGAGAACTCCTACAAAATACAATTTTGCTAGTAGTGTAAGATACACACTCTCTTCAGATAGTCCCATTTCTGACTCCTAGCTCAGCAGACGTTAAACAAGGAATTCTGTCCTTGAGCGTGCAGTTAAGCTTTGATCTCATCCTTGGTGCGGGTGAACCAACGTTACACCGAAGTTTCAATGTTAGTATCATTGCTTTGCACTTTAAGTTCCAGACCACGATTCAGTCTAATTACTTAACCCACAACCTCACGGTTTAAATCTACTTGACATTGCATTGGAGGATGCAATACGCTCAGCGGAAATTGACGTACTCGGTGTTAATGAGATTCAACGTAACTGTGTACCAGGAACATAATTTGTTCGTAAAAAGAAATGCTGTATTCAGATGAAAAGAAAACCTGTGTTGGACACATGACTTTCTCTACTCCTGTACTAATCATTCTTACAAATACATTCCTTTATGCACTTCTGTTAGTTGAGATAAACATATACATTAATTACCTTATCGTTAAGTTTCTTGTAGGTGAAGGGAATATAAGAATACAGTAGGCTTTGGGTGACAATCCAATCTTTTAAAGCTGGTCGCTATATGAAGGCTTGGAAATTCCGTTGTATTTGCATGGCCAAGAAATGAAAGGTCGACAATGACCTTGTATTTGAGAGAAGTATAGATATTGCAAAACTCACAGAAATAAAAAGAATTATCTCCGAAATAGTACACTCCAAAGAAAATGCATTTGGACATAACGTGTGTTTTAACAAGATCTACATTTTTGTGTAGTAAGATTACTCCATCTCTTACGGTTTACCAGTTATGCGAAACTCATCAAGAGTAATTAGGACTATATGACCTATAGCTAGAAACTATAAAATATCCATTTCTTTTGCCATAAAAATGTTTTAAACGTATGGCATTTTAATAAAAAAATCGTTAGTCATTTTCGAGAAAACGATAATTTTGAAAGAGTGTCCATGTAAACGGCAGTTTAGGGTGGAGAAATTTTCTTCAAAATATTCGTGTTGTATCCCTGAAAGCTAGTAACCTTAAATACCAACTTTGGTTTTTAATAAATGTTTCGTTTTTAAGTTAAGCTGTTCAGTCACACACACTCACTCCCACACACATACACATACACTCCAAACTTTTTCTAACTTTTTTGGATTCACGGGGCCTTAAAACATATATTTCCGATATCTCAACATCGAATTTTTGGGTCGTACTCAATACTTGCCCTACTTACTATACGTAATAGGGTAAGTAAAAAGGGCACTTTCTATATGTGTGATTGTGAATGTGTGAGCCTGAGTGCGAGTGCGAGTGTGAGTGTGTGAGAGAGTGCGTGAGAGAGAGTGTGTGAGTATGAGTGCTAGTGTGAGTGTGTGAGCGCTAGTGCCTTGTGAGTGTGTGAATGCGAGTGCCAGTGTGAGTGTTCATATGTAAGTGCGAGTGTCAGTAGCGAGTGCGAGTGTGTGTTTGTGTGTGAGTGTGAATGTATGTGTGTGTGTGTGTGTGTGTGTGTGTGTGTGTGTGTGTGTGTGTGTGTGTGTGCACGCGCGTGCGTGAAAAGCATAACAAAAATTAGAAGTCCGATAAAGCAAGTATTTGTTTATTGGTATTGAAGTTCATATCTTTCAAAATAGGAGAAGAATATTTTCAAGCTACCGTGATATGGACTAAGTTTAGATATTGCTATTTCATAAAAAAAGGGTTCCAACGACTTCAAAATACCATAGGTATATCATGAATTTACTGGAAATAAACTGTTACGTAGTTTTCATTCGGGAGAAATATTACATTTGGTAAACCATAAATACAACTTAATGCACAAAGTATTTAGAACTCTTTATAGCACATTATTTATTTCAATAAACCTTTTCTGACAGGTGTCGTCTCCGAAATGACGCTTTTGTAGGTTTGAATTCTTCATTACTTTTGTCGTTAAATTTTAGGAAGTATTGTCAATCATCAGCTGTCTCTTGCGGCATAGAGGAAAGAGCAAAGTTAGTATACAGGCCCTTGTGTTTAAACATTTGACTATCGCTTTTCTCGTTGTACCAAACCAAAATATGTAAATTTCTGCAAATGTTTATCTCAATTAACTTGGATAAACTTTGTAGACTATTCTGTGGAAACTACACGTCACAATAATGTATGGTAGGATTAGAAAGTAATGTGAATTCAGCGTATAAGGTTTTATCAGCTGATCAGGGCTTAAACTATTGCATTAAAAATAAGTTAAAAACAAAGTTTACACAGTTTTCAAACAATACAGACAACCTTAGCCTCAATAAACCACGAAATTGGAAGAAATACAGTAAACACTTATCGCATAAGGATTATTACATTTTGTAGGTATTCCCATTATAAGTTGATCAGACTGTCTAAAGTTTTCCTGTCTCTTCTGTTTTCGTACTTGCATGGCTTTCGTGTTTCCATGGCTTTTGTCCTGCCTAACATCGGTTTTTATGGAGTAACAGAAACCATGCTTTTAGTAATGGCGTTTTTGAAAAACTCAAAAACATCTACATTAGTTTCTTTTCTACAACACTGTAATGTTTGTATTTAAATCCAGTTTAGAGCTTTAGTCATTTAGAAATGTAAATTGGAAGCTATAGCCTACGAACGTGGGGAAGAACAACACTAATTATAAAAAAAGCCTTCATACAGGATACATTTTGTTTTTATAACAGTATAGATTTCAACAAATAAACAAATGGCCATGATGTAACGTTAAGTTTTTGGGAAATGCTACATAAGCAGAAAACAGAACAAAAGAAAAGAACACTCGGATTCTGTTTTTAACGCTTTGATTTTTATTTCTTTAACTTATATTTGATCACATATTACAGCAGATGTAGATTGACATCTGAAAATACTGTTTTTTCCATTTAAGGTTAGACTATATTGCAAGTCCAGTATGTTAAACTTTTCCGTCAAATTCACCCCTCTTTTTTTGGATATTGCTATCATGGATTTGGATTTTCCTTAATGTGAACATTGTGCAGTCTGTGTGTCATTTAATAATTACGGGACAAAGAGAAAGTGCAAAAGCGTAACGTTGCAACTGTTGTGCGTATTCTCTTGATCGTCCGGATAATCCTTTGACCGCTAAAAGAAATTCAATTCTGTACATTTCCAGAATTTCTAATACGATTGGAAGAAGATAAGGAACAGAGAAGTACAGAATACGCCACTATTTTACCTGTAATTCCGTGAAATACCGGGAACGTTTACGTGTATTATTACGTATATCTTGTGTTTTCCAAATTGTAGGTCTAAGAGGGAAAGGGATAAAGTCCGTTTAGTAGCTTTATAAATGGTATAGGGGTCTAAATGAAGTTAATTGGTCATTTGTAATTTGGAAAAAAAGTGCAACTAAGCCAAACCAGTTTGTGTAAGATTTATATAATCAGTGAGTTGATTTTGAAAAATGGATAATGGATAATCTATATGTTATATTTATACTGTAAATAGAAATATTGAGAAGAAATGAAGGTATTTATAATCATCTTCACAACAGAAAAGGAAAGCATAACTATTTCAGACTTCTGAGTTAATAGAAATGTATCTCATGTGGGTTGTACGTAAATACTTAGGGATATCAAAATTATGTATATTCCTAAAGCAATAATCAAATTCATAAAGTCAAATAAACTAGAATTATTCAAAGGTTATATCGCTCGAAGACTGAAGAAATACAGCAGCCTGATAACAAAGGCATTCACACACATATTATACAGACAATAAGGTATTATTGTTTACTTCCTAGTCATATATTGAAAGAAATAAACTATATCCAATAAGATATAATTAACAAAATTAAAGCTGAACACCAAATATCTTTCATTGTTACTGTCTAAATCAAATGATATATGGGAAAATAAGTGATCCCCATTTAACCACAAATCAAATGACAAGAAAAACAAACTTCATTCATTCAAACTGAGCTTATAAACATGACCATGCCAAAATTAGTTGCTGAAACCATTGCGCATGTCCCATAATCTGCTCAATGGGCCATGGATTAAAAAAAGTACTAAAGAACCCTCCATTGCAGGATACAGTGTAGCTCCCTAGTGGACGCTATTTTTGCCTTCTTGCCCCCACCATGACCCGAAATTGTCCTCGTACTGCACCACCTATCGATTTCATTCAAGAAAACTTCAAATATATCGTTTGAGAAACATTTTTACTAGGCATTTAAAGTTGTTGCTTTTTGTCATTAAATTGTATGTTAGTATTTTATAAAATTAACATTTTTGTTTTCATTCTATCACTTATACTCTTTGAATTTTCTTGATATTCTACTATCGTGCCTGTTAAAACCGGTTGTAAATCCAGAAATAAGTATTTCGTGTTATTTTTATGTAACGCATTTATAATTCTGTTGTCTAAAAGGTAGAATATGTTAATGTATATATTAAAAGAATGCAAATTTGTCTTACCTGTTACAGATGCGATGTATATAGAGGTGTAAACAACTATAATATAAACATCGATAACATTAATAGCGGTATTTATACGTAAACACTGCGCTTTGAGTTACACAGAAAAGCACATTTCATAAACACTGACCAACTTCACCCACAAATACACACACACTGAACACAGCTCTGACATTTACTACATCGATTTGCCTTGTCATTAATGTTATCCAGACACGTGGAGAATATATGGACACTGAAGTTAATTTGCGAGAAACACAGGACACGAAAATGAAGACGTGCGGTGGAAAGAAAGGAGTAGGTATGGTTCGGCTAACTGTGGCAAGTATCCTAGCACTACTGAAAACTCCAAGTCAGTGCTGTGTGTTACTCAATAGAGGCAGGCAGCCACCCACGCGGGTTTACCGGCCAGGCTGTTCCGAACGCTACTACGCGCTCCCCGCTACCCTACTACCCTCCATTCAAATCCAGCAGTAATAGCGCTATCTTTGTTCCACTGGGAGTGGACGCCATCATGCTCTCTCTTTCGATCCCTGGTCCTGGTTTGCCCCACCTCGTCCCCGAAGCGCCGCGACGGTTCAGCTCCGTCCCGCACCTCCCCGGCTACCCCTCTGGGGCCCACCAAGCGCAGCATGGAGCGAATTTCATTCACATGTGTTCTGCGATTCTTGAATGTAATACCACTCAAAGAGCATGCAAGCAAATAAACTCCATCAGCAGCGTAAAATACCCTCTCGAAATAATCAACTTCATTCCAAAAATAGTGTTACATTTACAGGAATTCCCTCAACAATGGACAAACTCACCTATATGAGCTTCATCTCGTATGAAAGACTATGATATAGTGAAGCGCTAAATTAACACATTAAGATAATTAAATCGTTTATTCGTGATAAAAACCTGTCCCCATGGAAGGAAGGGAAAGGAGATTAATCAAGAATCGCTAACTTTCCCACATGTTCTTCATCTAAAATCACAGATTCTTAGAACCAAACTTGATGTAAACATGCGTCTTTAAGTAAACTGAGATACTGGGGAAATCAATGTTTACTAAAGTGTAACTTGAATATTTCGAACTTTTATAACTCGAAATAATCAGTAATTCGATGATTTTTACTAGTCCATTGAATTTTATATTAAAGCAAAGTAAAAACACTCACACGTAGTTC
Source organism: Tenodera sinensis (assembly GCA_030765045.1). Lineage (NCBI taxonomy): Eukaryota > Metazoa > Arthropoda > Insecta > Mantodea > Mantidae > Tenodera > Tenodera sinensis. The sequence goes on from CM060967.1 coordinate 73,850,615, forward strand.
GAATTGCATTTTCCTTAATTCGAAGGTTTTATTCAGTAAATATCGCTCGAAAATGAATCTAAAGGTGGAAATTTAATATAAACTCGCCCATGTGTCTCCGCAAACGAAATTATCGTTTATTTGTTTTGTAGGAATGTAGTTGGAATACTGTTTGGGGGGAATAACTTCCCTAGCTGCCAGCCTTGAGCATGTATGTATACCTACTCCCACATCCCCTTGTTTAAAACAGTGCGCGTTTAGTTATCGCTTGAGCTTCCTACTGTTCAGCGTATTGCACATCAATACCACTGACTGTAAGTAAACCACGTGGTCAATACAAGCAAGAAGTCATTCGAGAAGTTGAAAAAATCTAAAATCGCTAAGGAATACGGGATATCAAACACTTTGTTAACTTAGTTGAAGAATATGGAGAGAACTTTAAGCAGTACCTCGTAATAAACTGTGCTATCAGTGCAAGCCTACAGTATATTATTTCGAGTTGCTCTACTTTACTGCATTATCGTTAATGCAGAAATAGACAGAATTTGGTTCAAAGTTTTTACTTTTACAGCCTTAATTAGGAATGGACATGTGTACCTGTATTGCTCAACAGACAAGGAGTAGCTTTCCACTATATAACACAATCATAGTACTTTAAATTTGTGCAATTATTCATGGTTAAAAATGCATATTGCTTTGAAACAATAAATAAAATGAGGAGTAAAAACTAAAACAAGGTTTTTAGTTCCATTCTGTTACATTGATGCTACTGCAAGTGCGCAGCAAGTGTCAAAGTGAATTAGTGATTCTGATGGTAAGCCGTTGAATAGGACGAGAAGCGAATCGTATTGTATGCTTATGAGAGGACTGACTAATACAGCAAAATCCAGTTGTCGTGAACAAATTGTAATAACAGATTATACCGGTGTTTCCGTATGGAGAGTTGCATATGCTTTTAACAAATTTGGTATTCGTTAGAGGACGTTTTAAATTCTGTCAACAGTGATGGTAACTTATTTTCTTTTAAGAGAATTTATTAATTATTGCTAGAAACTGAATTTAGCTTTGTGAAAAGAAAGTGAATTATTATTAACAGTGAGATGTCATGTTTCGTGGAGATCCAGCTTTTATACGTACAGTAATGCCATCTTTTGATTTTTCCGGAATTAATAAATAGCTTTATCATCATGGTATAAAATGTTAGTCATGTGCCAGACTACTATTACTACATAACTCCGATTCGCACCCTGGCCTGTCTATATCGTTAGCCATGTTTGCGTCGTGATAACGTCATTACTTTCTTGTTGCCATGGTCATTACACCATTCATTTTCTGCCACTGGTGTCAGCAATAGTGTAATTTCACACGATTTATGGCACCATAATAAGCCACTTTAATGTTAGGATTGCTTAAAAGTATTTTATAAGGTCAAATGTGCTTATACGTTCTTCCCTCCCCTCAGCATCATAAAAGTAGCCAGTACGCCAGTGATATTACTACGGCAATGGACATTAATTTACTTTGCATTAAGTCCGTTCTTGTTACTTTGCATAACTAATGTCACCTTACACAAATAATATGTACTTAAACGCTTTAATGTTTTCCCATAAATGGCATACTAATCTATAAGAAAACCAATGTTCAATTGTAGCTGCACTGAATCCTAATCTGAAAGAACGAACTTTAAAAATCTTCCGACACTGATACATTTTTACTTTCTCTACTACTTATAGTGAGTAGAGGAAGTGTTGTACTCCACCCAAAAAAGATGGAGATTTCACTGGAAATGTGTTTTGAGGCCCCCTGAATAAAAAAAAAAGCATTCTTAGAAAAATATTCGTGCGCGCGCGCGCGCGCGCGCGTGTGTGTGTGTGTGTGTGTGTGTGTGTGTGTGTGTGCGCGCGTTTCTGTGTGTCGACGTATCCGTCAGTCTGTGGACAGCATAACTCCAAAATGAAAAGTCGGTTAAAAAACAAAGTTGGTATTTAAGTTTAATGTCTTTCAAGGATACGACACGACGATTTTGAAGATAATTCCTCCACCGTGAACTACCCTTTAGATGGAAAATTTATCAAACATTTTTATTTTCTCCAAAATGGCCATAACGATTTTGATTAGCATGCCTTAGGTTTAAGATACTTTTATGGCAAATGAGATTTATATTTTAAATGTTCTAACTGTAGCCTATGTAGTCTAGTTTATTCTTGATTATTTTTTAATAAATCGTAAATCGTAATAGACCAAATCTTAGTGTATAAAAATGTAGATATCGTTAAAAACACAATTTATATCTAAATAACCTATTTGGTGGAGTGAACCATTTAAAAGTTATTCCTCGTGGAGTTTGGAATATCTAAACTCTCGTAACATGGAAGATTGCCATTCATTTTTTATATTAGCCGTACAAAGAGAACAGAATCTCAAAACGTTAAAAGATTTCACTATCGCTCAAAGCCTATTGTATTCCCATATTCCCCAAGCACCTACAAGGAAATAAGCAATAACAATTTCTGCAAAGGTTTATTTCATTTAAGACGAAGAAGATATAGCAACAAGAGTTTGTAAGAATGGACAGTACAAGAGTAGAGAAAGTGATGTAAGTGCAACAAATCAGATATCTTTAATAACTATCTCACTGTTTTTATTCAGTGGCATTGAATTAAACACTGGTAGGAAGTGTGTAGGTTTAACTCTTGATATAAATCTCAAATAACTATATTGGATAATTGCCTTAATAATGCCCAGGCAGAAGTGAGCAAGGGCTGTAAACGCTATACCTCAGTATTATAGCGATACCAGTGACAGCATGCAGTGGCAGTGTTTCAATACGTTTGCTGTGTATCATTGATAAACTCAAGGGCATTCTGTTGTCGTCATGAATCCTCACAATGGACACCATCCGCTCCTTAATATTTTAACTATAGCCACTTAGGTCTATCATGGCGTGACTTAAGGACATCGCCCTTGTGTGATCTTGAACACAGTGCTGCCAAGTGTAACCACAGCTAAATAAAAACTCAAAATAATGTAATTTCCTCATTAACTGGTATTGTCAAAGAGTACAAGGTGGAGATATTATGCATGTCCAGCTGTGAAATGTTGAAACAACTCCAGAGAATATCTTTGTATTCTTTGGCGCCATTTCCAAACATCTAACTAAACAAAATGAGATCTCAGATCGTGTGTCTGCTAAAATCTTGCCTTCGAATTTTTACTTGCTAAGCAATGTATCTTCTATCTTCTTTTTCTTCTTCTTCTTCTTTGCATTTAGGCTATCAACCTGTTTCACCACAAAAAATCCTCCATCTGATTTCTCTTCCTGGACGACGTCTTCCTTCTGGAATTCTGCCTTTGCCCATATCTACTAACTTATCAGGTCCGCTACCCACTCTGCTACAGGTTGTAATTTATAGGCATCTCTTATTGTTACATGTGGTACTATATTCTATCTAGTTTTACCTTGTATTTTTCGTAATACATTCATTTCGGTTATACTGATTACTTATTTTGTTTTTGTGGTTTCAGGTTTAGTTTCTGCAGTATAAATTATCATTGGTCTTACAACTGTTTTATAAATCCTAATTTTGGTTTCTCTTCTCAGATATTTATTTTTCCAAATACAGCTATAAACTAGAATAGACTTGTCCGGAACCAGTAATGTGATAACCTCACCATTTCCGCTTTGGCGCTTCGAATACTGTTGTTAATCGCAGTCCAATCTATCCATTTGATTACATGTGGCCTGAAGCGTAGGTAATGATTGGTGCTTGATAATACACAGGGATTATAACAACAACAACTACAACTCAATGGTATAAAAGAGATGGAAGATAACATTTCAAATAATAGGACTATAAGATGCCTAAAAACACGATAAAAGTAAGTAAAGCCATAAAATGTTTGCAGACGAGGGCCTCCTACCTGTGATAGGGTTAGCTCAGTTTTACAAACGGTGAGTTATTCCCTGTGTGCCTAGCTCAAACATCCGTCTTTTCGCTTCACCTTACACATATAGTTCTAAGATCATTTAGTGTTTTATTATAAATTTAAAATTGTAATTTTCCACTCTTTCCTATTTCTCGCTGAACGTGTCCACTGTGGTCCAATCACTTCCGTGAACTCCCATCCCCATCTCCTTCTTGGTATTCCCCATCTCCTTATTGGTATTCCCCTTCTTCATTTCCATTTTCTTGTGACGTCATAAGCCCACCTGTGTGCAGGGCAGGTAGTCTGGCCACGTGTCAATTTTCATTTGAGTCTTCTCGTAGTGTTGTGCGCATCTTCGATACCACTTCATAACCTCAGTTCTTAATTCCTTATTTAGTTTGGTTTAATTAGTTTAATTTCCAAGATGTTTCACTCCATTTTACGCTAGCATATTTGTATCTTCTGTTTTTGTCGTTCTGTCAGTGTCCAGGTTTGCCTAGGCGGTATGATACAGGCTTGTAAGGTTTCTGACGTTAACTTAATGTTAATATCTTTGTCTGGGATTAGGAATTTGAGTCCCCAGAATTTCCCCCATGCTTGACCTATTCTTCTTCAAAATTTCTTTGTCTCCCCCACCCCTCATTTATTTTTTGTTTTGTTAGGCTGACTGATTCAAGTATATGTAATCACTACATTATTGAGTTTCTGTGCGTCGATTATTATTATTATTATTATTATTATTATTATTATTATTATTATTATTATTATTATTATTATTATTATTATTATTATCATCATTGGTGGTGGTGGTGGTGGTGGTGGTGGTGGTGGTGGTGGTGGTGGTGGTGGTGGTGGTGGCGGCGGCGGCGGCGGCGGCGGCGGCGGCGGCGGCGGCGGCGGCGGCGGTGGTGGTGGTGGTGGTGGTGGTGGTGGTGGTGGTGGTGGTGGTGGTGGTGGTGGTGGTGGTGGTGGTGGTGGTGGTGGTGGTAGTGGTGTTGGTGTCTATGTCGTTTGTCATTGCTTTGACTTTTGTGGGGTTCACTTTTAGTCCCGCTAATGCGCTTTTAGTGCTCAGATCTGCTACCATTTCCTGAAGTACTCCTTATTAATCACACTTCTCTTACTGTTTATTAAAGATACAAAATTAAACTGCAACACAGAGGTAAAGTAGCGCACAAGTGTATCAGAAGCACCCAGCAGAACTTAGGTCTGTTTATACTTGTGTGTCCTATTATAAGCCGTTTAATACTTCCTTGCATTACACCGAATCATTCCTCCCTCCCTGAATTAGAGCACATTGAGCTTGGGCGATCTGAAGTGAGGCTATAGTTGCGGTATTTGTTTGTTTACTTAGCAAGTGGACATAATGTGTGGAACACAAGCCTATTCAAACAATAAAGCGGAAGAAGTATTGATTTTGTTCGTTAGAAGGAACTTACATACTGAGCATAAAAATGTAGAGAAAAAGAAAGGCTTTGGAAAATATTAGCCGAGGAATTAGGAGAATCAATTATGTACATAAGTAAATAGATTTTATTCTTTTGGATGAACATTGTTTCTGCACTGAAAACACAGAGTGCTAAGAATCTGGAATAAGTGCAGCAGATCAAAGAAGCCTTAGTGGGCGTAAGGTCGTCATGTTGGTAGTAATCTAACCACACTTGATCGTTTGGTTAAGTTGCTAAAGAAGCTGTTTCGTCAGAAATACTTTACCTGGAAGCGGTGAAGTTAATACTGAGTCAATAAGTATCGGTTTAAAACATTATCTCTCGTTAAATTCGTTGGGGCCACCCACCGTCCATTTTAAGTGACCTCATTTATATATATATATATATATATATATATATATATATATATATATATATATATATATATATATATTTGAAGCATATACGTCTACATTTACATATATACTGTAACTACTATACCCCGAGGGTGAATTATTCTAAATTCCGTGTATTACTATAATTGTGCAATAAAGAAGTGCAACATAAGTACAATAAACGAAGTTGGGTGTCTTAGCAGATACGCAAGCTCGTATTATGTTGCATAATACAAAATGTAGACATCTGTTGTGATATAAAGAAACATAAGGTTACATCAGTGGATCAGTGGAACCCGTTCTGTTTCGTTTATCTATATTTAGCCATAGATAATACTAAAATTGGATTTATTATTTGCGTTAATCTGAAATACTGCCATTATCCTTCAGATGCCTTCTGAAGTACGATTAACAAACTGGCATGTATCTCAGAGCGTTTGCTCATTATCAGCATTATCTAAAATAAATACCAATATTATACCAAAATAAAGATCAAAGTAACCAGCTCTAGCTCAGTTTCTTCACCGTCAAGCAGCTTTTTCAACTACATTGTAGGCATTCTACTGAAGGGTATGTTGTTTCCAGTTTAGTTTTAAGTTTTCAGTCCTGTTTTTCAGGAAAGCATAACTAAAAAATCTGATGTGTTGCACTCACATTACTTTCTCTACTCTTGTACTAACCATTCTTACAAACTCTTATTCCTATATCTTCGTGTTAATTAAGATAAACATTTGTACAACTTATAGCTTATTTTCTTGTAGGTGCAAGGGGAATGTTAGAATATAGTAGGCTTTGTGCGATAGTCAAATGTTTTAAAGCTTTGAGACTCTGTTGTCTTTGTACACTTAGCATGTAAAAATGAACAACGATATTCCAATTTCCAAGTTTTCCGAAACTCACACTCAAGGGTAGTTTAGGGTGGGGCTATTTTCTTCAAAATCTTCGTGTCGCATCCAACTTAAATACCAACTTTAACCGACCTTTCCTTTTTGAGTTATGCGTCCACAGACTGACAGACAGATACACGGACCTTTTTCTAAAAATCTGATGTGTTGCACTCACATGACTTTCTTTGCTCTTGTACTAACCATTCTTACAAGCTCTTATTCCTATATCTTCTTCGTCTTAAGATAAACATTTGTACAAATTATCTTATTGCTTATTTTCTTGTAGGTGCAAGGAGAATATTACAATACAGCAGGTTTTGTGCGATAGTCAAATCTTTTAAAGCTCTGAGATTCCGTTCTCTTTGCACACTTAACATATAAAAAAATTAATAACGACGTTCCACTTAACCAAAGTTTCAAGTTTTCCAAAACTGACACGAATAACAAGGAATATCTCCGAAATGATTCACTCTACAAAAAATTATTTAGGCATAAACTGAGTGTTTTAGCGAGATCTACATTTTTGTATAGTAAGATTTTGTCTATCTCTTACCGTTTACCATTTATTCAAAAGTCATCCAGAGTAAACAGGAATACATAGGCTACCGCCAGGAAATTCAAATATACATTTCATTTGTCACACGAATACCTTAAACATGTGGCATTTTAATCAAAATCTTTAGCCATTTTTGATAAAATCAAAATGTTGGAAAATTTTTCCATGTAAAGGATAGTTTAGGGTGGGGTTATTTTCTTCAAAACCTTCGTGTCACATCCTTGAAGGACATTACACTTAAATACCAACTTTGGTTTTTAACGGAGTTCAGGTTTTTGAGTTCTGCTGTCCACAGACTGACAGACACATAAACACAAACACACACACCTTTTTCTAAAAAGGTCTTTTTTGGATTCAGGGGAGCCTCAAATCACATTTCCGGTGAAATCTAGACTTCTAATTTTTGGGTGGAACACAATATTTCCTCTACTTACTGTGATAGAGGAAGTAAAAATATGACGTCATGAACATCCTGGCCCTGGTTATAGGTCTACTGCAATGTAAACTGTATGATACTGTACTTTATTATGCATTATTGCACCACTATACAACTATACACATTAAAAAATCTGTTTTTCGCTCAACAGGAGTTATTTTATCGCAAATTCTTGATTTTTTGGTTCTTTCGGATTCGCCTTAACGAATATCTGAAACACCGAAGTTTGAGAGATCATGTGTTTAGAATAACTCCTTTCCATGGGTTTAACTCTTCATAAGAGGTTTAGAGAAGGTCATGGACCTTTCTCATCGCCAGTTGCATGAAGAAAGGATTGAGTCAAAGTATACACCTTTCAACCTTAAGGTTTAGTCCTTGTTTCTGGTTACTTTTAAGTAACTTTACTTTTAAGTTTTCTGCAGTATCTTTAGCAATTGTTTATTTAAGACAAAGATCATCAAACCGAATATCCAATAGAAATTTAATACCTTTACAACAATAAGGGAACACCACAGAACTGATAACTTATTAACTTAACTGATAGTTTTTAATAAGAGCTTTAAAAATTCTAAATTACGGGGTTTCAAATACTTATTTGAGAGAGCCTTCAGGAACCTAATGCTATATTTAAAGTTATTTTATAAGATCCGAGTCTTCATTGCATTAAATTAGTGATATATTTTGTCAACTAAATTTATATTCGAAACTCAACCGAGAGGTATTTCATTTGGTCTTTAACACATTTAAAACCAGCTAAATTTCAAAATAAGCTTTTTAGAAAGGAAAACATAGATCGAGATATAACATTCAATGTAGGGGCTTTACTTTTTTTGATAACATAGCAACTGCCACAAGGAAGGTAGCAATTGTTCTGAAATGCAAACCAGATTTTCCTCATGAAACGTCCTACTGTAGCCGTGTTATGTTTTGCAATTTTCAATTGATTTAGAGCTCTTTTGCTTATTCACCTGAAGGAATCCGCTTTCTGTTTTGCGCCCCACAGTTTGAGTGAGTGAGTGTGTTGGGCTTAAGGGCCCGTCGACAACTTGGTCATTAGGACCCCGAGTCCAAAAGTAAAATTATGGATGGTAAAAAGTTGATATATCATCCCAAAAAAAAACAAGACAAACTCTAAAGTTAAAATAGATGAAAGCAGCTAAACTGTTAAAACGCTCCATTTAAAATGCTAAAAACTGAAACTTAAAATTGCTATAAAGTAAAAAACGCTAAAACGTTAAAAAACCCAAAATTAAGGCAATCTAAAAGGCTAAAATCTCTGAAATAAAATAATCTTACACTTGCTTCATAAAATCAATTGTGGAACAAACCCGCAGCACTGTATTTACAGCTACTAGATCGTTGCCTAAAACTGACCACAGTGTAAGGCCCAGGCCAACGTAATGGCGCTCACGAGCGTATCGCGGACAATCAATAAGGGCATGTGCGACGGAGATTGGAAAAATTACACGTCGTACAGACAGGCTCCGGATTACCACGCAAAAGGTGCCCATGCATGGCTCGGGTATGGCCTATCCTCAGGCGGGTTAAAACCACTTCTTCCCGCCTGGAATCCCTACAGGGTTGTACCGTGTCCTTGATTGTCCGTAACTGAGTGCCAGATAACGCTTCCCAAGATTCCTGCCAGAGAGCAAATAGATGGCGACGGAAATATTTCTGCACATCTATATAGGGGAGCGTACGGGTGGAATATTCCGGAAGGCGACATGCAGACTTTGCAGCTGCATCGGCCGCCTCGTTGCCCGGAATACCCACATGGCCTGGGATCCACGTAAAAACAAACTGGTATCCGCGAGACAGTAGCTGAGAGATCAACGTCTCCATTTTAACAACCAATGCCGAGGTGTCGATAAACTGTTGCAGGGCCTGGAGAGCGCTTAATGAATTGGAACAGACGATAAAACTTCCAGAACCTGAACTGGAGATAAAAAGGAGGAAATAAAATATTGCAAACAACTCGGCGGTAAATACTGAACTGGCGTCTGGCAGGCGGTACATATGAGCGTCACCGTTGTATATAAAGGCGCAACCCGTCGCACTACCCATATGGGAGCTATCGGTAAATACCGGACAGGAAGTCCGGTATCGGCCTGTAGTTCCGTGAACAGTTGGCGAAACACGGAATGAGGGGTAGCTATCTTAGCACAGTCCGACAGCTCCAGGTCAAAGTGGGCGCGTTGGAGTTACCAGGGAGGACATCGGCCATGTGAATGCCGCTCTACGGCTGGCAGTTGAAGGGCGTGTGCAGCAAGCAGTTCTCGAAACCGGATACGACTTGGACGGGAGATAGTTGTATTTTGCATATAACGGTGCGCGAGGTCTGGACGCAACACGGGTGGAAACGAAGGGTGACCTGGATGGGCGGCCAGCCTTGCCACATAAGAACAAAGTAACAAAGAGCGTCGAACAGACAGTGGAGGTCAGCCAGAATCAGCATACAGACAATCGATTCTACTGGTGTGGAAAGCCTCAGTAGCGAGACGGATACCAGTGTGATGTACTGTGTCAAAAAGCCGGAGTTTAGACGCAGACGCCGCGCTATAAATAAAACAGTCGTAGTCTAATTTGGACCGAACCAGTGAGCCATACAACCTCAACATGACGGTGCGATCGCCGCCCCACGATTCCCCAGATAGTACCCGGAGCACCCGAAGCACACGATCGCAGGAAGCACGAAGATGGCAGATATGGTGCTCCCATGTGAGTTTGCTGTCGAGGTGTAGGCCCAAGAACTTAAGGTGCGGAACAAAAGGAAGACGTGTATCGCGCAAATGAGGATCAGGAGCAGGGTGTACTCCTCGCAGTCGGTGAAAGTAAAGACACTGTGTTTTCGTAGGGGACAGGCGAAAGGCGGTGCGTAATGCCCACTCGGCGATGGAGGTTATGGTCAGCTGCTTGACGCTCGATGTACTCCAAATTATAAGAGCAATAGTAGATCGCAAAGTCGTCAAAATACAGCGACATCGGGATACTGCTACGAACAACACTAGTGATGCCATTAATGGCAACTGCGAAAAGTGTGACACTGAGGATCGATCCCTGTGGTACACCATTCTCCTGGATCTTCTCTTGAGACAGCGTGTTGCCTATACGGAGGCGAAAACGGCGAATGAGTAAAAAGTTAAAAAGAAAAACGGCTAAGTGACCGCGCAAACCATAACCGTGTAGAGTACGGAGAATGCCATAGCGCCAAGTAGTATCGTAGGCCTTCTCCAGATCAAAGAAGACACCCACGACATGCTGCTTCAGGAGAAACGCATTCTGTATGTATGCCTCCATGCACGTCAGATTGCCGACACAGGAGCGATGGCGATGAAATCCGCACTGAACATTGCTCAGCAGGTTATTCGTCTCTAGCCACCACACTAAGCGAGTGTTAATCATCCGTTCCAAGGTCTTGCAGACGACACTCGTCAGGCAAACAGGGCGGTAGCTAGAGGGAAGTGTCCGGTCTTTTCCTGGTTGAGGGATAGGGATGATAATACCCTCTCGCCAGGAAGACGGAAAAACCTGCTGATGCCAGATGCGGTTATACATGCTCAACATGAAGGAAAGAGCTACAGGTGGAAGATGAAGCAGCATTTGGCGGTGGATGTCATCAGGACCGGGAGAAGAATTCTTTGCTAGAGACAAGGAATACGCCAGCTCCGCTTTGGGAAATGATGCGTTGTACGGTTCACTTTGGGCACCGTTAAAACTAAGGCCTATCTGCTCCGCAGATTCCTTGATAGTTAAAAACGCTCTATCATAGCTTTGGGTTTGGCTAGTACAGGCGAAACACTCGGCAAGGGCGTCGGCGATGTCCTGCTCGCTGGTGTAACGGGAGATACATACTTTTCCCAAGATTTGCGTTTTGCGTCTCGAAGTATAAACCTCACCCTAGCACGAGCACGCTTAAAAGCGACAAAGTTCGCCTGCATAGGATGTAATGTAAAGATACGCAATGAACGCTTTAATAGCCAAACGGCATTTCTCGGATCACCAAGGCATAGGAACGTGACGAGGTGTAGTGGAACCACGAGGAATGCTGGAATCCGCAGCATGAAGGATAGAGCAAGTAAAATACTCCACCATGTCGTCAATGGTGGTAAAACCATCGTCGGTAAGGTGAACGAAATTTCCCCCAGTCAGCCTTGGAAATAATCCAGTGAGGAAAGCGTGCTGGCAAAGAATTGTGACCCGATAGGTGAATGCTAATGGGGTAATGATCACTGCCACTTAAGTCGGAAAGTACCGACCAATCAAGTAGAGGTACCAGTGACGGGCTGCTAAAAGAAACGTCAAGCGCGGAGTGTGTACCATAGGCAGATGATAAGTAAGTAGGCACGCCAGTGTTTAATATGACTAGGCCGGACATATCGCAAACGTCTGCTACAAGGCACCCATGGGCATCGTCAGTGCGGGAGCCCCAATGAGAGTGCTTGGCATTCAAATCGCCGAGAAGGATGAGCGGTGGCGAAATCTGTGCCAAGAGAGCCCGAAGATCGTGTGTACGACAAGGGCCGGTGGCAAATAGACATTGTAAAGGGAGAAACAGAGGCTCTGCAGCTGCACACGCACCGCTACAGCTTGTAGTGGCGTGTTGAGTGGCACACTGGTGGCAGAGATATCATGCGCCACCAGAATAGCAACACCCCCGCTTGCTCCCCTATCAGCTGCAGAGTCATGTCTAAATGCCGAAAAATCACGAAGTTGTAATGCGTAGTTAGGGTGCAAGTGTGTTTCTTGTAGACAGACGATTGATGGAGAGCGTTGGGAAACGAGATGCTGTATGTCCGGAACATGTGCCCGGAACCCATTAACATTCCACTGGATTATTTCCATGGTAAAGAAGATTTAGGGATTTGTCTTCATCTTTTTCATCTTTACCTTAACCGACTTCGGACGGGGTAGATTAAATTTGCCATAGTCTGGTGACTCCGCCGACGTCCGGGACTCTTTAAGATCCCCGGCGGCTCGCGGAACGAGAGCGGGAGCGGGACTTCATGGACGATGTGCGACTGCTGGCGCGACCAGTAGGTCTAGAACAGGGGTCTCCAAACTTTCCAGCCTTAGGGCCGTATTGATTACTCCAGAAAGTTACGAGGGCCAGAACCGCTTTAATTTTAAATTTTAATTTTTCCTGCCATTATCTGTAATTTTTACACTAGTCAAATTGTGTATTATTGTTAGGGCCGTGACACTTGACGACATCTGTTTGTCAAAAGCGGAAATAGATAGTGGAGAACCCTCTATCGCTAACAGAAAGTGCTAATAGTACTTTCGAGAACGTTCTGGTATATTCCACTCCGAGGTGGCTAGCAGCTGGCAGCGAGATCCCCCAGTGAGTCTGCCTGAAACTATCGTGAAATAATGTAGTGTGTAAACCCGTTTAAAATACATTTTCGAACCGACCAACGCCCATACTTAACGGTGTTTTGATTTGACTTGTTTTTGTGTGTGATTTACTAGAATGGAAAAGATGAGAAAAGTACATAGTGAATGCAGAACATTCAAAGATCAATGGAACTATCAGTATTTCGTGATTGAGTACAGTAATAACACGCTAAGTTTGATTTGCAATGGAACCGTAGCCGTTTTCAAAGATTATAACATTAAACATTCGCAAAATTACTCAAAATATACAGAAAGTTTGCGGACTGAAAAATTTGAAACTTTGGAGCGCGGATTGAAATCGCAGCAATCCTTAACAAAAGTCAACACTGAACAAGAGGCTGCAACTCGTACTAGCTTTCGTGTGGCTCTTTAAATCGCAAGACGTGGAAATCGCAAGGCCAATGGAGAAATGGTCAAAGAATGCGTAATTGCAGCAGCCGAAGAAATGTGTCCTGAACAGGTAAACTTATTTAAAACTCTCAGTTTGTCAGCGAACACCGTGGCTCGGAGGGTACAAGACATCGCAGAAAATATATCAGGTTAACTGTGTGACAAAAATGGACATCTTGAGTAGTTTTCTCTGGCCTTGGATGAGTCAACGGATGTGACAGATACCGCTCAGATGTTGATTTTTATTCGAGGAGTAGATAAAAGCTATGCAGTGTATGAAGAACTTCTTGATATTGATAGTATTCACGGCACGACTGCTGGGGAAGATAATTTCAAGAGGGTTTAAAATGCCATTAATACTACGAACCTTCGATAGAAAAACTTGAAATGTATTACAACTAATGTAGGCAAAAACATGTGTGGTAAAAATAAAGGAGTGATTGCCCTTATGTCAAAGGCTGTAGAAAATGATGGTTCAAAACCATTAGTCTTACATTGTATCATTCATCAGCAGTCCTTGTGCGGAAAACGTTTGGATATGTCTGAAGTTATAAAACCATATGAGTTGTTAATTTCATCAGATCCACTGAGCTGAATCACCAACAATTCCGCGAGTTTATTCAAGAGATTGGAGAAAATGACTTACCATATCATACTGCCGTACGCTGGCTTAGTTGCGGAAAAGTCCTTCGGCGCTTTTTTGAACAACGAACAGAGATCGAAATTTTTTTTTGAATGGAAAGTATTGCCCTCTTACTGAATTACAAAATAGCGAATAGCTGTGGAAGTTAGCATTCTTTGTAGATTTGATGAAACATATGAACGAACTGAATATAAGATTGCAAGGAGTAAACCAGCTTCTCCCTGTTGTATACACTAATATCAAATCTTTTCGGCAGAAAATAATACTGTTTCAATCACAGTTACGGCAAAAATGTTTGACACATTTTAAAAGGTGTGAAGTATTCAGTCACACTACTGAGACTGAGTTTCCTGTTCATTTTGCAATCGACGCTTTGGGTGCTTTGAAGATAAATTTTAATACCCGTTCGTCATGTCATGTTTGATGACATTACGAAAAATCCTTATGATACTGACCTTGAAACCCTAGCCCCGGAACTTCAAATGGAAAGTTGATTTACAGTGCACTGATATAATTAAGAACAATCACAAAACTCATCTTTGTTAGAATTTTATAAGCCTTCCACTGGTACAATTTGATTATTTGCGTAAATTTGCTCGTGGGCTGTTTTCTGTTTTTGGTACGACTTACTTGTGTGGAAAACATTCTCCAACATGAAGTACACAAAGAATGTTTACTGATCTAAGTTAACCGATGAGCATCTTAAAGCTCTCTTAATAATTGGTACAAGTAAAATAATTGGTCCACAACTGCAAAATATTGCCGGTGGTAAATTGCAGTTACATAAATCTCATTACAATTTTTTCAGAAGGGGACATGCCGCAGTTTCATTCGCGTTAATTTAGCTTTTCCGTCCCTGAGGGATTTTCAGGATAAAAATGTGTGATATTTAGGATATGTATTTACATTCCAAACTGCGGTTTACGTACATATACGATACTCTTTACCCCAACATTACTACCGAGAGTGAAACTGCGGGATGTTCACTAATGTTAACGAAATGCATTTCAATTATTTGTTAGTTACAATATTTAAATGTAATTAACTGATTATTATACTTGTCATTAAACTTTACCTAGCAAGTAAATAAAACAGACTAAATAAAACAAACTCAAGGGTCTTTTTTTCAACCTAACTTATCAAAGCAACAGAATTATTGTAACTAAATACTATTGTATTATATGGGTGTTAATATTTACGTTGATTTATAACAATATGCAACTGACTCAAATAGTATTAGTAAGAATATAGTAAGAATTTATTTTGTAATTAATTGATACATTAAAATTAAATAAATAAATTTGTGATTCATGACACAGTTAACTTAAAAAGACAACAATAACAAACCATAAGTAGTCGCGGGCCGGATTGAAGACACTGACGGGCCGGATTTGGCCCGCGGGCCGTAGTTTGGAGATCCCGGGTCTAGAATAATGGCTGTCAACAGGCTGGCTGCGGCTAGTTGTCTTGTGAGCTGGTGTCTGCACGGCTATAGATGTAGTAGCAGGTGCAGGTGTGGCACGAGACAGTGAAGGGGTATTCCCAGGTAGGTCAGTCTGTGTGGAAGCATCTGACCAGGAACGTGCTGGATCGCTACGGTGCTGGCAGGAGCGCGTCGGGCAGCCAAGGCATAACCTGTGGTGGTAGCAGGTTTCAGCTGCTCAAAGCGACGACGCGCTTCTGGAAACATGAGATGTTCTTTCACGCGCAATTCTTGTATACACTTCTCATCCAGAAACTTCGCACACTGACGCGAGCTGGATGGATGGTTCCCTTCACAGTTCACACAGAGAGCATCTCGTGTACATATCGGGTCCTCATGGGCTGCTAGACCACCGCGCTCACATATAACAGGATTGTTACACAAGGCCGAATCGTTGGCACCTAAAACAACGCATGGGGTTCGGCACATACTGTCGTACGGCGGCACGTTCGTTGCCACAAAAGATACACTCGGGCAATTTAGTTCCTCTGAACGTCAGAAACACCGTGCGCAAAGGTACATCCTTGCCATCCTGCTTTCGAGTAAGACGGTAAGCCTGACACACACGCTAGTCGGAGAGGCAGGTGGTAATCTCATCGTTCGACAGATTGTCCAGACCGGAGGTGGTGACAACTCCCCTACATGTGTTGAGCGATTTGTGTGGGGCTACCCGAATTGGGAAGGTTCCCAACAAACTCGCCTTTAATAGTTTCTGGGTCTGGTCTGCCGTGTTGGTTTCGATCAACAGTGTACCGTCTCGAACTCTGGTCGCGTTCTTAACCGGGCCACATATTCTGTCAACTTCTCGTTTTATATATAATGGGCTAAGGTCTTTTATCGTTTTCCCATCACATGCTAAAGTCAAGACTAAGAAAGGGTCAAAGGAAGAGGTGTTGCGCGGAGACATGATTATTTGGACCTCCATCCGGAACCGTCGGCATCAGCCTGCGATCCGGGGGCCAAAGGATAAAAGACACCAAAATCTCCACGGTCTGTGCCACCATGGAGACCCCTCCATGACTGACCTCAAAGCGTACTTCAGAGGGACTACCCTCCGATTACCACTGCTTGTCCGCATGGGTAAACCGTTCACCACGTGACGCCCCGGCTTTATGCCCCCACCACAGGAACAACCGCCTGCCACAGTTTGAGTACCACAGCATTGATGCATTCGTTTCATTCCTACATTTAACAGTTTGCATTTTGCATCAGTTGTAAAAACGATGTTGGTTTGATAGAAATGTTAGGGCTGTAATTCAAGCTCTGTATGCCCTACAAGCCTTTCTACACACATTTAGATGCGCATGCGCAGAAAAGTCTGGCAAGCCTTAGGCATATAGTTTTGCATATCCCTATTCCTAAAGATAAGATAACGAGTTTGTAGCTCAAATATAGTTATATGGAGAAGGCTTTCTAACAAGAAGTAAGTGTGTATTTACGGTCAATTAAGTTTAGCGCAGCGTTTTTCTACCTTTTTAATAGAGTGACCTCATTTTCTTTAACTTAAGAACGAGACAACTCGCCCCACTTAATAGGGGCACCTATATCTTTAATAAACTATTAGGAGTTAATGTATTTTCCATACTTTCATTTAGATATTTTGGCAACTGTGAGAAACGCGGTAATTCATTATTAATGACGGAATAATGACATTTTGTGGGTTTTATAGCCCCTGTTAATGACAGCAAGAAAGTTTTCCCTTACACAGTGAGGAAAGTTAAAATTTTAATCTAGTGGTTTACCTTCGCAGCCTTCAAAGAAGCTAAGAAAGAAGGAAGGCAAGGGAAGGAGGGGAGGGAGCGTTGGAGGCAGGGAAGGAGGGAGGGAGGGAAGGGAAGGAAGAGAAGGAAAGGGAGGGAATGGATGGTGAGAAAGAAGGGAGATATGGAGGGATGGGTGATAAGGAGGGAAGAGAGATAGGGAGGGAAGGGAGACAGGGAGGGAAAGGGGTGAGGGAAAGGAGGTGTGGGAAGGGAACGGAAGGGGGAGGGAAGGGAGGAAGTGAGGGAGGAAGGGTAGAAGGAAACCATAAAGATGTGCTGTATAAACTTACGTTAGCTGTTCTGACTGTAGTGAACATGAAGATGTAAACAGTTGTACATGTGTTGACATGTTTAAATATTGGAGAAAACTGGACTGGAACTAAGAGCTGCTGTGTGACTTCTGGTATTTGTGATAAACAGAGGCACAGTTAAGCCGGCGTACATACGTGATCAGCGTGTGACATGACAGAGGAAAACTGCTGAACTTAAAGTTTGAGTTTGAAATACCTAAACGGGAAACTGATGCAACGGGCGAAGCCCTCAATCTTTTTAACTCTAAGTTATTAAACAGAACATACCAATAAAGTTTATGGGGCTTTGTGTTACGGAATTTGAACTAGACATTACAAAACTACACAGTCCAAATAAAAGGTCAAATTTCTTAGTAACTTTAATAGTTACTACAAAACAAAATACTCCTAATGAATTCAGTATGTACTATTTATTAATAGTGTACTAAATTACTAAATTTATTTACTTTCCAACAAATAAACATAACATTTAAAGGACCTAAACGATCCTCTTATGGGTCCCAATCTACAGGTTGAGAAACACTGGTCCGTTGTATTCCCCCTGTATCTGCAACAAGAATGTGTAATAAAACTATTTCTGCAAAGGCTTATCTTGATTAACATGAAGTAGACAGGAGAGTAAGATTTTGTCAGAATTGTTCAGTAAAACGAAGCAGAAGGCCATTTGTATGGTGCAGGTCAGATTTTTATATGAGTAGTAAAGCTATAGCACATAAAAGATGTATGTGAATTTGTTATTGGTAGAAAAAGTCGTGTAAACATTGTTTTCTCTCTTTCGGCGGCCAGAGTTTTGCACTAGGCCATTCTTTTATTTAGTCAATAAACGCTGAAAAACAATGTATTACTCATTAAAATATATTAACAATCAAAATAACACAATTTTAATTTAACAACCGTGTTTTAATAAATATTCTTTTAATAATTAATGCGTTTTTCCAGAAGAAAGGTTATTTGTTAATATTAAAAATAAAGTGAGATTTATTTGAGGTTATGAACTGGTTTTATGTTAGAACAAGGGAAGATCAAAATACATGCAGGTCTTCAGTTTGTTTTCCTCAGTTGGCAGCGATACACTAATCGAAATGAATGTATTTTAGGTTATTTTTTATAGAATTTAACATTTTCTGGTCATATCTTTGCGATATAGTGTTTAAATTCATATTTTATTTATGAAGTAGTCCACATAAACATCATTCCGCGGTGTCACATTTGCTGATAAAATCTAGAGCGAAGACATTACTTGTGATACAATTTTAATAATTCTGTGTGTCGTAAATTAGCACTTCTTCCCTAATTATGAATCATCCTATGCAGAAATATATTGTTATTTTACTATACGAGTAGCTACCTATTGTATTAATGTATATAAGTGAAACTGCCATTAGAAGTCATGTGAATGAATCAGAATAAAACATTTAATGTGCAGGAAGAACATATCATATGACCGTTTACTTGCTCTGAGATGTTGACCACCTTATTTGGTTTTATTAGTTGCACAATCCTAAACGTACTCCGATCTTTCACCATTTCGTACACGGTGTTAACAATTATTCTAGATTTACAAGAGCAAGATACTTTCCGAATATCTGAAATTGCAATGAAGTGATTCTAGTATGAGGAAAGAGAATGTCAAGTCACGGATTATCAATGTTTTTACTGCACTTCTGCATTGACAGCTGAGTTTTTTAGACTTCAAAAATGCATTCCTCCATCGTTTTAAATACGTTTTTGACATTGAATTTGAATTATCCTTTACAAAATTAATGAATAAGCTTGTAAACAAATACCCTACTTTCTTTAGATTTTGTTCGTAAATTCGTCGTAAAACCTTGCTCCTTAAATTTGTTCACTATATACTGAATGGTGGAGTGCGATTTATTAACTGGGTAAATGTTTACAAAATCGGCCGCTCGAGAAAACGAATGAAATATAGTGCATTGGATGCAGTTTTTATTGCTGATTACGATTTTGAAAGTTTTATTTTGCGCTCAAGCTTCGTTTTTGATCTATGAGCAAATGTCGTACGTGCGATGCAGTGGTTTTATTTCGCTTATGCGGCGGATACTTAGCAAATAAATGTGCATAAACGAGTATAATATATGGTAGAATGATTGATTAATGTATTTACGTTGAAATTATTGCATAAACACTGCCCAAATTGTAAATATTTCGATAATAACAGGACCCTGTTACCCCACTCATATACACACACTAAACCTAACCTAACCTAACGTAACCTAACACGGGCAAAACGAAAACCGCCAAATAAAACTTAAAATCCTAATCGGCAACAACAATTTCAACGTAAATACATTGATCAATCATTTTAGCATATATTATACTCGTTTATAAACATTTATTTGCTAAATATCCGCCGTATAAGCGAAAAAAACTACTGCATCATAGGTACTGAATTTGCTCATAAATAAAAAACGAAGCTTCAGCGCACAATACGATTTTGAAAATCGTAATCAACAATAAAAACTGCATCCATTGCACTATGTTTCATTAGTTTTCTCGAGCAGCCGATTTTGTAAACAATTACCTTTTTTCTTTCCCATTTTACCACTGACAGAACATACGTGCACAACTGCGACCACACCAGCGTGTAGCGACCTTTGAAACAGGTGCCTGTTGGAGTTGTTTACGACGCAATGGGCACTCTTAACTGCTGTATAAATAGGAAAGTTCCACAAAAGTTGGGGCTATTTTCTAACATTTGTTATTTCATATAATAGTATTGGCTTTGAAATGTATTTTCTATTGGAATACATTTGAATTAGGTTCATCAAACACATATATATGGTTCACGGAGAACACAGAGGGGTTTAAGGCAAATATAGAATGGCTTTTCATTGCAAGTCTTTGTGTATGAATGTTATACCTATACCTATTGTATGTATTTGGAGCTACACGTGTTCTCATGATAACAGGTTTAAGTAAATCAATAATACTGACGAAACTTTTGACTTTGTAAATGCTAGAATTAAATATCTCAGAAATATTACTCCTATACTATGTAGTTTTATTCAACAGTTACAAACAAAAGAGTGACTAACATATTCTGATCCTTGGCCCACCATCTTAGGTATTCCTTCCTGCTTTCTGGAACAACGTCTGCTTTGATAGTGTTTTATTCCGGAATATTTGTCAAGATCATGTAACTTAATATGGTTTAAAATAATCGTTGTATATTCTTTCATTAAAATAAGATAAATGATTCCTTTACTCACGTTTAATATTGTGGTGTTGTAGATGAATCCTAACACGAACTTACACACACAAATTACTAGAAACAACTGCTGATCCAACTGTCCACTGTTCAATGCAGACACCAGGTAGCGTGCATATGGCGGCTGCCAATCGTGATTCCAAAGTCCATGCGATTATTCTTATAATAATAGGACATACCATATTAATGTATTTATTTTTTGATTCGTTAAAATTTTCACTGCTTTCCTAATGGAGTTCAAATTGTAAGCAAATATGATATGGCAATACGAGAACACAGAGTAGCAATTGAATCAAGAACACTAAAATGAAATTAACAAATAAAGTATTTTCACTTGTTTTAAAGATAAATATACAATGTGTGATATAAAAATATGGTAAGAATTCCATCTGTGCAGCGATCATTTGACCTCCTCTGCCCATTACCATACTTTATTTCGCAAATTATGCTTTGAGTGAAACTTATTAAAAATTAATCATATAAAAACTATTACTTTCCATAGAATCTAAGTTAGTGGATATGGAATTTATTTAAAAAATTCGATACCTTGTTTTCACCAGGAGTATATTGGCTTTTAAGCTTTCTGAATAAATGAAAAAGCAGATTTCGTTACAAATATATTTTTTTTGGCACCCCCTGGAAAAACAAAAAGGTACAAATTATATTTGTTTTGAACCCCTCTGAGTAAATAACAACGTAGATTTCATTACAAAATATAGTATTTGAGGCTCTATGAGTAAATAAATGACATTCTTTACAAAAATACCTGCTTGTTCATCTGTGAAAAACATTACTAAAAAATCTGATGTGTTGCACTCACATGACTTTCTCTGCTGTTGTGCTAACCATACTTACAAACTCTTATTCCTATATCTTCTTCGTGTTAGTTAAGATAAACATTTGTACAACTTATCTTATTGCTTATTTCCTTGTAGGTGCAAGGGGAATGTTAGAATACAGTAGGCTTTGTGTGATAGTCAAATGTTTTAAAGCTCTGAAATTCTGTTGTCTTTGCACACTTAACAAATAAAAAAATCTGATGTGTTGCACTCACATGACTTTCTCTATTCTTGTACTAACCATTCTTACAAACTCTTATTCCTAAATCTTCTTCATGTTGGCCCAAATGAGCTCGTTATCGACGGGCCGTTGAACCCTACACATTCACTCACCCACCTTCGTGTTAGTTGAAATAAACATTTGTACAAATTATGGTATTGCTTATTTCATTGTAGGTGCAAGGAGAATATTAGAATACAGTAGGATTTGTGCGATAGTCAAATCTTTTAAAGCTCTGAGATTTCGTTCTCTTTGCACACTTAACATATAAAAAATGAACAACGATGTTCCATTTCACGGAAGTTTTAAGTTTTCCGAAGCTCACACACATAACAAGGAATATCTCTGAAATGGTTCACCCTACAAGAAAATTTATTGAGACACAAATTGTGTATTTAAGCAAGATATGCATTTTTTGTATAGTATGATTTGGTCTATCTCTAACGGTTTACCAGTTATGCAAAAGTCGTCCAGAGTAAATACGACTACAGGGGCTATAGCCAGAAAATTCAAGATATACATTTAATTTGTCATAAAAATTTCTCAAATATACATTTTAATCAAAATCGTTAGATCCATTTTCAAGAAAATCAAGATTTTCGAAAAAATTTCCATGTAAAGGGTAGTTTAGGGTGGGGCTCTTTTCCTCAAAATCTTCGTGCCGCTTCCTTGGAAGACATTAAACTTTGGTCTTTAACCGACTTTTTGTTTTTGAGTTATGTTGCCCAGATACAGACACACAGACTGACAGACACACACAACGACCTTTTTCTAAAAATGCTTTTTTTTTTTTAAATTCAAGGTGCCTCAAAACATATATTTCTGGTGAAATCTGGTCATTGAATTTTTGGGTGGAATGCAATACTTCCCCTACTTACCAGTAGAGAAAGTAAAACTAAACTTAAAATATCGAACTTTAACTCAAAGTTCTAGTTCAGTTCAGTTTTCAGATTGGAGAAAAGCGCGGCTTTAGTCCTCTCAATTCTGGCAGCTATTCGAACTTTTCCTTCTACGGTCTTTATCATCTGTCATGAACCACCTGATGCTCCGTGGTCCATTCAGAAGTTTAGTTCTATCTGTACAACCGCGGAAATATTTTTCGTGCATGACGCAGTGATTTCTTATCTGACGGGATGTCGGTGGAAGTTCTTACCCTGCTCCTCAAACTCTTATCTCCCTGATCCACTGTTCTACTACACGTTAGCCCTAGTGTTTTCTGATGTCGCAATTCCTAGCATTTTAAACTGCTTTTGACGGTAGATAATCCTAACTAGAGATTGATGTCCATGAATGATTCGAATTAAGTATCTAACTTAGCTGCTCAATTTTCCTTCTGCTAATTGTCTACATGCTCTGAATTCCCTCATTATTTCACAATAATTGGCCGCTCGAAAAACTATTTATTTATCGAAAAACTATTTCCCTGCGAAAATCTTCATGGATCAGATTATTTCGTGTAGGTTCTCCATTAAACTACAGGCATATACCTATAGGCTTCCATTTACGTTTCATTAATCATCATCATCATCATCATCATCATCATATCATCACAGCATAATCCATTTAACTTGTTCCGCCTTCAAGGAAACTGATCTGTCCACCTCATTCGCCGTCTGCCGACACTCCTCCTACCCAGTGAATTATAAGTTTGTGTTACTTGCGGCACTCAATCTTCATCCACTCTGTTTACATGTTCTTGCTGTCTTCTTCTGTGTTCACTTATTATTTCATTTAGACTCTGAATCCCCAACTTTCTTCTGATGTCTTCATTTGTTTTCTTATCCAAGAGACTGTAACCAGCCAGTATCTTAAAAATGTCATCTCGGCAACCTCTATATTTTTCTGTTGCGATGTGATGAGCACTCAACTCTCACATCCATATGTCAATTTTGGAACAACCACTATTTATAAAGATACAGCATTGTCGCTTTATTACAATTTTAATTTATTTTTATTCCACCACGTATTGTTTGGAATTTATTTAATTTATTTTAGATATCTATATTACTAATATAATTACGATATAGTGTATCCAAGGTAGTTAAACCCATTTTTTGTTGGATAAAATATTTTTACTCTTATGTAGTTTATTCCTCTAAGAGCCGTTTTGTTTTCTCATACGAAATGAGGATATTATAGCGACTTTAGATGCATGTATATCACGTAGTAGATTGTCTTCTGAGTTTGTAATTAAAATCTGATCATCGGCAATGTATCAATGTTTTCCTTTTATTATAAAATGTGTTCTCAGTATTTGTTGCCATCGTATAACACTATTAATATATAAATTAAACAAGGTAGATGCCAATTGCTATCCCTGTTTTAAACCTAGTGTAGGTTCTACATACCTTCCCTGTTGTAAAGTATAATATTCTGAATCCGGCCGGCTGCCACCATCAAAAACGCTCAAGCTCAAGATTATTCTAGACTGTTCGAGAAACCTTTCCGCGGGTCGGGTTTGTTTACGTGAATTTCGAGAAAAAATCTATGCTGCGCTATTCTGCCCTCTATAATGGGGGAGAAAACAGCTCTAAGGAGTCGTTAAGTGTCAAACAAGACAAATGTTAGCAGTCTGTGTGTGTGTGTGTGTGTGTGTGTGTGTGTGTGTGTGTGTGTGTGTGTGTGTGTGTGTGAGGATACAAACAAAGGTATCATGGGAAAATTTGTTGTTTGACGCACTCTATAGTCACCTGGTAGCAATTAATAAATGTGGTAGGAGAGGATTGTCTTCTACAATATAACCGCTTTATCTTGACTATATGGGACCAAAGGCAATCTGCAAATTCGAAAATCCGGATAATTCGGGTTATATGGGTAATAAGCAAATCAAAATTCTTAAATCCTTAAGTAAGCAGACTTGCAGTTTATGTCTTGTAAGAAAATTATGTATAGCACATTGTATTGTTTACATTGAAAAATATAAAAATTTTAATCAGACAAAATCACATCATTCCCTAACAAAGAATTGATCCGGAGTCTTCAGTTTTAAACACGTGTGGCATTTGAACGAAGTACGGTAACGCAAAGGCTTTATGAGTTGGCGTGGTGTCGGGCTGATGCTCCAAATACACCATAATATTTGTCACTAACTCCCGATTCAGCAGTTATTTTCTTGAATGTTTCTCCTTTAGCTATTCGATTAACAGCATCCAACATTTTATCCCTTGAAATAAAGACCTTCTTTAACTTTGATGTGATTTTAAACTAGCACACTGAAATACACTCCAAACACTTTGATAACACAAGAAAACAATCCGGCTGAAGCATACATGATAAAGAAACACGATGTGCCATTTAGAAAGAGTGGGAAAACTGAGGAGATTGAGGGAGGTATCGGAATCAAGGTCAACGCTTTCTTACGGCGCTATTTATATCTGGTAAGACATACCGCGTCAACACCGCGTGACAAAATACTAAATCTTTCTTAAACTCAACAGGTAGCATTTTAGAGTACTGTAAAGTACACATTACCACACTTTATTGTACTATTTATGCAGGAACTGTGCATTGAATTAAAGTAAAAAGAAAACCTTTGGGGTATTGTTACTGTTGCTTTTTGCTATAATAGTTAAATTTATTATCTAATGTGAATATTAGGTTTGAAAAATCTGATGTGTTGCACTCACATGATTTGCTCTACTCTTGTACTAACCATTCTTACAAATTCTTATTCCTTTATCTTCTTCGTGTTAGATAAACATTTACAGAAATTTGTTATTGCTTATTTCCTTGTAGGTGTAAGGTGAATATGGAAATACAGTAGACTTTTAGCGATTGTCAAATCTTTTAAGGCTTTGAGATCCCGTTCTCTTTGCACGCTTAACATATAAAAAACGAAGAACGATGTTCCATTTCACGAAAGTATTGTTTTCCGAAACTGACAGACAAAACAAGGAATATCTCCGAGATCATTCACTTTACAAAAAAGTTTATTCAGACATAAATTGTGTGTTTTAGTGAGATGACATCTACATTTTTTGTAGAGTAAGATTTTGTCTATCTCTTACGGTTTACGAGTTATTTAAAAGTCATCCAGAGTAAACAGGACTACATAGGCTACAGCCAGAAAATTCAAAATATACATCTCATTTGTCATACAAATATGTCAAACATATGGCATTTTAATCAAAATCGCTAGAGCCATTTTCAAGAAAATCAAAATTTTCGAAAAATGTTCCATGCAAAGGGTAGTTTAGGGTGGGGCCATTTTCTTCAAAATCTTCGTGTCGCAACCTTGAAAAACATTAAACTTAAATTCCAACTTTTGTTTTTAACCGACTTTTCGTTTTTGAGTTATGCTGTCCACAGACTGACACACAGACTGACACACACACATACACACACACACACACACACATACACACACACACACACACACACACACATGGAGCTTTTTCTAAAAATGTTTTTTCTGGATTCAGGGGGCCTCAAAACATATATTTCCGGTGAAATCTCGACATCGAATTTTTGGTTGCAATACAATCTTTCCTGTACTTACCAGTAGAGAAAGTAAAGAAATCTATAAATGTGATCCAGATAAACCGAATATCCGTATAAACGTGGTTTTACTGTACTGGACAGCTATAGCTTTAGAGTATAATGAATGTATAGAATGGTTTAGAAGTCCTGTAGAAGTCAATTGTATATGCCAGTGGTCGGCAAATCGGTACCGACAGATGATATGACGTAATGTCACCGTCAAGTGCAGGCAATACATCACCTTGTTTCAACCCTCCCTCCTTCACACAACACACGTTCAAAAGAAAACAAGCAGTGGCGGACACCACATCGAAAAACATGGCTCTTCTGAAGCCACGAAAACGAAAGCAACTTTCGTATTCTAAGAGGAGTGGAAGAACAATATTTTTGCGGCACTATATGTGAAAATGTGAAGTGTCTGTTGTGTTTGAAAGTTTTTATTGGTGTTTACAAGTCGAACATTAAACGACATTACAAACGTTGTCACAAAGACTACAGCCGAGTCACAAGTACGCAATTTTAAGGTATTTCAAAATAATATTATAAAAACAATCTTTGTCCATAATGTAACAATAAAGTTTAAATATTCAACAAAGCTTCGTAGTGTAGTGAAGAAGTGGATTACAGCATGCCTACGTAAGTTTGTAAAACCATAAATGTCGTTGTGTGAACCCAACATTCCACAGTTAGAAATTGAGGTTGCGAATTTACAAACACAATTTTGAAATCACAATTACAAAACAACGATTCTTTACTTTTAGGTAGAGAACTTGATATGGTATTTGTTGTGCATATTAGTACTATTTGTGAGCATATGTATGTCAGCAATTGTTCTAAACTAAGGATTGCAAAATCTAAACGTAGATCGCGATTAACAGATGAAAGTCTACGTGCCCAGTTGCACGTCAGTACTTCTGAATTAACGTTAGATAAGCATGTATAATATCAAACAGATCTTAAGAGAGAGTTCTTTACACTGCCACCTCGGATTTCAAATCCCCTCCAAGAGCCAAGAGCCAAGAGCAAGAGCCAAATCAGGTCGCTCGGGTTTACCCGAGCGGGATGTATGCCCACGGTACCTATCCATTTAGTATGGATTTACTCGTGAGATATAAGATATGTAGTCAATTTACACAAGCTATTTGTCAGTGTCAGCCAATGGTGATGATTGGTAACTCTCTTGCTATAGACTTGGGATATGAGACCAAGTTAGAATGTCTACCCATCCTGGTGCACCCAGTGCCCGTCTCTGCACACTTAGCAGGTCAGCTTGTGTAACCAGCAAGTCAAGCAGTGTCAAATAGCGAGATACCGAATGCAGTGGAATGTTTGGTGTAATGAGGAAGCAGCGAAGCTAATTAACCCAAGACATCCTTGGGTAAACGATAGCTTTTGCGCCTCCTGGGAAGATGGTGATTATATTAACCCAGGGTATTTACCAGCTGGTTAGGGTGTGGCGTAAGTTTAGCATACATAGAGCGGGCTCTTTCACGCAGAACATCCAGAATGTATGGAACGCCAGAATGAGTATGGAGGATATGGGAAGAAAATCTGCGGTCAGTATCGTAGATCATCTTAAGGGCCCTGTTCTGCACGACTTGCAGTCTGCCGATGGTGGTTTGAGCCACGAATCCCCATGCCTCGCATCCATACAGGATCAGGGGAGGGATGATCGCACGATACAAGCGTAATTTGAGACGTGTGGGCATTGTGGATCTTAAGATGGGATACAGCTTTCCTAGAGCTCCGTGGCCCTGGGAGCTTTAGCTGTGACATGCTTGGTGAAGGTAAGTCCTCGGTCAAGTTGTACACCAAGGTACTTGGTAGTGTTGACCCAAGGGATTCTCCTGTGACCAAGTGTCAGGTCCCTATCTGGCATACAGATGCGAATTTTACCTAACAGAAAAGCAGAGCTTTTCTGTGGACTGATGGCCATCCTCCACTTTTCACTCCATCTGTCGATGGCGTCGAGGTGTCTTTGGAATAGTGGAAGGCAGCAATGTAGATTTTTGTTACGGGCCAGTATGAGGACATCATCGGCATACTGGCATGCAACAGTGCTGTGTTCAACGGGGAAGTCAGACATGTATGCAGCAAAGAGCAGTGGCGACAGAACACTGCCTTCCGGGACTCCAGCCGCTATTGGTCTGATAGTTGATAACCTACCCTCCACTCGCACCCTGAAAGTGCGGTCCCTCAGGAAACTGGCTACGAGGGATAGGTAGGGGGAGGGGAGATCTGCATCTCTGAGTTTGTACAGTAGGCCCTGGTGCCATGTTGTTGCAAAGGCCTTATCCACATCCAGAAGTACTGCGACAGTTTTGAAGTTTTCCTGGAAGCCCAGGGCAGTCCTCTCAACCAGACGCAGGAGCTGTAAGGTAGTGGAGTGACCTTGACCGAACCCAAACTGATGGTCCGGAATGAGCTGCCTTTCCTCAAATAGAGGAGTTAGGCAGTTTTTCAAAAATTTTTTAAATGATTGGACGTAGACTAATAGAACGGTAACTTGATGGAAACTTGGGATCCTTGCCTGGTTTTAATATGCAAATCATCCTCGCTTCCTTCCAAGCAGTAGGGAAGTGTCGAAGATGCAGGAAAGCATTGTAAATCCTCATCAAGTAGATAATGGCTTCGCGAGGTAGGTGCTGTAACATATGTGTCGTAACACCGTCATATCCAGGGGATTTGTTGTGTTTGAGACACCTAATTTGCGAGGAGACTTGCCTTGGGGTGACAATTGGTATACGAGTCGCCTCGTGTGTGGGCGGTGGGTCCTTAAAGAGGTAATCTACCGTTGCCTCAACTAGTTCAGAAAAATCCTCGTCTTCTATGTCCTCTTGGGCCTCAAATCGGGACTCTAAATGGTCCGCGAAGTCAGTGGCTTTCTCTTGCGGTTGAAAAGATAGTCTCCTGCGAGTGCCATGTATTGGATGCTGGTATAGCGTTTTGTCCCTTCTCAGGGATTTAATTATCCGCCATGACTTCTTTTCTGACAGGTTAACGTTCCTCATGGTGTTTTCCGAGGCCTCTTTGCGATGTGCGCGTAAGAGGCGCCTAGCCAGGGTCTTGAATCGCAGATAAATTGCCTGCAATCTGGGATGGCGGAAACGCTGCCAAAGCTTCCGAACTGTTGACTTAGCTCTTAGCAACAGTCGGAGTTCATTTGGGATGGTTGTGGGATTAGGAGTATTGCAAGGAATGCGGTAAGTGTGCCCTCGCATCACATTTGATATTTGTCGGGAGAATGCAGTGGCCGCTAATTCTAACGACTCGATAGAATCGATACGCGGTCTGGGATCCACTGATTGATTCAGTTCAAGGACGGCTGCATCCCAGTCTACCTCGTACGACCAATCAGGAGTTACCAATGCTGGCATGTTGACATTAGAGTCCATTAATACTGCATCGTGGTCAGAATCCAGTTCATTGACTGTCGTGAGGTCTATATTGAATGTAAAGTTCTTAGTGACCATAATATCCAGCACGTCCGGTCTCCCTCGGGCAGGATGAAAAGTGGGCTCTCTCGGACCACGCGCAATGAGGCTTGGGTTACCGCTTATAAGGTGGAATAGTCCTCGCCCCTTCGCATTGGTGGCACGACTATGCCAATTGGCCAATTGATGGAAGAGGGAAAGGCTTATGTGTGATATGGTTTTTAATGGAGATGGCTGTACCTCCCCCTTGTCGGCCAACCCTATCAGACCGATGGGTGACGTAATTAGGGAGGGAGAAGTTGGTGGGAATATCCAAATGAGTTTCACAGACCATCAAAATGTCGATTCCGAAATGCTGTACAAACTCAGTGAGGTTTGGGTAGTGACTCCGAAGTCCGTTGGCGTTCCAAATCGCAGCTCTGAATGGTCTCCGGACAAGTCTTCCGGCCATTATTGAGCGGAATTGGGATAGAGCTGTTCCAATGTCTGAAGCAAGATGGAATGCTTCTGCATGGGGGTCAGGTTGGGGTTATTTAACTGCATCTTACAATTTCGGAGTGCAGGAAGCGCCTTGTTTATTAACTCCCCAAACCAGGAGGATAATGAGCTAAATTCCTCCAGGTCTCTTTGCGAAATGGTTGCAAATGTGAAGGAGGTTGTCGCCGTGTTAGGCAGTGGTGCAATAGCGTGGGGGTATATCCCTATGCCGGGAAATAAGCTCTGCCTCTACAGGTGCATCTGTAGTTATTTCAGGAGCTTGTGGCTCCGAAACTACATTGGCAGCAGAAGATTTGCTCGGCCTAGGTTTCCTGTTCCTCCTCTTCCTGCGTGGTTTTGGTGCAGGGGGTTTAGGCACTGTTGCCTGTTCCATAGGACCTGGAGGTGATGGCACAGCATTTGACGTTGGGGAAGCATTCTCTGGTGTAGCAGCCTCTTTTTCCACTCGACGCAGAGTGGACTTTGCCCTATTTAAGGCAGTGGCAAAGAACACCCCTGGGCGAACCTCTTGGTGTTTGGGACGGCTCTTGCGGGGACTCTCGATGATCTTTTTTCTGGTAGAACATCCTTTCTACACACTTACGTGTATAGTGTCGCAGTTGGCACACTTGCACTCGTCCCTAGGTTTAGTGCAGTTCTCTAGCAAGTGGTTCCCTGCACACCGCAAACATGTAAGCTTACGCTCACACATCATGCTGGAGTGGTTGTAACCCATGCATCTATAGCACTGCACTGGTCCCTCTCTGCCGTAGTATCGTTCCACTCTTACGACAGTGAAAATTAGTTTTCTCACGGTAACAATAGGCTGCGTTTCTTGTTTATGCACTTTGTCCAGTACTACCAAGAAAAGTGGCATAGGAACTTTGTTAATTTTACCCTCGGTGTTTACAGTTCTCTTAAGCTGTGCCACCGAGTTGACAGTTATGCCATGCTCTTCGTAAAGTGCCATTTTAATCTCATCAGGGGTACATTCTGAGTCTAATCCTCTGATGACTCGACGCTCAATGTGAGGGCGTTGTGGTGAATACGAGTAGAACGTGATGTTCAATTCTCGTAGTACCAAGTTGGCTTTTTCAAAATCAGCCAAGTTGTGGGTCAGAATATGAACGCACATAGGTTTGCGTTTTGCCTCAAAGGTTTCCTTGAAGGGTTTAGCCAATATGCGCATGACCCGGACGTGGTTCGGGAATACATCCGCTATGATTGGCGGAATTCTTGGCCCCTTTTTGGCTTGGGATGATTCAACATTCTGAGCTTGTTGCGTCAGATCGTTTGGCGATGGCGTCTTTCTTCTCTGTTCACGGTTTTCCACAACCGTAAACTCCTCCAGCTCCATATCAGACTCGGAGTCAGAGTCGGGTAAATGATCATTAGAACCCAGGCTTTCTAGTTCTGCCATGGGTAAGTGGCGTGGAGTAGAGGTCTTACGCTTTTGTGTATCTGCCCTGGTGCGCTTCCTCATAGGCTCCGCTGCTTCAGGAGATACGGATCTTGTTGAAGATGATGTGGATTGAAGTTGTCCATCATCGGCAGTCAGCGCGGTTGCCCTCCGGCTGGTCACAGAGGACCGGACCTCCTCTAAGGCGGCGCCTTTGCGAGCCATTTCGGCTCGAGGTTTCAGGCCAGAAGCCATCAACCTTTGGCTTAGATCTTGTGAGCCCGCTGTCACGTTAGTCGTCAGTCTGTTGGTCAGTCAAGGAAAGAAAGAATAAAGTAAGAGAGTTGTAAGAAAGGGTAAGTAGCTCTTTATACCGCTCCGGGAAAGCTTGCCTTGGGTGAGTTCTAAAGCTTGCTCTCCAAGCCCCTTCTAGAACTTCACCAGTTAACTTGTCTAATATAGGTATACATATTAGACCGTCGAATGTAGCACATGTGCACCCCACCGACGTCCACTAAACCACTCCACCAGGTCGGCACGGGATCTCCTGCTCCGGTGAGTTAGCTTGGATACCGTCTTTCCACCAGTGTCCATAAACATGTGTGCTCTTCAAGCACCAATGGGCGAATGTGAAATCCCCTCCTTGGAACTGTGCATCATGTGTATGCCGGATTGCCTTCCCTGGCCTCACAAACCGTGCAATCGCGATGACCAATTTGCCGACTCCTGCTGTGTGTCTTTGGGTTCAGAAAAAAAAAAATTATTCCATAATATATAAATAGATTAAAACAATGATTAGATCTATTTAAGTAACTTTTTTATCATAAACATGTCTCATTAAACATTGGTGTAATATTTTTAATAAACAACAATAATACTTCAGGGTTTTAGTCGCTAACAAAAAGTATTTTTGTTTTCCTATTCGGTTCCCATGTAGCTTAGTTCTCCAGTGAAGAGGAGCACCTGGTAGAGCTTCTTTATAACACGTAATCTCAGAATGCCTGGATGATCGTCTCTGGTGAAGCGTATTATTAAAAGGGTTTTATCTCAAGGGAAATCTTCATAATGCTCGCAGAACTTTCCCAGGTGAACACAATTTCCCTCAGATCCTTTCCACGTGTCTCTCGGAGAGCTCTATCAACCAGATTGTTTGTACTACTAAGGCATATCAACAAAGGTCAGGGTTGATTTATTGATTTATTGGAGACCAGCATCCTAAGAGTTTTGTGACTAATCCACCCTAATTACGTTCTCTATTTTCAACCACACATTCGCAGAAAGAGATCCTTTTGTGATGTGACATTGGAAAATGTGAAACTAATAAAAGTTGCACATTACGCAGATACCTAAAGTAGGTATATGTTTGTTGTGCGTGACTTGACTTGCATGTAAATATTGAGCCTCAGAGTGTTAATTAAGCTACACTGGACTTTTCCTCACATATCATGTACATTTTCTTCTATGTACCATTTTCATATACATATAACATGTGTTCTAGAATTCTTATTTAATTTTCCTACAGGATATAGCTTCCTTGTTTATCAGCTTCTTTAGAAGTTCGATTGACATTTTCAGGCACAATTCTAACTCAGGGATGTCCAACCTTTTCTTCGGAGAACCTTACGTAATGAGCGGCTATAGCCCACTCCACTCATTCAGTCATTCAGGGACAGACAGTCAGCATTCAGTGGCGGATCCAAACAGAAGGTTACATGGCCGTTCCCAAGTCAGACCTTGCATTTTCTGGGAATGTCGGGAAACATCTTCATTATAGATGATTTTTGCATGAATAGTAAACAAAGACAGATAAAAGTTTACTAAATAAAGAATGTGGATCTCGTTAATACGCACAATTTATGTCACATGCCTCGTTTTTGTTTTGAGTGAACTATTTCCAAGATATTATTTCTTATTTGTTTGAATTTGCCAATAGGCACTTATATTTTTTTCAAATAGGAATATGTTATTACGTTTTATCTCTTGGCCTTGCAAAGAGAACGCAATTTGAAAGACATCGCATAGCAACCAGCTCTTAAAACATTTCACTACCGCTTAAAGCCTACTGTATTCCCATATTCCCCTTGCACCCACAAGAAAATTAGCAATAAGATACTTTCTGAAAATGCTTATGTCGATTAAAATGAAGTAGAGAAGTGAGCATTTGCAAGAATAACTTCTGTAAGAGTGAGTATAGCTTCTCTCTCTCTCTCTCTCTCTCTCTCTCTATATATATATATATATATATATATATATACGAACAGAGTTTTTCCAAATTTAACTACATTAAAAGTCTGTATCGCAATAGCTAACGCGACGATCACTTGGTGGATCTTCTAAAGCTATGCACCTCAACTTTGCTGCTAAATTTTGATTGACTTTTTAAACGTAAGCAGTACCAAAGAAGTCAGTAATGAGCAGATGCTTAGCGCCTAAGATTTGAAAGTGCTTTGTTAAATGAAAGGCAAGGTACATGTAACCGATTCGCCCTGCAACACAATATATGGTTGGGGTTAAAGAGACGTACAATCCAGGTACAGTGGAAGGAGGTAAATGCAAACTCCTCTCTTTCACATCGTTGTTCTAACTTAATTTCTATACTACGGAGTGGTATGGCTTAGGTGGTAACGTCTGTGGCCCACATTCGGAGATTGCGGGTTCTATTCCCATGGCCGCGCACTCTGACGTGTTGGCAGTAACTGACTGATAGCATGGATGCTTGAGCATTGTAACTGCTATTCTTGGCGCTATTTGGGGGGATGCCTGTGCGACACCGGACCTGCGGTATGTGGTAGATGCTCGGTGAGGCCAGGTGCCGAGATGAAGACGCCTCAGCACTTGTTAGGGACTTTTTGCACCTCTCTACGCTCTCTCTAGCTGCAACCCTGTTGCACGCTGTGGCTCCCTCACTTCATCCCTGCCTCCTAGTGGTGGTAGCAATAATATATCTGAGTTGGTCCCAGTGTGCGAGATTTTTCAAGTTTCAAATTATTTATTGTAAAAGTATTGGCCTGGTGCCGGTACATTGGGGCCGGCTTACAGGCTATATTTACATTGATTTACAGTTGACTTTGTTCATATTTACAGTTTTCGCTATATACAAAAACCCATACGGTGACCATCTGTAGGTCACCGAGAATAGTTTTCTTTTGTCTTTTGTCTGTTTCGTCTTTGGGTTATATATACATATGTACATATTTACAAATTATATACAGACACATACACGCACGCATTCACCCACACACACACTCGTACACACATACACACACACATCTTCACTGGGCACACCAGAAGTATACGTCCCAGCGCACTACACTATTTACAGTTTTGACACTATATACACTGTCCCGCGGTGGCAGCTCCTGAATATTTTCCGAGGCGAGGGCCTCTGCCGGAACATGTATGTGGCTTAGGGACGAGGTTGCGTGGACGCGCATTAGTCGGCGAGCCGAGCCGCTTCTAGAACATTTTTATCCTAGTATGCTTGCGGTGCTTCCGCTCGCCTTTGCCGATGTTAGCGATCACGTCATTTTCGTGGTTCCTAATGCGCGTCCATGCTGCCATTGCTCTTTTGTCTATTGCCTCCGGGATGAACGGGATATGAGTTTCGAGGTGAAGAGTTTGGGTGGTGGTGAGGAGTGGAGCAGAGAGGATTTTTCTGAGGGAGAGGTTTTGGAGGGTTTGGAGTTGTTTGAGGGCAGTTTTGGAGGCATTAGCACAGGCCACACATGCATACAGGACCACCGAGAGAATAAATTACCTATATAGTATAAGTTTTGACTTTAGTCGCAACTGTTTACTACGGAAGATGGGGGCGCACAACTTTAGCCGCTGTCTGCCTTTATTGGCGCTATTTTTTATGTGGGTGGACCAACACATTGTGCGGTCCAAGGTGACACCTAAGTATTTAACTTGCTGACGGCAGTGCAATATTTGACCACCGACCGTTAGGTCCGTTGCCAAAGTGTGACGCCGCTTAGAGAAATGAATCAGCTGGCATTTGTCGGGATTAATTTTGATTTTCCAGTCATGTTGCCATGAGAGGAAGTTTTTCACATAACGTTGCATTTCTGCAAGGCCGAAACGTGGATTTCTATGGTGGTTGTATATTGCACTGTCGTCAGCATACATGGCGACCTTGCATCTGGCGTCCACTGGGAAATCATTGCTGAATAATATATACAGAAAAGGGGACATTATTGCCCCTTGTGGGACGCCAGCCCGCATCACTCGCTCCCGTGAGGAGGAGCGGCCCACTTGGACGTAAAACTGCCGTTTTTCTAGAAAATTGTGCAGCAAGTATAGATAATTTTGAAGAGCCGGGAAATTGTGGTGCAGTTTATAAATAAGGCCATTGTGCCAGCACCGGTCAAATGCAGCTTCTACGTCCAGAAATAGCGCCAACGTTGAAGCCCCATTGTTAAATTGCTCTGTTACGTCATCAGTTAGTCTGAGGAGCTGTAGTTCAGTGGAATGTCCTTTTCTAAAGCCAAACTGTGAATTTGAGAGTTCATGTGTTGCCGAGACTTGTTTTTGAAGTCGAGAAAGGATACATTTTTCGAGCAGTTTACCAATAGTAGACAAAAGACTAATGGGACGGTAGTTTTGCGGTTGTCTGGTGCTTTTCCCTTGCTTTGGGAGCATGATAACCTTAGCTCGTTTCCAAGTAGAGGGGAAATAGCCTTGCTGCAAACAGGCGTTAAATATCTTTGTTAGTTGCACCAGAGCTTTTCTCGGGAGATGCTTAAGTTCCTCATTAGTCACTTTGTCTGGACCGGCAGCTTTCCCATTAGGCAATTTCCTAATGAGCTTGTAAATTTCCTGCGGTGTTATGGTGGGTAGTTGTTGCTCTTGCTTCTGCGCCACTCAGGTTTGTACCCATGTCTGGACCTCCCGTTCTATTTCACAGTTGGTCACTGGGTTTTCGGTGAATCTGTCTTGGAGACAGTCAGCGAAGACCTCGGCTTTCTCCTCTGCGGAGAAGTGCAAGCCGCTTTGAGTGTGCAGCGCCTCAGTTGCGGAGTTGACGCTCGTGGAAACTTTGAAAGCCTTGAGTAATTTCCACAAAGAAGAGTCCGAATGTGTGGTACTCAGCATTTTGTTTTCCCATTGTTCAGTTTTATTGATTTTAATTTGTTGCCGAATGATGTTGCGTAGCCATTTTGCTAGCACTTTATATTCAGGCTGACGGGTGTATCGCCACAGTTTTGTCAAGCGTCGTCTCCGCGCAATGAGTTGCTCTACCTCGGGGTACGTGCAAAAACCGGGTGGTCTTGTGGTGTATGTGGTAGCATTTCTCTTGGCTGTGTGTAGCGAGGCAGTAAAGTTTTCAATGGCGACATCTATGTCTGCCTCGCTATAGTATGACAGTCTGGGTTGCGCCAACCCGTGCATTTCAATGGTGAACTTATTCCAGTCGGTCTCAGCTCTACTTTGAGGGCCAGAGGCACTGGCTGAAATGCCACCCTGTATGTCGAAATGCACAGGAGGATGGTCGGAGTCCAGGCTGTGATAAACAGTAAAGTTATTTAACAGTGTCGCATTTTCTGTTAGTACGATGTCCAAAATCTCAGCGTCAAAGTGCCCTGATCGATGCCAAAAAGTGGGTTCTGGGGGAAGATGTACCTCAATGTCATCATTATCAGTTATAAATTCAACCAGGACATGTCCCGCCGCGTTTGCCCGGCGTGAAAACCACCAGGGGTGCCGGGCATTGAAATCTCCTGCAATTATAACGTGCTCCTCTAAAGCGAGGATCTGCTCGAGGTCTTGTGTAAAGTCTGGGGAGTTAGGGGGTCGATAAAGTGCTACCAGCATAACCGTTTTACTATTTACACGTGTTTTAAGTGCTGTGCACTCTAACGCTGCCATTACAGGCAACGTAACAGAAGCATGAGCAATAGTATTTCTAAGCAAAATAGCAGTCCCTCCCCCTTGTCTGCCAATTCTGTCGTTCCGAAAGATTTGATACCCCTGGAGCTTAAAAGTGTGCTCGTGCTTTAATTTTGTTTCGCAGATGAATGCGACGTCAATTTTGTTACGCCGTAGGTAGTTTTCAAGTTCGTGTTGCTTCCTGTGGATGCCATCTGCATTCCACAGTAGTGCGCGAGTTAAAGTTGTGCCTCCCCTTACGTGGGCCATTTATTCTAAAAGGGCTGAGAGGAGACATATGATGGTCTCTATTTTCTCCCAAGTGCTGCTGCAGCTTTTGAATTTGGCCAGGAAAGGCTGCGCCTTCATCAATAATGATGGTAAATTTAGGTCTCTGAACATGTTTAATATATCTTTTATCCCACTCAGGTCACCCGTGGGCGCCTGTTGGGGTAGTGGAGGGGGACCATTCTGTGGTGGCACTGGTGCGTTTTGCCCTCCGGTAGTTCCCGCATAGGAGATACCTGTTTGAACCAGGGCCGGGTGTATGATGGGTTTTGGCCCTGGCTGAGCACTGGGAGAGCTCCTGGCTATGGATGCCAGTTCACGGCGGTGACGTTCGTTGCCAAACGTCTCGCACCCCCTGTAGCTGGCAGGATGCGTTTCCCCACAATTAGCACAGTGGGGTACAACGCCCTGCTTGGCCTTTTTCGGGCAATCAGCCAGGCGGTGGAGGTCACCGCAAAGGACACACCGGGAGGTCATATTGCAGTTCCTAAAAGTGTGCCCCAACTGCTGGCAGTTGTAACATTGCGTTATGTTTTGGTTTGTTTTCAGGACCTCCACGGTGACCATCATATGGCACACCTCTCGTTCCTGTAGAAGTTTTTGGTTTTCGGTGGTCCTGTCAAGACTTACCTGAAAATTTGGCAGAGGCCTGCCACGTGAAATCATCTGTCGTACCTGGACGCCGGTGTAGCCTTTTAGGACCAGGTCCTCTTTCACGTAATCTTCCTCTAAGTCAGCTGGAAGACGTTTGATTACGTAGCGAAGAGGTTGGTCCCCACGTGGAGTAAAACTGTAGTTTTCTACTCCGGCGTCCTTCAGGAGCTGCATTGTCGGGTTCGCGTCCTGCTTCCGTTGGAGGAAGACCTTAAGGCAGTCCCTCGTCTGCAATTTATATGTGCCGGCAGGAAGCGAGCCACGCAGGATGCGGAGGACCTTTACCGTGTGTTGGACGTCAGGAATTATTATTCTTGGTGGTTTCTGGTTGTCTGATGCTTTTGCTGCGTTGTTGGATGTGCTTGGGGCGGGAGTGGGGGTGGGAATGGCGGGCTGGGTGGTGTGTTTCTTCTGTGTCTGTGTTTGAATGGGGGCTTTGGTAGGGGGTAGCTTGGGGAAGGGATCTCTAGAGGTGGAGGCTATTGCGGGTTGTGGTGGTGGATCCTCTGACGTCTCGTCGTCGGATTCCGCATCAAATTGTACCCTCAGCGGCGCGTAGGTGTTTCTCGTGGTGAGGGGATATGGCGGCGTTTTTTGTTTTGAGACGCGCTTGGGGCGCTGCTGGTCGGGACGTTCACTGTCTGAATCGCTTTCCCGGCCGCTTCCTCTATTCCTCTTGTTTCTTGCAGGCACTTGTTGCCACCCCTCGCTGAGGATGACTAATCGCCGCTTCTTGAGGGCATGCTCTTTGTAGCAGAACCCGAGGTCCTGTGCGAATTTTGCAAATTGTTGGGATTCCCCATCCATATTTGCCAGCACATTCTGGTAGTAGATGATCTCTCCCTTTAGTTCATCTACTTCTTTCTGAAGTTTCTCTATTTCCATTGCCTTACGCTCTTCCTCTGTCATCTGCGTCTTCTTGGTTGGTTGGTCCGTGGTTCGTTGGCCGTTGGGAGCTGTAGTCAATGGGGCTGTAGTGGGCGGGGCGAGTGCGGTGGCAGTCACGGCTGCTGCGCTGGATGCCATCACTTCCCTGACTCCGCTCTCGGCGGCCGGCGGATCAGGGGCATTCTCCATCCCCTTCTTGTTCCCGCTCCCAGTCGCAAGTGCTTCTGGGAGCCTCCACTTAGCGTGGGTACACTATATTTCGCGCGCTTTTTACACTGTCACTTACACACTATATTTACACTATAATTATACGTAGAATTATTTACACAGGGGACGGAGTACTATTGATACTCATTCACATATTAGTTATTGCACTTCACTCAAAATATACGTCCAGGTGTACACGGACACACTAACCAAAACACTATATAACAACGCTTATATAACTACACTCTGTACTCAATATCCCTAATCAAATGTGTGTGGAGAGCGCCACAGCCACTTGATATTTATACGTCTTTCCCGCCAAAATTATGGCAGTTGACAATGATCCCGCCAAACCGTTTCACGTGACCGTTTCTCGCGCGCACCAATAAACTCCTCTTCTCACAACGGTCACAACACCTCTAAAAAGGGTATCTGGAGCACTTTACTCACAGTTACTTCTTATTTGTCCTCTGAAGCACTCTACTCACAGTCACTTATTTGAACACGCTTTTCCCGCCAAAATTATGGCAGTTGTATCCTCGACAATGATCCCGCCAAACCGTTACAGTGCCTGTTTCTCGTGCGCACTAACAAAGCACCTCCTCACCCGCCGAGCTGGTCCTCTGAAGCCTCTGCTCACAGTCACTTATTTGAACACGCTTTTCCCGCCAAAATTATGGCAGTTGTATCCTCGACAATGATCCCGCCAAACCGTTACACGTGCCTGTTTCTCGTGCGCACTAACAAAGCACCTCCTCACCCGCCGAGCTCTACCAAGACTACTGATCATGCTTGTGCGAGATTCCCCTGCGTGTTTACCCTATATCCTACCTTATAATCTGTAAAGTGAATCCGCTATAGGAGGCACACTGCGCAACATGTGCACAGCCTGTGCGGTCCATATATGATAATTGCTCACATGCATTAAAGTGGTTAGTTTCTATTGCTAAATAACATGTAAAATATAGCACATCACTATGAAATCGTAAAGCATGGCCATTAGTCCCATTTAAAAGTAATAACATACAGAAATGTTGAGATCTATTTTCCATTCTCATTTTGAGTGTTACGTTCAGCGGCCAATGAGAGCATTCACTGCGGCCACGTGCTTGTGGCTGCTTCTTGCTTTTGTGTCTCTAGTGTGTATTTACTTCAGAAAGAGTATAGCTGCATCCAATGTTATTTTCTCTTCACAATTTATTTGTCCATATATGTACAATCTTTCCATTGTTTACCTTGGCTCATTTTCCTCAGCCGCGTATCTATATGTGAACAACAGCACTAGAACTGATGTTTAGTGCCATTCTGCAACTTCATTATTAAGAAGGCGCTACAAAAATTTCTTAAGCTTAAAGAGCCTCTATTTGGAATTCTGTAATTCGTTTGTCATCCCGCTGTTTATTTCATAAGGGGCTGTTAGCCGAAAGTGAATGGCTAGTATGGGCAACGATAGAGCTTTCTATTGCCACTGTCAGCAGCGCCCGAATACCGACCACAGATGTTGCCCTGCCGAGATGGAGAGTACTGTGGGAACTTCGCACGAAGAAGTAAAATATATTTAGATTATATTTACATGGAAGAGAAATAATTACATTAATTTAAACCAGAGATACATCTCGCTATTTGGAACACATTTTGTATCTTACGTTTTGGTCTCTGACCATTTCCTACGGAGTTTTATCGAAAATAATCTGGCAACACTGCAGATTGTGTGAGTGTCTTTTCCACCAGGTCAATACATAAACAACCATCACAGCGTGGTGTCTCGTGAACATAAATAGCATGCCGTGTACTTCCATGGTTACTGTGCGAGTGAGCCCAATTGGAATCGTTAGCTCCCAAAACATTAGGTATGCTATCCTGCAAGCGACCGATGTGTTTACATCCAGAAACCGGTTCAATTCCCTGACCAACCTTAAGCAACGTTGTCGAGCTGCTTCACCTATGAGAAAGCTCCTTGGAGTATTCCTTGAATTCTTTTAGGTGATTAATTATATGGAAACCCTTTTTGGTGTCCCATAATTCCTACGGAAACTATATCAGAAATAAGTTGCTCTACTCACCTTACAAGTAACAAATTGTTATCTTCATATATTCTTGTTGAATTACACATCCAGTTTGGTAACAAAAACATTTATTTTTTCGAAATCGGCTGATCAAAGAACAAAATGGCATTGGAATATGAGGCACATATTAGAATGAATGTAATAAGTTCCCTTCCACCCGGAGTATTATATATTGAGGTCTATATAATTTTATACATCAGACTCTATGTATACTTTTGGTTAACCTTTTGTTTTTCTATTGTTATTCACAAATTTGTTTACTTGGCTGATAATAAATAATTGTGTAGTATTACTATTGAATTTATTGAATGCATCCTGAGCCACAAATTGGTGACGCCGACGTGATCCTGTAGTAGGCATTCAATATATTTTTATATTATACGAATCACGATATCTACACAATATACGCCAACTTTACCTCTCCATTGTGATTATAGTTCGTGTACCCAACCAAACTCTCATGGCGACTGACGATCAAGCAGTGATAAACCATATTTCGGTCAAGCCACCACCCTTTTGGACAGAAAATCCGCTGCTTTGGTTCGCTCAACTCGAGAGTCAACTTATTCTCGCCAACGTAACAGCCGATAATACAAAATATAGTCATGTGGTGGCTAGTTTAACGGAAAAATTAGCCACAGAAGTACAGGACATTTTATCGTCACCGCCAGCCACTGACAAGTATCAAGTCCGGGAGTCAGTAGCGACGGCAACTGACCCCAATCATGTGAACCGCCGTCTTTTCATTACCGACCAAACATCTAAAGTGGACTTCCTCATTGACACAGGAGCTGATATTTCTGTCTTTCCTGTAGCCCGCCTTCCTCGTCACCGCGCAGAAGAGTATCAACTTTTCGCAGCAAACGGAACAGCTATTGAGACTTACGGCCATATAATTCTAAAACTCGATCTTTCTCTACGTCGTGAATTCACGTGGCGTTTCATTGTAGCTGATGTGATTCACCCTATCACCGGAGCTGATTTTCTGGCTAATTATGGAATCCTTCCAGACCTACGTCACAAACGTCTGATTGACTCAAATACTAACTTGACAAGCAACGGGCATATTCGTTGTGTCACTTGTCCATCGATTCGCACTATATTTGGTGATTCACCTTAGGGATAACACGCCCAACTTTAAGTGCCACTTAACGAGCCAAACGAGAATTTGAATTTATGATGACCCACGGAATATGTCGACTATCTACGAGCTGTTGGTCATCCCCACTCCATATTGTTCCTAAGAAAAACAATCAGTGGAGACCTTGAAGTGACTACCGTCAACTAAATGCTCGAACAGTTCCAGATCGTTATCCGGTTCCACACATTAAAGACTTCGCCGTGAATCTCCATGGACGTCACATATTCTCAACCATTGATCTTCTTCGTGCCTTCCATCAGATACCTATTGCGGAAGAGGACGTTCCGAAGACAGCCGTCTCAACCCCATTCGGACTATTCGAGTTCACTCGCATGCCATTTGGGCTTTGTAATGCTGCTCAAACTTTTCAACGCTTCATGTATGAAGTAATACGCAATCTTGATTTCTGCTGTGTCTTCATAGACGATATCCTGGTCGCATCTCGAGATGAAACCGAACATCTGGACCACTTGCGTCAACTATTCAGTCGATTCCGTATTTACGGAATTGTGATTAACACTGCAAAGAGTGTGTTCGCAGCTAAAGAAGTGCAATTCTTGGGTTGCTCAGTCAATTCAAGCGGAATACTACCACTTCCAAACAGAGTTGAAGCAATCGAGAATTTTCCAAAACCATCATCTATCCGAGATCTGCGTAGATTTTTGGGACTTGTTAATTTTTATCTACGCTTCATCCCTCATGCTGTCAGCATCGCTGCGCCATGGAACAGCTGTTTGAAAAGAAATCCGAAACCTACCAGCGAGCTCCAATTGAAAGAAGAAACTGAACAAGCTTTCCCCAACATTAAGAACGCTGTTGCAAATGCTGTACTCCTTGCACATCCCTGCTCAGATGCACCTCTTTCTTTAATGGTAGATGCATCATTTACAGCAATTGGAGCTTCAGTTCAGCAACCTGTAGAACGGTAACTGACAACCATTTACATTTTACAGCCAGAAACTCTGTCCATCACAACAGTGTTGTGCCTATGATCGTGAACTCCTAGCCGCTTATGCCTCCGTTAATAAGTTCAGGCACATGCTTGAAGGAAGACAGTTCATCCTATTTACGGATCACAAACCTCTGACGTTCGCTTTGAAGCAGAAGCCAGAGAAAGCATCACCTCGCCAGTCACGTCATCTGGATTACATTGCACAGTTCACGACCGACATTCGCCATATCCAAGGCGAAAGCAATATCCCACCTGATACACTATCTCGAATTGCATCGATTGCTGAAGAAATCGACTTTCAAGCCTTGGCACGTCCACAGGAAACTGACGACGAAATTCAAACTCTCATTCAATCCGGCAGTAGCTTGGTTCTGAAGAAAATACTAATTGCAAATTCTACAGTTCATCTCATATGCGATGTCTCAACATCTCACACTCGCCCACTCGTGACGAAAAATTTCCGTCAGCAAGCTATGGCATCTCTTCATAGTTTGTCGCACCCCGGTGTGGAAGCTACGATCCACCTGGTTAAGAAATCCTTTGTTTGGCCTGAGATCGATCGTAACTGTAGAGTATTTGTGCGTAACTGCATAGCCTGCCAGCGCAACAAAGTTACAAGGCATGTCACTGCTCCACTTGGATTATTCACTCCACGTAATCAACGATTCGAGCATGTACATATTGACATTGCTGGTCCACTGCCTCCATTCAATGGCTTCACATATTGCCTAACGGCCATCGATCGCTTTTCACGTTGGCCTGAAGCATATTCAATCGCGGATATCACAGTAGCAACAGTGGTAAGAGCTTTCTTTAGTGGGTGGATTGCTCGTTTCGGCGTTCCTCAATGACTCGCATCTGATCAAGGTCGTCAGTTTGAGTCTGACCTTTTCAAAGCTCTAACAATGCTCACAGGAACATGTATCCAAACAACAGCCTTCCATCCAGCCGCCAACGGAATAGTGGAAC
The DNA here is from genome assembly GCA_030765045.1 of Tenodera sinensis. Taxonomy (NCBI): domain Eukaryota; kingdom Metazoa; phylum Arthropoda; class Insecta; order Mantodea; family Mantidae; genus Tenodera; species Tenodera sinensis. The sequence goes on from CM060967.1 coordinate 73,895,319, forward strand.
GATTTCATCGCCAGCTTAAAACTGCTACCAAGTGGCACGCTTCAGACCGATGGACTGAAGATTTTCCTATAGTTCTCTTGGGCATACGCACTGCATACAAAGAAGACATTTGTGCAACTGCTGCAGAGTTAGTATATGGTCAGACAGTGCGATTGCCAGGTGAATTCTTTTCAGATACTGTCAGTGACACCATCCAAGCATCAGATTTCGTCAGGGATCTGCGAAATAGGTTCAGGCAACTCCATCCTATTTCACCAAAGCCTCACAGAACCCGAAAGACTTTTGTTTTTCGTGACCTTGAAAATTGTTCACATGTATTTATGCGACACGATGCAGTTTGTAGGCCTCTACAATCTCCATATGATGGCCCCTTCAAAGTAATAAATCGTCATAACAAGACCTTTGACATTGAAATCCGTGGCATGTGAACAACTGTTTCTCTAGATCGGCTGAAACCTGCCTTCGTTGCTGACCCTGATGAGTCCACAACAGTGACCACCCCAACAAATCCTACTGCACTACAACCAAAAGTGACAGACCCTATTCACCAGAGTACATCACCTCCATTTGTGGTAACTCGCTCTGGACGACGTGTTCGTTTCAACATGAAGTACTCTAGTTGAACACTCATGGGGGAGTATTGAGGTCTATACCATTTTATATATCAAAGACTCAATGTATACTTGTAGTTAATCTTTTTTTCCATTGTTATTCATAAACTTGTTTACTTGGCTGGTAACAAATAATTGTGTGGTACTACTACTGAATTTATTGAATGCATCCTGAGCCACAATATAATTATTACATCATTTGATAGTTGAGTCACTTATAAAACCAGGGGATAAGTTGAGCTTTATGGCTGTTATATCCATTCTTTCTTCACATCCGCTTTCAGTCTCACCATGTACCTCTTCAGAGATTAGGAATTACCTCTTCTTTGAGAGCTTCAAAAGTAATGTAGTGCACTTTATGTGTGAATGTTTCGCTGTGGGGAGAAATTCCAAGACGTGAACAAGTGTTTCGATCACGCAGTTGAAACGACAACGGTTATTGTCCTGAAATGTGCGTGGCACAGCTCTGGCTACATTATCTAAGTAGTCATTTTAAGTGCTTCTCTGTTATCAAGTCCTTCTGGTCGATCAAACCACCTATTAACAAGGATAAAATTACTTCTCTTTCATTTTGAAGTAGTGAGCACTATGAATGGAATTCACTTTCCCAAAAAAGTAGTCTCAAAATGAGGGAATTGTATTCTCTGAGTGAAGATTAAACTTATGTAAACAAACATACCGTGTTTGGGCAATGTTTCAGCACCCGCCTGGTGAGCGGAGGGTCTGCGGTTCAAATCCCAGCTGTAGCATTGAATATTTCAGTTCCAGTTGTACCTCTAAAACATTGTGTAGACATTACTCATTTGGCCAAAAGCATTATAGATGTTGACAACAGGAATGTTTTCGTATTTTAACGAATGTTTTCAAACACTTATGCATTATGAATTACTCGGAAAATGTGTTGAAGGATTCATACAGATCAAATTTTTGGAGTAAATAAGTGGAAAGCTGTAACACATAATTAGGTGTACTTACAATTATAATATTAACATTTGCAAGATATTTACGAGACATCCTACCAAATTATGTTGTCTGAAATGAGTATAATTACATGGAAGTGTTGGACACACACAGCCCATCGTGACACAGATGATGCTGCCAAAGATCCAGGTTATTTTATAATTTATGCATATGTTCGTTTGAGTCAAGTATAGGTTAGCTATGAATGTTGACACTGAGGTATCAAATGCTTGTCATCTTCTGCTGTTGAGCGAATTGTTTGATAGACATCTAATTCCAAAGAGTGATGCTCAATGTTTACCTTCACTACTACGTACAGGAAGTTTCGCATTCGACCAAAAACTTAGATGTTGAGATTTCCCCAGAAATATATGTTTTAAGGCCCCCTGAATAATAAAGAACATGATTAGGGAAAGCCCCGTGGGTGTGTGTCTGCCAGTGAACAGCATAACTCAAAAATGAAAAGTCAGTTTCAAGCCAAAGTTGGTACTTAAGTTTAACATCTTTCAAGGATGCGACATTAATATTTTAAAGAAAATTCCTCCACCCTTTACATGAAAAGCTTTTCCATAATGTTCATTTTCTCAAAAATGAGTCGAACGACTTTGATTAAAACGCCAAATGTTTAATACATTTTTATGTGAAATGAACTCGTATATATTTTGAATTATATAGCCCATGTAGTCTTGTTTACTGATGACTTCTGCATAACCGGTAAACCGTAAGAGATATACCAAATCTTACTTTACAAAAAATGTTAATTCATGTCAAAGGATTATACTTTTTTTTTAAGTGAACCATGTTATTTGACAGAATTTTGTAATACTTATAGACTATTCTCAAACGGGAGCTCGTTATTAATTGTTCATCTCATAGTTATGCACAGAGAACAAAAATTCAAAGTCACCATATGGTCACCACACTTAAAACATGTGATTATGCATAAGCTCTACTGAATTTTCCTTGCATGTACAAGAAGATTAGAAATTAGATAATTTCTACAAATGTTTATCTCGATTAACGTGAAATAGTTAGAGGAATAAGTGTTTGTAAGAATAGTATGCGTAAGTAAAGAAAGTCGTATGAGTGCAGCACATTAGATTGGCCCCTTTTAATTGAAATTGATTTTAAGTTACTTAAGCTAACATGAAATCTTATTTCATAAATATTTTGAGGTAAGCTTTGTGGAAGAATCTTCGCCCTTGCCTATTATGACAGTAATGCTGGGAAGGTCAGGAGTGAGGGAATGTCTATGCTCCGTTGTTTTTACGTAGTGAGAGTTCCCTGGTGATATAGCCGGTAGTAAGATTATACAGGACAGCTAAAGATGGTGATTGTTGCATTAGTCGTCTTTGCATATAAATAGGTAAGTTGAGCTTTTGACAAGTCTGCATATGGGTCAATCCACGTCAAATCGAACACCTGTAAAACAAGACTTTTTCGTAGGAGGTTCAAAATTTTTTATGAATAATAGGCATCAACCCGTATTTTTCTATTTCCGTATTCTTAAATTACTTGCTTAGTTATGGCTATTAGAAACTAAGCATTTTCTGCGCGAACCTTAATATAAGATCACTTGTTAGTCTAAGGCCATATAAAGTTGAGAGTTGGGGTTTGGCGCACTTTCGACCAATCATTATTACACACAAAGTTTGGACTGTTTTTTTTTTTTTTTTTTTTTTTTTTTTTTTTTTTTTTTTTTTTTTTATGGTATATTTTGTAAAATCAAAAATAGAATTTAAATCGATGTGTTAAAAATCTTTAAAAAAAATAAACACGTATTCCCTGTCATGTTATCTATAAAACAAGATGTTGAAAACTATGGAGCTTGCATTAGTGCATTTGCTAAATTTTTTTTTTTTTTTTTTTTTTTTTTTGTGGAGGCCTGCAAGCGCTCACGGACGACAATGCTGGATTTGCCGTTGTTGGCCCCTTGAACGAGAGTAACAACTCAGGTGACTGCAGACAGCATGCGAATTGGTGCGTCAGCTATGCTACTCAGATAACTTCTTCTTACTAAGGCAGTACAGTCCATGCAGAAAAATGTCTCCACAATGTACCTTCTGTGGCATCTGATAGGTGCTTTTGAACATTTTGAATTTTTTTGAAAAAATCTTCTGATGCAAGCAGTTCTTTGCTTTTAGCTTCTTCCCTCATGTACGTCCATACATTTGAAATAATTTCTCTACTCTGGCTGTGTAATGTTTTGGTCCCTAATTTAGAACGTACAGGTGGCATAATTGATTTACGCTATGATCAATGTCTCACAAATTCACTATATTCACTCTTTATCGCAGAGGTCTATGTCTTCAACTGCACGCTGCACTAAAAAGTACCTGCCAATTAGCAAGGACTGTCTCAGATCATGCAGACATCACCAGCTTCCCTCTCCCTCACCATGTTGTGCATGGTTTCGTTCGCAGAATTATACAATATGAGCTGATGAAAGGGGCAAAAGCTATGGATTCGCGAGCAGGACTTCCAGCCAAGGTCAGGGGCCAAGAACGATGGGTTCAGCTGTGCTGTAAAATTACACTCCTTAATTCCTTTGTCAAAAAGTGAAGCTTTAGTGAAACAATTTTCTGTAGAAGAAGGAGGTAAAGTTGTGTGTAGTATGGAAACATTAGTTTAAAATGCATATTTTAAAAACATTTTGAAGATGCTAATAGTGTACATGTAATAGTGTCAGCTAGCAGTGTTCTCCTTACTGTACTTTGTAACGTTCATGGAACCTCAAGCAGTGGACAGTCGCCGTAATGGAAGGTGGCAATTGTGCGAGGTTACGGTAGCCGTCGCCGCTGCTTCGCGACTCCGCCGCACTGATTTGCAAGTAAGTTAATTAAAACTGAACTATCAGAGACTCCATTCTGATTTTTTCTGAGAATATTGAATAAACTTCATTTGTATTTTTAGTTTTGTTTTTCCAGATTTTTAAATGGTCGAGTTTATGTTATTATCTAACTTTAAATCTTTAATCGTATAAAATATAATATTAGTAATAATTGATAAAATTTTCTAATGAATACCTCTCAAAATACTGCCATTTTTCTTTAATTTGAGCCAAAGATCAAGTAATTTGCCTCATTACAATTAGAGGTATGATTGATCGAAGAGTGAGGAGCGCGTGATTTTTGGGACATTTCAAAAATTAATATCTGCCGAAATAATCTTTTTTTATAAAACGAAGAAACACGGGTCAAATATATTTTGTTCCAAAACACCAAAAACCATTCAAGAAAATCTGAGAGATGAAGGTCATTTTTTGCCATATTTTGTTCGATTTGACGTGGAATGACTCATATGTGTCACTTTATGCGCTTGCAGTTACAGAATTAGGTTGACTAGTCTCTTCATTACTACAGGTGTATTATTTTATTATTAAATCTGACCTTATACAAAGGTTTGCCATGTGACACAGAATAGCTTTCATGTGTTTGCAATGAATACATAAAAAGGTTAATAAAAAAACAACAACAAAAAACAAAAAAACAAAAACAAAGTTTTTGTTAGTATGTGGCACAGTTAAATGATTATTTTATATTTTAGTACTTTCAAATTTAAATGTTATGGTTTCCATACAAATGATTTCGGCATATTGCCACAGAGTATTTTATTGTCGTTAGGACAATGTCGTCCTGTAGCTGTTTAGGGAGCTTATATTGTTGTCTCCATTGCACAAATGATTTTGGTATTGTGCCCCTTGCTCCGAAGAATAGGCCTGTGACCACGATGTTGCTGATATTATATGAGGCACTGAAGAATGGAATTGTGGGCTCATATATTTTCTTCTTTTCACGATCCACTTCTGCTGGCTGGTCTAAGGATGTCTCAAACCTCACTGTGGGATCTAAGATCTCAGCTGTCCCTTTCTTCCTGTCGATAGCAATGACATCAATTCGACGGTTACTGCCACAGTCAGCCACACAGTGTACCTCTTCGTGGACTTCTAATCCTGTGCTTCGCAAAGCATTGGCAAGCAGAGTTCTTATGGTGTTGTGACGCTTTGTTCGCAGCAACTCTCCCTGAGGACAATTCCCGAGTACATGCGGTAAAGTTTCTATCTCACTGCAGTGTCTGCAGTGGCTTGTACCCGTGGATCGTCCCGGAAGTGAACGTACTGGAACCACCATAGCTGTCATCTTCAACATGTCACGCCATTCTGAGCTGGATAATCCATTACGTTTCAAAATCCAAGTGTTGGCAGCAGGAACTTCGCCAAAGAGTGCCACTCCTCTTCCTTTCTGAGGGTATGCACACCAGGCTTCAAACTCCTGGCGTCTTAGTTTCTCCCTAAGTTGTTTAACGGAGTTTGTGGAGGACTCCTCTGGTATATGCAACTCTGTGAGGCATCGAGTTCTTATGGCTGCAAAATTGCGAACAACGTTTACATGTTCATCGTCTAGATTTTCAAGTTTGGTGTTAATACTTAATTGTTGAAGATAAGCTTCCCAAGTTGCACGTATTATTGATAATCCCTTAAACTTTGTGCTGGTGTACAGCATACTGTTTGGGGTGTCATTTGGTAGTTGTAGGATTTCCTTCACAGCACTTTTGATCATTTTATCTGCTTTCTGGAGCCATACCTTTGGAATTTTCTCTGTTGGAACCGACTGGAAAGGATAGATCAAAGTGGGCCCAATAAACTGATTTATAACTGTAAGTTTTTGACTAGGCTGGAGCAAGTGAGTTGAAGTAAGCTTTTCAAGATTTAATTTTAATTTTTCTAGAACCTGTGTTTCATTAAATACTATTGTGTCCCTAAATGTTGCACCAAGGTATTTAATCTCTTCGTCTGCCCCAATGCTCATAACGTTTGTCTCTCACATTATGAAAAGTTTTGCCGAAGTCTAAAACATACAAATTTAGCAACGATCGTTTTATTATTAGTAGGTATATACTGGTTTGGAAAACCACTCTGATTTTCTTTGAAGGTGACTCACATTCGACTCGTTCGATAGTTCTTCGGATAATTCAACATAGTTTTATGGGCTTCCAGTTCATTAAACCCATTGGATCAACATATCTGTCCTGGCATGACATAAACATAGGGGAAATATTTCTTGTTTTAGCATGATAGTGGCGAGGATGGTCAATATATCATAACAACACATAATTTTTACAGTTGTCATTAAACACTGTGATTCTGCTGCGATGTGCACTGAAATGTCACTAACTGCGGTACTGTCTGTTCAACACTTCATGGTCTAAGGGGAGTGAAGGGTAAGGGACAGGCATTCTACATAGTGTAAGCCGAGGTTTGTAAACTTCCACGCAAACGTTGCTCTACTGACCAGCTTACCTCCAACATTATTCTCATAATTTCAGTTGTAAAATCGTACTTGTCACTAGTTTTATATCGGAAGTAATAGTAAAAGTAATGTAGAAATAGATAATCCTCCGTCTAGGAGTACTATGAAATATGTTATGTGGTTATAGAACAAATGGGTTCAGAGTGACAATTCTATCCATAAAACATATTTATAGGATGATTGAAACAAATAAACCTAAAGAGGCTCAGCGGAGACATGTTTGGTTTTATTGTGTCACATCATTTGCTTGTCTCCATATATGTGTGATCTCAATCCCATAGAATTAGTTTGGGCCAAGGTGAAATGAATAATTAAAAAATTGTAACACATAACTTATTCTTACGGGAATTGCACGATATAACGGTCGAGGATATATCATTTGAGACCAAATAGACCTGCAGGTTTTTGAAAATGTACAAAAGGTAGAAAATCATCACTGGAAGAAAGACGGAGTAGCTGAAAACATCGTTTACATTTTATAAGCTAAATATACTTCATGAACTGAAAATAACTTCCAAGTTCTGCTATTTTGAGTGAGTTATATGGTTTAATCTAGCGTGAATACACGTCCCAAAGTTGGTACTACTATCATAAGCGTTAATAGTAGAACGACTCCTGTTTCAGATATCGCTGTGCACCTGAAATTGTTTAATGACATACTGACTACACTCCTGTCAGGAACCATGAGCTGGTGAACAAATATATATATATATATATATATATATATATATATATATATATATATATATTATGCTACCTGTATTTATATTTTCTGTTTCTTCTAAAGTTATTCTTTGTGATCGGAGGTGTTCCAAGGATTGTCATGTCTCATAAAGCCCTTTGGTGCAGTGTTCTGGTTACAACAATTATGATATATTTTAATATCAATTTTCCATGGACATTCTTTAGTCTTGTTTGTTATAGGTCGTACAGACTTACTCCGCTATTGATACTACAGAAAATATATCCTTTGATATAGGTATTTTTCAAGTAGATTTTCTTTGACCACTTTAGTAGCCCTTTCTGTGTTAGTGCGAGTTTGATAACCTCTCTGACTTCTCTAGTTTCTTTTTTCTGGCGTCAAAATATCAATGGCAGGACATTTGAGACCAGGAAGCGGATACATTGCTTTTGCTGAAAATGAAGAGAAATATCTTACTCTAATCTAAAGCATGCTTCACCCTTATGTTAAGCTATGAAATTAGAACGCTATTTCAATAGTTCAACTTTAAGCATATATGTAATGATTTGACAGTTCGTCTTCTTATAAATTATCACATGTTTACGTTTGTATTTATATTTACTTCAGTTATTAATCGCAATATATAGATATAGTACTGTTAGTTGAATACCAAACATGCCAACTAACCTTAAATGGAAAAGATGCTTACTTTTTACTATCTCAAAAATGATGAACGATATTGATTAAAATTACATTGTATTGTGAGGAAGCCAGCTTGAACACTATTAGTGTATAACTCATTCACATTTGCATATTAATATGTAAAGATATTCAGAAGGATAAATCTACATGTTTGGTATCTACAACATTCTGATGTTCCAATCTCGCATAAGTAGTTGTTTGTTTCAGGTGCTGATGATGGATATTTAATATGAAAGCTTGTGAAATCGCCAAATAACTATACAGGGTTTTGTTTGCATTATTAACTGGTCAGTTTCTATGATGTTCCATAAATGAATGAATATAATTTGGGAGTTATTCGTAATGTTTCATTATTTCCCACTTCTTAAGTAGCTTGCATAAAGCCGATGTCCAACAGAACTCTTCGCTGCAGTTTGTCCGAGTTCACTTCAGTTTGTTTCCAGTTGGCCGAATAGCTAAGCCGTTTTTTTTGGTGTTAAAGATTTTGAAAGTGGTGCGGGATGCATGCATGCAGCATAAAGTTTCGACCTAGGACTTGCAAAATGTTGCTTAACCTGACTTCCAGCGCACATCATCTAAGAAATGGGTAATTCTATAATGTGTAACACAGAAATCTCTGGCTTCTCTTCATAATGAATTGTAAGACTTTGATATGTATTAATCACCCTTAACATCCCTTTGTGTCCCTTGCAACGCTTAAAGGGTTGTTAAATTTGAACTAAAGACATGCTCAAATATAAATACGAACTTCTTGCCCAACCCTGTCTTCTGTGTTATTAGAAGCTACATTTGAGGAAGATGCCAGCCTTTGATTTTCGCTTTGTGCGTATCGTAGTTGGTTATGATCCCGTTCCGCTTATGCATTGCTGAAGTATATTGAAAAACCTAATTTCTATAGTTAAAATTATTTTTACTTTTCACGTTCTTAGATACTGTTAGTCACTGGAGGGAATGTTTAACATTGCAATTCGTTAAGATCGCTTACTTTATCGAACTTTGTTTTTCCTGTATATTTTTTATTTCTTTTCTCTTCACAAGATCTATTGTAATTGAAGGGGTGAGCAACATAGTGGGTTATCTCCGTCCATAATGAAAAAAGAACTGATGTGTTGTATACTAAAGTCTTGTCTTGTCTGTCAAGGAGGGGATTCCGGCACGTCAGCCGATGGCTTATTGTGTCAGATCTCGGGAGAAAGGGTGATATGAAAGTACCCTAAAGGCGGCCAGAACGCATCACAGGCAGAACTACCACTGTGGATCCTAACAGTAGAGGAAGCTCTTCAGTCCTACGGATTTCCAGGTCACCACAGAGAGCTCGCCACTCGCCAGGCTCGGCTGATCATTGGTCCATCACAATTTCTGATTTATGAGTTTACCCATCACATTGCATTTTTCCCTCTACTCAAAGTCATAATGTGTCCGATACAAACAGTGAATCACAGTAATTGAATAGTTGGACAATATGGTTGACGTTGAGTAGCAGTTTGGTGGGAACACTGCTGTAAATTCAAGAAAAAGAAGCAGAAATAGAGAAAAATGGATGAAGAATGCCAGAAGGAAGATGAGAAATAGCGCTGCTACTTACCAATGTTAGAATACTATAGCTGCAAAACTTGATACAGACGAAGGTTATTGATGAGTACTTAATTGTTTTGAGCGCCCTATTCAGGATTCACACCTTGCGGCTTTGGTTCACATTATGAATGTACAACGAAGAAGAAATAACATTTCGATACATTTTGAATTAAATGGACAGTGAAAAACTTGGCATTCCGCCAACTTTAAGACTTTGACAGCTGGGTCATTAGGGTCATTAGGGTCATTAGGGTACTTTAAGAGTGTGGTGTAGGAATAGGTACTACAAACAATCCTGTTTTTTATCAGATTCTTAAGGTCATAGTTGTTCAGAAACGAAATTCTGTACAGAATTTAAGGCACTTGCAGGCGTTGAGTTATAGATGCTGAGGATATTGTAGTTGTCTCAGATGTGGATCATGATAGCACATGCGAATTTATGTCTCTCCTGTACATATAGTATTGTGTTAGAGCTAAAATTAATGTTCGAATGACTTTGGGTGTCCAAAACTAATTTGATTTTCATTTAAGGTCTACTGTTGTTACGCTTGAAAGAAAGACCCTACGATTCTTTTTAAAGTTCAAGATTATGCGTTTGAGATGTTTCAATATATACTGCTCCGGCCAGAATAACATGGCTAACAGATGCATATGTAAGAAATATAAAACATTAAGTTTCATTTTGGTAGGTTTAATCTCTTTGTAAAAATATTCTTTTTTCGGCATTGTAAGTGGAAACATTGAGCTGCCTTGCTCACGCCCGCATCCTGTGTTGCACCCCATACGCACGTGCTTCGAGGCCAGCATTGCTCTCGGATATAAACAAAACACCCGACCATTGTGTGCTTCGAGGCTAGCCTGCCGTCAGATGTAAACAGATCACTCGTCCAGTGCGTTTACCGTACCGCTGAAATGACCACCGTCTTGGGCAAATTCACAAGAATCGAAATGTTATGCCTGGCAGATGTGAGGTTACTGAAATTGTGTATTTGCTCAGGTAATGATTCACTTTTGCATAGTTAAGGAAGCAGAAAAATGAAACTATCGAAGTCAATGCTGACATAAAGGGATACAGATTTTCCCAATAATACACATGATTATGATCCATTATGAGCTAAAGCAAAAGTAAAATCTTTCAATATACAAATAAATAAAACTCTTTCTCTTCACTTTTCTAAAATAATTGCTTTTTTCTTTCTTCTTTTTCTTCTTTTTTCTTTGTAGATTACCGAATTGAAACTAATGATACACTTGTCATAAATGACAGCTGAAGCTGCCATTCTACCCACCTATACTTATACCTGACGCATGAATTTGTCGTTCTGCTCTTCCCTTCTCATTCACTTTTACTAATGCTCCCCTAATCTCCCCTTCATCCGAATGTGCTGGCCGTTCAACCAAGGTGAGAATACGCAACCTGGAGTTGCCAGTTTGCGCTTGAAATTAAACTTTGTATAACACTGTATCCTTAAATTCTCACTAAATTCGTTCGAATTAAAGTATAAATGCATTAGTGCATTGTTCACACAGTTACTGAAATAATAACCCATTTATGTCCATTTGCCAAGAAGCTTGATGGCTCTAAATATTTGACATAAATTAATTTTTTCGCCAAACTGGCGCTTTATTGACCATAACTGTGTTGCACATATGGTTTACATTCATCATGTAGAATCTCTAGTTAACATATGGCCAGTACATTCCATCGTATAGTATTAATTTTGCAGGGGACATACCGAAGTAATACACATTTAAATTAATCATATATGTTTAAAATTTACTAGGTATACCCTACCACGCTTCGCTGTGGCACATTGTGATTGCATGGATGAGAAATGAGGAACAAACCAAAGCATGCGTTTCAAAAAAGTTTAATTTTGCAATACCTGTGAGTGAGTATACAATATTTTTATTTTCCATTCTTTGCATAGATGTAAAGGCTATCTGGTTTGCCGACATGGGAACACGCAACATACAGTCATTATCCACATGAGAAGCAATCTTCTCATCTAAATCTAAACCACACAATTCTAAAGATTGACTTTCAGCTTTATTGACTGTGATTGCAAATGACAATAGAATTGGGAATTGTAATTTTTTAAATTTAATGGTATATAGGTCGGGATCATGGGAATTGGAGGAATGAGAACGAGTTAATATCGTTGCTTCCACTAGGTTGTTCATCAATTTCTTAACTGCGAGCCTCGTGCCGTTAGATAATTGGCAAACCTATTTTTAATTTTACGTAATGTGTGTGGTAGCATTCCAGGCAGATCAAGAGAGTTAAAAAACTCCGATGGGTAATTAACTACTTTATCTGCTTCCACAACGGTGTCTATCGATTTATATATAATTTCTTCACTTTGAATGCTGGATTGTATAAAATTATTAAGTTGATAGACAGTTTTATTCTTCGTGGCAAGAACAGCTCGCTCACTGAGCCAGTCGTGATTCCTATAATTAATTTGAATATTAGGAAGTACTTTTCCGATAATTTTTTCTTCCAATGTTACTAAATTACAAAATTTATTAGGAAATTATATTCGTATTCTCTCATCAATTGGCATCTGTCGGTCTCCAATGTCTAGTAACTGTCGTGAGAATACCTCGGCTGATTTATCATTTTGAAGCTGGACACGCATATTCATATGTACGCACGTGTCACCACAATGTTGTATACTTTACGCAAACATTTATTTCGTCCGCTGGTGTCGATCGAGAAATTACAGGCAATGTTTGTGTAAAATCTCCTTCGAGCAATGTCAATGCATTCCCGAATGGTTGAACGTTTCCACGCAAATCTTGTAAGAATGGAACTATAGCTTCAAGTGATTTTTATGTACCATCGTGCATTCGTCCCAAACAATGACTTCACCCTTTTGTAATGCTTTTCCCATAACAGACGTTTTGGAAATATTGCACGTGGGAGTTGCGATGGCTTGTATGTTTAATGGCAACTTCAGAGCTGAATGAGCAGTCCTTCCACCTGGTAACAACGTCGCAGCTACTCCAGAGAGCTAAGGCTATGTCATTCTTTGATCGAACCGTTGCCAGAATCAATCAATCTGATAAGAAATGTTTTCCCGGTTCCTCCTGGCGCATTCAAGAAGAAGACCCCCCCCCCCCCAACTCCGTAATTTATCATTTGCATTATGCGATAGTCAATGTCCTTCTGTGCACGCGTTAATTTGGGAGTGTTTGATTGGACATACGGTTGGAGATCACTGGTGTTGTAACTTTGTTCACGACGCAAATCCACATCAAATGAAGCACTCGCAGCCCGGTTGTGTGCTGGCATTCCCAATTGAATAAGAACCTTATTTGCAATAGTTAAGCACTTATCTTCAATATTTATCAATGTTTCATTGTAAGTGCCTTCTGTAAATTCCATGGACATATTGCCATTTTCTAGCCGTTCTGTATGCAAAATATCCTCGGCCATATGCGATCGATAGCTTTCCCATAACTCAGTGGGAGATGAAGGGAACCAAGAGGTCAGTACAGGATGGAAGTGAAATGATCCGTCAGACTATAACAGCGAATTTCTCATGTTGTGAATAACAAGAAGGTCTAATACCAAAATGTTGAACAATTTATAGTTTTATAGAAAAAAAAAATTTTTATCAAAAGATTTATCATCGCCTGGCTGAATTATTATTGATTGAAGATTCTTGATTTACAGCTATATTCATAGGAAATTGAATAAAAGACAACTTTTTCCTTTTGCATATTTCAATAGATTCAACGGTTTTTGTGTAAATTAAATTGAAAAATCTGATGTGTTGCACTCACATGACTTTCTCTACTCTTGTACTAGCCATTCTTACAAACTCTTATTCCTATATCTCCTTCGTGTTAGTTAAGATAAACATTTGTACAACTTATCTTATTGCTTATTTCCTTGTAGGTGCAAGGGGAATATTAGAATACAGTCAAAGGTGCGATAGTCAAATCTTTTAAAGCTTTGAGATTCCGCTCTCCTTGCACACTTAACATACAAAAAAATGTACAACGATGTTCCATCTCACGAAAGTTTTAAGTTTTCCGAAACTCACACATATAACAAGGAACATCTCCGAAATGGTTCACATTACAAGAAAATTTATTTAGACATAAATTGTATACTTTAGCAAGATCTACATTTTTTTGTATAGTATGATTTGGTATGTCTCTAACGGTTTACTAGTCGTCCAGCCTAAATACGACTACAGGGGCTATAGTCAGAAAGTTCAAGATATACATTTCATTTGGCATAAAAATATCTCAAACATATGACATTTTAATAAAAATCGTTAGAGTCATTTTCAAGAAAATCAAAATTTTCGAAATATTTTCCATGTAGGGGGCAGGTGGGTCTATTTTCTTCAAAACTTTCGTGTCGCATGCTTGAAAAAACATTAAACTTAAATACCAACTTTGGTTTTTAACCTACTTCTCGTTTTTGAATTATGCTGTCCACAGAGACACAGACTGACACACACACACACACACACACACACACACACACACACACACACACACACACACACACGGACGGACGGACCTTTTTCTAAGAATGCTTTTTCTGGATTCAGAGGGTCTCAAAATATATATTTCCGGTGAAGTCTTGACATACAATTTTTGGGTGGGATACAATACTTCCCCTATTTACCAGTAGAGAAAGTAAAAATGCTTTTTTCTTTTTTGGATTCAGGGGGTCTCAAAACATATATTTCCTGTGAAATCTCGACATCGAATTTTTGGGTGGAATACAATACTTCCTGTACTTACCACTAGAGAAAGCAAAAAACCCACAATTTATTGCAACGAAAAGGCAACAAATTGTGGTTTTTTTAAATTAAATTTACAGAAAAACCGTTGAATCTATTGAAATATGCCAAAGGAAAAGGTTGTTCAATTTTCTATGAGTTTAGCCTAAATCAGGACTCCTTCCATCAATAACAATTTAACCAGGTGATGATACATTTTTTTGATAAAAATACTTTTTTTTTTCTAAAAAACTATAAACTTTTCAATATTTTGGTATGAGACTTTCTGATTACTTACAACATGAGGAATTCGCCGTTCAAGTCTGACGGATCATTTCACTTCCATCCTGTATAATTGCGAATAATGCGCGAATTTGTTTTGCATGTGCAATGTTGCACGCGTCATTAATACATATATTCCATTGTTGGTCACTTTCTAAAAGTTCAGAGCTTACACGCACTGCGAAAAGCGGCACGTGTGACACCGTCAACAATTTTGAATTCCTGGAAAGATCTAGGTCCTGGCGCATTAACCAACAGCATGCGAAGATAGAAACGTTAATCTTGATAAGGATGCACTGTATGAAGTCTAACAATTGTAGTTTGTCTGAAAATGGTTGACCGTTGACTGGTTCGCCCGCCTCGATAGCTTGATGGTTAGCGTGTGTGCCTCACGTTTAAGAGGTCGCGAGTTCGAATCTCGCTTAGGGTAAGTTATCCGGGTAAGGTTTTTTCCGAGATTTTCCCTACCCTGAGAAGACGAATGTCGGGTAAGTTAAAGTTCCATGGACCTCGGGCTCATTTGAGCATCATTTCACCCATTTCATTTCATTCATTCATTCGTCCGATATGACACAATGTTGGAGGACGTTAACCTTAAAAAAAAAAGTTGATTGGTTCCCCTCGTCTGCATCGTACGAATACCTTTTTAGTTTCATTCCACGTGTAATAAGAGGATATTTCTGAATACACTGTTGTCCTGGCGAAAGCGTTTTCCTGCATAAGGTGAAGAAAGCAGTTAGAGTTCTACCAGGTGGATTAAGGACCCTTTGATGAACATTTGCACGCCGGCCATTCTCTAAATGTATTGATAGGTGAATCACTGCATGGGGAATGAAAAAATTTGCCATGCAGCCTTTTCACTGTTTATGTATCTTCCAGTCTAGTACTGTGCAATTTCACCGATAGCTATTTCTGCATTTCTGTCACTATTTTCTGGTTGCACACCAAAAACTGCCATATTGCTGCCTTTGTCCACATATTTACAGATGTATTTAATCGATTTGACCAAATTGGAATATTCTACGTTTACGTGTGCATTCTATGTTTTTGATAACAGGCGAATATGGAACCACCCAATAACACCATTTTGCATATGCACAGTTGCCGAATTTGCGCCACCTTCAGTTGATCGTCTCCTATACCGAGGGTATCCATCGTTTCCTGTTACCGTGTTGGCTGTGAATGCTCGAGGATATTTCTTATAGCATTTCCCGTCTACCATGCATGGTGAATTTTGATTTAATGTACCGCATGGTACATGTATCATATTTTTAATAATGACTACACGTAAATCCTTTTCGACATCAGCTCGTGGAATCTCATCGCATATCACACCATCGATTTCGTCTGAAGTTATTTTATTGTAGAGTCAGACTAGTATATGCGCATGTGGCAATCCTCTCTTTTGCCATTCTACTGAATACATCCAGCAGCGTACAGATCCGAATATTTCATATTTCACAATAACATCTTTTGCATATTCCTGTATGTGATGCGGACTGCCTAAGTATGAAGATGACTAAAGAATCAGCTTTCCAACATTGGTTGTATTAACTTCATTCGCAACTGCATATCGCAAATGAATGTATTCCTTGGAGAGAAGTTTGGTCTGATTCAATCTAAGAAATAGCAAGCATTCCATTGCAATTTTTACGTACATATCAACAATGTACTGGTGAAAAAACTGACGGTATTTCAAAATATAGTTGTCCTTGTTCCTCCAAATCATTAAGCGGTATGCGTAAAAGTTAATTGCATTGTACTTTTTATAGATTTCTGCACCATTAACTGGATTAATATTTTCACATTGAAATGATATCCATCGTCACTATCCCAGAAGATAATTGGATATTTCAAAGCATCGTAACAACTGTGAGTTTCAGCCACGTTTATTAATGGATCGTTTCTTCAATGGAGAACAATGTCTCTAGGTTAGAACTGATCTCCGACCATGACAATTGCTACTTCGTTTATAGTTGGAGCATTGTATCTCCGGACATGTTCTCCAGCAGGCGTTTTGAACGACAATCTTGTGGGTATCTGATGGCATCATATAATTGCTATGTTAAACAAACGCACCAAATTGTTCCTTTACTGAAGGAGCTCCTGCAGTTGCGAAATGATGGATCTTCTTAGCGAAGTATGTATTCCATATCGTGCATCGACTTGATCTTCATCATCATCATCGATAAAGACACTGGTGTTCACGCCACAGTCATGGACTAACCATTATTTACTTTGTAACTTTAGAAATAAAAAATGGCCACTCCCGGATGTCCCTTTCAATGGCCTGATTTCCGTGCCAATGCTACCTGAGTGGAAAACAGGATCTCTGCTAATTAGCTCGGCACGCTGATTCAGTACACCGCCTGGCATTGTTCGAGTCACGCGTGCCATGCGTACTATGGAAGCGATTTACGGTGAAAAAATACTGCTTTTTGTAACAGACAACCACACATTTTATTTCCAAAAGAAGCTCAAGGATGAAATACAACGGTAGGCTTTCATTAATAAGACACGTAAATACTACATCAAATTGTCACCTAAGATGGATATAATTGAACAAGTGGTTATGCGCTCTTTACGCAGGCAGAAGACTGCGCATTCTCTGAAACGACGAGCAACTGAGAATTTGTCCCTTAGAAGATAGAAAATTATACATCCGGAGCTAAGGACTGGAGACATGAGTACACTAACGTCTTCAGATATAAAATTGATTATAAATAACATCCCTGCAGAGACTTCACAAATATCCCAAACAACCAAATATATTAATGAAGGTCAAACAGCAGTCGACTTTCAACTGAGACAAGTATTAAAAACTTTGCACTGCCTCGCACATTTATGGAGACGGAACATTTAAATGATGTTCACCACATTTTTACCAGCTGTTCACTCTGCATGCAGTTATAAATTATTTAAGAGTGCCATTGGTGTTATGCTTATTGCCAAATAAAAGTAAGAAAACCAACAAGAAAATGTTGCAAAACATAATTAACAAATTTGCCTCTTTTGACCTAAGCTTAAAGCCGAAGAGAGTATTCGTAGACTTTAAAATTAATACACATAATGAAGTCCAGAATAAGTCGACGAGGGTCTTTTGGCAGTACTTCCATAATAAGCAAAGTTCAGGTTTTCATTGACTATCTATTGAAAAATTTCATCAGCGAAGAAAGCCTTTCCGCTTATATCAGTAGAACAACAAAGGGATGCGAAGCGTTCCATTCTAAACTAAACAGGATGTTTTCTTTAACACATCCAAATATATTTATGTTTGCAGATGTTTGGAAGGGTGCGATCAATATATCATCAATGTAATAAAGGAGCCAATATAAAGAGAAGCTTCCTGAGAGAATAGATGCTGCTATAATATAATGTTCAAAAAACGAGGATGGAGCTCATAAAATCAGTGTCGTTCAACTTTATCCCCAAAACGTAAATAGTAATGCCGAGGTGACAAAGAAGAGGAGAGAAAAAGGACGCTGATGTACCCGCCTGCACCACCAACACTCCAGCATCCATCCCTACACAGGCTCCGCACCCAAGGGCAAGACGCCCCACTCCCAACTTCCTGCGCAACCCGGTAGATGCCAGGAAAGTGCTGAATAACTTACCTGCTGACCTTATAAACTACTCCCTCAGAAACCTGCGGAGAACAGTTCCACTGATTCCAACTTCGCCAGTGACTAACGGCATTTAAGAAGACATCTACAGCAGAATAACATTGAGGGAGTCACTACGCTCCTACCTGAAGATCGCCTCCTTCACGTCACCTTGAAGGGCATCCCGATGTTTATTGCAGAAGATGAGGTAAGAGTGCAAATATTCAAATTTCCAGCACTAGTGCAGTGCAGTGCACCAACTGCCAATAGTTCATGCACAATACTGCTAATTTTCTGCTGCAACCAGTTTGTCCATCCTGTAGGGAGGTTGGACACAAGCGAGCAAGCTGGCAGGTGCTCGCCGTCTCAGAAACGACTCCACGCTGTTACAACTGTGGAGATTTGTACTCTTGCCGCTATGCCAAGTACTCGGTGTGATAGGAGGCACGAGTGGAACTTATGGCAAGTAAACAATACCAAATATCCCGCTACAACGCCCGGTCTCGAGTTCTACATAATATGGAGCTGCCGAGAGAAGCCTTTACGGGTGCAAGATACCCCGGACTACCTCCAAGAAATCCTATACAATATCCGAGCTACGCAGTGGCTACTCCTGCCAATGCAGCCCAGCGTGAGTCACACAGCCTACACCGTCCACTGCAAAGCCAGCACCTTCGTATAGGCGAATGGAAGCATCTACAAACATGCCACCTGCAAATTCGACTGCACCAATTAGATAACAGCAACCTGCTCAACAGCGAGTTTCAAGTCAACAACGGGCACTTCGACAGCAGCAATGAGCTTCACCTCAACAGGCTAAACCCAACAACTCCCCTCAGTTTCCGATGAGACCTTCCTTAACGCAGTGAGGCAAATCATCATCCCTCTACAGCCTGAGTTCGCAAACTTCCTGGCTGAAGCTTTACAAACTCGACCCCTCATATTTACCCAGACACCATCCTCGTACATACCGTATTATTCTTTATTTATTTATTTATTTAGTTATTTATTCATTTTTATTTATTCTTATGAACATAACAGGTTTGGAAGCCCAATTACTATACAATGTTCATCATACATAGGTGTTTACATATAATAATATACACACTCAAATAAAATACAAGAAAAACATAAATGAACATAAAATAATACAGAAAGGGAAATATAAGGAATAGCTTCGTGGCTGCTAGGAATGGTGGAGCAACAAATTTACTCTTTCTGAAAGTTTGCTGCTGGGTTGCCAATGGTATGCGGTTCAAGTTGCGAGCAACAGCAAATTTTGTGGCTACAAAGAGTATTCCCGTGCTCCTTATGCATGAAACACACGTGAAACCCTCAAACAAAGCTACCATACTAGATATGCTTTGTCACAGGCCTGACAGAGTTGACGGATATGGAGCAACTGCCAACTATATGAGCTGTAGCATACACCCCAGCTGCTCGATATTCCAAACACCAACCTGGAAACTACTGGAATTGAGGTGGAGGCCAACAAAGGGTCTATTGGACTGTTCTCCGTATACATCACTCCTGGTCCTCCCATCATTGACAGGGAGTTGTGTGCGACATTTTCCACCAATATGGTAACCATCGCCATGGGAGACTATAGTGCAAAGAGCCTAGCATGGAATTCCACAATCCTTAATTATTGTGAAAGAACGCTACAGCACTAAGTGCTCACAAACAATGACCTCGTAGTGGAGAAGAGCAGAGCACGCTAACAAGCCCAGCACATTGGTTCATCCCTGGATAGAAGGGAATTGAACAGACTGTGAAACGTGTCCTAAAATTAGAACTTGCAAACTATTCCAACGAGGCATGGCAGCGACTATCTTCGCTCGACACAGAGAATCAACCCCTTTGGCGTAAGTCCAAGGCGCTGTTGCTCCTTCCCGTGCAAGACAGATCCCTTCATCTAGAGATGATGGATGAATACCGTGAACAGACCCTTCATTCAGCGGACAGCTGCGACATGAACCTTATACGTCAGTCGAGGTCCAAGTCAGAAAATTTTTATCCAGGCTTTTCCTGCCGGAGGCTGTAACTATAACATCTAAGGTGGAAGTCCAAAACATTATTTCCACTCTGGCTGTTTATAACGCAACAGGGTTTGCTAACATGCTCTACGCGACGCTTCAAGCCCTTCCGTAGCACAGTTTAGAGCTCAATGTGCACCTTTTCAACGCCCTGCTCCGTCTGACGTACTTCCCAAACCCATGGAAGTATACTAAAGTCATCACCTTGCTGAAGCCAGGGAAGGATACCGGCCAATTAGCGTGCTTCCAGCAGGAGTTTTGAGTAGGCTGTGCAAGTGAGACTCCAACATACTCTGGATACTTTACAAGTACTTCCTTCGGAGCAGTTAGGCTTTCGTCGACGGCACTCCACTGTCCACCAGCTACTCTGGCTGGTGGATGACATCATCAGAGGATTCAACAATAGGCACTTTGTTGTCGCACTCTTTCTGGACATTTCACGTGTCATTGAATCCGTTTGGCACGAGGAGATCCTGTAGCGTGTAATGTAATTCAGCATTCCTTTTCAAATTACCCATCTTATAAACTCCTACCTGCAAAACAGAACATTCACCGTCCACAAAGATGAAGTTTGCTCAGTCTCCCGGCCTACTCATGCAGGGATCCCTCAAGGAAGTGTAATAGGTCCACTTCTCTTTCTGATTTGCATCAATTCATTGCCATCCTACCCGGGGTGTTCACTCTACCAGTTTGCAGACAGCACCAAACAGGTTCTAGAGGTACGCTGAAGCCCTTCAGCATGGTTCACCACTTGGCGTTTAAAGATTAACCCAACAAAATCACAGTCACCTTCACAAGAAGGCTGGTACAAGATGATCCTCCGTAGTTACGAATACTGAAACCTTCCTTAAACGGCAAACGTTGTTCATTTTTTTGTCTTAGCCTGGTAAAGAGGAAATAATTTTAAGACCATCACATATAAAGCGGATCTCAAAAGATCTCACTATTGTTTAAAGCCTTCTGTATTGCCATATTTTCCCTCACACAAGAAAATTACCAATATCTAATCTCTGCAAACATTTATCTTAATTGGAGGAATACGTGTTTGTAAGAATCGTTTCTACAACAGAAGAGAAAGTCATGTCATTTAACACATCAAAGTTCTTCCGCTTAAACTTGCTGATAATTCAATACACGATGCACCTTGAATATTACTCTTGAGTGATGAAGCAAATCTTTCAAGAGCCGGTTTTTTCCATTTTTTTCTGTCTTTCTTTACTTTATACGAAGTTCCGAACATCGAGAGAAACAGTTTTGAAAGAGTCTTGGTAAATCAATATGCGGAGCTAACTATGGAGGCGTATATAATCAGTGAGTGCTTCTTTGAGGGGCAATGAATTAAATGCAGAAGTCCTATAATAGATGCTGTATTAAACGCTACATCGGACTTCACTTTCAGGTGCTTCAGAGGCTGAAAAGAAAACTCTTCCATAAAATGATGTAGCTGGACATTTTGTTCCCCTCATTGTTGCCACGAAACACAAAAGAGCGACTTAGAGGGGACCCGTATAACGAGAGACTTTTCATTAGCGTGCGCACTACACTTTCATCAAAAGAGTACTGTGTCAGCCAGTCTTATTCAATTCAGCTTTGTATGGGGATGGTACATGACTGTGTCATATTAAAATGTCTGTATGCTAACATTTTAATATTCAAGTCCCTGAGAGGGCATTCCATTATACACTAGGGTATAAAAAATAGTTGATGGTTCCCTACTCTATAGATGTCGGTTGACCTTGGTTTTTCAGAATGTACGATTACATTCCTCACACTCTTTATGTAAAGCTCATAGGCAGGACTATTATTAATGTATTATTATTCTTATTATTCTCATTCTAATTATTACTATTACTATTATTACTATTTAGATTATTATCATGATTATTATTATCACTATTACTACTACTATTATTACTATGACTACTATTATTATTACCACCACCGCCATCACCATCATCACCATCACCATCACCATCACCATCACCATCACCATCACCATCACCATCACCATCACCATCACCATCACCATCACCATCACCATCACCATCACCATCACCATCACCATCACCATCACCATCACCATCACCATCACCATCACCATCACCATCACCATCACCATCACCATCACCATCACCATCACCATCACCATCACCATCACCATCACCATCACCATCACCATCACCATCACCATCACCATCACCATCATCACCATCACCATCACCATCACCATCACCATCACCATCACCATCACCATCACCATCACCATCACCATCACCACCATCACCACCACCATCACCATCACCACCACCACCACCACCACCACCACCACCACCATCATCATTATTATTATTGTTGTTCTTACTATTACTATTACTGTTATTTTTATTACCATCATCATCAAATAAGCACAAAAGTGGTTTTATATTTAATGAGGGTATAAGGAGTTGGGCACTGAAAATAGTAAGCTTTTGTGAGATGGAAATCCGTGGATTAATATTAAATGAATAACTCATACAAATAATGCGTTGAGTGTATAATAATTCATCATGCGATTGTAAGTAGGTACCTAATTGCTTCAAACTAAATTTATGACTTAAACATCACCAAAGGATAATGTACAATATCAATAGAAGATCTATAAGAAAACATGGAGAGTAAAATTGCCAATATTTAGTCAACTGCGAGTCAAAATACAGTTAGTACATTTACATGGGGAACTAAAATCGATTTGAGTCCAATCCCAGCCTCTATACGATGCGCGTTTTCATGTTGAGTTTAATCGGTATGGGAATCGATTTGGATACACAAGGATCAAGCATAAACAATTGAAGCATTTGTTGGCTTATGTTGCTGAACCTGTAACAAGTGTTTTCTGCGTATTTTCAGTAGAGTTTGAGGTAAGTGAATGTTTTTCATAAGAATATAGGTATCGTGAGATTATAGAAACAATAAAAGTGGCTTTATTTTTGTGATTTATTATGCCACTTTCGATAAGAAAAAAACTATTAGGGTGCAGCGTGCTACGAGCAGCACAGTAGAAGTTGCAATCGTTGGCGGATTCAAATCAATTTGAATCCGGCAGTATTCCCATGCAACATAATTTTGATCCGATCTCACTTCTAAAAGGATCGGATCTAAGTATTCAGTTTGATCTGAATCCGGATTTCCGTGCAGTATTTATTCGCGAATGAGAACTCAAATAAATGTCAATTCCCTTGGAAACGTAGTGGTCGTTCAATCACACATAAGGAACACCTCAGCGCCATTTACAGGCTGGAAAGGATGTTATGACATTAATTTAAACCAGTGACAGTGACAGATCTCGTACATTTTGTATCTTACGTTTTTGTCTCTGACCATTTCCTTCGCAGATACTTTAGTTTGATCGAAAACAAGTTGGCAACACTGCAGGTTTCACTTTCACTAAGTCAGTACATAAACAAACACCCGTCACGGAGCCGCGCGGCTTGTGAGTGTAAACATAAAGACATACCATGCCGTGTCTGCTACGTCGTACATCTGAATTCTGCAGTAACGCATATTGTAACCTAAACTCACAATCTAAGGATAATGTTTATAACTTCCTTCAACATCAATCTTAAATCGTTTCGTAGCTGACACTGCCATAATTTAATAAACTAAACCACCTCTCTGACTTATAAACACAAAGGTACATTTATAGGCTCTTACAAAGTGTGCCAAATGATATTATTTAAGGTGACAGCAAAAGAATAAGCAATTAACCAAATGGTTCACCCACTTCACAGGTATTGTTCAAAATGTCCACCATTTGCGCACCTGCAAGCTTCACACTTTTTTAACCAATTAGATCGCACTCTAACAAAAGCACCCTCATTGTTGCGTATTTCTTCCGCAGCCAGATAAATGCATTCTCTAAAAGATTCGAGGGCAGTAGTTGCTGTTTTGTAGATCCTGCTTTTCACGTTTCCCGAGATGAAAAAATCCAGATGATCATATGATTAACTCTTTCCCTTACTGCCTAAGTTCACGTACTCGTGCTGCACGGGCATGCGTGTAGTGCATATCCGTCTATTCACTCATGAAATACATCTTCTTTTACCGATAACAAAGAAATGGTTACTGTTTCGATGTCAGCAACACGTTCCCCCAATATATGAACCAATAAATATATACCTCTATAAGCGAATCGCCTCCCTATGCGGAGACAGAGCTACCGTCTAGCCAAGGACGCCCTTGGCTGGTAGGTACCGCTTTGCCTTCATCATCCTCCACACCTATCACCTATTCCCCTCGGTTTCCTGTCACTGGCACTGCATTGCTCGACGGCCATGGCTGACGAAGTAATCAGTAGGGTAATAGTCGCTTGGATGGCTAGACATCCAAGATCTGACAGATCCCGCCGCCAGTGACAATATAGGAACCCACCCTGCACCATCAGACATTACAAAGACAAAAAGCCTGTAACATATGACGACCTATACCACCACACGGGTAAATCCGTAATTAAACGGATAGGTACCGTGGCCACCTTACCATCCGCCTGGGTTAACCCAGGCGACTAGTACTCACTCCTGGACTCCTGGAATGCCTGGTCTTCATGCTTCTTGTGCGATTGAGCTATGCCACTTCTAAAAGATAGGGCCGAGATTTCCACCGGGAGAGGCTCACGCATATTAAAATTCCCTTACTACGAGGGATTTGAATCTAGTACAACAATAATAATAGCAATAACAATAAGAACAACAACACTAGCACCAGCACCAACAGTAATATTAACAATAACAACAGTAACAACAACAACAATAATAATAACAGTAATAATAATAATAACAATAATAACAATAATAATAATAACAATAATAATAATAACAATAATAATAATAACAATAATAATAATTAATAACAATAATAATAATTAATAACAACAATAATAATAACAATAATAATAACAATAATAATAACAATAATAATAACAATAATAATAACAATAATAATAACAATAATAATAGCAATAATAATAATTAATAACAATAATAATAATAACAATAATAATAACAATAATAGCAATAATAATAACAACAAGAACAACAACAGTAACAACAATAACAACAATACTAATAATAATGATAATGATAGTGATAGTGATAATGACGATGATGAAAATAATGATGATAATAATGATGATAATAATGATGATAATAATGATGATAATAATGATGATAATAATGATAATAATAATAATAATATTAATAATAATAATATTAATAATAATAATAATAATATTAATAATAATAATATTAATAATAATAATAATAATATTAATAATAATAATAATAATAATATTAATAATAATAATATTAATAATAATAATAATAATAATAATAATAATAATAATAATAATAATAATAATAACAATAATAACAATAATAACAATAACAACAATAATAACAATAACAACAACAACAATAATAACAACAACAACAACAACAATAATAATAATAATAATAATAATAATAATAATAATAATAATAATAATAATAATAATAATAATAATAATAATAATAATAATAATAATAATAATAATAAATGTCATAGGGAAGAGGAAAAGAAACTCCTAGTGAATAAAGTACGTGGTCGGCAAACTTCTCTTTCAATTCCATGTTTATATAGCAAAGCAAGACGGTAGCACGAGTGATAAACTTCCACCTTGCATAGCACAATCCCTTTGAAGGAAGATTCATGAACCTTTACATAGGATTCTGCGGGTGGATCGATGTCAACAGAAATGTTCTTCTTGTAAGCGAGCATCTCAGGGAAGAGGAAAGACTGTCTCTCTTTACTTATACCGAAGCCAAAACATACCTATTTAATATCTTAAAATCTGCGATTACAAATCGTCCTACGCAATATACAAAAACAACATTTGAAGACAAAGGGAAAAACTTCATAAGTAAAATTATTGTACACTATACTATTTTTATGATAGGACTTAAGCTACACTTTTGGTGTACTACCATAAAATTTAAATTTTGGGTGCCTTACAGTATCCAACGCAAGTCTAAATGTTGTAAGGACAAAATCTTCAAATCACGGAAACACGGAGTATTTCAGCTAGTATATAATAGTTTGTAACCTACATTTTGTGAAGCTTAATGCTCCAGTATGCTTGAAGATGTCTTAATGACATCACGTTTAATTTCCTCTGCATTTCAAATCTTAATCATTTCTCTGCGCCATCTTTCTTACTGCGTTTGCACATATTCAAATGCTACAACTTAATGCATTTTTTATATTACGTATTGAATTTATTACTGAATATCCTCAAAGTTATGGTTAGGCATTATCTGAGACCCACTTTTGAATAAGGCGTACGTTTTGAGAACAAAGAAATATTACTTTATCTCCTAAAAATCAACAATTTCAAATTAATTTAACTATTTTCGATATTTAGGGTATTATGGTGTCTTCTAACTAATTTGTCAGCCGTCGTCCAAATGTTCCTTCTTAAGTCCATTTAAAAACTAGAATGATAACACCCTATGACCTGAAAGAACATTATAGAAGATCCCACCTGTACTTGTAACAGAGGACCTCAAACTGTAAATCACTTAATCTATGAATGTCCAGACAAACAACAAGAAAGGTCGACACTCATAAATGAATTAAGGAAGAACGGAGGAACCTGGCCAGCTACGAACAGTGAATTGTTATCAAACCATTTAAGAGCATTTCACAAGTTTGTTCTCTCACTTAAATTATAGGTTAGCCACAAAACAGACATAAAACGTACCATTCAAAGGAATGGTCCCATGTTATAATCCTAAACGCTTTTAAGATTTTTATAAAGATTGTAATCGTCAAATTATGACATAGACCAGGTTATATGTGAACTTACTAAAATTCTATGTTAAAGATAGACTTTAAGCAGCACTAGAATGTTCTGTAACAAGTCAACTACAAATGTCTCAATGTAAATCCCAATTTGTAACTTGCATGTTATATGATTCAACATTTTATATTATGTCTTGAAAGCATGTAATGTTACAGCTGTAATGGGGCATGCTGTTATTTATCAATAAAAATACAGACATACACTACACTACACTACACTACACTACACTACACTACACTACACTACACTACACTACACTACACTACACTACACTACACTACACTACACTACACTACACTACACTACACTACACTACACTACACTACACTACACTACACTACACTACACTACACTACACTACACTACACTACACTACACTACACTACACTACACTACACTACACTACACTACACTACACTACACTACACTACACTACACTACACTACACTACACTACACTACACTACACTACACTACACTACACTACACTACACTACACTACACTACACTACACTACACTACACTACACTACACTACACTACACTACACTACACTACACTACACTACACTACACTACACTACACTACACTACACTACACTACACTACACTACACTACACTACACTACACTACACTACACTACACTACACTACACTACACTACACTACACTACACTACACTACACTACACTACACTACACTACACTACACTACACTACACTACACTACACTACACTACACTACACTACACTACACTACACTACACTACACTACACTACACTACACTACACTACACTACACTACACTACACTACACTACACTACACTACACTACACTACACTACACTACACTACACTACACTACACTACACTACACTACACTACACTACACTACACTACACTACACTACACTACACTACACTACACTACACTACACTACACTACACTACACTACACTACACTACACTACACTACACTACACTACACTACACTACACTACACTACACTACACTACACTACACTACACTACACTACACTACACTACACTACACTACACTACACTACACTACACTACACTACACTACACTACACTACACTACACTACACTACACTACACTACACTACACTACACTACACTACACTACACTACACTACACTACACTACACTACACTACACTACATTACATTACATTACATTACATTACATTACATTACATTACATTACATTACATACATACATACATACATGAATCAGCAGAGAAGCTTTTAGACCTTGCTGATGTGATCGCGCTGTTCAATCGCATGTACACAGGCACTGGTTACCCTGTAGCCTAGGACCTCATTTGTGTTTTACCGGCATCATCGTTTATGGTTACAGTCACTCGCCGTATGCAAGGTCATTCATTCTCTTTTCGTCCGTATATTGTTTAACGACCTAATGGCACAATATATCTGTGTGAGTGTGTGCGTGTGTGTGGAGCTTTGATAAATACAATTACCATCTTACCCTGCCAATAGGGAGAATACTTTAATGAAAGCAATAAAAACGCTGGTGGTGTAAACAAAATAATTTATGTTCCCTCTTTTTTATGTGTAAAGTGAGAATTTTTTAAACAAGCTTTACAGGTGTATATTCCAGGAAGGGTACTAGTAAGGTAGCAATTAGTATCTCAAATTTATTTTAAAAGTGAATTTAAATATATTTGGGCAAACCAAACTATGGAGTAAAGAACCTGTAGTTTGGCTTGTAAGGAAAAGCTTGCTATCTTCCCAAAAAGGCTAACAGATCGAATCAAAGATGGAAAAAAAACCCATTAATGTTATAAGTATAACAGTTAAAATCAGAGATTTTCAAAGAATAACTTTGTGGGAAAATGACACAAACTAAGATTTGGAAAGGCTTCTAATTTTTTACCAGATTATTCAACTAAACCACTGAAGTTTGAAGCCAAAATTGTGAACGCGATAATTATGGAAATAAAGCTGCTTCGCATGGCAGAATTAAATAATCGGAAAATATTAAAATCGTCGCATGTATAAAAGTTACAGACCTGAGAAGATTGTTCTGAGTTAAAATTGTCAGAAAGGACACTTAATGTTACAGACAACTCATTAGGGGGCAAGCGTCAATTAGACACTTTGTAAGGCCAGTTTTCCTGGAAATCGTTTAGTGCAGGTGTGTTGAACAGGAAAACAAGGGATGCTCAGGTACGCTTCGGCGAAACCCTGTTGCCACTGGAGAGCTAATTAAGAACTGAAAGGCAGTCATTTGTCGCCCAGATCCCCGAGCGAGCAGGTCAGTCACGGGACTTGTCTTCCGGTTCCTCGTGTGTGAGGATACGTTACATTTTACAGTATCAATCTTCGATCTTAGTAGAGACACACTAACGACTTAACGTTTCTAATAGCGACCGAAAATCTCAAGCATTATTTTTATTGAGAATAAGAGTGTTTCGACGAGAGTTCTGGCTTTTATGTAAAAACACTCAAGCACACCCAGAAATAAAGATCCATGAAGAGCAGTTGGAGCAGAAACCACCTCAGAACAGCATTCCGCTTAGGATAGCGGAACGGAGGCGGTGAGACCGCGTCAAGTTAGACTAAATAAATTTACTCTTGTTGAACATTTCTATGAACGAAATTTGATTTTTTCAGGTTCCCGTGATTTTTTATGAAAACGTCAAGTATTAGGATGACATCAAGCTTAGAGCTGTGAGAGGAGATTCAAGTAAAAGAATTAGCAATTTGTCCTACAGTACATCATTAAGGAGCCTGAAAACAATTT
This sequence comes from Tenodera sinensis, assembly GCA_030765045.1. Classification (NCBI taxonomy): domain Eukaryota; kingdom Metazoa; phylum Arthropoda; class Insecta; order Mantodea; family Mantidae; genus Tenodera; species Tenodera sinensis. The sequence goes on from CM060967.1 coordinate 73,925,481, forward strand.
CACCGATTATTATTCACTTCTCGTTTACAGGAAGAAACATGTAGAAAGAACCATTTAGTGCTGCTTTCTTTCAGAAAACCTCTCTTCATTCCTCTTACATGTACATCTGAATTGACATATGCTGTCAGTAGAAAATTAACTAATCAAATTAGAAACACTACATATGAATAGAAGGTCAAAAATCTTGTGTGATTTAAAGAAGATGGTCAACATCAGGGTCACCAGTTCGTTGCCTACACTACGTCGTCTCATTATTGATTGGTGGGTAGGCTCAAGGATGCATGGTCCCTTTTGAATTCCATCCAATGGAGCTAGAATTTTCGCCATCAGTGGAACAGCAGTGGCCGGAACGGTTTCATGAATCACACCTTTTATGTGATTCCAATGAATATTATTCAATGGTGTGAAGATTGGAGAAAAGTGATCGTGCATAAGACTTCCTCCAGATATCCATGTACAAAGACAATGACGATCTACATAATGAGACATGGCAAAACTAAAGTGAACGGAAGATCCATCTAATTGGAACCAATTCAAGTAAAAGAAAAATACAGGACGACGGTTCCAATGAGTGATACATCAAGAGTTCCAACTGTCACCCAGGAATACCGGGCGCTAATGGCGAAGAAGAATGAACACAAACCGTCAAATAAAAGCGCTTTTATGGCCACTGCAGTCGACTAAAGCCGCGGAGTACAGCCAGGTGCAACAAAGGCTCCACTGACGGATCTTCAGCAACAAACACCACCATCAAACAAACGGTATCTCACCTGGGACCACTAGCATGCAATGAAGGCGCCCACCGACGTGCACTTACCCTCGTAGCTTATTACCAACTACCCGGCAAAAGCTGGCACCTCCGCCGCCATTGCTGCGCCTCCTGAGACCTCAACCGACGCTTCAGCGCAGTGCTCACCAAGAGCATTCCATTCCAACTAAACCTCTCAGCGGTCAATGAGCTGAACTCTGACCATGACCCAGTCCTGGTGGATTCCAACATTGACCTGCCAGCTCTGGTCACTCCAGACTGGACATACGAGGTCGACTGGGATGCAGCCAGTCTGTGGACCCGCGTCCGCGTGTCGATTCCATCTGGAGGTGGCAGATACGGCATTCTCCCAACACATCCGGGATGTGGTAAGTGCCCATACGCACCGCATTCCATCCGACATACCTAACCCTCGAACCATCCCCATTGAACTCAGTTGATTAAAGCCAAAGCAACTGCTCGCAGGCTCTGGCAGCGTTTCCGCCATCCAAGGATACAGGCAGTCTACCAGCGGTTCAAGTCCCTGTCACGACGCCTGTTGCGGACACATCGCAAAACAGCCTGGGAAAACACGATGGCAAGTGTAGATCTTGCAGAGAAACAACCATGGCGGATAATCAGATCCCTTAGAAAAGACAAAAACACACATCAGCATCCTCTACATGGCACTCGCGGGAGACTCTCTTTTGAGCCCCAAGAGAAAGCCACGGCTTTTGCAGACCATCTGGAGTCTCAATTTGAACCCCGGGAAGATGTCCAGGACGAAGACCTTACTGAACTCGTGGAGGCGACGGTGGATTACCTCTATGATGCACCTCCGCCGCCGCACGCAGAGATCCATATTTGCTTAGTCACCCCAAGACAGGTGGCTTCTGAAATCAAGAGCTTAAAACCCAACAGATCCCCGAGGCATGATGGCGTCACGGCGCCAATGCTCCAGCACCTTCCCCGAAAGGCCGTAATCCACCTGACGAGGATTTATAATGCATGTATGCAGCTTCGCCACTTTCCAACTTGTTGGAAGGAGGCGAGGGTGGTCTGCATTTTAAAGCCTGGCAAGGACCCGGTTTTCCCTTCAAACTACCGTTCCATTAGCGTGCTACCCATCGTTTCAAAAATATTTGAACCATTATTCCTATCCCGCCTCTTTGAGGAAAGGCAGCTCATCCCTGATCATCAGTTCGGATTTCGTCATGGACATTCCACTACACTACAGCTACTGCGCCATATTCAGAAGGTTGCCCTGGATTTCCAGGAAAACTTCAAAACGGTCGCGGTGCTTTTAGATGTAGAAAAGACCTTTGCAACCACATGGCACCAGTGGTTATTGTATAAACTCAGAGGGGCAGAAATCCCTCCCCCCTACCTCACCCTGATTGGTAGCATCCTCGGGATCGCACTTTTCGGGTAAGGGTGGAGCGGAAGTTATCCTCGGTCAGACCCATAGCGGCTGGAGTTGCGGAAGGTAGCGTGCTATCGCCGTTGCTCCTCGCTGCCTACATGTCTGACCTACCCGTGGAACCGCATACTGTTACGTGCCAGTATGCAAACGACCTCTTCATACTGACACAGAACAAAAATGTTCGGTATGCTTCCCTCCACTACAGCGACAGCTTAATGCCATCGGCAGGTGGAGTGAACAGTGGAGAATGGCCTTTAGCCCACAGAAGGGTCAGGCTCTTCTATTGGGCAAACTTCGAAACTGGCGGCGGGGTGTATCCCTGGCACTCCGGCGAAGAAGAATCCCTTTGACCGTGGTCTAACCTTCAGTCCACATATCAGGACAAAGGTCGCTCTGGGACATGGCGTCCTGAGACAGCTATATCCCATATTCCACTCAACTATGCCTACTCACCTGAAACTACACTTGTACCGTGCGATCGTTCCGCCCCTGATTCTGTACGGGTGCGAGGTCTGGGGTACGGTGGCTCGTTCCACCATCCGCAGGCTGCAGGCCGTGCAGAGCAGGGCACTTAGGATGAGCTACGATACCGATCGCAGATTTCTATTACATATCCTCCACACACATTCCGGCATATCATACATTGTGGATGTCATGCGGGACAGGACTCGCACAATGTATGCCAAACTCACACCTCACCCTAACCAGTTGGTCAACACACTGGGGCAATATGATCATCGCCGACCTAGACGGCGGCAGAGCTACCGCTTGCAGAGTTACCTTGGCTGGTAACTACCGCTATCCCTTCAATCACCCAAACCGCCAAATGTATTCACACTTGGCACCACCACACTCTTCACCTATTCCGCTCGGTTTCCTATCATTGGCACTGCATTGCTCAACGGTTCCACATGCGGCCGACGAAGTAAGCAGTAGGGCAATGGTCGCTCGGATGGCTAGACATCCAAGATCTGACACATCCCACCGCCAGGGACAACATAGGAAACTAACCTGCACCCTTAAAGACATCACACTAAAGCTTGTAAGATAAGACATTACCTTTGCAACCTCACGGGTAGATCGTTAATTAAACGGATAGGTACCGTGGCCACTTTAGCATATGCCTGGGTTAACCCAGGCGACTTGTACTCACTCCTAGACCCCTGGACTCCTGGACTAGCGATCGGCATGCGCTGCCACTTACCATCGCAGATACTGTTGGAGGAGTCCCAACGCCTCTGGTGTTCACTTGGTGACCACGACCAGGATTCATGAACGCAATACCTCTGGTAGGCCTTGGCTTTTGGAACAAGGCACAATGCAACACAGCCGTGACAACTGGTGTTGGATTCTTGGGCCTTTTGGCTTCTGCTTTGGTCAGTATGCTTTAATATACTTTAAACAACATAATAATGAATAATTATTTTTCGCTCACAAAATATATTTATTTTTGCGTTGCTATTGCACAACAATCATAACAACTGACCAACGATTCATAGTCACACTACCAATTGCAGAACTATCTATCTCATTGTATTCATATACCAGATGAGTCAGCTGCCCCTTATTCTCGAGTTTTATGCAATCCGCATTCTATACTTCAACATGGCAACATCGTCCCCATTAGTAGGTTCTACCCGCGTATTTAATATGGATGTTAAACACTCGATGAAATTAGTGGTAATATAGACGTTATCACATCGCCTTTTAATATATTCGTAATTAGACAGGTGATGTTTGTACTTCTGCAAATGTTCACTGGAACCAGCGAATATTACATCTTAAACGGATATGATTGCCTGACACGTTGCTAGGTAGCACAGTTGGAATGGGCGCAAGACTCCAAAGTAACCGGTCTGCTGTGAAGATGGTTTGAATCACCTGTACGTACCAATTTTTTTACCGTGCAATCCTCACAATTTACAAATTATTATTCTGAAAACGGTTATTATATTCATTTTATTGCTTTATTTATGTTTTATGGCATTGTTTGATGTTTCTTTATCGGTGAACTACAATTAGGCAATTGTTTAAACATACTTATAGGTAGGTGGAATTGAAATAAGGATCATTTATACACAGTGTTGAACAGATCTACAAGCCACTGTAATACGCTGACGAAGGGTTTCTGGATTGTCCAGCTCCTCTGCATGAATGCTTTCTTTTAAATAACCCTAGAGAAAGAAGTAAAGAGGTGTCAGATCAGGTGATCTGGCAGGCCAGGGTACTGGTCCTTGTCTTCCTATTCAATGATCAGGATGTGCAGCATTCAAATGATTGCAGACGATCCTCAACCGATACGGAGGAGCACCATCGTGTTGAAACCACATCGTCATTCGCTCCTGCAGTGGCGCATTCCCTAATAATAAGGGGTGAGCTACAGAGGAATTCCAGGTAGCGTGCTCCTTTAAATTCCCCTCGAAGAATAATGGTTCAATTAGGTGGTCTCCCAAGATTCCACAACAGACATTTACACCCTACTGCTCTTGGAATGCTGCCTCCCTTACCCAATGAGGATTATCAACACTCCAATAGCGCATGTTGCGACGATTTCCAGTTTCACTGTTGTGGAATCTTGACTCGTCAGAAAACAATATCCTGGATGCGAATCCCACACCACTTGCTACTCGCTCCAGCAACCATTCACAAAAGATCATTCGAAGTGCTTGGTTTATGTGTAAATCATAAGAATGGAGTTTATTAGTGTTCAATATTCGCACTACAGAAGACTGATGTTCACCTGCTGAGCAACTGCCCGTGTACTAGTATGCGGATTGTTCTGGGTGGCACTCAAAACTGCTTCTGCATTAACACCCGATGTCGCTGGAGCGTGTCTATGAGGAGGCATTCTTGCAAGTGATGCTGTTGCATGCAGACGGCTTTCAACATTCCGGAAGCTGTTTGCTGTTGATTGTCGTCTATTCGGATATCTCTCCCGAGATATTTTCTCCGCTGTATTTGTTCTTACTTCTCCGTAGATCAAAAGCATATCTATGTACTCGTCTGTCAAATACATAATGAAAGACTGTCACAAAATATTGTGCGACAGCATACGTGTGGAGAACGCAGGGGTCGACATTCACAACACAATACATCATGCCGGTCCAATGGCGCAGAAGTCATTACACCTGGTCAATTACAAAATGCAGACAACCAAAATCGATTTAAATTATAATGCCCTAAACGTTCAGGGACTTTATAAGTATGTTATTGTGAATTCGGTTTCCAAGTTTTGATAAACATAAAAAAAAAGCATTTGCAATACTGAGACTCGAACCTGTTTCATTTCGGGTTAGTGCAGAGGACCCGTCACAATCCTATTCAGCTATTTCGAGACTTAACTGAAAGCACGTACCGCTTTCAATAGTAGAACTTGCATGCTTGGCGCTATGCCATTGCCACCTCGCGAGTTTTCGGGCTCCATTTTGCCTTTTAAGACAGTTTTAATCATTTGCTGGGCGTTTTAATATTATTACTTAAATGGCAAAAGTTGTTATGCATATTAATTGAGATGTACGAGGCGTAGTTCACACAAAAATGTAAATAAATAGTTGTTTAATAATATATGCTTTTTGACTGTACGGTTGGTTGAGGCGTGTCTCTAAATTTTTCGTAATTTTTGGCAGCCAACCGCTGCTCTAAGTACGAGAATCCACCATTTTCTTTTTAGCTGACGTTGTTAGCGTACCCATATGATAGGTCCAATTTTTCCGAGGCGTTTACTGAATTACGTTGCTATGTGTACTGTAATAAAAAGTTTGTAACATCGGCTGGAAACCGGAATTCGCTCTCAGTAAACGAGTCGAATGTTTTTGAGGTGTACTTTAGCGAGGAGTACGTTCTGCCCCTTAAACTGCTGTTGTTCTCAATTTTGGGCATTCATCTCTTTAAGAACGTCAAACAATAGTATAGTAAGCGCAAAAGTGGACTAAGGTGCACATGCCGTTTGATAGATGGCCTAACTTCCAAAAAAGTAACGCGCGGCTGACTCACCTGGTACTTGTGTCCCTATATCACCCCCTTCTCAATCATTATACATCCTCCAAGAATTGGGCTGGAAATCGTATTCTTCGGACTGACTTTGTAGTTGTTGCTGTCTTTGGCATGTCAATCATTTGGGGTTGTTCTTTACACTCATAAGGTCATTACTTTAATTTAAATGGTAATAGATCTCGATATTTGGAACAGATTTTGTATCTTATGTTTTCGTCTCTGACCATTTCTTACGGATATATTTTAGTTTTCTCGAAAACAAGCTGGCAACACTGCCGATTGTGTGGGTGTCACTTTCCCTGGCTCGATGTATAAACAAACACAGTAATGGTGCTTCTTGAGAACATAAACAATACCCTGCCTTTTCCTGTGTTTACTGCGCGAGTGTAGGCCAATCACAAGCGTTAGCTCCCAAAACATTAAAACGAAAGCGAAAGTGACAGACATGTTTACATCCACAAACCAGCTTAATCCCTTGACCAACCTCAACACAACGCTGGCGACTTACTGCACGTGTGAAAAAGCTGCTTGGAGTATCCCTTCACGTCTTTTAAATTATTAATTATTTCGAAAGCCTGTGTGATGTCGCATAATTACTACCGAAGCTATGTCACAAATTGTTACTCTACGCTTCTTACAAGTAACAAACTGTTATCTTCGTACATTCCTGTAGAATTACGCATCCAATTCGGATCAAAAGCCTTTTTTTTTTTTTTTTTTTTTTTTTAAATTAGTTAATCAAAGAACAAGATGCCATTACACGTTTTTCTTTGTAATGCTTCTATGAAGCACACATTAGAAGGAATGTAATGCATTCCCTTCCACCGTGTATTTTTATATGCACTACAATGAACATGAACAATAAATACAACTTGAAAGTGTGCCTACGGGCTTTTGTTGAACCAAAACAAAAACAAAAAAGTGTAAATAGTTGTAGGAAAAATGATAATTGTATCGGCACCAGTCCTAATATTTCTTGAATAACTAAAACATCTGTAGTGCAATTGAGGAAATACAAGAATCAACTCAAATCTGCTGAATAAGCTAATAAGTCAAAGGAAAAACTGTTTGTATTCCAAGACATCAATTAGGAAAGCCATGTATTTGTACGAGCTGACAAAGTAAAGGCAGCTCTAGAAACACCGTATCAAGGTCTAAAAGAAGTTATAGAACGTACCGAAAAATTCTTTGGGGTAAAAATAAATGACAAGATTAAAATATATCCTTAGATGGATTAAAATGAGCATATATACTGGCTCGTGAACCACATAAAAGAACATCCCCATGTGATGGATACACCAAGTACAGCAAGAAGTGCAAAGTCAGTCCGAAGAATACTATTTCCAGCCGATTCTTGGAGGATGTATAATGACTGTGAAGGGGATCATGTAGGCAATGCGCTATGGGGGTTGTCTCCTTCCAATTTAAAAGTTTCAAAAAATCACTCTAGAATTCCTAAAAGAATTTTAAACAGTTAATTGGAAAAGTCGGCCTTTTATCAGCTCACAACAGTGTTAAAAGTATAAAATTCTTCTACTCAGTGTTCAGAAGCGTTTAGCATCCCGATAATGCCAACTTTGGGTTCTTTTGAATGTGACCATGGCCGCATTCAAGTAGGCCATGAATCCCAATAATACAATGCTTGTATAAAATTAGCTAGTCATTTGAATGTGAATATGGACTCTGCTGCACCTATTGGAATTTTACAAGCAGCGGAAAGAGCGCAATTAGAATTGTTACCCAAAAAATTAAGAAATCAATACATTGTTAAACGTTTCAAATCCAATGACCAAATCGTATATCATGTAACCAATAATTCAATTCCCACTTCCTCCACACAAGGGACAATTACATTCAAACTGTAGTAATTTTACAATAAACATTTCAGTTTGCTAAGATGATTATGTTTAGAAAAACTTGTAACTTGTTAATTAATTAAATGTTTGTTATATTGTTTTCATCCTTTTATTACTTCCAGTGCCTCCTTTACGGAAAATACTGTGGTTTTGTAAGTCATGTTAATCCTGATGCTAAGCAAGGCGACAACTGAACTTTGCAGGCCGATGACCATCATAACCATGAAAAAGGTAAAAGAATACCATATTACATGTTCTTCTTCTTCTTCTTCTTCTTCTTCTTCTAATTCACGGCTTAGGCATTCAACGCGTTCCGACTCCAAATTCCTCATGCCATCGTTTCTTTGGTGTCCGTGGTTTCCATTCACCTTGTGGCTTATAATTAACCTATAATATATCTATACATATTCAGCACTGATTAAAATATAGTACACGATGCACGGGTTAAAAGGGTTTTATTTTGTTCATATTAGCCTGCGGCCTCGTTTCAGAATCACACCTACTCTCAAAATAAAATCTGCCTTTTAACCTTTGAATCATAACTATTTAATGCACAGACTGCAAGAGTAACCATGGCATATTTTTTCAACTCTATCAAATATACATAAACCTGGACAGCATCATAGGAACAAATGCAATCGTTAGCTTGTTTTATACAGTAATATTACAGAAAGACCAGTAAAAGATGTCTACATTTCCTCAGCTTCTTCCTTACAAGACCTTTGAAAGAAAGAACGTAGGTATTGTTGTTTGTCATGTGAGTTATTAATGTTTGGAAGTATTTCATAATGAAGTTCTGTCAATTGCCCTCATATCGGCATGCATTTCAAAGGCATCTGCTGTTTACACGTTTCCATTTGAAAGTAACGGCGGTGCAGAAGAGAGGGAGAGAGGGTGGAATTGTGAGATACTGAGGTACAAAAGCACTATCGACAAACAAATGACTTCTGTGAAATGTGGAGGACTTCCTTTTGAACTTGCTGCAGGGGTATTTTCATTCCAAAGATTTCTGCCTTATAAAGGCACACGGACAATGAACAACTGGGCTGAACGGTTGAATACAATAAATACGCGTTAGAAAATTGGAAGGAAAATTAGTAAGCAGGTTTAAAATGTGGCTTCGCCCTCCTTCCTCATTAAAACTCGACTTAACTTTTAGAAAAAAGTGATAGATGGAGTTTCAGTAGAAGTTTCATTTTCAGGGAGTATAGGTCCTTCGTTCCTAATTTTGAAATTAAGACTGATGAACTTCCTTTTTTATCATGAAGTAGTATTTATTTAGTTTGTGTGCCCATTGTAAAATACTATAAAACACCTTTTAGTGGATAGCATTGTACATGCGTAGGAATACTAATTGTAACAAATAACCTTAGCAAAATAATAAAGATAATAGCGCATAAAAGACCACCTCCGTAGCGCAGTTGGTAGCTCGCTTACCTCTGGCGCGAAGAACCCGAGTTCAATCCCCGATATCAGCATGGGGGACTTTTCCCCCGCTAGGAGGCCTGGCAGGGGGGCCACTCAGCCTCGTTAGGTCCCGGGGGGAATGCAGAATATGCGGTCCCAGGTTGCAAAGGCCGCATAACTGGCCGGGAGTCCTTGGGGCACTGACCACGTCCCACCCTCCAGTACTGCACCTCAACAATGACGCCCGTAGTGCGCAGAGGTGGGGGACGCAGTGGCTGGGTGGCATGCCAAGGCCCTTCCTGGGCTGAGCACTGGGGATATAGTTTAGTTTTTCTATAGTGCATAAAGGTCATTAATAGGCTACACGATCTTGCCGACACAATTCACGCCTGCACTTTTAAATAAGCGATTGAAGTAGGCAATTAGGAAAAATAAGTGCAATTTGTGTGACTACTGAACGGATTCATAATGAGTGTAAGAAAGCTTTTTTTCAGTAAAAGTGTTCCAGGAATTATCAACACTTTTATTCTATACATTAGAATATAACAACCACTTGTGTTTTATTTTTCAATTTGCGTTTACATTAAGGATATAAAGATTCAGTATTAAAATAGCACTTATAAAATTCATGTTTTCTCAGAGAGAAAATTCATTTAGAGGTCGAAATTTTGAACTTATTTAGGAAACCAATGGCTACATTTTAATATCGAAAATTTGTGACACTGTTTATTTAATAAATATTTCCTATTTTCCTTTTTACAGGTCGGTAGTATGTCATCGTATTATTTGTTAAGCGTTTTAACACATAAATTAATTAAATAAAAATAAAATAAAAGGTAATATATCCAGTAAAGAGTTCTTTATGTGATCCAGCTGTGTAATAATGTTTCACATTTAAATACCCTCCGGCACTACCGCGCAACCACTGCGTCCCCCACCTCGGTCCACTACAGGCGTCATTGGTGAGGTGCAGTATTAGAGGGTGGTACGTTGTCGGGATCCCGATCTTTCCCGGCCTGTTATGCTATCTTCACGACCTGGGGCCGCCACTTTTCTATCAAGTAGCTCAGAGGAAGACAACTTCGAGCCGTGTGACATATTAAAACGAAGAGCCAGCTTGTACGTTCGTGTGACGTCAGGCGAGAGCGGTGTATTGCTATGCTGCCTAGATCAGCGACGCTACTTGCACGAAACTGAATGAGTATGAAAAATGTTATTTGGGGATGTTTACAACATGCCCGGGCTGTTTAGGGAGAACCCTCTTCAGCCTAGTCTGAGGTATTTTATTTGTTGTGTGAGGGATCTTAACGGCTGTTTCGCCGCCATTAAAAAACAACAACCATGATTTGATCTAATATTTGGAGCAGTCTAGCTTCGTGATCAATGAATACAAATAGTTCGTTATATCACAAGCTGTCACATAAACATTGTGTAAACAATGATGTAACGCATTTTATTTCTTACCTTAATTTAACAATTTAGCTGCAATTAAATATTAACCCTACGTTTGTGCTAAGGGCCTGAGAAGCCCTGCCGTTTATTAGACGTTTTAGTTTTCCAATGACTAGAACGTCTAATATTACACCTTACTCGACTGTTTGTTGGAGCGACCTTTCCTGTTTATTTATTTTTCTTTAGTATCTAATCGACACCGCAAAGGTGCGCGCCAACTCTCACTACATATTACTGACATTTTTACTTTCTCTACTGGTAAGTAGGGGAAGTATTGTATTCCACCCAAAGATACAATGTCCAGATTTCACCGGAAATATATGTTTTGAGATCCCCTGAATACAAAAAAAGCATTTTTAGAAAAAGGTCTGTGGGTGTGTCTGTGTGTCTGGACAGCATAACTCAAAAACGAAAAGTCGGTTAAAAACCAAAGTTGATATTTAAGTCTAATGTCATTCAAGCATGCGACACGAAGATTTTGAAGAAAACAGTTCCACCCTAAACTGCCCTTTACATGGAAAGCTTTTCGAAAATTTTGATTTTCTTGAAAATAGCTCTAACGATTTTGATTAAAATGTCATATGTTTGAGATATTTTGATCACAAATGAAATGTATATCTTGAATTTTCTGGCTATAGCCCCTGTAGTCGTATTTACTCTGGACGACTTTTGCATAACTGGTAAACCGTCAGAGATAGACAAAATCTTGCTCTACAAAAAATGTAGATCTTGCTAAAATACACCATTTATGTCTGAATAAATTCTCTTATAGGGTGAACCATTTGGGAAATATCCCTTCTTATGTGTGAGTTTCGGAAAACTTAGAACTTTTGCGAAATGCAAGAACCGTATTCATTTTTGTATATGTTAATCGTGCAAAGAGAACGGAATCACAAAGCTTAAAAAGATTTGACTGTCGCACAAAGCCTGCTTTATTCTAATATCCCCCTTGCACCTACAAGGAAATAAGCTATAAGATAATTTGTACGAATGTTTATCTTAACTAACATGGAGATATAGGAATAACAGTTTGTTAGAATAGTTAGTACAAGAGTAGAGAAAGGCATGTGAGTGCAACACATCAGATTTTTTTTCCCTCGTTACTTGGGCAATATTGATTTGCCATTTCAAGTAGTGTGTTGCTACTTCTCACAAACAGCGGTATGATCTACAAAATCCTAAGGATCTGGAAGAAGTGCATGATGATGATGTCTTACACGTGTGTGAACACTTACACTTACACTCGAATGAATCGGGTGATGCAGTTCTGAAGAAGAACTGAAAACGAGATCTTTAAAATCAGAAACTGATAAAGAAGAGGATGAAAGCAACCTATCAATCTATGTCATAACGCACTTTGTAGGTAATGTCATATGGCTGTCAAAGGTATTATTATGATGATGGTTGTTATTATTATTATTATTATTATTATTATTATTATTATTATTATTATTATTATTATTATTATTATTATTATTATTATTATTATTATTATTATTATTATTATTATTATTGACGCCACCGCCACCGCCACCGCTACTATTGACAATGCATTTCAAATTACACGTTGTATACCTGAACAGTGCAATTTATTACCCTTCCATGTAGTGCAGTGCAAACTATAATGTCTATAATCGCATGTTCTCACCTTGGAAATTGGACGGCTGGCATATTAGGTTGGGAGGGAGGTTAGAATAGGTCTACAAGAAAGTGCTACATTTTAGAAAAACAAAGAGCAAGACCTTAATTTGTTTGTGTATTAAAAGTATTATTGTGTTAATTGTAATGGATAATAACTATTGCTTGAAGGACTCCATCATTTCCGCAACAACGTCTGAAACTCCCGTCGCCTCGTCTCCTTATGTATTGAGGACAACCTAACATGGATCTTTCTGGGACTTCTGCAAATACGCTGACCATCGGACACTTCTCGAATAATCTCGAAAATACCTTTTTATTTTACCACTGATTGTTGTCACGTGTTGACAACATTCGCGCGAGGCAGCCTCACCTTGAGCGTCTTGGATGCGCATACCGCCAGTGATATGGGACAGCCCGGCGCCGAGCTTCCTTCGATATGCGCCGCCGCACTAAGCCGGTGACACAATATATTCTCAGAATCATATCAGCGCCACTGGTATTTTTCTTTTATATGCTACTAAATCCATCCACAATCGAACTGTGTATTTTAACCACACTTAAAAAAACATCGATGTGGGCTTTGCTTGAACTAGCGACCTTGTAATTACTAGCCCAGCGCCTAACCAAGTCACCCAGACCGACACTGAATTGCTGACGAATCCAATGAAATCTCTGAGTTGTGGTTTAAGTATTAGTTGTCGAACCATTCCTACGGCTGGTTGCTCATCTGGTCTGCAGTTCTCAGCTTCGGTGAGCATTTGCATATAACAACACATTAGCTAGTACAACACGGCTTGTCGCCGTGGATTCCAGCCTCAGCACTCTTTCAACATCATATTAAAATAACACACAGACTGTATCACTATATGCAGTTACCAACTCTCGTTTGAATATCAGTCTTATTCCTTCACTTTAACGCTATTAAAGGCAAAAGCTATAGGCAGCTGTGTTCGCTTAACATTTCCCAGATCGTTATAGCATGGCATTTAATAAATTCTAACACACTGCTCTTACTTTTACCACCTAAGATCTAGTTGATAAATTAATGACACAATAAAGAACATCTTTAACAATGTTCTGCCCCTTCTGTTCCCATTTCTGTTTTCAATTTACTCCCTGTTCACTTGGATGGTTCTTATTATCATGTTATTGCCTTTTCCCTTTCACAATCGGATTTACGGTCTGTATGCCATTACTTCTAACAGACACAATGGGAAAATATTGGAAAGCATTTTCTTTTGGTAGTGTGCTTGCTCTTCAGCTATTACAGAAACCCAGAAAGGAGAAAATGAGCCATCCTTTGTCCAGGAACCCCCATATACCCTTCTGGTTCTGGTGATCAGTGGCGTTGACTGTGTTGTATATTTCATGTTGAATAACTACGTAAGTAGAGAAAGTATTGTACTCCACCCAAAAACTCGATGTCGAGATTTCAGTGGAAATATATGTTTTGAGGCCCCCTGAATAAAAAAGCATTTTTAGAAAAAGCTCCGTGCGTGGTGTGTGTATGTGTCTGTCTCTATGTGTGTCTGTGTGTCGGTCACTCTGTGGACAACATAACTCAAACACAAAAAGTTGGTTAAAAATCGAAGTTGGTATTTAAGTTTAATATCTTTCAAGGCTGGGACACGAAGATTTCGAAGAAAATTCCTCTACCCTAAATTACCCCTTATATGGAAAGTTTTTCGAAAATGTTTTGTTTTCTTGAAAACGGCTATAACTATTTTGATTAAAATGCCATTTGTCTGATATATTTTTATGGTAAATGAAATTTACATTTTGAATTTTCTTGCTATAGCCTATGTAGTCCTGTTTACTCTGGATGACTTTTGAGTAACTGGTAAACCATAAGAGTTAGGCCAAATCTTACTATGCAAAAAATGTAGATCTCGTTAAAGCACGCAAGAAAAATTAAATACGAAGAATGAAATAAAATATGAAACGGGAAATTAACTGTTAAATGTGAAAAATAAGAAAATGAAATGGAATATAAAAAATGAAAACCGAAGTAAGAAGCGTAAAACTCTACATATGGAAAAGGAAGTATGGAATACGAACATTTAAATACAAAGCATGACAGACTAAGGATGAAATATAAAACATAAAATATGAAAAATTGAAATACGAAAAATTGGAAAAGAAATATAAATTATCAAAGTGGAATATAAAAACTGCAATATGAATTCTGAAAAATGAAATGCAGTATGAAGAACGAAACGAAATATCAACCTTGAAGTATGAAATATGAATAATGATGTATAGCTGGTCATACAGACCTCTTATCATGACTAGTAGCCATACCTTACAGGACACGCCTTTGAAGGGGTTACAATCTAAGGGGAAGACTTTATCAGTGCCCAGGATAGCGAAATGTATATGTATAGGTGAAAATTAAAGCTTGAATGTTAGTTATTTATTAAATATACAGCAAGGCAGAACTTGTAATTAATGTTCCTTCACACAATAGCTATGTTTAGGACAGGTATGGGAAGTGTGAAGTGAGACCCAACAATTCAGTGCTAGGATCGGGATTTCAACCTCGGACCTACGGCCGATCTGACCACTAAAGGTATAATGGCCCATATACCGACACGACATTAAATTCTCCAATTCACTCGCACGGGAGATCTGTGGTTCAAATCCTGGTCATGCATTGAATGTTGCGCTCTATCCTTTTCAAGGCAGAACTTCTTAGAAAAAAATTAAACAGAGTTGTATTAACACAATAATATAAATATTTGTTGCTGCAAAGAATCAAAAATAAATAAACAAACAAATAAATATAGACAAAAATAAAAACAATTTTATTGCCATAATATGTATTGTCATGCCCGTGAAAACCATCTTGTAAATGTATTCTATCTCTAGTTTCTAAACATCATTATTCAATTGAAAGGGTAATTTATTTAATCATAGAGAATCTTAGTCTCACAAATGTAAATCATAAATAATTATTAAAACCCAGAATTTCATGCATTTACACATTGTTTCATCTCTTATAATTACAATATGAATAATCCGTTTATAAGCTTATTAAACCCAATTTAATGTTGCATATAAATGCATATTTTGGCTTTTCTTATAAAAACAGCATGTTTAACGTTTTTTGACATACAACCGTCTTTTTTTTTTTTTTTTTTTTTTTTTCCCATGCAAGATTAGAAATGTTGCTACTCCGTTGGGGAAACATTCAGGGAACAAAGAAGTTTTCTTCCGACTTATGTAAAGCATTTTAGCATCATATATACCGCTTTGGAAACTTACTAACTTTTAATTTGAGAAGCTTTCTTCATAAATATACCACACATCATTATCTGACGCAAGCACACTACAAAAGACTTATGTCAGTCATTTATACGACAATGTTGTATCAAGAATATGAGATAAAGAGGAAAATGAACCAAACGTGTCATATTTTCTTAATCATAAATGTGGAGGTCACAAACAATGTAACAATGACTCAATCTGTAAGTGATTCTTTAAACTTACATGCTATGGCCACATTGTAAATGGAAGCACTACAATTAACGTACACCAGTTGTCGTTTATTGCGAACCATTTAGCATAATGTTTGTTTGAACCAGTATCACCCTATAGCTTCTCAAGCTATAAACCCATCTTCATGTGTAACGGGCATTCTTTCAAGTTGCTGGAAAACTTATCAAGAAAACCTCCATCGCGTAGCTGTTGAGAACTGCAATTCATCACGTCTTTTGGGCAGTCAATCAGAAACTTCTCCTTATCAACAATGAGTTTAAGTTCAGTTTTATTTCCCTTTGTATATAGTGAAGAACATACAGACATAAAGTACGTTTTAACTGCATACTTATGGGCATATTTTCAAACTTTTCAAACATATTTGCATAAAGTATATTTTAAGTGCATATTTGTTGACATACACCGCCTTCGTAGCGCGCTTGCCTCTAGTGCGGGGCACCCGGGTTCGATCTCCGGTACCAGCATGGGGATTTTCCCCGCTGGGAGGTCTGGCACGGGGTGCACTCAGCCTCGTTAGGTCCTGCGGGGCCAATTGAGGAGCTACTTGAATAAAGAAGTAGCGACCGAGAGGGACTGTTGCGCTAGGGGTTATTATTATTATTATTGTTATTATTATTGTTATTGTTATTGTTATTGTTATTGTAGTTATTATTATTATTATTATTATTATTATTATTATTATTATTATTATTATTATTATTATTATTATTATTATTATTATTATTATTATTATTATTTTCAAGTTTTTAGAACATATTTGCATGCGTATTTCATGAGTTTTTAGGACATGAACTTCCTCGTCATAATCACTATATGCAAACATACACTCATAGTATATTATATTGCTCTAGTTCTGCTTAATATTGCTGCTTTCATTTGGTTTCAATTAGCAGTTTTGAGTACCTATATAAGTTTACCTCGCCAGTGTACATGGTATGTGTGTGTGTGTGTGTGTGTGTGTGTGTGTGTGTGTGTGTGTGTGCGCGCGCGCGCGTGTGTGTTTAATGTTCTAAATATTGTGATAAAAAGGACAAAATCAGCCTGCTTACTTTTCTATCAGTTTACTGTCTTCTAAAATTGTATGGCAAATACACAGTCTGGCCGCTAACACAGTCTATAGTCTTTCGGGCTAACACAACTCACAACTGTTCTTTTTCTCACAGCCTTTCTTAGTTCTTTCGGTGTCTTTCTTCATTTGCTCTGTCTCTCATACGATGTTACAATCACACGACGCTCGTTGAATCTTCTTACATGTACCAGCACGACGACACACACACGCATAGCTGTCTCGCTCTCACTGTCACTCTGGCCGACTCATATCTGTGAGCCAACCCTAAAACTCACCGCTCTGGTCTTCTCTGGCCTCTTTATATACTGGGGATGGTGTCATATGGACTTTTCTCGAGTTCCGCGCGCAAACACACAGGAAATGGCGCAGCTAGAAGTGTTGTGATCGTTAATGAAATCGCTTTTGTTTCTGCCGCTTCGATTGTTCACAGTCACGTACATACAACAGTCGTGAAAGGCATCCTGATTGCTCGCCCGCACGGCATGTGGTATGAAGTAACTTAGGGCCAACCGTCCTTTGTTGTGCACCGAGCCCGACGTCAGAATGTGTATCACTAGGTTGTTTCTAGACATCAACCTCAACCTCCCCTCCTTTCCCCCTTTGTGCTGTGTTAACAGGCCACCACGCTCTGTGATAGGTAAGATGAAAAACACGTCTCAAAAGACCCCAGGAAATGGTAGAAAATCCGCCGAACATCACTTTTGGCATTCTTTGTACATCCGTTCATTGCCACAACTGTGCATTTCCGCACCTCTTAAAACATCCAATATGCCTCTGTTTTTTCGAGGCTGTCTCAGTGCTTTCAAATGGCCTAATTATATTTACAGCATAAGAATAAAATATGGATATTATTCGTCCTAATGGGAATAGAACTGTTTTATAATGTACCGAGGCTCTCTCGCTTAGCATATTACTGCTTTTTAAGGTAGACTGTTGAATTCAATTTCATCCACATCGTTTTATTCACATTTAGCTATGGGGATCTTATGCATAAGTACGCATGTCAAGACGATTCTTCTCTAAAATTATAATAAAATGCCCACGATGATTTGTGTATTTCGTATATAGTTTATTTGACGTGCAGTTCGTTTCTTTGAAACACAATAGACTATAAAAGGAGCCATAACCTTTCCAAAGTAGATGGGTAGCAAACTGTGATTAGCCTTCTCTTGTGCTTAAACTTTTTGCGTCTTGCTCTATTCAAATGTTGATAGATTTATTTTCCTTCCTCACTTTCTCTCCTTTAACGTGCCCTCCTTTCCTTACTCTTCTTTTATCAGTGAACTTTTATAAAGGTAAAAGATAATGGCCATTACCATTACTCTTTGGAGAAGTGTTTCAGATTGTGGATCTTAAAAGTGTTCAACTTTATTACTTTAGATAAATTAGTTTTATGGTCTGGGAACGCAGAAGTAGAATCGGTTGAAGCAAGAGTGTACAAGCTTTCTACGGAATTGTGCAACTACATAAGAGCATAATCCCGAGAAAACATCTGATTAAAAATAATTCGAAATTAAATAATACAGACTTCACTAGCGTTACACAAAGTAAAGTAGTTTTTGCTACTAAAGCAAAATAAAAGTCGCCTAAAATAATACGAGTAGATGCTACATAACAGCGAGAAACGTTATTTACGCGTATAAATATATAACAACGAATATTTCGAAAATGGCCGATGCCTTGAGAATGTAGTTGGACAGAATAACTTATTATAATTAGTTATATTCTAACGTAAAGTGTTAGGATATCTAATTTACGTAAATGCCCTAATAAAGTTGTATTTGAAATAATAAACAATATTAAAGTTAAAGCAGTTTAATAAAAATTATTAAATGAGGCCTTAAATCAAGACAATTCGTGCACTAAGCTTTTATCCGTAAGCATAACTTCATAAGACGATTACGGAGAAGGGCCTATCTCAGGCCTGGGTGACTTGCGCAATAGGTCCAGTGACCATTTTATTTACCTGCTAAACATACAGTTATCAGTGCAAGGCCGTGAGCAGGCTGCATTCAATGAGTACCGATTTCCCAGCCCTGGCCTATCTCTATTATACACCGAATCATCTAAGATATCCAATGATATTTTACTGCAAATATATAGAAATTAATAGAACCAAACAAAACGACAAATCAAAGAAATGAGAATATGTTTAACAGTTAAGTAGATCATGTCTTGTCGCCTAGTTCATTCAGAAGCGTCCTCTATTTGATATTTCTTGGTGCAATGTATTGTCGCGGCGGCCCCTGGGCGCGTGTGTTGCTGGTGAGAGCGTGCAGCGGCCTGGCATGCGGAAACAATAACTATTGTGTGCTGGCCCTCCGTCTAGACGGTTTCTCCTTATGCACTCCAGAGCATTCCATTTCCAGAACTCTCATTGTATGAGGCACTCACTTGTGCCCAGAGACGAAGTTGTTTTAGTAGTTCTTGTGATGAAGTGTTGTTGCTGTGACCTGGGCAGTTTACGAAGCGTTCAGTGCACAGCGCCTGTGAATCCTGCCAAGTGCAGTTCAGTGCGAGTCATAATCAGTGATGCGATTCGACGGTTTTTCTGTTGCTCTGAGTTTGTACAAAAGTGATCTAAGTGTAACGTTAGCGTAACGCTGACTTACAAGAAGGCAATAAGGATGGGTCGATACAGTTTTTCTCAATACTGATACATGATATTTAATGTTATCAATCAGGATATTAACCAGATCCCACTGCGATACTATAAGATTCACTGACAAGGAGAGATCAGGGAATGCAAAAACTATGGCCCTCTCTTTCTACTGGTCTTCTTAGCATATTTAGAGTTGAATACCATCGCGTAGGTTCATCCTAAATCAAGCGGTGTTGTGATAAAGAAAGATGCTTCTGTGCCGCTTTGAGAATCTTAGTGGATTTTGAGGAGTGTTTGAAACTCCCAACTAGTTTTCTGCATGACGAAATAAGATTTGCAATATATTTTAAAGTGAAAAGTCCATGCTTCAAACCAAGTTGGAATGTATGAGCTAAACACGACAGGTGAGAAAAGTTTCCTAATTTCATAGCATTTACAACATTGTTACCGTTATCATGAATCACGATCGCTAATTTATAAATGAATCCCCAAGTTTCTAAAGTTTACTTTAAAAAGTTGGTTATATTTTCACCAGTGTGGCTCACTTCAAATGATATCACTTCAATGCATAAATGTTTAAGATTATAGTCCAGGTCCACGAAATGAACGGTAAAAAATAATCGTCGCAGGCTGTTGATGTCCACATATCCGTCGTAATTGCTTCGCTGTTTGCATTTTGGAACTCTTTTCTTATCGTTGTTGTTTCTACTTCTTCGTAAAGTTTTGGAATTATTGTATTAGATATTTACTTACGTGAAGGCATAGCATATCTATGTTGAGATACTTTTTAACTCCTTAAATCCTTCATCCTCAACGATGTTGAATGATTGGTTATCTTTACATGCCATTGTACCGATTTTTCGGGTAACTGTCTTCGCCCGACTATAACCTAGTTTAAATGCAGATTTGTTGTCCACAAATGATGAAAGTGTAGGTTGAGGCTGTTGAGAAAATCATGGTGATGATGATGCCGATATGGTCGATGTTCATCTATTACTTATTCAGAAGATAAATTTCCACTTCCACAGAATATTTTATGAAGATGTTCTGAAAAAGCAATTTTGTGCACTGATGTGACATGACTTTTTAGGTTACTAGTGTTATGATTTTTTTTTTTTTTTTTTTTTTGCAAATGCTGAATGAAATAGAATACAGATAGTAGGGTACCACGAAATGAAACACACATTCTTATGTCACGTAGAGATAACAACTGAAGAATAATCAGTTTGCTGAGCGCGGGGGGGGGGGGGGGGGGGGGGAGGGAGGGGGAGGGGTGGTGGCAGAACTGGTGGTCAACCTTATCAGGCGTTATCTTACATTCGGTTTCCCTGAAGAAGCTGTCCGTTTGCCTGTGTTGACTTTTTAATTACCTCCAGACAAGAAGCACTTCCTAAAAAATTCAACTCAACGCCTAATTAGCCAGGTTCTTGCAGTGAGGTAATTGTTTGAGTTTGCACTTTGCACTGAATAAGCAGGAATTGAAGGAAAGGTCTTTCTGACCTATCTCCGTCTTCGCCTCCACTGTTTACGTGGTCATTTTGACTACTTTAAAGCGTTCTACTTCTATTTTGTGATTTTAAAATGAAATAAAATTGCAGAATCACCACGTAAGTATCGAAAAAAAGTACCGAGCGAATTTTCTGAAGTACCGTTCATTGCCGATACCAAGCAAGTATCATTGTTGTTGTTGTTGTGTTTAACGCCCGCTTTTACTACTACGGCACCGCAGGCGGTGACACTTATGATACATGGAATGAAGATGGAGCACCGGTGGAATGAGATGGCGGGGGAAACCGGAGCACCCGGAGAAAACCCGCCCTGACGGCGCTTCGTCCACCACGAATACCACATGCGGGTCCCTGGGATCGAACCCGGGCCGCCTAGGTGGTAGGCGAGCGCGCTAACCGCTCGGCCACGGCGCCGCCAGCAAGTATCGTATCAAGGTATCGCAAGTATCCAGGACTCATCCCTAGAAGGCAATAAAGTGTGATGGGCCGTAAGTGGTGTTTTCTCATTTGTTATAGCATACTAAATGTTTGGGGAGTAATGAAAGCTTCCATTTCTTAAAGTATTTTTCTAGAAAGTAAAGACGGAAATTTTGATACTTTATTGAAACCGTAAGCAAGATTAGATTCATTCTTTTGTAAAGAAATCTTAAATTACCTGCTTCAGTTTTACCTTTACTAATATGATGAGGTTATTCAACAATTGTGATATCCATATCAGCTACTGTTCTCTCAGCCTGTACCGTTGTTCGCATGCAACATTCCATAGTACCTTACAGAAATTCCATTTTTGAAGGAACACGTTGCCGGTAGTGACGTTGTTACTAATATATAAGAGGAACACTGCAATCCTGGAGGCATGTAAGAAGAATGCGCGGAATTTCATTACTGCCTTTCCTATGAATGATGAAGATAACGGCAGAATTTACCTACAGTAAGTAAAGAACACCAAGGTGCAACTATTTAACACAATCTGTAGGGGTAAATATCTGACACACTTGCACTTTAGTTCAAATGGTGAGACAAGAACTATTCTGGAGGCATCAGATATATTGTTCATTTTCGGTGTTTTTGTACACAACGTGAGAAAAAGGATCTAGGGGAACTGAAATGTAAAGTCTAACTTGCTACACTCCCATGACATTTTCTACGAAATTCGTTTTACATAGGTTACAAGCAGATATCAATAACATATCGAAAATGTCTGATGCCGCAAGAAAAATCATTTAAAATGCATTATGTGCTATAAAACATCAACACTTGCTCTCTCTCTCTCTCTCTCTCGCTCTCTCTCTCTCTCTCTTTCTCTCACTCTTGTGGTTTACCAATTACATTAAATTTCTTTCCAATAAATAGGACTTCATGTGCTATTCCCAGAAAATTAATGATATTAATCTTATTATTATGTAAATATCTTATACATGTGATATTTTAATAGAAATCGAAAGTCTTTTTCGAAAAAAAAATATATGTTTTGAAAACATAATTGTTCCATGTAGAAGTTGTTTAACGTGGAGATGTTTCTCCTATTATAATGTCATCATATATTTGGAAGAAACTGTGTTAAAAACCAAGCTTCGTGATAATCCGA
This sequence comes from Tenodera sinensis, assembly GCA_030765045.1. Classification (NCBI taxonomy): domain Eukaryota; kingdom Metazoa; phylum Arthropoda; class Insecta; order Mantodea; family Mantidae; genus Tenodera; species Tenodera sinensis. The sequence continues at coordinate 73,948,266 of CM060967.1, forward strand.
TTATAATTTTCGTTATACTGTTCAAAACAGAGAGAGAGGGGAGGGGACACAAACAGACGGACATTTTCCTAAAACTCAGATTATTTTAATCACGATTTTCTCTACTCAATCTTGCAGAAACAATGTTTAGAAACACTTATTATATTTAAGAATAACGCGTGGCGCAAAAGCCTTTTCCGGAGTGAGGCCGCTGCGTTACCTACCTCTATCCACCACAGATGTGATCAGCGGCCCGGCTCCTTTCGCCGGTATATGTCGTCTTTGCAACCATATTATTTTATCTGCATACGTCGTATCAATTCAGATAAACCTTCAATTTACATTTTTGACATTTGGTTGTAAGTACTAGACGGTAAAACTAAAGCTTTAGTTAGATTTTTACAGAGCTTGTTATGTGAGGACTAAGATCCCATGTTCTTTGGAACACCACAAAGAAAAAATGTGAATAGCGACTTACACTTCAAAAAACAATATGTATTTGAACATTTAAAGCAATAGTAACTAATTACCGGAAATGATTAACTCCACAAAACGAAAAGCAAAATGGAAAGAAACAGAAAACTAAATTGTGTGGTTTAACGAGATTTACATTTTCGTCTAGTGTGTAACAGAAATTGTACCATGTAAAAGGCTTTGGATACGAGGATTTTCTTGAAGGCATACAACTTAAATATCAAGATTGATGTTTAATTTTATTCGCTTAAGCATCAAACTTGGTATTAAAGTGTTGCAATTTCAAAGTATGTGACACAGTATCACATTAATAATACGATTAAAATTATAAACAAAGTTTGAGATACCCATTAAAATTGATTAGAATTTTAGTTTATCATTTTTGAAGTGCTGCCCATGTAGTTGCTTCTTAAGATCCTATACAAAGAGTATGAGATTTCAAACCATTACACAGTAATTTTAAACATTGGATTATAATTTTGGCCACTGGTATCCTTGTACTTATAAGAAATGTGTTTTGATACTATTTCTATAAATCTTTATCTCGGTTAGCAATTAATAGAATAAATGCATACTCTACTAGTATGCATTAGAAGGATATTTATTTTAAGAATACTTCTGTAGAAGCTATATAACAAAAATATGTGATGTGTTGACAATAGTTTCTCTACTAACACTTGTACAAAATATTTTCACAAACGCTTGTTCTTCTTTCTGCTTCATGTTATTCAAATAGACATTATACGTATAAATGGTTTTATTACATACTAGCTGGCTTACTTGGCGCAGCACGGTTAACCTGTTTAGGAATTTCAATGACACAAATTTTCATTTAGCCCTTCTAGTTGTAATTTCGTAGGGTCTTGACTCTTACAATTATCTGACAAAAAAGAAAGGAACAAAGGAACGAAAGAAAGGAGGAAAGAAGGAAAGAGGGAGGGAGAAAGTGAAGGAAAGAAGAAAAGAGGGAGGGAGAAAGGGGAGGAAAGAAGGAAAGAGGAAAGGGAGGAAAGAGGAAAGGAGGAAGGGGAGAAAGGGCAGGAAGGGGAGGAAGGGAAGGAAATAGGGAGGGAGGGACGAAGGAAGGGGAGGAAGTGAAGGGAAGAGGAAGGGGAGGAAAGAAGGAAAGAGGAATGGGAGGAAAGAAGTAAGGAGGAAGGGGAGGAAAGAAATAAGGAGCAAGGGGAGGAAAGAAATAAGGAGTAAGGGGAGGAAAGAAGGAAAGAGGAAGGGGAGGAAAGAAGGAAAGAGGAAGGGGAGGAAAGAAGGAAAGAGGAAGGGGAGGAAAGAAGTAAGGAGGAAGGGGAGGAAAGAAATAAGGAGCAAGGGGAGGAAAGAAATAAGGAGCAAGGGGAGGAAAGAAGGAAAGAGGAAGGGGAGGAAAGAAGTAAGGAGGAAGGGGAGGAAGGAAGTAAGGAGGAAGGGGAGGAAAGAAGTAAGGAGGAAGGGGGGGAAAGAAGTAAGGATGAAAGGGAGGAAGGAAGTAAGGAGGAAGGGGAGGAAAGAAGGAAAGAGGAAGGGGAGGAAAGAAGGAAAGAGGAAGGGGAGGAAAGAAGGAAAGAGGAATGGGAGGAAAGAAGTAAGGAGGAAGGGGAGGAAAGAAATAAGGAGCAAGGGGAGGAAAGAAATAAGGAGCAAGGTGAGGAAAGAAGTAAGGAGGAAGGGGAGGAAAGAAATAAGGAGCAAGGGGAGGAAAGAAGGAAAGAGGAAGGGGAGGAAAGAAGTAAGGAGGAAGGGGAGGAAGGAAGTAAGGAGGAAGGGGAGGAAGGAAGTAAGGAGGAAGGGGAGGAAAGAAATAAGGAGCAAGGGGAGGAAAGAAGGAAAGAGGAAGGGGAGGAAAGAAGTAAGGAGGAAGGGGAGGAAGGAAGTAAGGAGGAAGGGGAGGAAAGAAGTAAGGAGGAAGGGGAGGAAAGAAGTAAGGAGGAAGGGGAGGAAAGAAGTAAGGAGGAAGGGGAGGAAAGAAGTAAGGAGGAAGGGGAGGAAAGAAGTAAGGAGGAAGGGGAGGAAGGAAATAAGGAGCAAGGGGAGGAAAGAAGGAAAGAGGAAGGGGAGGAAGGAAGTAAGGAGGAAGGGGAGGAAAGAAATAAGGAGCATGGGGAGGAAAGAAGGAAAGAGGAAGGGGAGGAAAGAAGTAAGGAGGAAGGGGAGGAAGGAAGTAAGGAGGAAGGGGAGGAAAGAAGTAAGGAGGAAGGGGAGGAAAGAAGTAAGTTGGAAGGGGAGGAAGGAAGTAAGGAGGAAGGGGAGGAAAGAAATAAGGAGCAAGGGGAGGAAAGAAGGAAAGAGGAAGGGGAGGAAAGAAGTAAGGAGGAAGGGGAGGAAGGAAGTAAGGAGGAAGGGGAGGAAGAAGTAAGGAGGAAGGGGAGGAAAGAAGTATAGAAGGATAAAATGAATGAATGAATGAATAAATGAATAAATAAATAAATTAATGAAAGAAAGAAAAACTATATTCACGCAAAAGCATCAGAAGCATGCGCCTCCTGAGTTGTTTTCCGGTTTCTGGAAATCTTGCATGTCGGTAAGTTACTCTCTGGTAGTGGAAGATCCTCGGTCAGAATATTTGAATAGTTTTTAGATAACTATAATGATTTAACTTTTAAATAGCCACATATTCATTTGGGTCCCATAATTACGTAATAACATAAAAACGGCATAATTTACATAAAGATAAAGATTGCCCGACAGATCCCATTGGACAAGAGCTTCCCACACATTGTGTGACTATCTCTATGGAATTCACAGTGTAAGCCAGTTTCTGTGAATTTTCCTTTTGGAATTAGTCGACACACTAACCACCTCTCTCTGTCTCTAGCCACTCTTGTCCAATGATCACTAATCACTTCACACACTTCACTAAATTCTTGTGCCCATCTCTGATGTGGTCTCTTTTGCCAACATCGGATCCCACATTGTCGTGGCATAAACTCACATATTTTGAGGTGTTCTGGCCACGTGTCCTCCCCATCTCCATTTAAATGTTCTTGCACTTTCAGCCGTATCCTCCATTTCGCTTCTTAGCCCCCCATTTTGCACTTTATCCATTGAGTCAGATCTCTATCATCTTTCCCTCCATTTTCGCTGTCATGTCTGAATCATCCAGATCTGTTTTGCTGTGTATGTCCAAGCTTGGCTAACATACTGACGTACTGGAACGACATAGGTTCAAATTTCAACGAGGGGCTAATCGTTTTTTTCATTCAGCAAAATGACATCGTGCTATTTGCAAAATCCGTGGCAGAACTTCAAGAGATGACATCAGATCTACATGTAAGAGTCAAGGAAGTAGGACTGCAAATGAACCCGACAAAAATTAGGTCGTGACGAGTTCTACGGAGATACCAATTAAAATTGTGGGTATGCCCATTCAGTACTGCAGAAAATGCATTTATCTGGGACAAACAATCAGTATGACGGAAAAACGAGAGGTGGAACTGCAGAAAACAAGCTTAGCATGGGGAAAATTTCAGTCTAAAAATTCTTATTAATAATTTACATATAAAACAGAAATTCTTAACAGATACAAGGAAACAATCATTCTTAGGCTACCAAATTAACCTATTTGGAAAGCATATTCTGCGAGCATCTAGAATTTTGTTAATACAAAATATAAGTTCTGTTATTTGGCTCGATTTCAGGGATACATTTGTGAAAAATACGGTGAACAAAGCGGTATCTGGGCAAGTTTTTTTCGAGTTCTCAGGGTTTCCTCGCCATTCACTACACCAACTGTTTCATAACAACGTTTCCTGTCATCCATTTCACCATCTCCTTCCCCAGGGCTTCGCGCTGATCATCCATCCTGTATGATCCACCTGTCTGCTCTAGGACAAGCATGTGTCAGGTGCTGACTTGCAGATCTTAGGGGTTGCAAGTACTCTATACGAGGGGGATAAACAGAGAACGGGAGAAAGAGAAAAGAGAAGAGATTATCTAATTCCTAGTGTAGGAAGCTTCTTCTCCTTATATAATTATTTAGAACAACCGGGCAATGAGCTTAGTTACAATGTAAATACAAACTTTTCTACCTGAGACGATTTGGTATTCATAAAATTCAATGCATGCATCTAGAGAATTATAATGAAGTTATTCAGAAGTTTCTATATTGTTCAATTACTTACACATCTGCAGTATTTTGTACGTGTTAATTAAAGAAACAAATAGCAACACGATATTGTATTTGTGTCTTCTATTTTAGAACCGTTACATCATGATCATGTAAGTACATCGCTTGCAATAAAATGAAACCAGATATTCTTTTAATCAAATATCTTCTACTCCATGGCGTTCTCAAAAAAGTCAGACTTTTTCTGACATTTTCGTTGATAAGTTCAATGTGGAAGGAAATATTTTATCGTAGTTAATGAAGCTGAATTAAGAGTTTTTCTTTTTTGCAATACTTGATATGTAAGTTAATGATTGTTAACACATATTTGGTAGTGTAACCTAAATTTGCAATTCATTTATCAATTTCCATGACAACAAGGCTAATATTGGTCATTAATGCTTACGGTATGAGTAGGAAATGATGTAACAGTCAACGCATTTATCAATTAGCCACTTCAATGACAGGGCTTCAAACTTTAGATTCCTTCTAAGCGATATAATTTATATGCATGCACATTGATGAGATATACAGCTGAATGGATAACTCAATCAGCATGGCGCCTACTGCAACCAATGTACTGTAGGTATGATATAATTCACGATAACTATAGGAAATGTGATAGAGCCAAGGTTAGATATTGAAATGTCGCACGTGCTCCACAAGGTATGAGCAACGGAGCGAAAGGAAGCTAAGTGCAGCTGGTATTCATGAAAGCGGTGTTGCTATTGTGCGATCTGTGTTTGGTGAATTAGAATCTTTAATCTTTGGTAGTCAGAGAAGACGCTGACATTGCCTCAAGCTACGGATCCGATGTTTCTCTTGTATAAATTGTGTAATAACGGACAATAAAGGGCTTGTTAGAGGGAGCAGTGCAAGTTTGTACAACAATTGTCTTTTCATTTAGAGTGAACGGCTCTGGTGGCTATTCACGTATCCCCTTCATGTCGCCTTCCATGTGCCCGCCTGCCCTCCCCCAAACCTATTGTCAACGAATAAACAAACCAAGAAACAACAATGATCAAGAATGCCAAACCAATGCATACTATTAACAATGGACTACATGGCACAGTAAAGGGGTAGAACTGTTGCATCCATGTCACTAAATTATCAACACTAACTCTAATGAATGTAAATGCAGTTAAAATACACCTTTGTTTGTTCAAGCATACACTGTGTAGATCGTTAGGGTACTTTGTTATAATATTTTAAAGAAAATAAGTAAATGATTCCCTACTTTATTGCATGTCAAGACACCCATGTCTCCAGAACTCCCATTAATTGATGAACACGTTTTCATTACTCTTTGTGAAAAGTGATCCCTACAAATTTTCTGCACGAGGAATAAACATACTTTTGCCGGTCTTCAACAGTGACATATTTTATGGCATCTATAAAAGAAATTTGATGTTGTATCAGGAATATTTTATTTGGGTCCAGATAAACTCATAGTTACAGTGAGTAACAATAGTAAGAGGGTAGGCGCACTGCTTCTTGTCTCATTTCCCATGCCAGTTCATCCAATTCTTACTTTTCATGTTATCTGTAACGTTGCTTCATCCATTTAAACAGCTCAGCAACTGAACGAGTTGGAATATTTTTGCTATGAATTTATGAAGTTATTTCCAACTTTCTGGAGTTTCTTGTTTGCATTCTTTTATTCTGCTCACTGACTTATCCTTAAGACTTCTCGGCAAGTCAGTACTCCTTGAACACATCACAATTCATTTCCTGACGATAATCGTCCTGTTGGCTCTATTCATTAGAAACCTCTTAGCTGCTCATTGTTGTTGTTGGTGTGTTATATGCAGATAATTTATGCCGAATAACATTCCGGTACCCAGCAAAAGACGAGAAGCTAGCACATTTTGTATGCGAGCACATCAAATGTTAGTTGTCCTATGCTGCACATGACAAACCGCTAGAGCAATTCTGGATAGTTAATTGCATAATGTTCTTGCAATTGCTAGTGCAAATGTGCACTAAAGATTAACTGACATGTGTCTTGCATGTAATGCAAACGTCTACATTGATAAGCATGCTAGGGCATGCATAAATCTATGTAGTGCAAGCATTTATTTTATCGGTATTTATTCCTGGATGGCAGAGAATCCATCTTTGGTGATTTCCCCAGGTGACCAATTCCCTGGACTTCTGGATTATTCTAATTGTTGCAAGAATTCCTTGCTCGTCAAATCTTGATCCATTCGCTTGCAGTTCGTCGTTGTGCTCACACAGATAAGGAACCAGCTCCACGAGTATAGCGCACGGGAAGGCCGTCTTAGCACGATAGTTCAATATCTTCGAAGATTACTGAAAGGAATGTATTGTCAGGCGTTAGTTGCTTCCGTCGTGTGTTTCCTCCAGTCTATATCACGTTAGTCTTGTATGTGGTTGTCTGGAAATTTTAGTTACTTGTCTCCGTCTTGTCGGTCATTTAGGTTTCCTTCAAGGATAGAAACTGGTCTGCTATATTTATGCGTTTCTATTTCATAGTATCAAATATTTGAATCGAAAATGTTTTAGAAATTTTGCAAAAGTGTCGCTAGTTAGTTTATTAGATATTGTTCGATAATGTGCATCCTTTGCTCGTTATGTAACAAACTTAAGGATAAAACTCTTAAGAATCTGCGCAATTGTATGCAAAACCTTTGGAATGTTTGCAATTTTTTAATGTGAAAGGGAAGTGGATATCGCACTTGAAAATTGAGGAAACAGCTGGTTAGTACAGCTGAGAAGGAAGAAGAGCCTAAGTTGTCTTATTGCCCAGTAACTACTCCGTCGAAGAAGCGGAAGTTTCATTCACTTGAAGCGCTTGAGGTAGTAGGACAACAACCTGCCGAGTGTGGATGGCAGCGTCAAGCATGGGATTGCTATTCATACATGCAGAATTACTCTGACTTGTGAGAAATAACTGAGACGGCCTAAATGGAGACTCACGCCCCTGTGAGTCAGATAGGCAATTAAAACTACGAGTCCTGTGAGGACTGTGTAGACACCGGTTGCTTTGGTTTAAGGGCGCTCAACTTCTAGGCCATCAGTGCCCTTAAAAGATTCATGGCAATAGCCAAATATAAATTTTACTCAAAAATAATAATACTAGCAACAAGAAAAATATACACAAAGGTTAAAAAAAAAAAAAAAAAAAAAAAAAAACCAGTGGCAATAGCCACCTATGAAACAAGGTGATAAATATGTCCAAAAGCATAAACAGATAACAAATTTTAAATCCTCAAATTGATACTGTACTCCGCTAAAAACTTAAAAACTATATCAACCGCTGTTTTGTTATCCGCTAACACCTCTGCAAGTCTGCTACGCAGCTGCAGAGAATCCCGAAGGTGCGCTAGAGAGCAACACTCTAGCATTACGAGGCGAACTGACAAAAGGTTGTCACACAGCGGACATAGAGGGGCAGGGTCCCCTTTAAATAGGTAACCATGCGAAAAATTGCAGTGACCTATTCTTAATCGAGCCAAACTAACCTCCTCGTGACGAGATGTACGACAGGAAGTTACCCAGTTAGAGAGCCAAGAGCCAAATCAGGTCGCTCAGGTTTACCCGGGCGGGATGTATGCCCACGGTACCTATCCATTTAGTATGGATTTACCCGTGAGGTATAATAGATGTAGTCAATTTTCACAAGCTATTTGTCAGTGTCAGCCAATATTGATGATTGGTTACTCTCTGTTGCTATAGACTTGGGATATGAGACCAATTTAGAATGTCTACCCATTCTGGTGCACCCAGTGCCCGTCTCAGCTTGTGTAACCAGCAAGTCAAGCTGTGTCAAATAGCGAGAAACCGAACGCAGTGGAATGTTTGGTGTAATGAGGAAGCAGCGAAGCTAATTAACCCAAGACATCCTTGGGTAAGCGATAGCTTTTGCGCCTCTTGGGAAGATGGTGATTATATTGACCCAGGGTATTTACTAGCTGGTTAGGGTGTGGCGTAAGTTTAGCATACATTAAGTGGGCTCTTTCACGCACAACATCCAGAACGTATGGAATACCAGAATAAGTATGGAGGATATGGGAACAAAATCTACGGTCAGTATCGTAGATCATCCTAAGAGCCCTGTTCTGCACGACTTGCAGTCTGCGGATAGTGGTTTGAGCCACGAATCCCCATGCCTCGCACCCATACAGGATCATGGGAGGGATGGTCGCACGATACAAGCGTAATTTGAGACGTGTGGGCATTGTGGATCTTAAGATGGGATACAGCTTTCCTAGAGCTCCGTGGCCCTGGGCAGCTTTAGCGGTGACATGCTTGGTGAAGGTAAGTCCTCGGTCAAGTTGTACACCCAGGTACTTGGCAGTGTTGACCCAAGAGATTCTCCTGTGACCAAGTGTCAGATCCCTATCTGGCCTACAGGTACGAATTTTACCTACCAGAAAAGCAGAGCTTTTCTGTGGACTGATGGCCATCCTCCACTTTTCACTCCATCTGTCAATGGTGTCGAGGTGTCTTTGTAATGGGGGAAGGCAGTAACGTAGATTTTTGTTACGGGCCAGCATGAGGACATCATCGGCATATTGGCACGTAACAGTGCTGGGTTCAACAGGGAAGTCAGACATGTATGCAGCAAAGAGCAGTGGCGACAGAACACTGCCTTCCGGGACTCCAGCCACTTTTGGTCTGATATTTGATAACCTGCCCTCCACTCGCACCCTGAAAGTGCGGTCCCGAAGGAAGCTGGCTATGAGGGACAGGTAGGGGGAGGGGAGATCTGCATCTCTGAGTTTGTACAGTAGCCCCTGGTGCCATGTTGTTGCAAAGGCCTTATCCACATCCAGAAGTACTGCGACAGTTTTGAAGTTTTCCTGGAAACCCAGGGCAGCCTTCTCAACAAGACGCAGGAGCTGTAAGGTAGTGAAATGACCTTGACGGAACCCAAACTGATGATCCGGAATGAGTTGCCTTTCCTCAAATAGAGGAGTTAGGCGGGATAGAAGAAGTTTTTCAAAAATTTTGGAAATGATTGGGAGTAGACTAGTAGATCGGTAACTTGATGGAAACTTGGGATCCTTGTATGGTTTTAATATGCAAATAATCCTCGCTTCCTTCCAAGCATAGGTAAGTGTCGAAGATGCAGGCAAGCATTGTGAATCCCCGTCAAGTGGATAATGGCTTTGCGAGGTAGGTGTTGTAACATATGTGTCGTAACACCATCATATCCAGGGGATTTGTTGGGTTTCAGACACCTAATTTGCGAGGAAACTTGCCTTGGGGTGACAATTGGTATGCGAGTCACCTCGTGTGGTGGCGGTGGGTCCTCATAGAGGTAATCCACCGTTGCCTCAATTAGTTCAGAAAAATTCTCGTCTTCGATGTCCTCTCGGGCCTCAACCAGGGGCTGGGACTTACGCGGTTACCCAGTCACCCCTTGCGTCACCCCATCCTCCTACAACCCGTGCGTAGGCTATCCATCAGACTGTGTATAGGGAGGTATCAGGTGGGAGGTCAAACACAAAAGTGGACCAAAGTTAATTGGGCATTTGGCAGGTGTTCTCTCACTTCTTGGAAGAACCCAATCGAGAGTATGGCTCGGGGTCCCGGGCACGCCAAACCCGTACCTACCGTAGTAGGAGCCCCTGGGGAGTTTGATTTTGGAGTCCTCTTCTCCTAGATGAGTGGTCGACCAAGACTAACGAGCCTCATCTATCCGTTTTGTAATGCTCTTTGCTTCCCCTCACCTCTTGCCTGCTTGTAATAAAAATGACACAGTAGGCCGTCTGGATCGGGTACTGAGACCCTCCACCACGTCAAGGCGACATTGCTTCGGAGAGGCTGTGTAGACACCGGCTGGAGATCTCATTGAAGCACTTGTAGTTGTGAGATCTCACTTTTTTTTCTTCTTCTTCTTCTTCTTCATCATCTTCTTCCCTTCGTGGTAGAGGCAATCAGGTACCTGCTCCGCCTTCAAAGTCTTCCAGCCATGGTTTCCTGGGTGTGCCCACCGATCTCCTTCCTTTAGGATAATATTACATTATATGTTCAGTAAATGTGATATTTGACTTTCTTTCAATATGTTCTTTCCACCTTTTCTTAACTTTTAACTTTAGTAGGGGAAGTATTGTATTCCACCCAAAAATTCGATGTCGACTTTCACCGGAAATATACGTTTTCAGACCCCCTGAATCCAAAAAAAGCATTTTTAGATAAAGGTCCGTGTGTCCTACTGTGTGCCTGTGGACAACATAACTAAAAAACGAAAAGTAGGTTAAAAACCAGAGTTGGTATTTAAATTTATTGTCTTTCAGGGATACGACACAAAGATTTTGAAGAAAATAGCTCCACCCTAAACTACCCTTTACGTGGAAAATCTTTCGAAAATTTTGACTTTCTTGAAAATGGCTCTAATGATTTTGATTAAAATGTCATGTGTTTAGGATATTTTTATGACAAATGAAGTGTATATCTTGAATTTTCTGGCTATAACCTCTGTTGAATTTATTCTGGACGACTTTTGCATAACTGGTAAACCGTTAGAGTTAGACCAAATCATACTACAAAAAATGTAGATCTAACTAAAATACACAAATACATAAATTTTCTTGAAGGGTGAACCATTTCGGAGATGTTCCTTGTTATGTGTGTGAGTTTCAGAAATAAAATTTTTCGTGAAATGGAACACCGTTGTTCATTTTTTATATGTTAAGTGTGCAAAGGGAACGGAATCTCAAAGCTTTAAAAGATTCGACTATCGCACCAAGCCTACTGTATTCTAATACTCACATTGCACCTACAAGGAAATAAGCAATAAGATAATTTGTACGAATGTTCATCTTAATACGAAGAATAAGTTTGTAAGAATGGTTAGTACAAGAGTAGAGCAGGTCATGTGAGTGCAGCATATTAGATCTTTTTATTTTATTTATTTATTTATTTATTTATTTATTTATTTATTTATTTATTTATTTTTTGAAATTGTTTAACCTTTCACTTATATTAGAAATTCCTAGCACTTCTCTTATACTTTAATTTATTATTACATATCTTTTCGTACATACCTTCACAGTTCTTAAGAATTCAATTTTTGAAACTTGTATTTTACTCTGTTGCCTTTTAGTTAATGTCCAAGTCTCACTTCCATATAGATACAGCCATAACTATGCTGCTTCTCTAAGTACTTTGTTTCTAAATGTTCTATTAATTGTTATACACACTGTTTGAAATTTGCATATTTTACTCTCCACGTCATGTTCGTTATCATAACCAACACCTATTCCGAAGCAGTTAACATGGTCGGTTATTTACAGCTATTTTTGTTCTAATCGGGTTTTTCTTTCCCTATAAGTGCCATTACCTATTACCTTTGTTTTTATAAAGGAAACTTTCATATTATATTGTTCCCAAATTTTATTAAGCTTGAAAATAAATTGTTGCAGGACAGACTCGCTATTTTGAATAACAACCAAATCGTAGGCAAACAATAATATACTTAAAAAGTTGTTTTTTTGAAATTTTGAAGCCTACATTCACTAGCTGCTTCGATTTCCTCAGTAGATCTTCAACATGAATACTAAAAACTGTAGATGATAAAGCACACCCTTGTCTGTCACCTTTATTAATAACAACTTCTCCTGAAATTTTACCATTGTTCCTCACTATATTTTTGTTTGAAAGTAGTATTATATTATTTCTATAAGTTGTGCGTATCCTCGTTGTCCCATTATTTGTCACATTTTACATCGGTTTACTTTATCAAATGCCTTTTCACAATCAATAAACGCTATATGCGTTTCTTTATTAAACTGCTTATGTCATATTTCCCAGCTTTGTTAGCTTACTAGTTGGTAAGATGGGAAGGGAACCAAGTATAGTCCGCAACGAGGGAGTCGACGACTGTACCCAGATTGGGCTGCCGGAAATCTCTTAGAACATGTCAAACGACAGAAGAAGATCCAGAATACCAATGACGGAAGAGCGGAGAAGACATATTTAACGCTACTGCCTTACAGTTACATATTGGGTTACCAAGGGCTTAAGGAATGACCACCTTGAGTAAAAATTACCGGAAATTATGAGCCGTGAGAAGGCAATTTTTACCCTTTACCGTAATGGAAAAATTTCCATAATCAAAACCTTCAGAGACATTCACCTTGTACTATCATAAATCATGTCATAGCTATTTTTGTACTTACCTTCTTCACATACATTTAAATGAAATTATAGTTCATTGGTAAATGAATCTCTGTTTAGAGGTGATTTATTCAACACCTAGTTGTACAAATTTATTCTTGGCACACTGACGGTGTTCACAAGTTCTAAAATGAGTTATCTAATACAGTTTTAATTTTAAACGTGTAGTGCCATTCCAAGCCGAGGTTTGCGAACTTTCTTATTCCTGTGCAAACTTTTTCGCAGATAAATGACGACTAGAGCTAGTCTCACTCGTTCAAAAGCGGCTAGGAATGCACCGAACCATGGTCGAACATCTGGTTCATATGCCCTCTCATGGGAAACGTTTGTTCGAGTGTTCGATCTTTCAAAATGTTCACCTCGTGACCAATGATCAGACGCATTGCTCCATTACGTTAGGAAAATTAATTACATTATCAAATGCCAGATTACTGCGTTTTCGACTTTGCTTGCACCCACGTTAATGGCCAGAACTAATTTTACTGTACTTTACTAATCATTATACAAAATTCATTCAAGAGTTAAGGGACTTTGCGACTATTCGCTCAGAATTCAAGATACAATTTTTCAAGCAAATCTCTTAAACATATGGGGCATATGGTATATGTGATAATTAATAGAGCCATTTGGTAAAAAAAGTTGATTTTTATATTTTTATGTTGAAAAATTGTTCAATGTTTTGTCTATTAAAAAGTGCAGTGACTTTCATGCCAGCGCCATTTTTAAAGGTCTGGCGGCCATTTTTAAATAGTGGTGCATAGTGATTACATGACTGGTGGTTAGACGTACGCACCCACCGAGACTGCATATCGACGGACCAGAAACTCAATCATGTAAATTATCCTCAATCTGCATCCACAAAATCACAAGAAAATGTCCACTTGTCTCCAGAAGTGGTAACTAAAATTCAACCTCCGGAACAGCGACTCGGTTCTGATCAGCTGCTAGAACACTATGCCAAGGATACCACACAGAACTCGAATGAATCTCTTCACAATGTTGTCTGGAGCTATCTGTTCAAAATAGGTGTGTGTATAGGAATAAACTTGAACTTGCAGCACTGAAAACTATAATGGAGTTTAATGTGTGGTGTGTGAAGTCAATTCAGGTGTTGAATAGTCTTAGGAATGAAAACATTTCAGTTGGAGCAATATGCATTTGTCAGAAGTGCAATGCTAGAAGATGTATTCAGAATAGAAAATGCAGTGCCAGGAAACAAACACACACAAGGAGAGCCCATAAATTGCAGGAATTGTCAGCACAGTAGAGGATAAGAGATCAGGAAGTGAAATCGATGCTGGAACACACCTCTGATGAGATTAGAACGTTTTAAAAGTGTAATGTTCTTTTTCTCAGTTTCTTTTTTCTCAGCATTTTCACGCAACTAAAAAACTCCTTGCGACAGAGTTCTTAAGGGATTCTTTTGAAAATTTCAGGATGTGTTTTTATTCATATAAGACTCCAAAATTGCTCCGGGTTTTGATATCAGTCAAGTAATATTGAAGATATTCACATTCAAATGCCAATGGGAAGTTAATTAAAAATTCTAGATACTAAAGTACTGGTGTAAAATAAAAATCCAGAGCAATTATGACTTTCAGGTGCATGAAGCATCAGATCTCCAAGTTTAATTTCAAACATTTAAAAATTGTTACGCAAGGAGCATTTTTAATCAGAGTATCTTTATAATCAATTAAAAGTTTTTAATTAAAAAACTATTTAACTTACATACTTAAAATTTTGTACAGCTGCATATCTAAACACTATATTAACGTGGTTAAAATTTGGTACTGCTAGCATACAAATTGTAGAATTTCCTAAACTCACCCCTAACTCCCCTTAAGGGAATAAAACCTAGCGAAATATTCTCTTTGTAAAGGGCGGTTTGGCTTAGAGGACTTTGTTCAAAATCTTCCTGTCACATCATCGAGGCGTCGCTAATTTAATACCAAATGTAACATTTAACCGATTTTGCGATTTGAAGTATGTCTACACACACACGCGCGCGCGCGCGCACACACACACACACACAACTGTGTGCAACCGTAGGTAAGCATCCTTTTTCTAAAAATGATTTTTATTTTAATTTTCAAGGAACCTGGAAATATGTATTGAGTGCAATTCAGTTTTGTCTTTACATACTGACTATTTACGTTATATAAGCTTGGTCCTTATGTCTTACTGATCATTTCATTTCAGTTGTGCTTCACATGTTATTGCTAAATTATATTGTTTAGGGGTAATCATTTCAAAAGTATGTTGTTATCCGATCCCAAAGGAGCCATTTATTTGTTGCAAACGAGTTCATACTAGATCGGGCTTTGCGGTATGCAGGTATTGGTTCGGGCGCTAAAATAGTTGCAGAACGCAACGGGGCAATTTCACTCGTAGGGAAGGTATTAGAATGTTCGCACTTTACTTACACCAACCTTGTTTTCCAGGGAATAAACTCGCTTCTGTATATGCTGCTATTATCTAACATTACGGATTACGGATAGTAAATTGCCGTAACAAAATACATGAAAACATGAGGGCACGTAATGTTTCATTGGCATTTGTTGGTTTCTTATTACTCAACATTTTAAGGAATATTTAATTGATCTGTATTGTTGATATTGCACTTTTAGTGCCTTAGGGTGTGATATTTGCTGTTTTTAAAGTATCGTGTCTCTTCTTCCCGTCTAATTCGTATCGCCGATGTAAAGAGTAACTCAAGCTATCCCTATTACGGCCTCTCTTTTGAAGAGACAGCTCAGGGAACATTCTTGGAAAGTTAACGGCTGGCACTTTTAAAGGTCAGAATACCTTTTTATCTCTCCTTTGACGTTCATATGTCCGAAACATCAGTTTTAGAGTTTTGCCTTATTCAGCAACATATCGTAATTTACTGAACTGGGAAAAGTTTGATAACGACACCCGTCATCCCGAGTTTTATTGATGCAATGCCCTAGACCTTTCAACTTCCAAAGCCGGTATATCTTCCAGCCGTCTGTAGGTTATCTTTATGGGGGTTACCTGATCCTTGAGCGTTGAAGTCCGTTCCTCATTGACTAACCGTACACCTACTCGACAGCTATTCATAACCAGGGGCACTCTTTCTTTCAGGAAAACAAGATGGATAAAAAGAAACCAATTACAATAACATTTGTGACAAGCTTCCCTTTACTTAGAAAGATAGCTTAGTTCTTAGAGAGCTGTAGATAATTTTTAAGAAAAATAATCTTTATGGTATATCATGTAAAGTAGAATAAATACACTAAAGCGCGGGGAAACGTTTCCCAAAAATACGATGTAATAAACTGTGATTTGTGCTTAAGTTATGGCAGAATTGTAACATACTGCGTTAATCTATTAAGCTGATAGAGGGAGCCATTATAAAAGCTTGTCATGTTGAAACTGCATTAGTTTTGACATCTATGACTATTACCATGTTTGCATATAAATGTAATGCATTTAAGAGTATTGTAGCAAATGACCATATCAGTTACTGCTATTCACACTATATTTGCTTTCTAATCAGTTAGCCTAACGCTAATCTTACACCTAAGTCACTATTACACAAACTCAAAGCAACGGAGCTTAACGTCGACCCAATCCCAACTGAACTGTCACCACACGACAACTCACACTGAATGCACTCGGCAGGATTCAAAGTCGCTGTCTATTGAACGCTTCCTAAACGTTTAACAGTCTGGTTCGGCATTCAGCAGTCCCTTATATAGGTTTCGCACACAATGAGAACGTTTTTAGAAGTGATGCCTCTCGAATGATAGAAAACGAAGGACCTGGCGCCCGGAGCGGTACACGATAGCGATTGTTTTCGTGTGGCCTATTGTCCCCATCGGAACCTGAGTAGGTATATCGGGCGCAGTAACACTATAATATTCAAATGTCAATGAGTTAAGTACCACAGATATTTAATACGTTCTCCTTCAACCATAATATGGCACGCCAATAGTCGTACGATTTCAAAACACAGGAAATGCTACAACATAATCCCAGGTAGATGATAACTCAGGCCTGGACTTTTACGTGGAATAGGCCTTTATTTGAGGATTTTTGTACGCTTAATATTGCTTTATTTTTATTTACTTATCCATTAATTCATTTATTGTTTGCTTTGTGGATCAGTACGGGCATCAACATTTTTTTACGTTTTGCTTAGTTTTGTGAGATATATTTATAATCCTTTTTCACAAAAGTTTACATTAATAAGTATATCCACTTTTTGTGTGTGATTTTTGGGCATCGCGGTACATAACTACATGTGCACCCAAATTTTCCAGCTAAACAGATTCCTATTATCACGCAACTCATTTTTGTATGAAAAAACTTATTTCAACGGAAGATGACGTCACTGTAGCGTACGGCGTATATTCTAATACAGCAGATTCTAGAGGCAATTTTCCAGTGTAGTTTTCTCCCCGTAATAGTGAATTTATGAATTCAATATCTTCAAAACCACAATTGTTCAAGAACCTTCTACAACTGGCACTTTCAGTGAACCAGGTATTTCTTGTATGGATACATCGCCAATGATATTCAAAGCATTAATGAGTGGCAGCATTTTCGAAACAGAGAATAGCTTCTGATAGGAAATAAAAATGTGTATATATAAGGGCTGAAATTAGCGGTAGTAAGCTGAACTGATTTCTTTCTGCTGCTTATGGTAGTACAGTAGAATCCCGCTAACTCGACTATCGATAACTCATATTCCGTGTAACTCGACGACCCTGTTTTTAAAAGAATGATTATTATTTTTTAATATATGTCGTAAACTTGACTGCAATAATTTTAATTATCTATCCTACGGTATAAACAGTGAAGGTAAACTTGAATTAGTACAGGCATGCAACCTATTGCATTCTCCCTCACATTAACAAAAGGGCGGAAGCGTATTCAGCTTCGATATCTAGCCAGAACATACACAGCCGGCAGACCATTGCCAAGAAATGAAAAGCTTGCCGCTAATAATGCGGATACACAGCAAAACACTTGATAGGAAGGTTTGAAGGTTTGTTGCTGTGCCCACTACAGAAATATTCTTAGGCGTGATGAATTGCCTGTGGTTTATGACCGAGTTCATTTTTGTATTTATAAGACCATAAGGGGTCAGGTTGTCCTTCCGACTTCCATGTAGTACATAAACACCGTGGACCGTGCGTGATTAATAGTCACAATTTTAGTACCGCATCGTGTGTAGGAGTGTCAGCTATGCCGTGAGTGTGTTCGCTCGGACCGAGAGGCAAGCCATCAACACTGAACGAAACAGCCCCATGCACACGGTAAGGTAACTAAGAATTGTAGCTTTTGTGATTAAGTACAGTGCCATCTCGCATTATTAACAGTATCTTGTTTATTTGAAGGAAGGAAACAGAGACGTTATCCCCATCACCAATTTGCATGATGTCACTCTCACAGATCCTAGAAAGTCATTCGCCACGTCTAAAAATACCGTTGTATGTGGTAAGCTAAACCTTCAGTTACATATTTCTGGTTACAGTGCAGCTTCCAAGATTTCAGGCTTAATAATGTTTAATGCTTAATGTTCTGTTGAGTTGTTTGTGCCAGTGCAAATGTCGAACGAAAATAAAACAAGTTAACATGACAATGGAAATTAAATTGGGCAAAGCGGAAAACATTAATATGTAATAAATTAGAGAATATGTTATACTTTTCTTTCCTATATTGCGCTAGAATATGTATTTATGTAATATTCAGTATTATGTTATGAGTTGTGAATAACAGACCCTTTTTCCTTAAAACTCGACACTTCGGAAACTCGACAGCCGCTCAATCCACGTTAGGTCGAGCTATAGGTACTCCACCGCATATAGCAATGGAAATTATTATAGGTACGATGAATTTCAATGAGTTTTATTCTTCTTTTGACAGAAAGACAGCTGTGAAGGTTAATTTACGGATCAACTTCTAGTTAGATGTCCTTAGATGCAATGAAATTTACATATTTTGGTCCATTAAGCTTGAAAAAGAGTACTATAGCCCACATTAAACAAATGCCACAATGTAAAGCGATTGGTGTTGAAAAGCTCATGAGTTCTTTCTTCCTTCTTTATTCTATCTGCAACCGGAAATATAACTTTCAAGTCTTTTAGAGGAAGCGACGATAACAAAAAGCTTAACTACCAAAATGAGTACTTTCAGAAATTTATCACCGCATTAAAGCTTCTCATATTGATCTCCTCTATCATTTATTTAGAACATACATGCTGTATTCGTGTACTTTGCTAATATTACACCTTACCACGCTCGCATACCACATTGAATCGGTCGATGCAAGCTGCGCGCGCCGCTGTTCGATCTTAATATATGACGGATGCCTGCTATGCTTTGCAATAACAGTGCATTAAATCTGTCATTATTTGCTGAGTTTCATTTCTTAGGATATATTTGTTTAAGCTGTGGTGTAGTATATCTCCGGTTGATGCAGTATTCATTGAATTTTTTTTTTCAAAGAAGTACATATCTGGATATGTAGGTACCTTTACTTAACCAAGAGTTCGCTCCTATTGAAAAATATTGAGAGGCCAACCAGCGGCCGCCGGTGTAAAAGGAGGCTAAAGTCAAGCTACCTCACACCATTGCTTGTAAATACGCAGCGATCAGAACAAAGATAGCCAGGCATAAGCGTGGCAAAACCAAGCGTTTCCAGACTGTTCCAGAAACTGTCGCCTATTGTTTGCGAGAGGATTCAGAAAAGGCGAACTTGGAGAAAAATCCGTGCTATATCATTCTCGCCTAAATAAGTGAGTGCGGCGGTGAGAGAAACGAGTTTTTATAATAGAGTCGTGAAGTGTTGAACGAGACAGCTGTTAAGTTTTAAGCGTTTGTGTGAGTGTGTGTGTGTGTGTGTGTGTGTGTGCGCGCGCGCATGCGTGCGTGCGTGCGTGCGTTTCTAAATACATCGTTAGAGGGAAATTTAGGTTTGTCGTCCAAGTCAGCTATTAGACAGAACTGAAAGACAGAAAAGTGTGTGTCAAGGTTAGGATAAGACAGAACAGCTGTATCAAGGTCACGACAAATTGTAGATAGTGTTAACGATGAAACGGCACTATGTTTGTGTTTCAGTTACAGAAAATGGACTTGTCATTTGTCACACTAATGTCAGAAGTAGGATTTGTGACACTCATTTTGTCACAATATGTAGGTACAACACATTCCGAATAAGAGCCTTCTTGGATGGAAGGAACGTACTCAAACCTTGTGTAGAATCCAGAGCTACACTTTGACTGCAGGGCATGTTGAATTCCAAGTTACACCGTATGCCATTACCACGCTATTAAAATGTATGGTGCATGTAATTATCCCGTTTCCGTAGTTTATCGCTGTCGCTGTGGGAAGTTTAATTAAAGATGGGGAGGAAATAACTCAGGTCGCAAGTCGCTCTGCTAACTAGTAACATAATATGAAGATTAATATTTATGTTCTCTACTACTTGTTAAGATACACGAGCATTTTAATTTCGCCCAAAATCGATACTGATATTTTGCCACAAATACGCTATTACAGACTCCTTGAATATAAACTAAATAATGGAATTCTTAGGAAAAGATTGTTGTAAGCGCGCTTATGTGTGTGAGAGTGTGTGTGTGTGTGTGTGTGTGTGTGTGTGTGTTTGTGTGTGTGGGTGGGTGTGTGCAACTCAGTTTTTTAAACTTCATCTTCCGAAAAAATATATAAAGAATTTTAATTTAATAATCATACGATTAATATATCCCAATGGCAAATAAAATGCACACCTTGAATATTCTTCAAATACGAGTGAGGTTCCCGTCATTCTAAAATTTCCTTTTTATACACTTTTTGGGGCACTAGTAGCCATTTGCGGAATATTCCTTGTTATTGTTTTCTAACTTCAAATAATTGTAATTACCCATCTATAAAGCAAATATTCCAACCCAAAATTTGATATCCAAAGTTAGGAAACTCTTAGGTGTAGGTTAGGTGTCCCACTAACCCCATATTAACCCTATACATCCTCAAAAAAAAAAAATGTAACTAATAGTAATCAAACTACCATTGTTGAAAATATTTGACTGACAAATTAAGCAGATAATTCGAATTTTCTGCAAATAGTATGATATATTCTTTATTATCAACTAATGATATATAATTTTTAAGCCCTAACACATACAGAAACGAGTCACATAAAATATTTACGAGTGGTAGAAAATCAGTTTTCATTGACTGTACAACTTATCTCCTATGCATTGAAAACGTTTTGTTGGGGTTTCTCCATATTGGCAGCATTACCGGATGTGTCCCCTATGTGCGCAACAGCACATTAATAGTGATACTGTGAAACGCTGCATGAACTACGCCCTTCAACAGCTCAGTGTCGGTGTGTCGCTTTTATGCACTTCTTTCTCAAATCCCAAGTGAATGTCGGATGTCAAAACCTCTTGAAGGCCAAAGTAATGGAGCCGAAGCTTGTTCTGTTCAAGGTTGTAATGCAAATAACATTTGAGCTCACATATTTGGTCTCGCAGGGCGATGTGCATCAGTAACACTTCTCGTAACAGATTACGACACATAGCTACATTTTGGCTCAAGTATACTATATTGAATCTTACTAAGAGACCCATGGATACTCATTTTTATTTCCTGATTAGCGCTAAGTGCAAAGACAGCCATATTTTTGGGGGTTCTTATTACGGATAAAACAATTGGAAATGCCTCTAAGTCACTTTATGGCAGGAAATATATTTCGTAAACACAGGTGAGGGGCTGCATCCTCTTATTTTGGGATTTTTTGTGTTGCACTCTCACACTGCGTTGTACGTTCATACTAAAAACAGCTACCTATAATATTTCTTAAATGTAAGCGGGACTAACTTTAGTATAGTGGAGTAAACCATACTGACAATAGCTCCGTCCCATGAAACACTTGGCAGCAAAACGATTGTGTGTTTGATCCTGGCAACTGAGAGCTCCAAGCTCTCCGCAGCCAAGTGATTGGCTATTGCATTCGTGCGCCTAATTGGTGCATATTCATTTGCACCAATTTACACATTTGAAGACTGTTTTTTGTGCTTCTAAAGCACGTAATTACGTGACAGACTTACAGGTGAGTAGGATAGCAAGGCCTTAGCCATCAGTCTTAAGACTGATAAGGCGCCTTTTGGTCCTGGCCCTCTGCTATCTGTGCCAACCAGCACTCACCTGACTTTACTCACCTGGCATATTGACATGGCTGAGATTACTTCAAACCCTGCTCCTGTTCCTACATCACCTAACTATGGAACCACACCATCATCAAACACCAACCAAGGGCCTTCAAGCGCTACAACCGCTACAAACTTTACTCTGTATTATCTGGAGGGTGGCAACTTCCAGCTGTACCTAGACAACGCAGTTGTAGTCAACCCACTATACCTCTCACGCCAGACGTGCATAGTGTACTGTCAAATGAGAAAAAGGCGAGAGCTTGCTACATTGCATAAGCTGAACGCCACATTCTTAAAGTCTTGCCAGACACCACCGTTCCTAGGGAAGATATAACCGCCCTCTACAAGATAGTGTGTGCACACAAACTAAGGGTGGAAGCCATCAACGCTTATCTAGAATCGCATGCCAAGGCAATTCCACATGCCGAAGAGTAGCAAACCGTATCCTCAAAACGGAAAAGGAACTTACAAGCCTCTTCAACTAATACTGTGAAATCCACAAACAGGTTCCAGCCTTTGACTACAGTCAGCCCAAATGCTACCACGTCACAGGCTCCAGCAGACAACGAACCCCAAATGGATACCTCAGATCCTCTACCGGAGAATCCTCCCCAGGCTACTGCTCCTCAGAGGTCACAGAGGGCAACTCCAATCTTCCTCCGGGACCCGGCAAAGGCCCGTGAAATTACTACTCAACTCAACACCTCACACCCTGACGTGGTTTATACAGTCCGTAACATGAGTGGGACTGTTGCACTCATGCCCAGCACTCCGGATGATCACCACAAAATCGTAAGGTGCTGAGTGATGGCTCGGTGCAGTTTTTGACTACCTTACTGCCCGATGAGAAACTACTGTATGTGACTTTCAAAGACCTCCCCATGTACATCACGAAGGCAGAGGTCACTGCACATCTCAAAGAGTTGGGATACCCAGTCGAGCGAGTAGGGCAACTCCGCTCCAATAGAAGCCAAACTCCGCAGCTTCTACCACATTTTCGAGTGGCCCTCAAAAAGGAGGCACACGTCCAAAATATCTACAAGGAAACGAAGATGTTCAACGCCCTTGTACGTGTTAAACCCTATCGACCGCCGGCAAAACCCTTACAATGCACAAATTGCCAGCAATTTCAACACAGCGCAGCAGGTTGTCGCCTACGAACCGTATGCTCCTTTTGTGGTGAGCAAGGCCACAAGCGTACAGACTGCAAACTACCTGGTGTCCAGGGCGCCAAACCAACGTGCTACAACTGCGGGGGCGACCACTCCTGCCGTTACGCGAAATGTCCCGTATGGCAAGAGGCTCGCATAGAAATGCACTTGAACAAAAACGGACAGCGCACCCGTTTCGACGCTGCACCAAGAAGTGGAAACCCTTTGGGTCTCCCCAGAGAAGCCTTCAGAGGTTCCCGCTTCCCAGGGTTAGGACCTCTTGAACGAGTGCAACACCCGACCTATGCTGCAGCCCTCACGACTGAATCTGCTCCCTCTGTGACACCCACGCCTACACCTGCAGCTCCTATTCCACAGGAAATGCACCCGGCAACTTTACCGGCTCCTACAGCTGCTCCTCAACAGCCTACTCTTCCCAGCTCCTGTAGTGCTGCCATCCTACCTGCAGCTGCTACCAGGACCCACCGCGGAACGCTTTTCGTGGCCGGTCAATCCAAGCCATTACCACCACGTGAACCTGCGCAGAAGCGCCTTTTAGCGTACCCGCCGTCACAGTAAACTGCTCAACCAAATGCGCTAATCCCTGATGAAGGGTTTCTTACTTTAATCGCCAAGGTTCCTCTTAATCTACAAGCGAAATTCGCCACCATTCTTGCTGAGGCCCTTGCTCAGCGGCCGGCTTCTATAGCCTCAGAAACTGTACTGGTATACACAGTCTATAACTTCATGTCCCAGTATGGCAGACAGGCGTAACTCACTCACCAACGTCCACGGTCTAAAGATCTGCTCCTGGAATGCCAACGGCATACGTGGCAAACTGACAGAGCTTAAAAACTTCCTCGCTGTCAACAGAATTACAGTTCTTATGGTCCAAGAGACCCACCTATCTCCACATCAAAAAGCCACGCTACCTGGCATGATATGCCACAGGATTGACCGTGAAGACGGCTTTGGCGGCACAGCCATATATGTTAGCCGCAACATCCAGCATCCTCGCCTGCACCTTCCACCCACATAGGGCTTGGAAGGCACTGGAATACAAGTGACCACCACTAGAGGTCCACTTAATCTATATTCAATTTATATTCCGCCCAAAAGACGAATCAATGCACGAGACCTGGATGCCGTCTTCCTACCTGGATGCCGTCTTCCTACCTGGCTCAACCACTATAGCCCTGGGCGACTTCAATGCCAAAAGCCCTTCATGGAACTCAACCATACGAAATTATAGAGGAATGATCCTAGAAAATTATCTTGAGAGCAGAGGCCTTGTAGCGCTTGCTCCAGCATCTCCAACCATTAATTATGGTGACCGTCGCCCACCTGACTGGCTGGATATTGCAATTCTTCAAAATCTCCGCCACCATCCACGACTCTTCTCCCTCCCAGAACTATCATCCGATCACTACCCGGTCATTCTGCTCTTCCGAGACCGACCTTCACACAGAGTTCCTGCTAAACTCCTCAATCCCCGCAAGACTGACTGGGGCAAATACACCGCGCTACTGGCCGCACAACCAGCCATCTTCCCACCATGCCAGAACATCATGGATGCAGACCATCTTGCGTCCACCCTCACCACAGCTATGGTTAACGCCATGACGGAGGCTACCCTACCTCAGCGTAAATTTTCAACCACCCAAAAACCTCTACCTCACGAGCTTCGTCACCTCATCTCGGCGAAGAACAGAGCTCGACGCAAGTTCCAACAAATGCGCAGCCCAATAGACAAACGCGAGTGGTACCGACTTCAGTCCACCCTCAGAATGGAACTACAAGATCACTGGAACGAAGAATGGGAACGTCGCCTGGGCACTCTGGATACGGCAGCCTCTTCCCTCTGGAGGATGTCAAAAGCCATTCTTAGGGTCCCCACTTCAGCCCACCTTTAACAGACGGCCACCGACTTGCTCAGTCCGCACGAGAGAAGGTGGATCTGTTAGATGAACATCTAGCCTCTACATTCCACCCAGTGGAACCCCTCGACGGTGTGCTCGCTGAGGAGGTCGAGACAGTGGTGCGCCACTTCTTAGACACACCCATTGTTAACGACGACATATATCTCACCACAGTAGAAGTAACGCATCTTATCGCCTCTGTCAGGCCCTACAAAGCTGAGGGAAATGACACCCTCCCATATGCAGCTTTTAAGGATCTCCCTGCTACATGGTTGGCTGTACTCGTCGAAATATTCAACAGCTTACTTCGCCTTGCGCACTTTCCGGCTGCATGGAAGCATGCGCACATCATCACGCTGTCCAAGCCGGGTAAAGACGCCAAAGACCCAAGCAACTATCGACCCGTCAGCCTTTTGCCAGCGATAAGTAAGCTGTTCGAAAAAGTCTTACAAAAGCGCCTCCAGAATACGCTTGACCACCATAACATCCTCCGCCCCGAGCAGTTTGGCTTTAGATGGCATCATTCAACCACACACCAGCTCGTTCGCCTCGTGGACCAAGTGATCACTGGCTTCAACAACCGGCACTATGTCACAGCTCTTTTTTTGGACATCTCCCGCGCTTTTGACTCTGTGTGGCACGACGGCCTCCTTCATCGGCTTATCACTTACGACACCCCCTCCTATCTGATACATCTGATTCACAGTTTCCTGACCAACCGAAATTTTGTTGTTATAAAAGACAGCATCCAATCTCCTACCTTTTTTATCAACGCAGGAGTGCCCCAAAGCAGTGTCCTGGGCCTCCCGCTATTTTTAACCTACATAAACACTCTCCCTTCTGTTATAGTAGGGTAATAGTATGAATTCAAATATTGGTAATGGAAACATAATTGTTATAGCAGAGTAGAATCATAGTCTGAATTCATATATTGGTAATGGAAATATAATTGTTATAGAAGAGTAGAATAATAGTATGAATTCATATATTGGTAATTGAAATATAATTGTTATAGAAGAGTAGAATAATAGTATGAATTCATATATTGGTAATGGAAATATAATATGTGAGAAATAGTTTTAAGCAGACGTATTCTACAGAAGTTGGAAATACTGGTATATGTGACTGTCTGGAACTTGACCTTCAACCCCAAGGGGGACCCGAGGAAGGGTGTAGCATTCCCAGACGCCTGTCACATAACAGTTTATGGTTATTAGGGATAGTGTCTTACCCAGAGAATATTGTGGAAGGATATATAAACCTTAGTCACCATGGAAGGGATGTCTTTTGACCCGCCATTGTGAACGAGTCCACATCGGATGGTGTAACCACTACCAATATTCCTTTAAGCTTGTTCCGTACTGTTTGTAAATAAATCCTTTAATACCAATTGTTGTGTGATTTCGAGTGGAATATCCAGGAAACCTCACCTACTTGCTCCCGCTCGGCACTCAACCAGACAATCCTATCTCACCTCACCTGCGGGAGGGTGCTAGGTGCGAGAAGGATACAACATAAATTCTGGTGTCAGGTGTTTGGGTTTCCTGTGATCAAATCCAGCTACGAGTAAAAATCACCATCGCCAAAGACCAAGAAGAAGGCAGCAGCTAAGGCAACACGCTCAACGCCCAAGAATCCTAGGAAGCAGAGACAGCAGCTCTGTGCAACTTCTGCACAATTCCGGAGATTCGAGGTTCGAGGCTCGAGGTGGTAGCAGCAGCCCACTGCGTGCAGTCCCAGATCCGTGAGGAAGACGGCAACCTACCCAGCACTGCGGTGACACTACCCTTGCTGTTACTGGTGGAAGGCCGTGTGCAGACTGTACGGTTTGAAGGTCCGAGGTTCGAGGCGACAGCAGCGGCCTACGGCGAGCAGTTAAAGGTTCGAGAGGACAGATACGGCTTACGGCGAGCAGTTCGAGGTTCGAGGATCAAGAGGTCCAACCACGAGACGAGGAACGTCGAGCGCTGAAACGGCGCAATAGCTGGAGGACCAGGGATCGAGGATAGTTGGCGACGCGTCTGGACCTGGTGAACGGGACAGACAAGGTTGCGGACCGCAACAGACGATACAGCTCGTCCACTGAAGGCGTAGAGGTGAGTCCTTGCTACTACTATATGTAAAATGGCAGTGGATAGTAGAAGTAGCTATTACATGTTACCCCACGAGGCTCTTAAACTAGTATCTTCTTTTAATGGGGAAAAGAATGAAGTTACGCAGTTTATCGTAGATGCGGATACTGCATGTGAAATGATAAGTCCTGAGAGATTAAATGTATTCTTTAAGTTGTTGCTTACTAGAATAAAAGGGGAACCCAGGAAGGCAATTATCCATAGAAAACTAGAATCGTGGGAGGAGGTTAGGGAATATTTAAGGCATTCCTATGTTGAGAAGAGAACTCTTGATTATTATAGCACTCAACTTTTTGCTGCTAAACAGGAAAAATCCGAGTCAATAAGCGTGTGGATTAACCGTATACAAAGGTTAACAGCAGAGTTTAGAGAATCAGCCTTAGAAAAGTGTAAGGAAACTGAGAGGGAAGGAATACTGGCAATTACAGACAAGTTGATAAATATCTGTTTTGTACAAGGTTTGGCTGATGATAGAATTCAGACCATTGTTCGCAGCCGGGGGCTGGAACAGGAATTCCAAGAGGTATGCAAAACCTCGTTGGACGAAGAAAGTGCCATTATTTCCAAACGAGAAAGGTATTCTAGAGTAGAACAGGTGAAATGCCATAAATGTGGCAGGGTTGGCCATATCGCTAGCAAATGTTATGTAAATGTTAAGAAAGAGTACAGTAAGGCAATTAATAGTGTTTCCACTGAAAATAAGGGAAAGTCGAGCATGGTAACTTGCTTTAATTGTGGTAAGGTCGGACACTTTGCTAGAAATTGTAGGAATCCTAGGAAAAATAAGCAGAATGAAAAGGATGAAAGAACTAAGAAGTCGGAAGACGGTAGAACAGTAGAATCTGTCGCTCATATTGGAGTAATTTCTAAAACAAGGCATGAGTTCGTAAGAATTAGTTCTCCTGCTAGTAAGAAAGGTGAATTTGTGATGTTAGTGGATTCAGGGTCAGATATGTCGTTGCTTAAAAGCCCTTCAGTTGTAGGAAAACTTATTTTTGATCCGGAAAAGAAAATGGTTGCAAAAAGCGCAAGCGGATCGTTGATAGAAACGTATGGGGCGCTAAATACCGAGGTTCATATAGGGAATAATGTTGTGAAGTACGATTTTCAGTTAGTGAAAGATCAAGTAGATATTCAATGTGATGGAATTCTTGGAAGAGATTTCTTGGAGGCCACGAAAGCTACGCTAAATTACAAAGATTTAGAGCTGAGTGTTGTCGGCGAACGACTTAAACTATTAACCAAGAGCGCTATGGAGTCAGGACAATTAAGCTTCCGGGGAGGTCAGAGGTTATGGTTGAAATCCCTATAGAGAATGTTGAGCTGAAGGAGGGGTTGATAGAAAAGTGCGAAGTACAATCAGGTGTTTATTTGGCAGATTCGGTTGTAACTGTTAGGAATGGAAGTGCTGTAACTAGCATGCTAAATACCAATGATGAGGAAGTTGAACTTAGGGTGACTCCGGTTAAATTGGAAGCAGTTATTAATGAAAATAATTGCGAAAAGCTGTGCACTATTACTAACACCCCACAGGCAGCTAATAGAGAAACAGAGGTAATGGCTCAATTGAGGCTTGAGCACCTCAACGAGGAAGAAAGGGGGGTGATTAGGGAAACATGCAGGTTGTATCAGGATATATTTTATTTGCCGGAGGATAGTTTGAGTTCCACTAGTGCAGTAGAACATGCTATTATAATGGAACCAAATATAGAACCGATTCATGTAAAGCCTTATAGACTACCCGAGGCACACAAACAGGAAGTAGAAAAGCAGGTGCAAAAATTATTGCAGGAGGGTATAATTGAAGAGAGCAATTCGCCTTGGAATAGTCCCTTACTAGTAGTAAAAAGGAAAATGGATGCAAGTGGCATCCAGAAATTTCGACTTGTAGTCGATTTCAGGAAAATAAATGAAAAGACAGTAGGAAATGCTTACCCACTTCCAGATATTACGGAAATCCTAGATCAGTTAGGGAATTCCAGATATTTCTCTTGCATAGATTTGGCAATGGGATATCATCAGATACCCATGAAGGCAGAAGATAAGGAGAAAACAGCGTTTTCGACAAAACATGGTCATTGGCAGTACGTGAGAATGCCATTTGGCTTAAAGACCGCCCCAGCCACGTTTCAGAAACTGATGAACACGGTGCTGGCGGGTTTATCGCCATCCAGGTGCTTTGCTTTCCTGGACGACGTAGTTATCTATGCAGGATCGCTTAAGGAGCATGATCAAAAATTGAGGGAGGTATTTCAGAGGTTTAGAAGGTACAATCTAAAACTGCAGCCGGAAAAATGTGAATTTTTGAGAAAAGAGGTTAGCTACCTTGGTCATGTAATTTCGGAGAATGGGGTACAGCCCGACCCAAAGAAAGTGGAAGCAGTAGCAAATTATCCCATACCTAAAGGACTGACTGAATTAAGAGCGTTTCTGGGTTTAGTTGGCTATTATCGCCGATTCATTCCTAACTTTAGTAAAATAGCCGCACCTTTGCATTTGTTGCTAAAAAATAACGCGAAGTTCACCTGGGGGGATGATCAACAGATAGCCTTTGACACTTTGAAGCAAAAGTTGTTGTCAAAACCTATATTGCAATATCCAGATTTCTCGAGGGAATTTATTTTGACAACAGACGCCAGTCAGGATGGATTAGGGGCATTATTGTCGCAAGGCCCGATAGGTAGGGATTTGCCAGTAGCGTTTGCAAGTAGAACTCTGAATAAGGCAGAGAAGCACTACAGTACAATTGAGAAGGAGCTGTTGGCAATAGTATGGGCTTGTAAGCACTTTAGGCCTTATCTACTAGGGAAAAGATTTACTATTGTAACTGATCATAGGCCACTTAAATGGATGAGTGTCAAGGAACCGGGTTCGAGAGTACTCAGATGGCGAATCAAATTGGAAGAATACGATTACCAGATTGTTTACAAAAAAGGGTCGTTGAACGGAAATGCCGATGCACTTTCTCGCATTAGAGTTATGGGAGTTGCAGAAGAAGGGGGGATAACGGAGGAACAAAAAAGGGCGGTACTACAGGAGGCACACGACAGCCCTACGGGTGGTCACAGGGGTGTCACAAAAACCTACTGGGCGATCAGGAAGAATTATCAATGGCCAGATATGAAAAAGGACATTGAGTATTATATAAAGAAATGCGAGAGTTGTCAAAAGAATAAGCTTTTGCGGCCTAGGAAACGAGCACCCATGGAAATAAGTACCACAGCAAAATCTCCTTTCGAAAAATTATCTCTCGATATAGTGGGTCCCTTAACGGTGACGAACAAGGGGAACAAGTATATCTTGACCTGCCAAGATGAACTTACCAAATATATGGTAGCCGTGCCTCTAGAAAAGCACGATGCGGTGACGGTTGCTAAGGAGTTCGTGGAAAACATTATTTTACGTTACGGAATTCCATTAAAGGTGTTAACAGATCAGGGTTCGGAATTCTTAAGTGATTTGTTCAAGAATGTCTGCAAGCTAATGAGAATAACCAAGTTGCAGACTACAGCTTTTCACCCACAGGCAAACGGTGGATTGGAGAGAAGTCACCGTGTTCTGGCTGAATATTTGCGGCATTATGTGGGGAAGGATCAAACAGACTGGGCTGAATGGGTGAAGTTTGCTGTGTTTGTATACAATACTACTGTGCATTCATCCACTGGTTATACACCTTTTGAACTTTTGTTTGGGTATGAGTGTAGGACACCCCTAACACTGAAAAAGCAACCAGAGATTAATTATTCCTATGATGACTATGTGAGTGAATTGAAAAGTAGGCTACAAAGTGCTCACGAGGTGGCTAGAGATAATCTAGTTACAAGAAAAGATAAGAGCAGGGAATACTATGATCATCACAGTGAGGAAGTTAAATACGAGGTAGGGAAAAAGGTGTTACTAAAAGATGAGACGGTCCGTAGAGGCAGATCAGGTAAAATTTCTAGCCAATGGATAGGCCCATATGTAATAGTGGCAGCTAACGGAGTAAATGTAACGCTGAAGAGAAGAAAAAGGTTGCAAAAGGTACATGTGAACCGGATTAAACCTTTTTATTAAGGTAAGGTTAGCCTTGGATAATTAGCGAGACCTATTTATTTTCAGATGTTGACCTTACTTTTGGCTGCGATGACCTGGTGCCTAGGATTGGGAGAAGCCCATCCAGAAGTGGTGAAGTTCGAAACTCCGCCTGGTCTTTACTATGAGAGTAAGGGTACCGCCCAGCTGTACAATAGTGTATGGAGGATAATTGTGTATGTAGATTTAGGTAATTTAGAGTACCAGGTAGATACTACAGAAAATTATATAAAGCATACTTTGAGTGCATGCGAGCACGTTTCCTTGCAGAAATGGTCAGGGTGTACAAACTTTAAGAATAAAATACAGGATAAATTAGGCAAGTTAAGGAGAACCGAAGAGTTATTGAGGGAAATGACAGGTCGTCAGGAGACGCGTACAAGGAGAGGTGTAATCGATGTAGGAGGACAGCTTTTGAAAATATTGTTTGGTACATTAGATAATGATGACGCGGAATATTATAATCAGCAAATACAGCATGTGGAGGAAAATGAAAAAGGCATTACAAATTTGTTGAAGGAACAAGTCTCTGTAGTAAAGGTTTCTCTAGGTTTGTTCAATGATTCACTTATTAATTTGGCTTTCAATGAGAAGGTATTGGAAGAGAATTTAGTTAGAATTCAAGACTTCCTAAACAAAAGCCAGCAGCAAGAAGTTAAGATGCTTGATGATCTACAAATGAAAATGACGGTTAGTAATCACTTACTTAGTTTAAATAATGCTATGGAAACCTTATTTCGCAATTGTGATATACTAATAGATGGTATATTAAATGCTCAAAAGGGACTTATTCAACCACAGGTAGTAGCTCCTTCGGAATTACTGCATGTTTTAGAGAAAGGTGTTGCAAATTTGCCCTTAGGTACTTCCCTGCCATTTGCAGTAAGCAAGGATTCGCTTCATTTGTTAATTGCTATGTGTGATGTAGCTGTATTTGTAAAGGATGAAAAACTCACATTTGTACTATTTTTACCTTTAGTGTCACAAGGTGTTTATAATGTGTATCGACTTATACCAGTGCCTGTGCTCATTGAACAAGGGAAATATGTGTTTGTGGACGTTCATGAAGATCTTCTGTTTATTGATAAGAGCAGACAATATTATTTTATGAGTCCTTTGTCTTTATTGGAAAAATGTAAAACATTGGGAGATTCAAAATATGTATGTAAACAAACCCTTCCACTTAAGTTAGCCCACTATCATGATGATTGTGTTGTGAAAATGCTACAAAAACTTCGTAGATTACCTTCTACATGTGAAAAGAGGCTTATTGAATTACGCGAATCACTATGGACACCTTTAGCAAATAATGAGTGGTTGTATTTTGTACCATCTGTAGAAAGTGTTACTATTTCATGTCCTGAGGAACAACCAAGAGATGTTATTTTAGAAGGGTATGGCAAACTTAAGCTTAGTTCAGGTTGTAAGGGGTATGGTAAATCCTTTGTAATTCAGGCAGAAGTTGTAATGTCCCAGGGTAATTTTAGTAATCTTGATGTGTTGTCCTCAATTAACATAGATGTTGGTTGCTGTGAAGAATTAGTAGGAAAGTTAAAAAGAAAGGAGTTAAAGCTGAACACAGCTTTCAAACAAGTGATAACACATTTTGACGAGTTAAAGGTTTCTAGCTATAAACTCTCTCAAGTAGAAGAGATGATTCAGAGGCAAGAGTGGCAAAATTCATTCACTGTAACACACGCCCGATATTCCGTAATTCTTTATATTCTTATTAGCATTTTGGCACTATATTTTGGTTATAAAGCGTTTAGCTGTTACAAGAATAGATGTGTTCGGAGATTTAAAGTCCCAGCTATTGAGTCAGGTGGCTCAGGTAATATAGTGAATATTAATATACATTCAAGCAACGAAAGTCTGAGTCCTGTTCCAGAGGAGATACCTCTCCATGACTCTAAAGATAAACCTACCACTTCCACAAGGCACTCCGAACGCATAAGACATAAGTGTACGTATTAAAGAGTAGTCAAAATTTAGGTGTAAATTTTGACCTAATTACGGCGGGAGGTGTTATAGTAGGGTAATAGTATGAATTCAAATATTGCTAATGGAAACATAATTGTTATAGCAGAGTAGAATCATAGTCTGAATTCATATATTGGTAATGGAAATATAATTGTTATAGAAGAGTAGAATAATAGTATGAATTCATATATTGGTAATTGAAATATAATTGTTATAGAAGAGTAGAATAATAGTATGAATTCATATATTGGTAATGGAAATATAATATGTGAGAAATAGTTTTAAGCAGACGTATTCTACAGAAGTTGGAAATACTGGTATATGTGACTGTCTGGAACTTGACCTTCAACCCCAAGGGGGACCCGAGGAAGGGTGTAGCATTCCCAGACGCCTGTCACATAACAGTTTATGGTTATTAGGGATAGTGTCTTACCCAGAGAATATTGTGGAAGGATATATAAACCTTAGTCACCATGGAAGGGATGTCTTTTGACCTGCCATTGTGAACGAGTCCACATCGGATGGTGTAACCACTACCAATATTCCTTTAAGCTTGTTCCGTACTGTTTGTAAATAAATCCTTTAATACCAATTGTTGTGTGATTTCGAGTGGAATATCCAGGAAACCTCACCTACTTGCTCCCGCTCGGCACTCAACCAGACAATCCTATCTCACCTCACCTGCGGGAGGGTGCTAGGTGCGAGAAGGATACAACATAAATTCTGGTGTCAGGTGTTTGGGTTTCCTGTGATCAAATCCAGCTACGAGTAAAAATCACCATCGCCAAAGACCAAGAAGAAGGCAGCAGCTAAGGCAACACGCTCAACGCCCAAGAATCCTAGGAAGCAGAGACAGCAGCTCTGTGCAACTTCTGCACAATTCCGGAGATTCGAGGTTCGAGGCTCGAGGTGGTAGCAGCAGCCCACTGCGTGCAGTCCCAGATCCGTGAGGAAGACGGCAACCTACCCAGCACTGCGGTGACACTACCCTTGCTGTTACTGGTGGAAGGCCGTGTGCAGACTGTACGGTTTGAAGGTCCGAGGTTCGAGGCGACAGCAGCGGCCTACGGCGAGCAGTTAAAGGTTCGAGAGGACAGATACGGCTTACGGCGAGCAGTTCGAGGTTCGAGGATCAAGAGGTCCAACCACGAGACGAGGAACGTCGAGCGCTGAAACGGCGCAATAGCTGGAGGACCAGGGATCGAGGATAGTTGGCGACGCGTCTGGACCTGGTGAACGGGACAGACAAGGTTGCGGACCGCAACAGACGATACAGCTCGTCCACTGAAGGCGTAGAGGTGAGTCCTTGCTACTACTATATGTAAAATGGCAGTGGATAGTAGAAGTAGCTATTACATGTTACCCCACGAGGCTCTTAAACTAGTATCTTCTTTTAATGGGGAAAAGAATGAAGTTACGCAGTTTATCGTAGATGCGGATACTGCATGTGAAATGATAAGTCCTGAGAGATTAAATGTATTCTTTAAGTTGTTGCTTACTAGAATAAAAGGGGAACCCAGGAAGGCAATTATCCATAGAAAACTAGAATCGTGGGAGGAGGTTAGGGAATATTTAAGGCATTCCTATGTTGAGAAGAGAACTCTTGATTATTATAGCACTCAACTTTTTGCTGCTAAACAGGAAAAATCCGAGTCAATAAGCGTGTGGATTAACCGTATACAAAGGTTAACAGCAGAGTTTAGAGAATCAGCCTTAGAAAAGTGTAAGGAAACTGAGAGGGAAGGAATACTGGCAATTACAGACAAGTTGATAAATATCTGTTTTGTACAAGGTTTGGCTGATGATAGAATTCAGACCATTGTTCGCAGCCGGGGGCTGGAACAGGAATTCCAAGAGGTATGCAAAACCTCGTTGGACGAAGAAAGTGCCATTATTTCCAAACGAGAAAGGTATTCTAGAGTAGAACAGGTGAAATGCCATAAATGTGGCAGGGTTGGCCATATCGCTAGCAAATGTTATGTAAATGTTAAGAAAGAGTACAGTAAGGCAATTAATAGTGTTTCCACTGAAAATAAGGGAAAGTCGAGCATGGTAACTTGCTTTAATTGTGGTAAGGTCGGACACTTTGCTAGAAATTGTAGGAATCCTAGGAAAAATAAGCAGAATGAAAAGGATGAAAGAACTAAGAAGTCGGAAGACGGTAGAACAGTAGAATCTGTCGCTCATATTGGAGTAATTTCTAAAACAAGGCATGAGTTCGTAAGAATTAGTTCTCCTGCTAGTAAGAAAGGTGAATTTGTGATGTTAGTGGATTCAGGGTCAGATATGTCGTTGCTTAAAAGCCCTTCAGTTGTAGGAAAACTTATTTTTGATCCGGAAAAGAAAATGGTTGCAAAAAGCGCAAGCGGATCGTTGATAGAAACGTATGGGGCGCTAAATACCGAGGTTCATATAGGGAATAATGTTGTGAAGTACGATTTTCAGTTAGTGAAAGATCAAGTAGATATTCAATGTGATGGAATTCTTGGAAGAGATTTCTTGGAGGCCACGAAAGCTACGCTAAATTACAAAGATTTAGAGCTGAGTGTTGTCGGCGAACGACTTAAACTATTAACCAAGAGCGCTATGGAGTCAGGACAATTAAGCTTCCGGGGAGGTCAGAGGTTATGGTTGAAATCCCTATAGAGAATGTTGAGCTGAAGGAGGGGTTGATAGAAAAGTGCGAAGTACAATCAGGTGTTTATTTGGCAGATTCGGTTGTAACTGTTAGGAATGGAAGTGCTGTAACTAGCATGCTAAATACCAATGATGAGGAAGTTGAACTTAGGGTGACTCCGGTTAAATTGGAAGCAGTTATTAATGAAAATAATTGCGAAAAGCTGTGCACTATTACTAACACCCCACAGGCAGCTAATAGAGAAACAGAGGTAATGGCTCAATTGAGGCTTGAGCACCTCAACGAGGAAGAAAGGGGGGTGATTAGGGAAACATGCAGGTTGTATCAGGATATATTTTATTTGCCGGAGGATAGTTTGAGTTCCACTAGTGCAGTAGAACATGCTATTATAATGGAACCAAATATAGAACCGATTCATGTAAAGCCTTATAGACTACCCGAGGCACACAAACAGGAAGTAGAAAAGCAGGTGCAAAAATTATTGCAGGAGGGTATAATTGAAGAGAGCAATTCGCCTTGGAATAGTCCCTTACTAGTAGTAAAAAGGAAAATGGATGCAAGTGGCATCCAGAAATTTCGACTTGTAGTCGATTTCAGGAAAATAAATGAAAAGACAGTAGGAAATGCTTACCCACTTCCAGATATTACGGAAATCCTAGATCAGTTAGGGAATTCCAGATATTTCTCTTGCATAGATTTGGCAATGGGATATCATCAGATACCCATGAAGGCAGAAGATAAGGAGAAAACAGCGTTTTCGACAAAACATGGTCATTGGCAGTACGTGAGAATGCCATTTGGCTTAAAGACCGCCCCAGCCACGTTTCAGAAACTGATGAACACGGTGCTGGCGGGTTTATCGCCATCCAGGTGCTTTGCTTTCCTGGACGACGTAGTTATCTATGCAGGATCGCTTAAGGAGCATGATCAAAAATTGAGGGAGGTATTTCAGAGGTTTAGAAGGTACAATCTAAAACTGCAGCCGGAAAAATGTGAATTTTTGAGAAAAGAGGTTAGCTACCTTGGTCATGTAATTTCGGAGAATGGGGTACAGCCCGACCCAAAGAAAGTGGAAGCAGTAGCAAATTATCCCATACCTAAAGGACTGACTGAATTAAGAGCGTTTCTGGGTTTAGTTGGCTATTATCGCCGATTCATTCCTAACTTTAGTAAAATAGCCGCACCTTTGCATTTGTTGCTAAAAAATAACGCGAAGTTCACCTGGGGGGATGATCAACAGATAGCCTTTGACACTTTGAAGCAAAAGTTGTTGTCAAAACCTATATTGCAATATCCAGATTTCTCGAGGGAATTTATTTTGACAACAGACGCCAGTCAGGATGGATTAGGGGCATTATTGTCGCAAGGCCCGATAGGTAGGGATTTGCCAGTAGCGTTTGCAAGTAGAACTCTGAATAAGGCAGAGAAGCACTACAGTACAATTGAGAAGGAGCTGTTGGCAATAGTATGGGCTTGTAAGCACTTTAGGCCTTATCTACTAGGGAAAAGATTTACTATTGTAACTGATCATAGGCCACTTAAATGGATGAGTGTCAAGGAACCGGGTTCGAGAGTACTCAGATGGCGAATCAAATTGGAAGAATACGATTACCAGATTGTTTACAAAAAAGGGTCGTTGAACGGAAATGCCGATGCACTTTCTCGCATTAGAGTTATGGGAGTTGCAGAAGAAGGGGGGATAACGGAGGAACAAAAAAGGGCGGTACTACAGGAGGCACACGACAGCCCTACGGGTGGTCACAGGGGTGTCACAAAAACCTACTGGGCGATCAGGAAGAATTATCAATGGCCAGATATGAAAAAGGACATTGAGTATTATATAAAGAAATGCGAGAGTTGTCAAAAGAATAAGCTTTTGCGGCCTAGGAAACGAGCACCCATGGAAATAAGTACCACAGCAAAATCTCCTTTCGAAAAATTATCTCTCGATATAGTGGGTCCCTTAACGGTGACGAACAAGGGGAACAAGTATATCTTGACCTGCCAAGATGAACTTACCAAATATATGGTAGCCGTGCCTCTAGAAAAGCACGATGCGGTGACGGTTGCTAAGGAGTTCGTGGAAAACATTATTTTACGTTACGGAATTCCATTAAAGGTGTTAACAGATCAGGGTTCGGAATTCTTAAGTGATTTGTTCAAGAATGTCTGCAAGCTAATGAGAATAACCAAGTTGCAGACTACAGCTTTTCACCCACAGGCAAACGGTGGATTGGAGAGAAGTCACCGTGTTCTGGCTGAATATTTGCGGCATTATGTGGGGAAGGATCAAACAGACTGGGCTGAATGGGTGAAGTTTGCTGTGTTTGTATACAATACTACTGTGCATTCATCCACTGGTTATACACCTTTTGAACTTTTGTTTGGGTATGAGTGTAGGACACCCCTAACACTGAAAAAGCAACCAGAGATTAATTATTCCTATGATGACTATGTGAGTGAATTGAAAAGTAGGCTACAAAGTGCTCACGAGGTGGCTAGAGATAATCTAGTTACAAGAAAAGATAAGAGCAGGGAATACTATGATCATCACAGTGAGGAAGTTAAATACGAGGTAGGGAAAAAGGTGTTACTAAAAGATGAGACGGTCCGTAGAGGCAGATCAGGTAAAATTTCTAGCCAATGGATAGGCCCATATGTAATAGTGGCAGCTAACGGAGTAAATGTAACGCTGAAGAGAAGAAAAAGGTTGCAAAAGGTACATGTGAACCGGATTAAACCTTTTTATTAAGGTAAGGTTAGCCTTGGATAATTAGCGAGACCTATTTATTTTCAGATGTTGACCTTACTTTTGGCTGCGATGACCTGGTGCCTAGGATTGGGAGAAGCCCATCCAGAAGTGGTGAAGTTCGAAACTCCGCCTGGTCTTTACTATGAGAGTAAGGGTACCGCCCAGCTGTACAATAGTGTATGGAGGATAATTGTGTATGTAGATTTAGGTAATTTAGAGTACCAGGTAGATACTACAGAAAATTATATAAAGCATACTTTGAGTGCATGCGAGCACGTTTCCTTGCAGAAATGGTCAGGGTGTACAAACTTTAAGAATAAAATACAGGATAAATTAGGCAAGTTAAGGAGAACCGAAGAGTTATTGAGGGAAATGACAGGTCGTCAGGAGACGCGTACAAGGAGAGGTGTAATCGATGTAGGAGGACAGCTTTTGAAAATATTGTTTGGTACATTAGATAATGATGACGCGGAATATTATAATCAGCAAATACAGCATGAGGAGGAAAATGAAAAAGGCATTACAAATTTGTTGAAGGAACAAGTCTCTGTAGTAAAGGTTTCTCTAGGTTTGTTCAATGATTCACTTATTAATTTGGCTTTCAATGAGAAGGTATTGGAAGAGAATTTAGTTAGAATTCAAGACTTCCTAAACAAAAGCCAGCAGCAAGAAGTTAAGATGCTTGATGATCTACAAATGAAAATGACGGTTAGTAATCACTTACTTAGTTTAAATAATGCTATGGAAACCTTATTTCGCAATTGTGATATACTAATAGATGGTATATTAAATGCTCAAAAGGGACTTATTCAACCACAGGTAGTAGCTCCTTCGGAATTACTGCATGTTTTAGAGAAAGGTGTTGCAAATTTGCCCTTAGGTACTTCCCTGCCATTTGCAGTAAGCAAGGATTCGCTTCATTTGTTAATTGCTATGTGTGATGTAGCTGTATTTGTAAAGGATGAAAAACTCACATTTGTACTATTTTTACCTTTAGTGTCACAAGGTGTTTATAATGTGTATCGACTTATACCAGTGCCTGTGCTCATTGAACAAGGGAAATATGTGTTTGTGGACGTTCATGAAGATCTTCTGTTTATTGATAAGAGCAGACAATATTATTTTATGAGTCCTTTGTCTTTATTGGAAAAATGTAAAACATTGGGAGATTCAAAATATGTATGTAAACAAACCCTTCCACTTAAGTTAGCCCACTATCATGATGATTGTGTTGTGAAAATGCTACAAAAACTTCGTAGATTACCTTCTACATGTGAAAAGAGGCTTATTGAATTACGCGAATCACTATGGACACCTTTAGCAAATAATGAGTGGTTGTATTTTGTACCATCTGTAGAAAGTGTTACTATTTCATGTCCTGAGG
This sequence comes from Tenodera sinensis, assembly GCA_030765045.1. Classification (NCBI taxonomy): domain Eukaryota; kingdom Metazoa; phylum Arthropoda; class Insecta; order Mantodea; family Mantidae; genus Tenodera; species Tenodera sinensis. The sequence goes on from CM060967.1 coordinate 73,988,184, forward strand.
AACAACCAAGAGATGTTATTTTAGAAGGGTATGGCAAACTTAAGCTTAGTTCAGGTTGTAAGGGGTATGGTAAATCCTTTGTAATTCAGGCAGAAGTTGTAATGTCCCAGGGTAATTTTAGTAATCTTGATGTGTTGTCCTCAATTAACATAGATGTTGGTTGCTGTGAAGAATTAGTAGGAAAGTTAAAAAGAAAGGAGTTAAAGCTGAACACAGCTTTCAAACAAGTGATAACACATTTTGACGAGTTAAAGGTTTCTAGCTATAAACTCTCTCAAGTAGAAGAGATGATTCAGAGGCAAGAGTGGCAAAATTCATTCACTGTAACACACGCCCGATATTCCGTAATTCTTTATATTCTTATTAGCATTTTGGCACTATATTTTGGTTATAAAGCGTTTAGCTGTTACAAGAATAGATGTGTTCGGAGATTTAAAGTCCCAGCTATTGAGTCAGGTGGCTCAGGTAATATAGTGAATATTAATATACATTCAAGCAACGAAAGTCTGAGTCCTGTTCCAGAGGAGATACCTCTCCATGACTCTAAAGATAAACCTACCACTTCCACAAGGCACTCCGAACGCATAAGACATAAGTGTACGTATTAAAGAGTAGTCAAAATTTAGGTGTAAATTTTGACCTAATTACGGCGGGAGGTGTTATAGTAGGGTAATAGTATGAATTCAAATATTGCTAATGGAAACATAATTGTTATAGCAGAGTAGAATCATAGTCTGAATTCATATATTGGTAATGGAAATATAATTGTTATAGAAGAGTAGAATAATAGTATGAATTCATATATTGGTAATTGAAATATAATTGTTATAGAAGAGTAGAATAATAGTATGAATTCATATATTGGTAATGGAAATATAATATGTGAGAAATAGTTTTAAGCAGACGTATTCTACAGAAGTTGGAAATACTGGTATATGTGACTGTCTGGAACTTGACCTTCAACCCCAAGGGGGACCCGAGGAAGGGTGTAGCATTCCCAGACGCCTGTCACATAACAGTTTATGGTTATTAGGGATAGTGTCTTACCCAGAGAATATTGTGGAAGGATATATAAACCTTAGTCACCATGGAAGGGATGTCTTTTGACCTGCCATTGTGAACGAGTCCACATCGGATGGTGTAACCACTACCAATATTCCTTTAAGCTTGTTCCGTACTGTTTGTAAATAAATCCTTTAATACCAATTGTTGTGTGATTTCGAGTGGAATATCCAGGAAACCTCACCTACTTGCTCCCGCTCGGCACTCAACCAGACAATCCTATCTCACCTCACCTGCGGGAGGGTGCTAGGTGCGAGAAGGATACAACACTTCTCTCCGGCGCTGCCACCTGTATCTATTTGCCGACGATACAGCAATCACCACCTCCTCTGCTCACCATGACTTTGCAGTGCAAAGACTCCAGAGATATGCCAACATGCTCACCGCCTGGTTTGCTGCGTAGAGACTAACGATAAATCCCACGAATTCAAAAGCAGTTACCTTTACTCGACGCCACCTACAGGATGTTGAAGCTCTTCGCCTGGCAGGTGAAATGATACCCTGGTCCGCGGAAGCAACCTATCTAGGAGTCCTTCTGGATATGCGCTTAACTTGGAAGGCGCATATCTCCTTCCTAGCATCCAAGGTCAGCAGGAGAATGGGCATGATATACCCCCTATACAATGAAAATCATCCCTGTCCTTGAGAAACAAACTTCTTGTCTACAACCAGGTAATCCGGCCTGCCTTAACCTATGCCTGCCAGATCTGGGGTGCAGCGGCAAAAAACAAACCTATATCCGCTACAGGTACTGCAAAACCGCTACCTGAGAACTTCTGCAGCAGTGGACTGGTACATCCACAAGGACCTCTCCATCCCGACACTCATTGAATATATCAAACAACTTTTGACCACCTTCTACGCCGGACTTCCAGCCAGCTTTAATCTTCTCATCCGCGGTCTTGGAGAATATGACATCGACCCTGGAGAAACCTACAAGCGGCCACGACTTCTACTATCCCAGCAGTAGACCCGACAAATACGACTGACCTAAGATAATCATCATTGCCATTATCATCAGTTTTCTCATAACCATTATAAAAAAAAGAGCACCTAAACATTTCTGTCCCTACACTTTTTACCACCGTTTACCCACCATCTCTTATTACTAATCATCCTCATACCAGTAAGGGATAAAATCCCGGTATGGTAGCAGTCAAGGGCGCCTCCCATTGGGAGGTTAACCCCTAAACGACCCCCTACGGTGACTTGGCAGCAAAAGGTACATTTTCACAAATCGCTAGGTATAAGGTTTCACTCATCACCTGCTTGGTTCACAATGTTTTACTACTAACATTATTACATGCGCTTTGGTATGTTTGAATCAAGAAATACGCCAGCCTTCTCCGCAACGTAAACAATAGCAAAACATTACTATTTATGTCAAATCTCTTCATCCATTAACCTAAATGAAGTACATATATTGGGCAAAATTGCATACAACCCAATATACCAAAATGCCTAAAAATATTCTCAACCTATGCTAAAATTATGGCTTTCCTATTATACACTACTGCCATTAAATATGCTGAAGCGCGCCTAAGCTAAGCCAATTAATTTAGATGTGAGTTAAACTTACAGCATAAACCTTATTCAGCTTAGTTTAGAAATGCACAGTTATCTAACCTATAGAAATCATAATACAGTAGCTGGCGACGGGCACTTAAACCCTAATCACTCACTCATAATACAGTATAGCCGCCAGTTAGACATCTCTATACATTGAACTACCCTATGTGATGGGCACATTTTCTTAGGTCGGAACCACTTAATCCCTATTGGTTTGTATGTCCGCTTGCTCGCCGCTTTTAAGTGGTGAAGAAACCCAACAAAACGACTGAGGGCAGAAGCAGAGACGGCGACATGTTGTGGGACCCGGGCCTTAACAAACACACTTAACATTGTAAATGTGTAAATATGCAAAATACAAACACACACAAAAAAAAAACAACAACAAAACAAAAAAAAATATATATATAAATAAATAAACAAAAATATATATATGAGTATATATACAAAATAAACAGCAATATGCATATTTACACATCATAATAACAACAATAATCTGCCATAGGTACACGCTGAAGGATCTCTCACGTAACAAGACAAAAATAAAAATACTAGGCTGAAGAGGGTAAAACACTAAACTGCCTGGGTTTTGGTTCTACCAAACCCAAAATCCAATTTTGATTGATTGATTGATTTGCACTCTATCAATGACCGAGACTAGTTCTAGGCCAATAGACTAAACCACACCAAGCCCTGACATAACTACATACAGACATTAGGACAAAAAAAAAAAAGGACCCAAATTTGAGGGCGCCTCCCAGTGGGGAAGGATAATCCCTCAACTACTCACTGAACAATAAACTCTACAACCCATTCTAACGCAGTTATTGTACTAGACAGAACCCTTCACGGCCAATAGAGGGCATAGCCCTGATCTGGCAGCAGACTGAGGGTGAAAAAACCTACCCTCTGGTGTCAAGTCGTCGCCTACTTTGCACTCTATCTGAAGCAGAACATTCACTTCTCCCGGATAGCTACATACACATTGCACCATTATGTTGAAATTCAAAGGGCGGAAATTCCATTGTCAACACACGCAATTTCCTCATTTATTCTTGGCTAGAGATTTGATTCTTTATACCTCATTATTTCAGATTCTTTTGTAGAACATGTTTGTGCTCCTAAAGGAGAATCTGTAGTCACTTTAAATCTTTTTCCAACATTTCAAAAAGTTTTAATGGAAGTAGCTGTGAAACGAAAATATACAGAACTGACATTAAAATAAAAAAATTCATTGAAAAACGATAGAAAGATTGTGAATTGTCTGGTGAAAGGGCGCAGTTACCGGATGCTAGAAGAGGAATACCGAACCGAGCGTTTGGGAGGCCGTGGGTTCCATTCCAGGTTCTTGACCGATGAGTTTATTCGGGGGTTTACCGGAGTCGCTGGGAAGGGTACTTACATTCGCAGGGTTTTCTGTCCCTCCATAACACCTTATTTCCCATTTCATCTGCTTGGTTGTGTTGGCGGGAGCTTCGACGTGCATTAGCAGGTAGCCTTGAAATTGAATAGGTGTGCCAGTGTTGATGTATCAAATTATGAACTTTACTCCTTCAAAACACATTAATAAAATGCACAAACATGTTCATCACACCTTTCCACCTCCCCCCTAGTATGCCGCATGCAAGAGCTCTGAGCATATAATATTCGTTATGACTGACCGACAATTGTGTACTTGGATTCTGCCAACAACTCGTAGAGAACGAAATGGACGAGGAGGAGAAGAAGACACAAGCCCTGGAAAAACTCCAGGAGGAAGTGGATGAGATTCAGAACGAAATCATTTACTACACACACCTTCTGGCAAATATGGATGCTGATTGCACATGAAGAACAGGGAGCTAGTGAAGCGACTGCGGGGGGGAGGGTGGGTGGGGGGAGGGGAGGTGAAAGAGCTTCCCAACGGAGAAAACGCAACCACGGCAGCGGCAGCAAGAAACTTTCCAAGCAGGCAACTCCACCACACCCCGTCACTATCACCACGCGGAACTCTTTCGCACCACTAGTGACAGAAGAACGCCATGAAGAGGCAACGGACGACCTGACGTCAACGAGAACTCCCAGCCAAAGAATTCCCTTCCCCAGGCTTCCTAAACCAACAAAACAAACCCAACCAAGAACTAGGTCACAACACCCAAAACCACCTTCTGTTCCCAAACCAATCACAACCAACATTACAGCAGCACCAGGCACAGACAACCAGAAACCCCCCAGAATAATTATCCAAAATGTCCACCAGGCAGTCAAGGTCCTCCATATACTGACACAGTACTTGTCAACACATTCAGGATCCAAACCATGAGGGACTCCTTGAAGCTCTTCCTGCAGCGAAAGCAGGACGCCACTCCAACCATGCGGCTCCTGAAGGATGCTGGGTGGAAAACTATAGTTTTACGCCCATAAGTGACCAGCCTCTGCGATACATAATCAAACGTCTTCCCTGCAGGAGGACTATATCAAAGAGGACCTGGAACACATGGGTTACATCGGCGTCCAGGTGCGCCAGATTTTTTCCCGTGGTAAGTCTCTGTCAAACTTTCAGGTAAGCTTAACTAGACCCACCGACAACCAAAAGCTTTTACAAGAAAGAGAGGTGCGTGATATGATGGTCATCGTGGAGGTCCTAAAGACTAACCAGAACATCACCATTGTTTCAAATATCAACAGCTAGGGCACCCACACCGTAAGTGCAATATGACTTCCCACTGTGTCCTCTGCGGTGACCTCCACCACCTAGGTGGCTGCCCAAGAAAGGCACAGGAGGACGCTGTACCCCACTGTGCAAACTGTGAGAAAGCGCATCCTGCCAGCTACAGGGGGTGTGAGACGTTTAAAAACGAACGTCACCACCGCCAACTGGCAACCGTAGCCAGTTCTCCTAGTGTGCAAACAGGGTCAAGACCCATCCTCTACCCGGCCCTGGTCAGAGAAGGTGTCTCCTATGCGGGAGCCGCCGGGGGGCAAAGACACCCGTGCCACCACCAAATGGTACCTCTCCACAACCTCACCCAGGCGCCCACCGGCGATCTGGCAGAATTAAAACGATATCTTTAATTTATTCAAAAAATTTAAATCTCCTATCACTACTAATAAAGTAGCAGCCATAGATTACTAAATTTAACAGCTGCAACAGCACTATGGAGGAGCTAGAAACCATCCTATATTTACCGTTCACCCTCTTGGAATAAACGGCCAGTGTAAAGGGAGGCATAACTTTAACTCACGCACTCCTGTAGAATGCAGACGTCATCTTCAGGAAGCAACACGAACTTGAAATCTATCTACGGCGTAACAAAATTGACGTCGCATTCATCTGTGAAACAAAATTAAAACAAGAGCACACTGTTAAGCTCCAGGGTTACCAAATGCTTCGGAACGACAGAATTGGCCGGCAGGGAGGACCGACTGCTATTTTGCTCAGAAACACAATTGCTCATGCTTTTGTCACCCTGCCCGTGCCAGCAGCGTTAGAGTGCATGGCTCTTAAAGCCGGTGTTAACAACCAAACGGTGATGCTAGTAACACTTTATCGGCCTCCTAATTCCCCAGATGTCATACGAGACCTAGACCCCGCTTTAGAGGACCACGTTATAATTGCATTACATTTCAATGCCCAGCACCCCTGGTGGTTTTCTCGGCGAGCAAATGCGGCCGAAAATCCCCTGGCTGAACTTATAATATATAATGTCAATATGGCAATGGCAATATTGAACCCACGTTTTGCCACCGATTGGGCACTTGACCCCGAGATTTTGGATTTCGTACTTACAAAAAATGCGACACTCTCAAATAGCTTCTCTGTGTATCATAGCCTGCACTCCGACCATCTTCCTTTACATTTCGACATATAGAGTGGCATTACGGCCGGTGCCTCCGACCGTCGGAAGGGGGCCGAGACCAACTGGAGTAATTTTACCATGGAAATGCACAGGACGGCGCAACCCAGGTTGTCATATTCTAGCGAGGCAGACATAGATATCGCCATTGAAAATTTACTGCCTCGCATAGTACGGCCAAGAGAAGTACTACCACATAAACCACAACACCACCCGGTTTTTGCACAAACCCCGAGGTAGAGCAACCCATTGTGCGTAGACGACGCTTGACAAGACTGTGACGGTATACCCGTCAGCCTGAATACAACGTGCTAGCAAAATTGCTACGCAACGTCATTCGGCAAAAAATTAAACAGTACCACCCATTCGGGCTGATCCTTGTGAACAGTATTAAAGACTTTCAAGGTGTCCACGGGCGTCAAATATGCAACTGAGGTGCTACACACTCAAGACGGCCTGCACTTCTCCACAGACGAGATAGCTGAGGTCTTCGCTGACTGTCTCTAAGACAGATTCACCGAAAACCCAGTGACCAACCGTGATCTAGAACGCGAGGTCCAGACATGGGTATAAATCTGGTTGGCGCAGAAGCAAGAGCAACAGCTATCCCGTACGCCGCAGGAAGTTCACAAGCTCATTAGGAAATGACCTAATGGTAAAGCTGCCGGCCGGACTAGGTGACTAATGAGCAAATTCAACATCTTCCAAGAAACGCTCTGGTGTAACTGACAAAGATATTTAACGCCTGTTTGCATCATAGCTATTTCCCTCTACTTGGAAGCGAGCCAAGTTTATTATGCTCCCAAAGCGAGGGAAAAGCACCAGACAGCCGCAAAATTACCGCCCCATTATTCTCTTGTCTGCTATTGGTAAATTGTTCGAAAAACTTATACTTTCTCGACTTCAAAACAAGTTTCGGAAGTGATCGCTGAAATTCACAGTTTGGCTTTATAAAAGGACATTCCGTAGAATTACTGAGGCAAACTGATGACGTAACAGAGCAATTTAACAATGGGGCTTTACCTTTGGCGTTATTCCTGGACGTAGAAACCGCGTTTGATCGGTGCTTGCACAATGGCTTCATTTATGAAGTGCACCACAATTTCCCGGCTCTTCAAAATTACCTGTACTTACCGCGCAACTTCATAGAAAATCGGCAGTTCTGCGTCCAAGTGGGCCACTCCGCCTCTCAGGAGCCAGTGATGTGGGCTGGCGTTCCACAAGGAGCAATCATGTCACCGTCCTTGTACACATTGTTTACTAATAATTTCCCAGTGGAAGCTCGCTATGTATGCTGACGACACTGCAATATATAACCACCACAAAAACCCTCGTTTCGGCCTTGCAGAAATGCAAACTTGTGTAAATAAATTCCACTCATGGCTTCAGGATTGGAAAACCAAAATTAACCCTAACAAATGCCAGATGATGAATTTCTTAAAGCGTTATCACACTTTGGCAGTGGACCCAACGGTCGGTGGTCAAATATTGCACTGTGGTCAGCAAGTTAGATACCTAGGCGTCACCATGGACCGCACGACGTGTTTGTGCACCCACATAAAAAATAACACCAACAAAGGCAGAGAGCTACTAATGTTATGCGTCCCCATCTTCCGTAGCAAACAATGGCAACTAAAATCCAAACTAATATTGTATAAACCGTTCATTCTATCGGTGGTTCCATATGCATGTGTGGTCTGGGCAAATGCCTCCAAAACCACCCTCAGACTAACCAAACCCTCCAGAACCTTGAAAGTCAGATCACATCCATCCTGAAGGCAATGAGAAAGAAAGCCTTCGCAGCGTGGGCGCGCATTAGAAATCAGAAAAGGTACGTGATTGCCAACATTGGCAACGTGAGCCGAAGCGCCGTAAGTATGCTCGAATCAAAATGTTTTAGACTGTTAAAGCTCGCCGACTGAGGCGCCCACAACCCAGGCCCCAGGCCACACTCGCTACCACAGAGGCCTGGCCTGTGTCTTGGGGAATCACACAGGAGCTGCAACCTGGCCGCGCAGGAAAACTGCGGAAAACTGTGTGCATGTAAGTGTGCTGGGACGCACAGCTTTGGTGTGCCCAGTGAGTGTGTGCGTGCGCTGGGACGCATATTTTTGCTGTGCCCAGTGCGTGCGCGCGCACGCGTGTGTGTGTATTTGTGTGTATGTGCGTGTGAGGGGACATACACTTGAGATATGCCTTTGAGTGAGTGTGTGTGTATATAATTGTATACTCTGTTCATCAAGATCAGAGGAGATGTAAACAAAGCACCGATTTGTATCACTCCACGGCCACGTGCATTCACAATGACGCAACACAGTTACCTATGCGTAGTTATAATATGCATTTACACCACTAAAAGGATATATTTACTTGATCCAAATACCACTTTAACTATGCTTAGTACATTTAGTTTATGCATTGGCAAACATTAAGTGACATTTCAGGCCTTAGTAACAGTATTTCTTCAAGGGACAATTTACACGGCGAAGGCGTCAAGAGGGCGCACTGTGGTCAAAACACACGTGGCTTTGTTTAAGTCTTCTCTAATCTCCTGATGAACAGAGTATAAATATGTATATAAAGAAAAACACAACACAGTGAAAAACAAAACTAAAAAGCACTACAAACAAAAACTGTCCTCGGTGACCTAAAGTTGGTCACCGTATGGGTTTTTGCGAAACCATGTATATTTGTATATATGCCAATTATAATATAATATATTATAATATGTACCGGCACCAGGTGAATACTCGAATAAAATAACTTCACTTGTATCCCTTGTTTTGGTTATTGGTTAAGGTTATTTAGCAAAAAGAGAGGTGCATCGTTGCACAGTGGCCTAAAGCAACCAATGAAATGGTCTAGACTTTGTAAAATGATAAATACGGTGACGTAGACGTAAGGTGCAGTGAGATTATCTTCCGCGTTCTGGTAAAAGAACCCACGTCTTTGTTCATTAGTAGTTACTACAGATAAATACAACAACACGACAGTGTTTTCATGCAACGTGTGGAATAATAATTACGTAAATTCATTATATTTATATACGTGGAAATATGTTTTCCATTTGGGCGTTGAAAGATACTTATGGGAAGCACAACAGCTCTCGAATCTGATGGAGATGCAAAGCAAGTGAGTGAAGACAATATATTGGACGTCTTCTGGAACAAAGGAGTAAATGAAAAAACGTAAATAGAATTCCATAAGTTACACACTTCGTGAGAGGAAATGAATGAATTTCAAAGAGGGCGCTGGAAAGGAACCCCCAGGGGCCCAGAAGGATAGGAAGATCAAGAGAAACTTGGAAGAGATCAGTGGAAAAGGAGGCAAGTAGTGTAGGAAAGAATTGGAATGAAGTAAAGGCGCTTGCTGTCAACAGAGTTAGGTAGAGATGTTTTGTATCAGCCCTATGTTCTCTAGGAACATAAAAAGGAATTGATGATGGTAATGATGATGATAATGATAATGATGATAATGATGAGGATGATGATTATGGTGATGAAGAAGAAGAAGAAGATGATGAAGAAGAAGAATCGCAATCAGGTTCCCAATGCTGAATTTCACAGTATTTTGCAGGTGCACGAAGTTGTCTGTGAAACAGCTGACTATGTACGAGTAGTGCAGAAAGTGATTTCAAATGAAGGGAGTAATTCATAGAGGTAACCAGAAGGGCGACTCTGAGAAATGAAGAGTTAAATAAAATAATAAAAAGAACCAACAATTATTAATCGCATTACAGCACAGAGAGTTAGATGGTTCAGACATTTGTCAGATGAGAGAACAGTTTGAAAATGTACACATGGAAGCCTCTCGAATCTAGAAAAAGGGGCAGACCTAAAAACAGATGGAGTGACGACATACACCAAGATTTAAAAAATATGAAGACAAGAAATTGGGTAACCCTGACAAAAGATCGCATTGAAAGGAAGAAAATTGTAGAGAAGGCCAAAACATTCAGTTAATGAAGTTGTAGTGCTTATTAAGAAGAACCAGAAGAAGCTGAGGAAGATGAAGCAGCAGTGAGAAAGGAACTGCACCGTGAAAAAGCCCTCGTGAACATGGAATGGTTGAATCTACGTACGTTGGTCTCGCAAAAAATACTGTATTACGATCTCCGGTTAAGGTTTCGGTTAACAGTTAACTTGAAGTTACACCCAGATGTCAGTATTACGACCTTCGGTTAAGGGCTAACTGAGAGTTATTTCTGGAGGTACACTAACCGCAACCTCAAGTAGGGGTTAGTGCGTTAACTTGGAGTTTACTCGTGTTTCACACACAAAAATGGCGTACCTCCTATCACAATTGTATGTCCACAGCGACTCTGAAGATGAAATGCTGGCTCATTATTTAATACAAGAGCGAAGAGATTCAGAATGCGCAAAGATAATTTCGAGGAGTGAATGTGGAAGAGTTCCAACAAATATACAGGTTATCAAAAGCTTCGACATCTGGAATTTTAGCGGAAATAAGGCATCGAATAGAATTTACGACAGAATGGCAGTTTTCAGCACGTATATAACATTATACCAGCATATTTGTATATTCCCGACATTCTTAAAATTAAATAAATTAAACCAACATAGATTGTAGGTATATCTTGATGGGCATTAGGTTAGGGAAATATAATTCTAGAGCCCAGTAAGTGTAGTGGATTGACACAAACAATACGATGTTTTGTGCGATTTTCATTACATCGGCACCACGTTTTAACTAACGCAAATGTAATAAACGGAGCATGGCAAATTACACATTTTGCGAACAGAAAATACACGAAAAACTATACAATATGTAGGTACACAAGTTCAAAAACACGCGGAATAAGATCATTATCTTTAACTAACGTTGCATGTTATTCATTGTGGGCAGAACGATTACCTTTTAAATAGTAAACGTTGCATTATATTCATTGTGGACACAACGATTTTGCGCTTTTTCAAAGCACTTCAAGGCTCTGATTGAATAGTGAATAAAACAGAAGCTATTTTTAGGTTATGCAATGTGTACAAATCTTCAAACCATCCCACACATCTGTGATGTGCTTTACCCACGAGATAGCGTGGCAAACACAGCAAAAGCCTAGTGAAAAATGTTACCAACTGCTCTCAGGGCATCATAATCTTCAGGGTAACAAACCTACAGTTAAATTGAGTTCGTAATACGAGGCACCGAGCCTAACTAACAGTTAGCGATAACTGAGAGGTAACAAACCGTGGCTAGTAACCGGAGATCGTAATACAGGCCCAATGGATTGACCGATTTGAACCTTCTTTTTGTTTTGCTTGAATACTGAAATGGTTTAGAAAAAAAAAAAAAAGAACACTAGGAAAAACCAAACGGAACAGCTAAAAATCCAATAAATAAGTACCCCCTAGCGCTACAGCCCAGGAAGGGATTTGGCTTGCAGCCCAGCCGCTGTGTTCCCCACCTCTGTCCTCTACAGGCGTCATTGGTGCGGTGCAGTACTGGAGACTGGGACGTGGTCAGCGCCCCTAGCCCTCCCGACCAGTTGTTATGTGCCTTCACGACCTGGGGCCGCTACTTCTCCATCAAGTAGTTCCTCAGTTTGCCCCCCGGGACTTAACGAGGCTGAATGCACCCTGTGCCAGACCTCCCAGCGGGGGAAAAAATCCATGCTGGTACCGGGGATCGAACTCAGGTCCCCCGCGCCAGAGTCAAGCGTGCTACCATCTGCGCTACGGAGGCGATCAAATAAATAGAAATTCGTAATTTTGTATGTGAATTGCAACTTCGATTACTTTTAATATATGGCGTTTATGACGGACCGATCGTTTGACAGCTGCGTCTATTATATTTAAAATTCTTTTTTTTCCTGAAAAATAAAAGGTAACGGATTTTAAGAATAAATTTGGTTAAATCGCGTTTAATTATATTTTGCGAGTATTCATTTTGATTAGCCGTTCTATTAAGGTAAATTGACTTTGCAAGCTTAAACAACCACCAAACGTGTTTTAGTGAAAGTGGAGGAATTAGTTTGAGGATTTCACTATACTGCAAACTTCTCAAGGTAAGCTCAACAAATTTCAGTGATTTTGAAAACAATTCTGTACAATGGAACGAGACTGGCTGTGAACAACGTCATCAAGGCCAAGGTTATTAAGGAAACATAGAAAAGAGATGGTTCGATTCCGTGCATCCTTATGATGACAACGGACTTGACCTACGATTTCCAACGGCTGCAATTCTCCGTGCGTTTTCTCTTCGCGATCAAGAAATTACAAGACCAGTCGGTGAAAGTTTGCAGAATTAATTTGGGGTTTCCGTGTTTTGCACATCGACAACTGTGTCTCGCGTGTTGGAAACCCATCATCTTTGTTTATTTATGCCCAGTAAAAGAAAACAAAACGAAAAATCGTACTCTACCAGAAATCTGTGCATTGAATGTTAACTGCACTTACCTTGCATATAAATAAGAGGCATTAAATTCAGTTGGCTTGCAAACGAGCATCATTTAATGTCCAAAACACTCAAATCGCACACGATACGTCTAACTTAACTGGTAAAGCATAAGCAATAGCCAAGATCTTACTATACAGAATTTAGATCTTGTTACAGCACACGATCTAAGTCCGATACAAATTTTTGTGGAATGAACTGTTTCCAAGATATTCCTTGTTTGAATTTGCCAACACTTATACTTATTGCAAACACATCACATAGTGACTAGGTTTAAAAGATTTCACTATCGCTTAAAGCCTACTGTACTCCCATATTCCCCTATAGAAAAATGGACAAGAAGATAATTCTGCAAATGTTTTTCCCGATTAATCGATTACCTTAAAGTAGGTGGACGTTTGATACAAATTTGCACAAAAGTAAAGAAAGTCATGTAAGTTGAAAACGTGAGACTTTTTCTGAATAAAACTGTGAAGAAAGCCCGATAGAAAGCCTTGCTGAAGAACGGTTTTAAACAGCTCTTGACAACAGATCTGAATATGCAAACGCAGAGGTTGAAGCAGGATGGATCCTCTACAACTGCAAACACTGTTCGTGATTTCCTGCACGAGACACTTGAGCTTGGTATCGTTACACATCAGTTTCCTAAAAGACAAAAATGTGACGTGCCTTAAACGTTCCAAAGGAGGCCAGCTTAAATCTGTCATCCTTGACTTGTATCATGCACTAACAGAAGATTTGTGACAATGTTGACAAGTGCAAGGATTCATTTACAAGATACGAGTGAAGATGCCTATTACAGTGAACATGTTATCTCATAGGGACACATTTCCAGACTTATTGGATAATTACACACCATTGCTGGAATACTTTAATATATGTAAATATGCAGTGGAATGTTAGGGCAGAACTTTTCGCGCGCCACTCGTTAGTTACTCACAATGTGTCCAAGGAGAATCCCACACAATGAACACCAATTGCAAGTCTTTTTTAATAGTTACATTAAACAATAGAGGAAGAAGATATTAGATGCATTGATTTATGCATCTTTCTTAATAGAAGTAAAGAACCAAAATGACTGTTTAGCAAACAGTAATGCACGGACAGTCAAAATCACTACGCGAGCGCTTCATCAATTATGGGAAGAAGAAAATAAGCCTCACAAACCTCCAACATTATTCAACAATCTGTAAGACCAGCTACCGTATTTCAAAATTCAACCATGTGAAAAGCAAATCCATGTCTATATTTGCGAATGTGAGTTTAGTTTATGCTCTGCGGCTAGGTTTTTTGACTTTCAACCTCGATTTAAATAAATTAGTAATCAGAAAATGTGGTTGTTGATCAAGAACTAAGTGATTTAAAATATCTACACAAATAGGGCTCAAGTTTATTATTGCATGTGCCCTGGTTTGTACGTGCAAACAGCGATGTAGTGTACAGGAGGGTGGGAAGTAACTATAAATTGCTTCACGCTATGAGGCGTAGAATTCGATCGTTCACCGTGTGTCTTTTGCTCATGGGGCTGACAAAGGCCGAGGTGTACCGGACGATGACTCGCACAGTGGGCGAATTGGATTCGGGAAGTTCTTACCTACATGCACATAACTTCATCCAGAAAGCTGTGGATTCCAAGAGGAGATTGGTCGATGCCACAGGTATCTACATCGAATTCTAAGTTATACCCTGCCCAGCCTGTACAGCTTCGACACTTTTGTTTTCCTTATTGACACTCCTACAATAGACTATCGATTTTGTTCTAAAGTTAAAACTTTTAAAGTAAAAAAAATATATATATTGGTCTGTTCTGTTTTAGAAAATTGAAAACTAGAGGTCTAATTAGTGATAACGTACTTCCTTTGCTTATCTAAACTACCTATGTTTTAAATAGGAAATCGGTTTCTCTATTTCCGACATAATGCAGAGTTTATCTGCACAGCAAATATATACTTATTTGAAATCTGTAATGAACACTAAGAAGAGGAAATGCGATACCGTTCAACAATAATTAGCGCCACACCAGGCAAACGTTGTGAACTGCAGAGGAACCGAACCCCAGTATATCCGGGAATTATGCAGTGTTAACCCTATATTCTTTGGAGCACCAAAAATCATCTTTGAATAACATTAACCTTCTGAACACTGCAAAAATTGATATTTCCCTCTTATATGCCAAGTACCTAAAATACGAGCCGCCTATGAGCAATTATAATCAACTGGCAATGAACAAAGTATTCCCCTTAAATAATTACGTTAAGTTTTCCACTCTTAAATGTAAATTCAGCTTTCTCTCTACAGACTATGTTAAGAGATTAGTCAATCCCCAATTTAATTAATTATAAAGTGAAGGCACAGTATACAGGATAGAAGGTACCGCCTCGGCCAGAATAACCTGGCTAATAGATGCAGGTGTAAGAAATATAAAATAATGTTTCACTTCGATATGTTTAATTGTTTTTTAAAAATGTTCATCTTACGCCAATTAAATGGCTACGCTGAGCTTCCTCGAACACGCAAGAGACCTGTGTTATACCCGACCAGCATGTGGTTTAAGACCAGCATTGCTGTTAAATGTAAAGAAAGCACCCACCAAGCGTGTGCTTCGAGGCCAGCCTGCAAAACACATTATAAGTGCGCTTACCGTACCACTGAAACGGCCACTATCTAGGACAAATCCACATGAATCGAAATGTTATGCTTTACAGGTGATAGTGTTACTGAATTAGTGTGTTTGTTCAAGTAATAATGATGATTTAGTTTTCCACAGTTGGAAGCAGAAATATAAAACAATCGAAACCTCATTTTTTAAGATTAAAACAATGCTAACATAAAGGGATACAGATATTTTAAATAATGCACATTATTAATATACATTACGAGCTAAGACAAGAGCAATTGTTTTTAATTCACAAACAAAACATTCCTCTTCCTCTTTCCTGAAACCATTACGTTCTTTTTTAGATTACGGCGCTGCAATAAAACTAATTATATCCTTGTCATAAATGAAAGCAGAAATAGGCACACCACCCACCAATGCTTATGCCTGGCGCATAAATTTCTCGCCTTCCCTTCCCTTCCTCTCACTGTTAGTAATGCCAGGCAATGCCTCCTCTAAACTTCGCTCCGTTCGAATATGCTGGCTGGAAACACGATTTAGCGTTGCGTCTTTTCCATTAGAAATTAAACTTTGCATTACATTATTATTTATTTATGCCAACAAGCTTACTGCTGGTGTTTTTAAACACACGAGCCGTGGGCAATGTTTAAAAGGTGGAATCAAGACTGAAAAATTCAATGCCATAGCCGTTTATTTGAACCACGGATCTTCCACATATCGAGTAGCTGTTTTATTAATTAAGCTACCATGGCCAACTTGCCAGTACGACATCAAATTCCCCAGCTGATGACATTGAATTTTTCAACCCTGATTCCACCTCGTTGCATTGTATTTTAACTTTAAATTACGGCTGAATTAATTTGAATTAGGATAAAAGTGCATTCTAGCATTGTTTACATTTATGTCCGCTCGTTAAGAAGTTAGAGGCTCCAATTATTATACAACTGTTTTTGGGCGAAACGGTTCTTCATTGACAATACTTGTATTGGATATATTTGTTACACTCCTCATGTCGAATCCATGGTTAAAGTATGGCCGAAACAGTATCTTCCACCCAGTATATCAAATTATTTTAATTATTTTAAGACTTTAACTTCTTTAATGGGAATAAACTTTCACCCTATGTGCAATATGCTAAAAACCAGTCTTATCGAACTGCCTTTGATTTTCCAACAGCGTCACATCATTTAATGGTGTAGTTACAGGTCAAATTATTTAAAGTTTTCAAACCTAAAATGCATATAAACTTTCACCTAAGTGTAATATGTCATTAAATCATACAATCATAAGCAAGTTGGCCTACTTATAAATGACAAAGTGTAGAAGTAAGCTTATTTTCTTAAATTTTAGGTATCAAATGTTAATATAGTTTGGTCTATAAGACATTAATGACCAGTCACACTCAAGTTGGAGGTCTATGAAATGGCAGGTTGCAGCATCAACTTGTTCTAATTGTTCAAACCTTAAATGTAAATAAATGTTAACAGCCATCATACTCAATTTCAGTTATATTAAATAGCAACGTGATAATATCAAATTATTTGAAGTTTGAAAACCTTAATGTTTGTAAAGCTTCATCTCATATTGTGTATTCTGTTATACAGCAATTATATTAAAGTTGAATCGATTATGAAATTGCAAAGTGCATAGGACATTTTGAAACATAAATATAAATAAAGGAGCACCCATGTACACTTATGTTAGAGAACAGTCATACTATGGTGAAATGATAAATATATAAACATGAATATGTTTTTGGTTGATTTGATTCTGAATTCGAATCTCTAACTTGCCCTAAAGTTTGCCCTTTAAGGGAAAGTTAAACAGAAAATGAGAGGTTAAAGTCATGTTTAATTATGACTCCAAATTCTCATGGTTTAGTCTAATAACAGCTTTCTCCTTATATGTAAAATAAAAACCTGCTATTGTCAGTTTGAATCATGACCATAAATTCTCACCATTAATCTGAACAAATATTGCACTTTATGTGCAAAGTTTTACAACAAAGCAACAACTTTAGTTTTATCTCAATAGGCATAGAAAAAAAAGTCTGAAAATGATGCCGACCAGTTCAATGTGAGCGATATAATCCACCTCATTAAAATTCTGCCAGGAAATACTCATTTTAAGCGCTCAGACAAAGCTTTGGGCGAGCAGATTTAGCAACAACATACATGCAACAAATGGCACTTACATAACCCTAAGTGCCACTTCAGAAGAAGCTAATCACCACTCAAGCTAGTCAGACACTCAGAACAAATCGCCGATGCTTCCCAATACACCCTTACTCTTCTGTTCTTGTTGTTTTCCTTCACTCCATGGTATAGGCAATCAAACACCTCTTTCGCCTTCAAAGTCCTCCAAGCGTTGTTTTCTGGGTCTACCCACTGATCTCCTTCCTTTAGGATAATATCGCATTATTTGTTTAGTAAGTCATTTGTGGCACTCTTTTAATATGTTCTTTCCACTTTTGTTTGAAATATTTTAACGCTTCATTTCTATTAAAACTTCCTAACACATCTCTTATACTTTCATTTGTTATTAGGTACTTTTTCGTACATCCCTTCACACTTTTTAAGAATTTGATTTCTGAAGCCTGTATTTTAGTCTGTTGCATTTTAGTTATGTCCAAGTCCCAATATCGTATGCTAATATAGGTGCAGCTATAACTTTGTAAAATTTTAATCTTGTTTCTTTGTGCATTTTGTTTCTAAATGTTCTATTCATTTTTACACACAATGTTTTAAATTTGCATATTTTATTGTTTACCTCATATTCCTTATTATAACCAACATCAGTTCCCAACTAGATAAGATGGCTCACCTATTCTATGCAATGGTTGTTTACAAACTATTTTTGCTCTAATCAGTTCTTTCCCTTTGCTTTCATAAAATAAATATACATGTTATATTGTTCACAAATTTCATTAAATTTAAAAATAGATTTTTGTAGGGTGGACTCGCTATTTTGAATAACAACGAAATCGTTTTCGGACAATAATATATTTGAAAAGCTGTTCTTTGAAATTTTAATACCTACATTTACTAGTTGATTCCATTTCCTCATTACATATTCAATATAAATGCTAAAAGCATACATGATAACGCACACCTTTATGTGACACCCTGATTAATAACAACTTTTTTGGAAACTTTACCACTGCTCCTCACTTTTATTTTTGTTTGAAGTAGAAGCATTGTATCATTCTTATAAGTTGTTGTGCTTATCCTCTTTCCTTCAATATTTGCCACATTTTAAATAGGTTCCCCCTATCAAAGGCTTTTGCAAAATCAATAAACGCCATATCCGTTTTCCAATGAGCTGTTCAACGATAAAGATGTTATATACACGGAATCCACCTCTTCCAAATTCACTTTGTTTTTCCAAGATAAAATAATCAGCCATATTTCCAATACACCCTCTTCACATAATACGCTCCTCATTCAATGACCGACCAGTCTCATTCCTTGCAGCACTCTCGAACGACCCATGATAAATCAATCAGGCTTGCCGGTGTATATTCGTGAGGGAATAACCTCAAAGCTCGACGCCAATGGAGCCATAATATTTCTGGACGTAGAACCCGCATTTGACCGGTGCTGGCACAATGGCCTTATCTATAAACTGCACCAAAATTACCCGGCACTTCAAAATTATCTACACTTGCTGCACAATTTTTTAGAAAAACGGAAGTTCTACTTCCAAGTGGGCCGCTCCTCCTCTCGGGAGCGAGTGATGCGGGCTGGCGTCCCACAAGGGGCAATAATGTCCCCTTTCCTGTACATACTGTTTACAAACGACTTCCCAGTGGACGCCAGATGCAAGGTCACCATGTACGCCGACGACACTGCAATATACAACCACCATAGAAATCCACGTTTCGGTCTTGCAGAAATGCAACGCTATGTGAATAACTTCCTCTCATGGCAACATGACTGGAAAATCAAAATTAACCCCGACAAATGCCAGCTGATACACTTTTCTAAGCGGCATCACACTTTGGCAATGGACCTAACGGTCGGTGGTCAGGTATTGTACTGTTGTCGGTAAGTTAAATACTTAGGGGTTACCTTGGACCGCAGAATGTGCTGGTCCACCCACATAAAAAATAACGCCAACAAAAGCAGACAGCGGTTAAAGTTATGCGCCCCCATATTCCGCAACAAACAGCTGCAATTGAAGTCCAAACTCATCCTGTACAAAGCTTGTATCGTATCAGTGGTTCTATATGCGTGTGTGGCCTGGGCAAACGCCTCAAAAACCGCCCTAAAACAAATCCAAACCCTCCAAAACCTCTCCCTCCCAAAAATTCTTTCTGCTCCTCTCTTAACCACCAACCAAACCCTATACCTGGAAACCCAGATCCCTTCCATCCCTGAGGCAATAAACAAAAGAGCCTCCGCGACATGGGCGCGCATCAGAAACCACGATAATTACGTCATTGCCAATATTGGCAAAGGTGAGCCGAAGCATCAAAAACATGCACGAATTAAAATGTTTTAGACGTTGCTCGGCTCACCGACTGATGTGCGTCCATGCAAACACAGGTCCCAGGCCGCACACACGCTACCTCAGAGGCCTGCACCCAGGGAACCAGTCAGGAGCTGCAACCTGCCCGCCCAGGAAAACCGCGGAGTGTATATAACGTGTGTAAATAGTGTTTGTTATAACATGCTGGGACGCATAGCTTCGTGTGCCCAGCAAACATGTGTGAGGGGGACGCTCAATTGAAGTGCCCACTGTGCGTGTGCGTGTGTGTGTGTGCGTGCATGAGGGCATATCTTATGATATGCCAGAGTGAATGCGAGAGTGCATATGTGTAAATATATGTATATATAAAGAAGCAAGAGAGAAAAGACAATGACAAAACATATTAAAATAAAACCAAGAACTATGCAAATGGGAACTGTTCTCGGTGACCCAAAGAGGGTCACTGTATGGGTTTCCAAAAAAAAAAAAAAAAAAAAAAAAAAAAAAAGTGTTTGTTGTTGTAAATATAAATAATTGTAAATAACATGTTAATTTAAGTCTATACGCTGGGCCTCTTGTACCAGCACCAGACAAAATTTCAAATAAAAATAATCTGAATATGAATCTGGAGCCACAAAATAACACATTACTAAGCAAAATACCTGCATTAACCAAAATTGAAAATATGGGAATTGTCCTAGCGCTCTGTATATTTCTCCCTCAATCCCAAAAATGCATTGCGGTAGCTGATATTTCGTTCTATATATAGATAAGCCCTTGCGCAACAGTCATCTGTGGTCCCTCCCAGCCGGTTATGCGGCCTTCGCGACCTCGAGTCACTACTTTTTTATCAAATACCTCTTAATTGGCCCCTCCGAGACCGAACGAGGCTAACTGCACCCCATACCAGACCTCCCAGCGGGAGAAAAATCCCCACGCCAGTACCGGGAATGAACCCGGGTCCTCCACCCCAGAGGCATTGGTGCTACCACTGCAGTACGGAGGTAGGCACCAAATAGAACACATCCTCTGATAAATGTTATTACCTCGATAATGTTTAAAGGCATCCACTTGAAGGGTGAAGTGCAGAGTTCTGCAGAGTTTTATAGTAAAGGGATTTTATCAACAAAATGACGGGTACGTGAAGTGTGAGCTGTATAGATGCTGTTTGAGCGGTGCGCTGATAGCCGTACAGGCCTGCCAGTATTGATTAACGGCTCCAAATGTGCCAGCAGAGGCATACCCTCTTTGGGCTCTTAGCGGACAACCTCCCACTGCCTCCCTCCTCCCTTCCCCAAATAATGCGAGGGCAACGGTCCCGTTGTGTGGGACCTGCTTGGTATTATTGCATCTGGGAAACACCTGACGCACTATGTACTCGTAACAAACCCCTTTCGCAATATTGTCTGTGCAACGAACGCTTCAGATCCAAAAGCATTAGGCACCCTTCGACGCAGTTACGTATTTGGATATGAGAAATAGCTGATCTCTATTCAACTTATTATTATCATCCTCTAATTATCTGGCAACAAAGAAAATTCGTGCGAATGGAACAAATTAACAATTGACCATTAAAATAAAAAATAGACGCTAACATTTTTGTATTAAAATGCAATCTAAAGCAATAAATGTACATATATGTGGGTGTTTGTATGTACGATAATTTAAGAAACCAGTTGGCCCATTTTTATAATAAAAGTAATATATGTAAATACTTTTATCAGCAATTTAACTTTAACCATTTTTTACGATTCTAAATATCATAATCGAATTTTGATTTGCATATGCATATTATGATGGTCTCCCTACGTTTTGTGTATTATAATGCAACACTGATAAACATTTCTCTATGTACACAAAATGAAAATTTACATTACGTTGGTACTAGAATTACCTTTATATACAATTTCCAAGCTTTGTCGTTAGCTTTCACATTGTACATGTATTTTTAAATCAGTTGCTAGAAATTCTATAAGTATCATATCATCATATTGCTCAAGAATATCAAGTAGCGATTCTTTTATGAGATTGTAATACTTTCTCGTTAACTTTATCCATTACAATGTCTCTAGTTAGTACCCTTGCATTCACCTAGGTGGCCCGGGTTCGATCCCAGGGACCCGCATGTGGTATTCGTGGTGGACGAAGCGGCGTCAGGGTGGGTTTTCTCCGGGTACTCCGGTTTCCCCCGCCATCTCATTCCACCGGTGCTCCATCTTCATGTATCATCAGTGTCACCGCCTGCGATGCCGTAGTAGTAAAAGCGGGCGTTAAACACTACAACAACAACAACCCTTGCATTCTACACAATTATTTTACATGTTTACATTGTGTGAGGTAGTGTAGCTGAATTACAAATATTGCAGATAAAACAAAACATATCACTCTACGTGCCACAGAGCCAAAAACCCAAATAATTCATTTTCAAACAAAACATCGATTCTTTTCATAACATTCAATTCGTTGATTAATGTATTTTCAATAAATTATTTCGTCATAAAATTATATTTCATCGAAGTTTCTATTTACTTCAATATCGTCGATTCTCTCAAATACAATAATCATTATTTCTTTGTCGTTCTCCCTAATCATTAAAATATTTCTGAAATCTAGCACGCTTCTTTAACAATAAATTACGACACTGCCAATAATTATATTTGGAACAAGCTTGGATTAAAGTGAACTATTTTGTTTTTGTTTAACGGTGCTTTCAATTGCTAGGATCACATCAGCGTCGCTGGTGTGCCGGAATTTCGTCCCGCAGTAGTTCTTTTACGTGCAATAAATCTACTAAAATCTATGGTCTGGGTCGGATTTGAACCCGCAACCTTGGAACCAGTAGGCCAGCGTCTAACTAACTGAGCCACCCAGAATAACGAAACAAACTTGGGTACTATTAATCGATTATCTCACCTTCCAATAGTTTGACTTAATTTCTAGTATAATTCTAATATATTTTTTATATTTAGTTTGAAATTAACTTGGAGATAACCAAACGTATGCTTAAAGTTGTTTTTTATTTTAGAAATGGCCTAAATGGTTATTATTAGTTAGATACTACGTTCATTATTAAACCAACATGGAGAAGATGGCAATATTTACTTGTTATTTATTAGGCGGCGCCGTGGCCGAGCGGTTAGCGCGCTCGCCTACCACCTAGGCGGCCCGGGTTCGATCCCAGGGACCCGCATGTGGTATTCGTGGTGGACGAAGCGGCGTCAGGGCGGGTTTTCTCAGGGTGCTCCGGTTTCCCCCACCATCTCATTCTACCGGTGCTCCATCTTCATTCCATGTGTCATCAGTGTCACCGCCTGCGGTGCCGTAGTAGTAAAAGTGGGCGTTAAACACTACAACAACAACAACAACTTGTTATTTATTAGCTACTATGTTCATCACTAGACTCACTAGAGAAGATGGCAATGTTTACATCATTATATTAACAGCTTTCTCCTACAGTCACTTTCTAGGTTAAAATGCCAGCTAACCCAAATCGTTAGTTAATGTAGAACTATAAAATTAACAAGAAAATGCACATCATAAAACACATTTCTTTAAATGTTTCACTGGTTATTCTCTTCCTCTGTGCAATACCATTTCATCAACGATGAACCTCCGGTACCTACTTTAGTGTAATTGTCGGCGATGTATGTTGCTATCTTTGTTATACCGAGTGTTTTGATTAAGGCGATAACCTTTTCTTCTGCCCTCTGTCATTATTCGTATTCTTAAGTATGTAACTCCCGGCGCCTTCATGGGAACTGTTATTTCTGTTATCTGACCCAAAGCTGTAGTTGCAAAATTTGTTCATAAAATTTCTGTTTTGGAAGTGTTTGATGAAATTTTTCTGACTACTGGGATAGTGTGTCCCTTCCCTACGAAAATCATGGTTTTCGTGCTTCACAGGATACTCATAATTTCGTTCATTTACCTGTAACCTCACTTCCGTTACTACACTTTTCTATCTATTTTATCTTCGAACTCTTTCATACCTATATTTTCTTTATGTAATTCCTCATCCTGCTGCTTCCTAAATGAACCTCATTATTTAGCTACATGTGTTCTTATTTCCTTTATTACATTTTCCTGTCATAACACTAACTGTTCTAACCCAATTACACATTTTTACTTTCATTCCTGTTTTGTTCAATTTTGTTTGTTAACGCATTCACACATGATTTCATTACTTCTCCATTTGACTTCAGTTCTGTTCTTAAATCTAAAGCTAATATTTTCATGTCTTCGCTACATTCTTTCCTACATGACTTTCTTCTTTGTTACAGTAACTTCTATTAATTTCGTGTAATTTCTTAAATTAACCATATCATTAGTCATATGTTGTGATAAATCTACAGAACTATTAACTAACTACTTTATAACTTCTTTCAATCCTGACTCATTTTCTTTGCCCCATTCTGTTTCTCTACCGTTTTCCATTACTTGCCCTCTCTCTTTCTTTTCTATTTCCTTCCTACCGCCGGATTTTTTAGTAGTTCATTTTTCTTGCTGATTTCTTATTTCTCAATAGCATGAAGTTTTCTTGCTATACAAAGGGCGGCTAATTTTATTTTTATTTCTTTTCCATAAATTAGAACTGTCTTACATGTCAGATGCGAAACCTCAATTTTTGCCTTTACTCTTTCTTCACTTAACCGATCGACCTCACTTTTCTCTTTCCTCTTCTTGCTTTCCTCTTCTATCTATGGCTCTTCCCTTCTTTCTCCTCTCGTTCCTTCTTCTCTCTTGTTCCTGTTTTCGCTTCTTACGTCGATGACATTCGTGTCCGTCGTTGGTGCGCCATTTGTAACAGGGTTTTTAAATTATGTTCCTTCATATTGCACCCCACAGCTTAGGAGAGCTTGACGATTCTTATTCATTAAACTTAGGGGCAGTACGGATCAGTGTTTGATTTTTACAGGAATATCTCGTATATGATACCCGAAATCCTGAGCAACGAGCTAGTCCTATGAACCACCGTACAAAACCCATATCACAATTAAAACTTGTATGAAATAATCAACTCGAATTACCACCACTTAAAACTGGTTTATTAAGTGTTACGTTTAAACCTTGATATTCATTCGCTCAGCGACTCGCGACTTGTGCACATCGTTATCTATGCTGATTGGAGGGGACGAGTTCCAGTACTTCTCACCAGAGGGCAACAGGAGAGCGATGGAGCAAATAGCAACTACCAAGCCAGGCGAAAAGCACAATTCCGCGCACACGCTACAAGAAGCTTGATAGCAAGCTGTAGTGTGTCGCAAAACATCAATCATCGATACTGCTTCTTCTTCGACATCGATCCTGCTCTCGGAGGGGTGCGAGCTGGTGCATTGAGAACAGGTAATATCTGACATCAACCTGACTGACCGACGCGACTGTGACAGCGGGTCCGCAAGGCCACAGCCAAGAGGTAGGACTTCTAGTCCGTTCTTCGGAGCCCATATGGCTCACTCAGGGGTCTCCTCTAAGGAGGGGATCCGGTCCTCTGCGGGCAGCCGGACGGCAACCGCAATGACACCCGACTTTGTCGGGCAAATACCAGGGACTAGTTCCCAACCATCCCCATCTGAAGTGGCAGAACCTGCGGCCAAGAGGCTTACGGGGTCTAAGCGTAAGGCTATGGCCCCACAACGGGTACTTCAATCATCTTCAAAACCCGTACCCAGCAACCCACACCTCCCGCTGTCAGAGACAGAGTCCGAGGAGGACGATATCGCGCAAGACGATGGCTTCACCGTCGTTGAGCGCAGAAGGAAAAGAAAATCCTCCAATTCCAATCTGCATCCCCCACAAGGAGCCGAAGAACCACCTCTAACCAAGAGGGGCCCTAAGATTCCGCCTATAATAGCGGATTCTTTTAATAACCATATCAAAATAATGAAACTACTTGCGGACAAATTGGTCAAGGGTTTCTAGGCTCAAAGGAAGCCAAGAAAGGTTCATATCCGAACCTACACGCCCGAGGACTTTGAAAGGGCGAAACAAGTACTAAGGGAGGAGCAGATTCATTTCTACTCCTACTCACTCCAGCGTCCCAACGTCGAAAGACGCATAATTCGGGGACTCTCCTCAGAGTGTACACCAGAGGAAATAACAGAGGCACTCCTAGAGGAACATGGCATTAAAATCTCAGCTGCTGCGCAGTTTAGAAAGACCATTTGGACCGAGGAAGGGTCCAAAAAGGTGCCAATGCCACTATATTTGGTAGTGGTGGACAAAGTCCCGGGCCAAGAAATTCAGCCAATAGACGCTGTGCGCACCTTGTTCCACACTGTCACTCGTAGGGGGGTCGTTAAGGGGTTATCCTCCCTATGGGAGGCGCCCTTGACTATTTCCATACCGGGTTATAAACCCTTACTGGTACAGGGATTTTTGTAGTAGAAAGATGGTGGTTAGATGGTGGGGTTTTTTATTATGATGGGGTTATAATGAATTATGAATGAATGTTGTTGTCTGTTTGTTTTTTTTTTTTTTTGTTTTGTTTTTGTTTTTTTTTTTTTTTTTCCCATGGTTTTGGGCCGATTTTAATCGGTCAGGGATTTGTCAATACAAGTCTGGGGCGTTTATAGGTTTCACCGGGGTCTATATCGTACTCCCCAAGTCCACGTATTAGCTCATTGAAGCTGCCTGGCAGTTGAGCATAGAAGTTGTTAGCGAGGCTCTTGATGCGTTCTAAGAGCGTTGGGATTCTCAGGTCAGCGTGGATGTTTGCATTGGGGATGTACCAGTCGGCTCCTACTGATGTTCGCAGGTATCTGTTCTGTAATACCTGTAGCGGGTATAAGTTGGTCTTCGCTGAAGCGCCCCAGACTTGGCAGGCATATGTTAGTGCAGGCCTTATCACTTGCTTGTAAATAAGGATTTTGTTCCTCAGTGACATAGGAGAATTCTTATTATATAATGGGTACAGCATCCCCATTCGTTTGTTTATTTTGTTGGCTAGTGTTGAGATATGCGCCTTCCACGTCAGACGCATATCTAGAAGTACTCCTAAATATGTTGCTTCCGTGGACCAAGGAACTATTTCACCGGCCAGGCGAAGATCGTTGACATCTTGGAGAGGACGTCTGGTGAAGGTGACGGCTTTAGACTTGTTGGCATTTATCTTAAGTCGCCACGCTGTGAACCATGCTGTAAGCATATCAGCGTAGCGTTGAAGTCTTTTTACTGCAATTAGATGCTGGGATGATGAAGTTGTGATTGCAGTGTCGTCGGCAAATAGGTAGAGGTTGCAGCCCTGGAGACGAGGAAGAGTATTTATGTATGTTAAAAATAACAGGGGGCCCAGAACACTGCCTTGGGGTACCCCTGCGTTGATGTAGAATGTATGGGATTGGATGCTGTCCTTCTTAACTATAAAAGTTCTGTTGGATAGAAAATTATGGATTAGATGGACCAGGTATGACGGTGTGTCATAGTTTATCAGTCTGTGGATGAGGCCTTCATGCCATACTGTATCGAATGCACGAGAGATATCCAGAAACAGGGCTGCAACATAATGCCGGTTATTAAAGCCGGTTATCACTTGGTCCACGAGGCGAAGAAGTTGGTGGGTTGTGGAATGATTCCGCCGAAAACCAAATTGTTCCGGGCGAAGAATGTTGTGTCTGTCAAGCATGGTCTGTAGGCGCTTTTGGATGACCTTTTCAAACAGCTTGCTGATGGCTGGTAGTAGGCTGATAGGTCTATAATTGCCTGGATCTTTGGCGTCTTTTCCCGGCTTTGGCAGGGTGATGATGTGCGCATGTTTCCATGTAGCCGGGAAGTGAGCAAGACGAAGCAAGCTGTTGAAGAGATGAACTAGTAGAGTCATCCAGTCAGGTGGGAGCGCTTTGAAGGCTGCGTAGGGAAGGGTATCATTACCCGCAGCTTTGTATGGCCGGACAGAGGCTATAAAATTCCTAACTTCCTCAACAGTAGTGAGGGATACTTCTTCCTCATCATGGGGTGCTGCTAAAAAGTTACGCACCACTGTCACAACTTCTTCTGCAATCTCTGCGTCAAGAGGTTCTGCCGGATGAAAGGTGGAGGCTAGATGTTCTGCCATCAAGTCAACCTTCTCCCTAGTGGATTGGGCAAGTCTTCTGCCGTCACTGAGAGGTGGATCAGAAGTGGGAACTCGTAGTATGGCCTTGGACATTCTCCAGAGGGAAGAATCTTCCGTATCCAGAGTGCCCAGGCGGCGTTCCCATTCTTCGTTGGCATGGTCGTTAAGTTCCATTTTGAGAATGGACTGTAATCTGTTCCACTCTCTCTTGTCCATCGGGTCACGCGTGAGTTGGTACTTGCGTCGTGCCCTGTTCTTAGCCGCGATGAGCTGGCGAAGTTCATGAGGGAGAGGTTTTTGGTTGCTTATGAAGCGACGCCGAGGAGGTGTAGCCTCTGTCATAGCTGTGACCATGGTGGTAGTAATGTTGGCCGCAAGATGATCTGCGTCCCTGATATTATGGCATGGAAGTAGGATGGCTGGTTGTTCTGCCATTAGTGTGGTGTATTTGCTCCAGTTCGTCCGCCTAGGATTTACTGTGTTTGGAGGGCCTTTGACAGTAGGCCTTACCCTGAATATAAGCAGCACCGGGTAATGATCCGAAGAGAGCTCTGGGAGAGAAAATAGAGTCGGATGCGTGCGGATGTTCTTTAGTACCGCAATATCCAGCCAATCTGGCGGGCGTCGGTCGCCATGGGTAATGGTAGGCGACGCTGGAGCTAAAACGATGAGTCCTCTACGATCTAGGTAACTTTCAAGTACCATTCCACGATGATTCCTGATCGTAGAGTTCCATAGCTGGTTTTTCGCGTTATAGTCACCCATAGCTATAGTGGGTGTATCTGCGATAAACACTGCATCCAAGTCCTGGTGACTGATGGGTCGCCCTGGTGGAATATATATAGAGTATATATTTAGGGGCCCTCTATTCGTAGCCACTTGGATGCCTGTCCCTTCCAGGCCATAATTGGTTTCAAGGTGTAGGCGATGGTGCCGGATGTAGCGACTGATATAAATGGCGGTTCCACCAAATCCATCATCACGGTCACTTCTGTGGCAGATCATGCCTGGAATCGTGGCTTTTAGATTCCGAGATAGATGGGTCTCTTGAACCAGTAGGACGTTGATTTTATTAACTGCAAGAAAGTTTTTAACTTCTTGCAGCTTGCCACGAATGCCATTTGCGTTCCATGAGCAGATCTTAAGCCCGAGGATGTTGGTAATTGCTTCATTCCTGTCTGCCATACTGGGACATGAAGGTGAAGACGGTGAATACCAGTACGGTCTCAGAGGCAATTGAAGCTGGCCTCTGGGCAAGGGCCTCAGCTAGAACTGTGGCAAAGTCCGCCTGAAGATGTAATGGGATCTTTGCCATTAAGTTCAGGAAACGTTCATCAGGGATTAACGCGGTGTTCTGCGTTGTTTGAGATGGTGGTGGATATGCCAATAGGCGCTTCTGTGCAGGCTGCCGAGGTGGGAGTGGCTTGCTGTGCACTACCGCTATTGGTGCTCTCCTTGGTGCAGGAGTATTTATACTCGTAGCACCTGTTGCTCTTGCAGTTTGCTGCGGTGGAGCAGTTGTTGGTGCAGGCGATACAGCTGGAACCATTTGCTCCGAAGATGGTGTTGCCGGTATATTGGCTGGTGGCGCGGATGGTGTGGGCCCAGTTTTTAGGGCTGCAGCATAGTTTTCATGCTGTATACGTTCTTCAGGCCCTAGTCCTGGGAAGCGGGCACCTCGAAATGCTTCCTTGGGCAGGCCTAAGGGGTTCCCACTCCATGGAGCTGCATCAAATCGGGTACGTTGCCCGTTTTTGTTCAGATGCATTTCAATTCTGGCCTCCTGCCAGACGGGGCATTTTGCATATCTGCAAGAGTGGTCGCCCCCACAGTTGAAACAGGTTGGTTTGGTTCCCTGTACTCCTGGAAGCTGGCAGTCAGAACGCTTGTGACCAGATTCGCCACAAAACGAGCATACTGGTTTTAAACGACATCCAGCTGCACTGTGTTGGAACTGTTGGCAGTTGGTGCATTGCAAAGGCTTAGCAGGTGGGCGATACGGTTCCACTCTTATCAAGGCATTAAACATCTTGTTTTCCTTGTAGATGTCGTTTGCGTGGGTCTCTTTCTTAAGAGCCACACGAAAATGAGGTAGAAGCTGTGGTGGCTGGCTGCGATTTGAGCGTAGTTGCCCAACTCGCTCAACAGGGTAACCCTTCTCCTTGAGATGTGTAGCGACTTCTGCCTCTGTAATATACATTGGCAGGTCCTTTAGGGTTACATACATTAACTTCTCGTCGGGCAGTAGAGTTGTCAGGTACTGCACCGAACCTTCACTGAGTATTTTTCGTATTTTCCGATGATCGTCAGGTGTTCCTGGCATAAGGGCTATTGTGCCACTCATATTCCTGACGGTGAATGCTAGTTCTGGATGGTTGGTGTTAATGTAAGTCGTTATCTCACGGGCCTTCTTTGGGTCCCGGAGGAAGATGGGGGTGGTCCTTTGAGACTTATTAGGCGTTGCAGGGTGTATAGCATTCACCTCTGTACTATCAGAGGTGTCCATGCTAGGTTCAACTTCAGCTGGAGCCTGTATCACTGTAGCGTCTTGGCTGGTGGTGGCCAATGGTTGAAACCTGTTTGAGGATTTAACAGGCTGTTTAGAAGAGGGTCCTGTGTTTCTTTTCCTCTTTGAGGTGGCAGTTTGCCACTGTTGCTCATGGCATGAGCTAGCATTCTCATGCTGCTTCAAGTACATATCTATGGCCTCCAAACGCAGCTTATGTGCGACCATAGTTTTGTACACTGTTGATAGATCACCTCGAGGCACATTGTCGTTAGATAGACCGTGCAAAAGATGGTGATCGGCCTGCGCAACGTATAGTTTACGTGCCTTCTTTTCCTTAGCCAGGATGTCATATAACTCAGGTGAAAGTGGAGTTGTAGGATTTATGATAAGCGGTTGTTCAAGGAACAGCTGTAGGTTGCCACCTTGGATGTAGTAAGTGACGCTGTCGTCTTGAAGTGGAGCTTTTGATCCAGCTGGATGAGGTGCTGGGGACGTTGCATGGCTGGAAGATGGTGTAGCCATATTTGCGTTGGGTGAAGAAAAGTCCATGGGCAGTCAGAGTTAGTCAAGTTATAGCGAGCGCCAATTAAGCACAGATAGCAGAGGGCCAGGACCAAAAGGCGCCTTACCAGTCTGATTTGACTGATGGCTAAAGCCTTGCTATCTTACCCGCCGGTCAGTTGGATGGGTAAGTATGTGCTATAGAAGCACAAAAACAGTCCTGGTGTGGGGTCAAAATTGGTGATGATCTTCTTGACCAATTGACGAGATGAATGCAACAGCCAATCACCAGGCTGCCTTGAAAGTCGATCAGTAAAATAAATACTGCGAACCAGAGCTGATCCACACTGATTCGCAGGAGAAGCAGAGTCTTCTATCACTGCCGCCAATCACGGCGCAGCAGGAGCAAACACAAAATCACGTCCTTACTCTACGAGGTCTGGAACGCGACTGTTCCACACTGTGGTCAAGGTGGAGCGTTTTTATGGGCAAGATGGCCCAGCCCAATGCCGCAGTTCGTCCTGAAGCTTCATAGCGAACGGACGTGTTTGGCTTTTGCTCGTCGAGCGCTATACGCAACGGTTTATGGTGTTGCATCAGCCGCCGAGACAGCTTTCTATCTTCTTGTGGAAGACAACGCAGCCAAGGGATTGGCTGTTACATTGGAACATCGGATTGGTGAAAGCATTTATTCGCAATTTGACAGTTCTACAATACTAATTTTGTGCTTTTAAAGCACTAATCTTACCTAACAACTTCACCAAGCGGGTAAGATAACAAGGCCTTAGCCATCAGTCTTTTGACTGGTAAGGCGCCTAACGGTCCGGGCCCTCTGTTATCTGAGCCACCCAGCGCTCGCTTATACTAAACTTACGTGACTTTGACAGACATTAGTTGACACATCAAGAAATAAAATGTTGACTCAATCTGTTACACCTCAAGCACCTCATCCTACTCCGATGCATGCAGAAACACCACATCCTACTCCTTCCACCTATTATTTGCAGGGAGGAAATCTGCAGCTGTTTATGGATCAACCACTGATCGTAAACCCTCAGGCACCAATATCTACGGACATATATGCCACTCTCGTGAATGAGAAAAAGGCAAGGGCCTTATACATCGAGCAGGCAGACCAACATCTCCTGCAGAATCTACATGACGATAGTGTGTCGCGAGCTGATCTCGCCACACTATACAAAACGATGGCCGCACACAAACTGCGTGTTGAGGCCATTGACTCTTACATATCAAATTATGTAAGGTCAAACACCATCCAAGGCCAAGAGTGGCAAACTGCCAGTTCTAAGAGGAAGAGGAATGTTGGGCCCTCCTCTAAACAAACCACTACTTCGACTGCAAATAGATATCAGCCACTAGCTTCAACTAGTAATGCTTAAACTGCACCTGTAGCGACTACTACAAATAACATCGATACTAACATGGACACATCTGATGGCGCCATTGCAAATACTCAGAGCAACGCCACAGTCACTAAATCCAACAAGACCACACCCATATTTCTGCGTGATCCCAAGCAAGGCCGGGATTTAACGAAATTTCTGAGCACTTCACACCCGAACGTGCATTTCAATATAAGAAACATGAGTGGTACTGTGGCGTTTGTACCTAGCAGTCCGGAAGACCACCGTACCATAAGAAAGGTACTGAACGAAGCTTCTGTGCAGTACTTATCCACCTTGCTGCCAGAAGAAAAATTGATGTACGTCACACTAAAAGATCTGCCGATGTACATCACTGAGGCAGAAGTGACTGAACACCTGCAAACCTTAAACTACGCTGTGGAACGAGTGGGCCAACTACGTTCAAATCGTAGTCAGCCTCCACGATTATTACCACACTTCAGAGTGGCCCTGAAGAAGGAGGCCCACTCCAACAACATTTACAAAGAAACGCGTATGTTTAATGCGCTCATCCGTGTAGAGGCATATCGTCCTCCTGCAAAACCACTGCAATGCACCAACTGCCAGCAGTTTCAACATAGTGCGGCTGGATGTCATTTAAATCCTGTGTGCTCCTTTTGTGGTGAACAAGGTCACAAGCGTCAGGCTTGCCAACTGCCTGGAATTCAAGGCGCTAAGCAAAAGTGCTACAACTGCGGAGGTGAGCACTCATGCAGATACGCTAAATGCCCTGTCTGGCAAGAAGCGCGCATTGAGATGCACCTCAATAAAAACGGACAGCGTACGCGTTATGACGCTGCACCTAAAAGTGGAAATCCACTAGGTCTGCCAAAGGAGGCATTCCGTGGAGCCCGTTTTCCTGGACTGGGCCCAGTTGAGCCCGTGCAACACACGGATTATGCTGCAGCACTTAAGACGTCCATGTCTCAATCGCAACCAAGTAATCCTAATTCTACACAGCCAGAAATACCTCTGGTTTCGCCTGCAGTTGTACCTGCTGTTTCAACAACTGCTCCACAACAGCTACCAACTGCACCAACCACCATCAGGACCGCCCCTAAAGGTGCTCCCAACGTACACGCAAGAACTCCAGCTGGGCAATATGTCCCACTACCACCTCGGCAAACAGCCCAGAAACGTTTACTGGCATATCCACAGCCAGCACCACCATCTGCATCTCCTTTAATGCCTGACGCTCAATTCTTGAGTTTAATGGAAAAAATTCCACTCCATCTACAGGCGGACTTCGCATCAGTGTTGGCTGAAGCCCTTGCACAGAGACCTGCTACAATTGCCTCGCAAACTGTCCTGGTATACACCGTGTTTACGTTTATGAGTAAATATGGCGGACAGGAGTAATCAGCTTACCAACCTTCTCGGGATCAGGATCTGTTCCTGGAATGCCAACGGCATCCGTGGGAAACTGCAAGAAGTGAGGAACTTTCTTGCAGTTAATAAAATAAACATTCTACTGGTCCAGGAGACCCATCTGTCTGGAAACCAGAAAGCCACTATTCCAGGAATGATCTGTCACAGAAGCGACCGAGATGACGGTTTTGGGGGCACGGCCATTTACATTAGCCGCAACATTCAACACCATCGCCTCCAGCAAATCACCACTCAAGGCTTGGAAGGAACTGGCGTCCAATTGGCTACTGACAGAGGTCCATTTAATGTGTACTCTTTATATATACCACCAGGCAGAAGAATCAGCACACAAGACCTGGATGCTGTATTCACACATGGCTCGGCCACCATAGCCATGGGAGACCTTAACGCCAAAAGCCCGTGCTGGAATTCCACCATCCGCAACCACAGAGGCATGGTCCTGGAAAGGTACCTAGAGCAACGCAACCTTGTTGCACTTGCTCCAGCATCTCCAACCATCACCTACGGAGACCGTCGACCACCTGATTGGCTGGACATCGCCATTGTACAAAACATCCGGTGCCATCCACAAATCTTCTCCATCCCTGAGCTTTCGTCGGACCATTACCCGGTGCTTTTGTTTTTCAAGGCACGGCCAACACCCAAAGCCCGTCCAAACAGCATAAATCCGCGAAAAACCGACTGGGATAAATACAAAGCTCTAATGGCAGAACAACAGCCTGAAATCCAGCCATGCCTCAATACTGAAGATGCAGACCAACTCGCATCCAAAATAACCAGCACCATGACTGCAGCTATGTCTCAAGCCACTCCTCCTCGACGTCGCTTCTTCCAGGATATGAAGCCACTTCCGCAAGCCATACGTCAGCTCATCGCCACAAAAAACAAGGCACGGCGCAAATATCAACAAACACGCAGTCCCATAGATAAGAGAGAGTGGAATCGTCTCCAGAGCATCGTCAAACTGGAGCTCCAAGACCACAGTAATGAAGAGTGGGAACGACGCCTGGGCACTCTCGATACAGAGGACTCTTCTCTCTGGAGAATGTCTAAGGCTATATTGCGAATTCCCTCTTCCGATCCTCCACTCTCAGACGGCAATAGAGTTGCCCAGTCTATGAGAGAAAAAGTTGAGTTAATGGCAGAACATCTTGCCTCGACATTCCATCCTGCGCAAAGTCTCGATGATGAGCTGACTAACGACGTCGAAGAAAAAGTTCGCGAATACCTTGACGAACCCTTCGACGCTGAAGAAGTGTGCCTGACTACGATAGAGGAAGTTAACAGAATAGTGGCCTCTGTCCGTCCATATAAAGCGGCAGGCAATGACAA
The DNA here is from genome assembly GCA_030765045.1 of Tenodera sinensis. NCBI lineage: Eukaryota > Metazoa > Arthropoda > Insecta > Mantodea > Mantidae > Tenodera > Tenodera sinensis. The sequence goes on from CM060967.1 coordinate 74,023,357, forward strand.
CCTGCCATATGCCGCTTTTAAATCTCTACCACCAAACTGGACTGCTATACTTGTGCACCTTTTCAACAGTCTTCTGCGACTCGCACATTTCCCGGCCGCATGGAAACATGCCCACATTATCACACTGCCTAAGCCGGGAAAGAATGCTGCACATCCAGGAAACCATAGACCTATAAGTCTACTACCGGCCATCAGTAAACTGTTCGAAAAGGTGCTCCAAAAACGACTTCAAAACATCCTGGACAACCATAACATCCTTCGACCAGAACAATTTGGCTTCCGTCAACAGCACTCTACCACACACCAACTCCTACGTATCGTGGATGATGTTATACGTGGATTTAACCATCGGCACTATGTTGCAGCCCTCTTCTTGGACATATCACGGGCCTTCGATACCTTCTGGCATCAAGGTCTACTACATCGACTAATACACTACGACACCCCGTCATATCTGGTACACATGATAAGCAATTTTCTCAGTAACCGGACGTTTGTTGTCACCAGGGACAGCATACGCTCACAACCATATGGAATCAACGCAGGGGTACCCCAAGGCAGTGTTCTGGGGCCTCTACTATTTCTGACATTCATCAACACCCTTCCTACTCATAGGGGCTGCAACTTATACCTCTTTGCTGACGACACTGCAATAACCTCAAACTCATCACATCACGATATTGCAGTGCAAAGATTGCAACGCTATGCCGACATGCTAACTGTATGGTTTGTCACGTGGCGACTTAACATCAATGCCGCCAAATCCACGGCCATTACTTTTACGAGACGTCATCTACAGGATGTCAACAACATACGTCTGTCAGGAGTTGACATTCCCTGGTCGACGGAAGCCACTTACTTAGGCGTCAAATTGGATGTGAAGCTAACATGGAAGCCACATATCATGACCCTAGTCTGCAAGATCAACAGACGTTTAGGTCTATTGTACCCCTTGTACAATAAAAAATCCGTGATGTCACTAAGGAATAAAATCCTAGTGTACAAGCAAGTTGTAAGGCCAGCTCTAACCTACGCTTGTCAAGTCTGGGGTGCTGCAGCGAGGACCAATCTCTACCCACTACAGGTACTGCAGAACCGCTACCTAAGAGCTTCAGTAGCCGCTGACTGGTACATCCCCAACGAGAATATACATAAAGACCTCAAACTCCCAACGCTCATCGACTACATCAAGAGCCTTGCCAACACCTTCTACGCCAGACTACCAGGCAGTTTTAACGAACTTATAAGAGGTCTCGGGGAGTACGACTTAGACCCCGGCGAGACATACAAGCGACCCAGACTGGTACTTACCAATAGCTGACTCTGACAAATCACCATCCCCATAATCAACAGTATACCATATCCATCCAAAAAAAAAAAAAATCATCCCAACACAATACACTTTCATACCATCTTTTAATTCTTCATCCATAACTTATACTCCACCATCTAACCACCGTCTTCTTTGAATTCTACCATCATTAACCAGTAAGGGATCTAATCCCGGAATGGTCCAAGGTCAAGGGCGCCTCCCATAGGGAGGATAACCCCTTAATGACCATCACCCAGGGGCCCAATGCCGCAGATGCATGGGTTTTCACCATTCCAGCCAAGCATGTGAAAGAAAGCTCGCATACTTACGCTGTGCAGGGGAACACCTTGTCGCAAATTGCGACAAAGGCACAGAAGAAAAAGAGTGTGCCAATTGCCACAAACCCCATGTAAGTGTTTACAAGGGGTGTGAACTGCAGCAAAAAATTATTGATAACCGCCGCCGCGGTCCTAAAAATGTGGCACCAGTCCGCGCAGCGGTGAGCTTCGCCGCCGCCCTTAACGAGGCTGAGAAAATTGTGCAGCAGACTGAAACTGCACAAACCAGAGCTGCACAGGCACAAACTGTGCAAACTGCACCAGCCACCAGCGTGGAGGAGAGAGTAGCTCCACCTCCACGCCCCTCTCGCGAAAAGCGAGGGAGAAAAGAAAGAAAGGCTGAAAGACAGCGGTCAGCTCTACTTGAGCAAATGACCGCGTCTGATGCAGAGATCATGACTGCCGAGGTACCCACCCCGGCCCCAACCCAACATGCCCAACCGGCACGCACCACTCCGATGGCCCCATTTGCCCCACTCGGAGGTGCTATATCCTCGGCAGACCTCGAGGAATTCAGGACCCTGTCCAACTGGTTCGGGGACATGATTAAACGGACACTTCCCATTTTGAGGAGGTGTATGCAGGCCGTAACGGACGACAATGTTGACGTCATGCAAAAACACCAAATCCTGCTGCAAACATTAGAGCAGCTGTTCCCTAAATCCGCCCAGTAATGGCCTACCGTGTTGTGCGTAGACCATTACGCGCCGCTTTCTGGAATGTCAATGGCGTAAGGGAACAACGTCCAGGCATTCTATAATTTGTACAATCCTACGGGATCGACATCCTCTTGGTGACCGAGACACACCTGCATGCTGGTATAAACTTCTCATTGCCTAGTTACGTCGCCCATCGGTCTGATCGGGTCGGCTGACAGGGCGGTGGTACAGCCATCTTCATCAAAAGCATCATCACCCACACACCTTTTCCTCTTCCTGCCCTTCAACATGTGGAGGCTACTGCCATTAGGCTGCCCATTGGACACATTGTTGATTGCGGCTTATGACCTTCCAGATCATCGCTTCTATGAAGCAGATTATACGACTCTCCTAAACCTACACCCAGTAGTCTGCATCGATGGAGATCTCAACGCGAAGCATGGGCTCTGGTACAGTCGCACTAGTAACCAGAGGGGGCGCGGGCTCTACCACCTCATCAGCGGAGACCCAAACCTCGGCGCACGGGCCGAGAGGTCCTACATTCCATCCAGCTCGCGGCAGGCCTGACGTCTTAGACATCATGATCAACAAGAACATGCCATTGCACTTTGACCTCTCGGCAGTAAATGAGCTGGACTCTGACCACGACCCTGTCGTGGTAGATTCCACAGTAGCCATGCCAGTTTTGTTAAACTCAGACTGGACACTTGAGACCGACTGGGATGCAGCAGTCCTAGAATTTAACCGTTCCGTCGACCCTCGACCACGCATCGATGATATCGAGGCGTTGGAAGAGACAGCGTCGGATTTCTCCCACCAGATCCTAAATGCGGTACGCGCACATACCTACGCATTCCCACCAACACCCCAGATCCTAGAACCTTACCTTTAGAACTCCGACAGTTGATAAAAGCCAAGGCAACTGTTCGGAAGCTATGGCAGCGTTTCCGCCATCCCAGGATAGGAGCAGTTTACCAGAGGTTCAAATCCCTGGTAAGGCGACTGCTCCGTGCGCATAGAACATCAGCCTGGGAAAACACATTACAAACTGTAAACCTTCAGGAAAAGAAACCATGGCGAATTATAACGGCCTTGATGAAGGACAAGACCCAATACCAGCATCCCTTGCATGGCACTCGTGGGCGGCTCGCCTTCGAGCCAGACGAGAAAGCCACTGTGTTCGCGGATCACATTGAGGTACAGTTCGAACCCCGGGAGGACCCGAAAGATTACCGTGGATTACCTCTATGAGGAACCGCGGCGGCTACACGAGCAGATCCAACTTCCTATAATCACCCCGAAAGCGGTGATTTCCGAAATCCAAAGTCATCATCATCATCATCATCATCATCACGGTATAAGCCTTGTGGCTCGTTCCGACTTCAAGGAAATTGATAGGACCATCTCATTCGTGGCCTGCCAACATTTCTTCTACCTACAGGTTTATACTTGTGCACTATTTGTGGTGTACGGTCTTCGGTCATTCTCTGCACATGATCTTGCAATTTTTGCCTGTATGCAATGAATGTTTCATTCAGACTCTGAATTTCCAATTCTCTTCTAATATCCTCGTTTCTTTTCTTGTCTATGAGACTATAACCTGCCACCTGTCTCAGAAATTTCATCTCAGCAGCCTCCACTTTCTTCTGTTGTGAGATAGTAATGACCCAGTTTTCACACCCATAAAGCAGGGTTGGGATCGCCATTATTTTATACAGTTTTAACAAAGTTTCACGATTACAATTTTTAGAAGTTCTTTTTATTGTGCCACATATTGTTTGGAATTTGGTTATTTTGTTTTGTATATCTCTATTGCTGGTATATGACACAATATAGCCAAGATAATTAAAATCACTTTGTTGTTGGATGGGTTTATCATTTATGCAAATTTGTGCTCTTAAATGGTTTGTTCCTATAAAAGCCATTATTTTTGTTTTTTCATATGAAATTTGAAGATTATATTCTCTTGTAATATCATTTAATTCATGTATGGCTCTTTGTAAGTTATCTTCCGTTTCCGCAATTAAAATCTGGTCAGCAGCAAACAGCAATGTATCAACGTTTCTCCCCTTTATTTTAAAATGTGTTCTGAGCATAGTTTGCCATCGTACAACTGCGTCATTAATATATATATTAAATAGGGTAGGTGACAATGGACACCCCTGTCTTAGTCCTAAATTAATCTCTACTAGGTTATCTTTTTCTATGGGTTTCTCCAATTTAAATTTTGTATTTATATACATACTTTGCACTGTTCTTACTAAATGTTGAGGAAATCCATTTTTAATCATTATTTCCCATAGCAGATTTCTTTTTACTTTATCAAAAGCTTTTACATAGTCTATAAAAGCTATTAGAGTTGGTAGATTATATTCTCGTCATTTCTCCATAATCTGTGTTATTGTGAAGATACAATCATTGCAGGAACGCCATTTTCTAAATCCATTTTGTGAATCATGCAATTTAGTTTCTGAGATTGGAGCAATTCTTTGTGTTATGATTTTTGCATAGATCTTGTAACCTGAGTTCAAAAGATTGATTCCTCTATAATTATCACATTCAGTTCGGTCTCCCTTTTTAAAAAACGGACATATCAATGCATATTCCATTCGTCTGGTAAATGCCCATTTATCCAACATATATTGATGAAATGCAAAAGTCTAGTCTGGAATTTAACCGAGACATATTTAAATAGTTCCACATTCAAACCATCAGTTCCTGGACTTTTTTGTTTTTGAAATATTTTAAAGTTTCTTTTAGTTCATCCATACTTATTAAATCTACATATTCATTAATATATGTTGTTACTAATTTATCTTCGTCTGAATCAGTCCATAATTTCTTCTAATATTTGTTCCATTCTTCAGTCTTAATTGGGTTACGTTGCAGTTTATCTTTTTCATTCCCATTTAACTGTTTTAGGACTTTATATACCTTTTCTTGTCGTCCATGAAGGTCATGCTGTAAGTTGTTCACATCCCAACTTTGTCGCTTTATTTCCCTTATTTTACGTTTGGCTATAGCATTTTACCTCTTATATTCTGTTCGGTTCTCTGGTGTTTGATTATTTAGGAACTGTAGATATGCTCTTTTTTTCATTTATTATGTTCGCAATTTCTTCATTCCAAACTTTAAGTCCTCTATTTTTATACCCTTTAGTCCTCTTGCCCAATACTTCTGATGCAGCCTTTATAGTTATACGTTTAATTTCTTCCCATTCTAAATTTATATTATTATTTATTGGGTTTTCATCAACATATTGATCAAGACGCTTCTGATATAGTTGTAATATACCTTCTTCATGAAGAAGGTGAACTTTAAAAGTTTGTTTTGGTTCATTTATGTGTCTTTTAATTTTTTTCCACCTAGATGGTATTGAAATTCTTGAAATTAATAGGAAGTGGTCTGTACCTACATCATATCCTCTAAATACTCGTGTATCTTCCACTAATTTTGATACTTTTTCATTACGATGCCATAATCTATGATTGTACGTCTACCTCTAGCTCTCCAGGCGTATTTATGTATGTCTTTGTGGCGGAAGAATGTATTTGTAATTTTCAATGTGTTATATGATACAAAGTTTCTTAAGATATTTCCATTGGTATTGGTTGTAGGTTTTCCATTCGTTCCTATTATGTTTGAAATTGGAATATTCCCTATTCTAGCATTTAAATCTCCTGCTATGATTGTATAAACATTTTTATTTGATTTGTCCGATGTAGTTTGTAGCTGATCATAGAATTTATTTGTATTTTCTAATTTCCCTTCCTCTGGAGCATAGCATCCTATTATTGTCATTGGCCCTCTGGGTGTTTTATATCTCAGTTTCATTATGCGTTCATTAATAAATTCGTAACTCTGTATTTTTGTTTTCCATTTGTTCTTTAATAGTATTGCAATTCCTGCCGATGCTCTCTTTTTTTGTGAGACTCCAGTGTATAACATTATATAATCTTCCAACTCTACAGATCCCTTTAATTTCTTTTTCGTTTCTGGGATGATTGCTATATCAACATCTGATAGTTTAAGTTCTTTCTGTAATTCGTCTTCTTTGTGGCATATACCTCTTACATTCCAAACAGCTAGTTTCAGTTCCTCCGATATTCCAAATCTTTTGTCCTTTTTCTGAGCTGGGGTCGTCATAATATTTATCCGGCCGTTTCTATTTCCTTGAAGAGATTTAGTAGAGTTAATTGTCCTCTGGACACGGTACCAACGTGAAGCAGAGTAAGACTGTTGCTGGGGTTACCAGCTCATAGACTAACAGTCACGTCTATCATATGTACCATCCCCAAATGAAGGGCTGCCTCTTCCGCCACCATGAATGTCGCCGTTGAGGTCTCCACCCAGTTACCCCGGGCATGGGACCTCCATATTTATATCCCCTGAAGATAGGGTGTCCCAGTATTTAAGCCCCCAGGAACCGGGCTCCTTGTTGGTCCACGGGTCCTTATTAGTCCAAAGTCTGAATCCCAACAAATCCCCTGGACATATCGGCGTCACGGCGCTCATTCTCCAGCACCTACCCAAAAAGGCTGTGGTCCGCTTGACTCGGATTTTCAATGCATGCCTCCGTCTTTGTTACTTTCCGGTTTTCTGGAAGGAGGCGAGGGTGGTGTGTCTATTGAAGTCGAGCAAGAACCCAGTCTTTCCTAACAACTACCGCTCCATCAGCATTCTCCCAATCGTCTCAAAAGCTTTTGAGCGGTTGCTCCTTACCCGCCTAATACCTCTTTTTGATCACCAGTTTGGTTTTCGTCGGGGTCATTCCACGACCATGCAGTTGCTGCGTGTGGCCGAGATGGTTTCCCTGAGTTTCCAGGGAAACATCAAGACCATAGCAGTGCTGCTGGACGTGGAAAAGGCTTTCGCCACAACTTGGCACCAAGGCCTACTGTACAAAGTAAAGCAGGCAAATATCCCTCCTCCATATCCCACTATAATTAGCAGTTTCCTTCAGGACCGCACTTTCAGAGTGAAAGTGGAAGTAAAACTGTCTACAACAAGAGAAATCGCGGCAGGAGTCCCAGAGGACAGTGTGCTCTCCCCGCTACTCTTCGCAGCTTACATGTCCAATTTCCCCACGGAACAACACACTGCGACATGCCAGTATGCGGACGACGTCCTCATCATGGCACAAAACAAAAACGTGAGATATTGCCTCCCTTCCCTTCAACGACAACTCGACGCCGTCGACCGTTGGAGTAAGAAGTGGAGAATGCCTATTAGTCCGGGGAAAAGCTCCACTCTCCTTCTTGGTAAGGTTCGCCATTGGCGGCCAGAACGGTCACTTCGGCTTAGGCGGAGAAATATCCCATGGGTAACCTCCGCCAAATATTTAGGCGTTCTCCTTGATCGCGGGCTAACATACGCCCCACACGTCCGCGCAAAGGCCAAACTTGGTCACGCTGCGCTCAGACAGCTCTACCCTATCCTCAGATCTACCATGCCCAACCTCCTAAAATTGAGAATTTACCGGGCAATCATTCCGCCATTGATCCTATACGGCTGTGAAGCCTGGGAATCAGCAGCACCCTCTACCATACGCAAACTGCAGTCAGTGCAGAACAGGGTGTTAAGAATGATTTATGATACCGGGCGTAGATTCCCGTCTTTCATCCTTCACAACCACTCCGGACTACCCTACATCATGGACTTGATAAGGGAGCGATCCCGAACCATGCACTCCAAACTTAACTCCCACACCAATCAGCTGGTACGGGCATTAGGTCAATACAACCACAGAGCACCTCGAAGAAGGAAAAGTTACTGCCTATCCAAGGACGCCCTTGGATAAGGGTGATGCCACTCCCATCTTCTAACACATCATTACCCCAACATCTATTCCTGCCCCCTATCTGTATCCTAAATTAGGTATACAGAAAGAAACCATTGCCCAGGACACAAAAGCATGACAACACAATGTCAACCTTAAATACCGCACAGATAAAGTCACATTAGCGGCTAGGTGCTGTGCAAACACGACATACCGTACAGGAGAACCTGTACGACCTCTTCTCGAATGCTGGAATGCTGGACCTTGATATTTTTCACATCACGGTGTACTCATATCTTCAATCGTTTTACCATCAATCAATGACCATTTTTCCATGCTTGTTTATATAACAAGTGAAAGCGTATGTTTCCTCCGTTTTTCCAGTTAAAGTAATTACACAAGGAAAAGGGAATAATGGGAAGGAAAGCATGAAAGAGGATAAACCACCAGCATTTGCCTTTCGGCAAAGGATGATGTGTAAACCCCAAGGTAAGAGGGGTGGTCCACGGAAATCGCACCTGACAACTTCCGAATACCAGCCTCATATGGAGCCGTCTTTTTTGGTGAGCTACACTAATGAAGCACCATCATAACCTTCTTCTGTTTTACTTTAAGGCCTAATTTTCTCTGCTTTAAGTGGTTGATTAAAAACAAGGAGTTGAGTTGAAGAGAGTGAGAGCCTTCTGTGTTGTAGAATCCCTAAACAGTATGGATAGGTAATTAAAAGGGCACTTGAAGCAATTAGCTGAGTAAAGCTTCGCAGTGCTTTGTGTAGAGTTCTTACCTTAGTGGGTTGTGCTCCCAGTAAATGAATCAGTCTCAAATTACTCTTTAGTAACACCACGAGAAAGTTTCATATGAGGATAATTTTGCGAGTGCTAAGTGCGACAACTTTGAGTGATATTTGTTTGGAGTATTACGTAAAAAATAATTCATTTATTTATTAAGATTTATTATTAATAATAATTTAAAAGTAAATTACTTACAGTAACGTTTATACATGTTAATTAAGATTTATTTTCACAGTTGGCACTACAACTAATCCAGTAGGCTGCAAGAATAACAATATTTTTAGCGTTTAATCCAGGGAAATGAGGAATTACACATATGATGAATATAAACGAAGAATTTACACCACTAAACTATTTATTAAAGATAGGTCTGCTCTGTTAAAACTTACAGTTATTAAAGGCCCAATTTTGTTTTATGACTTCACGGATGTGCAGGTATTTATTGCCACCTTTTGAATGATGGTCTTCATTTATTTGTAAATTTGGCCTTAAGGGTGATAAATCCAAATTGATTCCACACACATGACCTGGTCTTTTCCGACTTTTTGGATTTCGGCTCCTCAATTAAAATATCAACATCCCCACTATCCTATCCTCCACGTTAATTTTTTTTTACTGTGCATGGATACTTTAGATTTTCAGAAATGTAGGAAAACCTTGGTTGACGGAATCACAAGGAGGAGGTGATATAATCAAGGAAATAGTACCACGACCAAGAGGTGATAATGCGGCTTGAATGAAATACTCTCAATAATGTTGTTACTGTCGATAAATTCACCAATGGTTACCTGGTAAGCTGAGATTTTTTTAGTGATTTTCATTACTACTCTTTCGTGAGTTAAAGTGCACTTTAAATAAAAGTTTAAAATTCTCTCAAAAGTTCTTAATATGTAGATGCATATTTATAATGACTGCGTATTCAGTCAATCTGGAGTTGCAATAGTTGATTTTATGTGTAACAAATAAATTTAAATGGTATTAAATCAAATTCCAACTATACCTTTATTCTGAGATAGAAGGAAGAACTGTGTGTTACACTCGCAAGACTTTCTCTGCCTATTGTAACTTCACATAATTCCTTCATGTTTTTAATACGTTGATGGTTCACGATGAGAATTGCAATGCTTCATCATATACATTAACTCTTATTTCTCCACGAACCAAATTATTCTCCTGCTGATGTTAATGCACCGACCGGTATTTGTGTGGCTTTGAATGACGAAATCGATTCAAATAAACCTGATGCTGAGATAGGGTATCTCTTGAACTGGCTATCTTTTGAAAGCAGAACGTCGTGAATTAAAATTCCACTAATGGACATATATAATCTGTGGTAAAGAGAGCCAAGAGCCAAGAGCCAAATCAGGTCGCTCGGGTTTACCCGGGCGGGATGTATGCCCACGGTACCTATCCAATTAGCTCTGTGGTAAATGATTAAACCACCACCATAAGATAAAGTCTTCAGTACATCCTATGTGCCTTTGCCCTTGTGGTTCATAATTACGTTCTATTTTGGAATTCTATTTTCTTCCATTCTATTTAAGTGCTGTTTCCAGTTGGTTCAGGATTCTATTATTGTTTTCCTTAATTCTTGTACTTTTAATTGAACGACTGAGAACCATCGTAGGCTATATCCATGCGAGGTCGAAATTGAGCTGCTGCCATCTGTTAGTATGTTTTGTGGTCAGACATAATATATTTTCTAAGGGTAGGTTACTCTGTTCTTAATAAACATGTTAATTCAACGTTATGCTATAAATTATTCAAGACAGTGTGAAATTAACTAAACTTTTAGCTTTGCTTTGCCCCAATTTTTAAAAATGGCAACCGGCCCACTATAGTTCTCAGCACTTAAATTGTTGCATTTCGTCGTTTTCTTTCTTTCTTTATTTTCTTTTTTTTATTTTTTATTTTTTATTTTTTTTTATTTTTTTTTTTATTATTTTATTTTTTTTCTTTTGTTTGTTTGACTACCCTGCTGTTCCTCTAAGGAATTTCACTTCTGCTGTTTGTATATTTCTTTTATGTTCTATTTCTTTTATGGACAAAAGACAGCAAAAGAAGTACTAGGTGCCAAAAACACCTTCAGAATGAAAAAGGGATTAAAATTACGGGATTCGGAAGTACAAATACAAATGAAGCAAAAGAAAGAAGCTACCTAAACAGTAATAATAATAATAATAATAATAATAATAATAATAATAATAATAATAATAATAATAATAATAACAATGATGATAATAATCATAACAATAATAACAATTTTTATAGTACAAATCGGCTTAAAATATGTGATATTAGTAAAATACACAAGTTGCTGCAAAGGGAAGGAAGGCTAAAATGGAATATAATACTATGCACTTGCTACAGGTAAGTGATATAACTACCCATAAGCTAAGTCACAGATATAAAAGTGGTTGCATACAAAAGTGACCCATCTCCGTTTTGAATGTAAAGTTGAATTTCTAAGAGAGATTTGGTAACCTCACATTAACATTAAATTGTGACTAAATTCATTGGAGTTGAAGCAGAAATACATTATAGCACTCTTCACTCTAACAATGTTTGCATGACAGTGAAATAAACCATTTATAATTGCCTGTTGGCGAAGAAGCTAGGTGACCCCAAATATTGGATACAAAGTACTTTTTTTTTTTTTTTTTTTTTTTTTTTTTTTGGAGGGGGTGGGGGGAGCGAAAGGATTCCTTACTGGCAATAATTATATTGGACACATTTGTTACACTCGTCATGCAGAGCCCCTAGTTAACGTATGATCAAAGCAGTAGTCAGTGTAGGAACCTTTATCTGTTGACGAGTACGTACTGATTATTTCATCAAAATATTTTGTGCGTTTTATCTCGGAAGCAGATCAATACTATCACTATTAACTGGCATATGCAATATTTGGACCATTATATGATTATGTGGCTTTCTTTGAAACCCTGGATAAACTATTCCCTTGGTTTAATATTTGTTATGACGCCAGTCAGCACAGCTTTGTTTTCACCCCTAACAGGATCTAATACCCTTCAACTGCATTGAAGTAATGACGGATAAGCTTAGCGCGATGTATTCCCATTTTCAAATGCCGCAAGGCACACACAATCGAGGCATTAAATATCAACAGATATAGGGCATTAACACAATACCAATAATTCATGGACATCAATTAGTCCATTTTAGTGAAACATTGCGGGAAATTATTTCAGTTCGATTACTGTTGAAAATATTCTTTTCAGTTCATTTATTCAAACTATGGGCTTGTTACACTATTATTTGCGTTTGGATTAATGTTCTTTCTTAAAAGTCAGCACTTGTTCCAGTAATTGAGAAGGTTCAATTTGCAGACTTTGCATGCTAAAATGTGATTTTTAAACGACAGGTGTCTGTTGAAACGCATTGCACTGATGAACGGTGAACAAATTCCTTATTAATTCTCCTGTGAAAGAAATCTGAGCTTAAACTCGCTACACGTAGTAATGCTTTAAAACTTACTTCTTAAGTAACCAGCAATTTAAAGATATACAGAAAGACAAAAATTCATATATACAGTTTTATTTCTCAGTAACTAAATGAAACAGAAATACAGTTTTTGTTGTGTATGATCCAGAAGGCACTGACTTTTATATTTGCGGAGCTTTAAAGAACAGGCTGTACCTCAGAAAACCACAGACGCTGGAGATCAATGATATTATATTAGCAACAATCCAGATGATATGTTGCACTATTTGATGTCGTTGTTGGAAGCGTATTGTGGTAAAAGGTGGACATTTTGAACATGCACCGAGTTAAGGATGTTTGGAATTGAACATAATAAAACTTGTATCTCTGTCTCACTTCCTTGCTGAGAAGTACCGTTTCAAAGTGTGTATACATCAATTTTCGACTCATTATATTTAATTGACTGCATTTTCTGATATTTACTAATAGTTTCCTTTCCACTTCCAAACTTATCTCATTTAAGTGTATTTATTTACTGTCATTTAAAGGTATTCATATATAGACATCACCCAGTAAGGCGGATTAATTTAATTCCTCATTTTCAAAAGTTAAGACGTTGATATACTTTGTACCTAAAATTGTTCCCCTCAAAATGTTGATTGTCTATACACTACTCAATAAATATGACAAGTGTTGCTCAAAGGTTTAAATACGACAGTCGTGTTTTGGAAATTTCTGTCACAGCGTACCCCTTTCTAAAATTACGTACTTTTGTGTGATCTCGAGAGAAACGAAATGTGTTACTAATGTTGTAAAATTGAAACAAACACCCTCGAATGTTACCGAAATGGATAATGGCCCAAAAATATTTGGCACGCGTGCGTGTGTGTGTGTGTGTGTTTTTCTGCATGTCTGTCCGCCTGTGAACTTTACTGAAAAATAAAAGGTTGGATAAATATCAAACGTGGTATTTAAGTTCAACTTCTTCCAAGGATGCGAACGAAGGTTTTCAAGAAAATCCGCCACACCAGACTACTCTTTTGATTAACTTGTTCGAAAATTCCGATTTCATCAAAACTTTATACAGAGATTTTGGTTAAAGAACCTTATACTTGAAGTATTTTCATGACAATGAAATGTATATCTTGATTTTTCTGGAAATGTCCTCAGAAGTCCTCTTTTCTCAGAATAACTTTTGCACGATTCGTAAACCGTGACAAATGGACAAAACGTTAGAACACAAAAATGTAGATATCGTCCAAAAACACTGTTTACGTCAAACACCCCCACCTTTTCTTCTTTCTTTGTGGAGCGAATCATTTTGGAGATATTCCTTGTTAGCTATTTGAATATTCCAATATTTAGTTTTCTCAAATGGGAAGATGTTATTTTACTAAATGTTTTTGTCAGTTGAATGATTCAGTTTTTGAAGTACATAGGCAAGACAATGCTTTTGGTGCAAATAGATACAATTGTGGCTATGTCATAAGCTCTAAAAATCTTTGGAGCTGCATATTGCTGAAGTGAAGGAAGTGTGCTTCTGTTTCAATTATGATTGGTTTATTTGACTGGAGCAAACCAGATACCGCTGTGATTTTGTGTCGTTTATAGCGTTTTTAGGACCGGTTAGCTTAGCGATCTATGGGCATTTTATTTCATTTGGAACTCTGTATTCATCACGAGTTTGGTAGTTTTATTTCTGATTAATAAAATTAGTCTTTCACATCCAAGGAGTTATGCTTAAGTTCAGGACTTGAGGGATTTGAGACACTTCGAATGTATCAATATCTGTGGATTCCCCATGAGAGCAAGGTAAAGCTTGAGTTTGCTAAGTCTGTCCTAGTAGGTTCCTTTTGTGGTTCATTTGCACTTCTTTTAGGGGAAAAGGACAATTATAGGCTTATTAATTGAAGCATTAACAACATTAATTGTCTGAGGTTTCGTATGATTCTTATAGCCCTTTGAAAATTGACTTCTTTGTTAGATACTGGATATTCGGAGCATTTTAAATCATATTGAAAAGAATGTGAAGGTACAGTGTTAGATGTAGAACGAGATTTACCAATAGTCCCTTGGCAAAACAGGAGAATTTATGGTTACGCCTCTCATGCAGGGGTTGTAATGTTTCAGGAAAAGGCCTCATTTCGGATGTAAACTTATGTAGTATGTGGTAACATGCTTTACACTACGAATCTATCAGCACGTTTAGTTCATTTTCAATCAAACTGTTACGAATTACTGGGCAAAAGTTGGGCAATAGTTTATTTAAATGATGTTAGTAAAGAATAATGAGCCTTATTTACAAAGAAAGTTTTTAAAGTATTCTAATGGTTTTTATTTTTTTTTTTGGGGGAGGGGGGACAATTTCTTCGGTACATTTTTCAGTAGATAGGAATACATTATATGATCATATATCATATGATCCTTCCAAGTACATGCCTGAAAACACAGCGTATATTGCTAAGGTTGGTTAAGACCTCGGCATGAAGTTATTGCTTGATAAAGATATTGTTCTACCTTTGGTAACACAAGACATTATCTGTTGTGTCACATAAAACTAGGTTGGCCTTGAAAATGTACTTGGTCGCTATTAGAGTATATCTACATGTGCCGTGTTAAATATTCCTGGGGCCTTCGTATTTAGTCAGTTTGAAGAAGCACTCTCAGAATATAATTATTTATGCGCATGATACTAAGCACCTTATTCAAGGAATAAATTTGTTTTTGTCATGTGATCCAGCACACAGTTCGGTGAATCCCGGTATAAGGATTATCTTTACGGAAAGATAATCAACTAACGTGCTCGAGCAAACTATACTCTTTTGATAATGCTAGGTAAGTATTTTTCACTAAGTGATGCAGCTCATTTTACAAAAACTGTATGCAAGTTTATTCAGTGGAAGTGAGTGAGATGAACTAGAAACCAAGAAGACGATCATGAACAACAACTTTACTCTAAACATTTAGATTGAACCACGTTGATGTGTCTCCCTCGGTGTATGCGTTAAAGATTATTGCCAGAATCTCGGTTAAATAAACCATTTTGAATTATTTATATTACGATATATCCCCAAATTATTTGACGTCAAATTGTTTGCACCCTACTTGAAGAGAAGACGCACAGACCACATAAATGTAACATCCTAAACTATGTGCCGTAATCTATGTGTATAATGCTGCGCAAAATTTAGAATAACAACTGATTTTGGCATTAAATGTTACGGTTTATTATTATTACTATTTTTATTGCTATTATTATTATTATTATGATTATTATGATTATTATGATTATCATTATTATCATCATCATCATTATCATCATCATTATCATCATCATTATCATCATCATTATCATCATCATTATCATCATTATTATTATTATTATTATTATTATTATTATTATTATTATTATTATTATTATTACTATTACTATTACTATTACTATTACTACTATTACTATTATTATTTTTATTATTATTACTATTACTATTACGATTATCATTATCATCATTATCATCATTATCATCATGATCACCATTATCATCATCATCATTATCACCATTATCATCATTATTATCATCATTATTATCATCATTATTAACATCATTATTATCATCATCATCATCATTATTATTATTATTATTATTATTATTATTATTATTATTATTATTATTATTATTATTATTATTATTATTATTATTATTATTATTATTATTATTATTATTATTATTATTATTATTATTATTATTATTATTATTATTATTATTATTATTATTATTATTATTATTACAACTAAACAGTAGAATATGGCCTAGTGTAAATTTAACACAAAATTCAATTCTTATCTGACAAATTTCAGGTAAGCTTTGATTGTGTTTCCATTATCCCCTTTGCTGTTGTTTGTTTCTTTTTTGTTCCTGTATGTAATGAGTTTTTATGTGCTCATTCTGTATATTTGACAATGTTTTGTACATCACAATTGACATGTTCAATGTTCACCAGCCTCCATGGCTACTTATGAACTCGCTGAACGAAATCTAATCTAATCTAATCTAACCTGATAGCTCCCTGTACACAGTGTGATGGATAACCTACGCGCGGGTTGTAGGAGGATGGGGTGACGCAAGGGGTGACTGGGTAACCGCTTAAGTCCCAGCCCCTGGTTATCATGTAGGATCTGTGTGCGTATCCGCTGATAAAGGTCAGTCCCGGGGAGGGGCCATTGCATGAGCTGATGCACTCCTGAAGGCGGTTGGGTCCCTCTGTCTAAACACTGGCAGGTGAGAACCTAGGGTGAGCAAGGTCCAGGCCAGGAATCTCACCTAAGCCGGGGTGGCGCCCAGGATGTGAGCATGCCATCGGAGACATTTGCAATGGTGGAGGATGTCGTCGCCATGAGTACGAAAACTCATAAAACCCAACAAACTAAAGCAAGTGGAAAAGAAGTAGTCGAGCGTTTGGTTCTCACTACTTAGTCATTACAATCCAAAAGGGTTTGGATAACATTGCTGGTCCAGTAAAGTCATGCACTAGATCTCGCAATGGCACGCTCCTGGTTGAAGCACATTCATCCACCCAGGAAGCTAAGATATTGAAAGTGAATATGCTAGCAAGTTATCCTGTCAGTGTTCAGATGCACAGAACTTTGAACTCCTCACGTGGCGTGATAAACACCCGTGCATTAGATGATCTAAGCAATGATTCAAGAAATACTTATGGAACAAAGCGTTACTAACGTTTACCGGGTTCAACGCAAAGAGGGTGGTGAACTGAAACCAACACGTACCATGTTCCTGGCCTTTGATCGGGTAGATCTCCCGCAAAGGATTAAGGTTTAGGGATTCGATGAGTCCATCGAAGTTAGGCCTTTCATCCCAAACCCGCTCAGATGTTTTAAATGCCAGCGCTTTGAGCATACAAGCGAGTTTTGCAAGGGAATACTTACTTGTAATAACTGTGGGAATGCATTACATGATGGCGATTGTGCTACAGCTCCGTCATGCGTAAACTGCAAAGGTCAACATCCATCCAGTTCCCGAGATTGCCCCCGTTTTGTAGAGGAATGAGCGATCCAAGAGATACAGGTTAGAGAGAAGGTGATCTTCTCAGAAGCCCGGAAGCTCTTGCGTATACGCCAAACCTTTGTTCCAAGATACGGTACCTATAGCTCAGTTATAGCTGAAACGGAACCGAGACGAGAAATCTCAACACAAACCAGTGATATAAATGGGGCAACAATATCAGAAAAGACACTCGTAGCCCGTAGCTCATTTCCAAAGCCTTCTACATCCGCACGCACATCTGTGTCAACGTCTACAAAGTCCGTAAGTGCAAAGAACATCAGCGTTACACCACCATCAAAGGCATCAAAATCAACACAAGAAACAAGCAAGTCCGTAAGATATGGTGCCTCACCGATCAAGTTTAAAAAGAGTTATACAAGAAACGACTTTCTCAAGGAAAATGGTACGTCCGATCCCAGTACATCGAAGGGATGTAAGAGTCCCTAAACATCTCCTCGAAGATCTCGAAAATCCTCTTCTGTGGAATCTTCAGGGGTGGACTCAGACCAGCGTGTTTCATCTTCGCCGGTCCCCATTAGGAACCGGTTCGAGACACTCGAACCCAAGTTCGCTATGGGAAAACGCAGGTTTTCGGCAGAGGTCATGGAGTTAGAACAATCTGCCCACACTGGGAGAACCCCAGTAGAAAAGCGGCGCGAAAAAGCGCCTGACAAGAATGACAGCCCAAGAGAAAAGAAAAGGGCTAATTTAGTTCGACAACCGTCAACTCCAAAGTAATGAAGACTTACCTTGGAATTACCTGTCCCATACACACTGCAATATGGCTATCCTACAATGGAACATACGTGGCATAAGAAGTCAACGCTCTGAACTTGAGCTTTTGATCAAAGAAAACGAACCTCTGGTTGTACGTTTGCAAGAGACTAGGCTGCGTCCTCAAGACGCTTTCCATCTAACGCGATACACCCCAGTACGGTGTGACGTCACACCAGAAGAGGATGTTTCGGCACATGGCAACGCTTGATGCTTGTCAGAGATGACGTGCATATGCAAACTCTACCATTGCCACTGTTTTTTACTTTTGTGTATATTTTTCTTGTTGCTACTATATTTATTTTTGAGTGAAATTTATATGTGGCTCTTGCCATGAATCTCTTAAGGGCGCTGATGACCTAGAAGTCGAGCGCCCTTAAACCAAACCAAATCAAAAACTACCAATGCACTCTGATATACAATCAGTTGCTGTACGGATTAAACTGCCAAACATCCATTTCACCATCTGTAATCTATATTAGCCTCCGTCCTCTGACTTCTCACACATTGATTTAGACGATCTAGTTTCCCAGTTTCAAACACCGTTCCCGTTGGTGGGAGACTTGAGTGCGCACCACCCACTGTGGGGTTCAAGTCGCGCTTGTGCGAGAGGTACATTCATTGCCGATCTCTTGGACAGTCAACCTAGCTCTCCTCAACACTGGAGAGCCTACATTCATTTGTGACTCTTACAATAGTTTCTCGCACCTTGATCTTGCTGTTTGTTTACTTCAGTTGGCAGTCTCCTTATAATGGAATGTCATCTCTGATTTACACTCTAGTGACCACTTTAAATGTCTTAGTCTCTTGACGCAAGATACATGTTCCACAGGTATGCCCAGATGGCGTTTTGACCATGCCAACTGGAACCTTTACACCCAGTTGGCTGTTTTTACGTACAACGAGCACGAATCAGTAAATGATTTGGCGCAGCATCTCATGGAGACGATTCTCTCTGCTGCTGAACAATCAATTCCGCGGTCGACGTCACAACCCGTCGATTTCCCGTCCCCTGGTGGACGGAGGAATGTCGGAACGCCATTTGTTCTCGAAGGGGTGCTCTTAGGGTTTTCTAAATTTACCTTACTTTGGATAACCTAATCGAATATAAGAAAATGCGCGCCAGGTCCAGACAAGTCATTAAGGATAGCAAACAGTCACAATGGAGCAAATTTGTAGCTTCATTTAACCGACACACTCCTTCTTCGGTTGTGTGGGATAGATTAAGGCGTGTTGCAACTAAAACGACCCAACTACAAATAGCGGGACTAAAAACAGCCAGAGGAGCTGTTGTTGATTCATTTGAAGTGGCCAATACGTTTGGCAGTGCTTTCGCTCAAGTGTCTAACTCGGAAAACTACTCCCCTGAGTTCATTCCATTTACAACTGAGGTGGAATTTCAAGCCTTCGCGTTTCGGTCTAGAAACGTAGAAGAGTACAATCGTATTTTCACCATGGCGGAGCTAGAACATTCTCTGAAATCTTCGCGAATATCAGCACCAGGACCAGACGGTATTCATATACAAATATTACAACAGCTCTCTCCTGAAGGTAAGGCATTCCTACTCCCAGTCTATAACCGTGTTTGGGTTGACAGTATAATCCCAGAAAATTGGCGCGAGGCCACCATTATTCCCATCTTGAGGGCTGGTAAGGACCGTCATCTTCCCTCCAGCTATCGTCCTATTTCTCTCACCAGTTGCGTTTGCAAGGTGATGGAACGCATGATGAATGGACGATTGATAAGGTGGTTAGAAAGTCGTAACCTACTGACTAACATCCAGTGTGGTTTTCGACGATGCCGTTCAACTGTTGACCATCTTGTGTCAATATCGACACAGATAATGGACGACTTTATGAAGAACTGTCAAACCGTTGGCATATTTTTCGATTTCGAGAACGCTTATGATACGTGCTGGCGAGCAGGGATTCTACGTTCCCTGTATGCCTGGAACATACGCGGACGCCTGCCACTGTTCATTCAGGAGTTTATGAAGGACCGCTTTTCCCGAGTAAGGGTCGGCTGGGTTTTTTCTAATTCTTTTGTTCAGGAGGAGGGAGTACCTCAGGTTTCGGTGCTAAGTATCACGCTCTTTGCTATAGGAATTAATTCCATGTGGAAATGTGTTCCACCTGGAGTTTCGTCATTCCTATTTGTAGACGACTTCGCTGTCTATTGCACTTCTCAGGGCACGGCGTTCTTACAATGGCGCCTGCAGCAATGCTTGGACAACCTTAGAGAATGGAGCTCCAAAAACGGCTCCTGTTTCTCAACTGAGAAGTCACTCTGCGTTAATTGCTGGCGTCGTAGGAGACGATTACCACCTTCGCTCCGTTTTGGTCCAGATTTACGTCCCTGTGCAGAAGAGACGCACTTACTGCATTGATCTTGGACAGGAAGCTTAGTTGGTCGTCGCATGTTGTACAGCTCAGAGCACGGTGTGACCGATCGCTTAATATCATGCTAGTACTAAAAAGAAAAACGCAGTCCGGACAATTTTTTTGCGAATATATCGCGCGTGGATCCGATGAAAATTGGACTATAGGTGTATTGTTTGTACGTGAGCACGACCATCTGTCCTGAGAAGATTAGACACGATCCACAATAGGGGCATCCGTATGACAATAGGAGCTTTTCCAACAAGCCCAGTGGTGAGCCTTTACGCCGAGTCCGCATAACCTCCTCTGCAATATCGGCGTGATATACTCTTGGCAAATTATGGCTGTGCGCATAGAGCACACCCAACATTTGCTTCTTTTTTCACCGCCACTCCAAGAGAACGATATAGGAGTCCTAAGCCTGCGGGTTCCGTTTCCAAAATCTTCCAATGAAGCTTGGAATGGAACTGCCCAGGATGTTCGCCCAGAAGAGAGGCTTTACCCCCTTGACTGTTTGGTACGCCCCATGTAGATCTTGGAATGACCGTACACCAGAAGTCTACGATGCCTATTTCAAGTATCCGCACGTGTTTTTTAGAATTTTTGTTAGGCTACACTGACCGTCGATATATTTACACCGATGGGTCAAAGAGCACCAACGGTGTTGGATGTGCTTATGTTTATGAAACCATATACATTCGGTTTTCCAAATAGCACTTCCATTTTTACTGCAGTGATTTATGCAATTTATCGAGCCCTTTTGTATGTTAGACGTCGTAAAGCAGCTGACTGCCTGATTTTGAGCCATTCCCTTAGAGCACTGCAGAGCCTTTGTCAGTTGTACAACGTATCCAGGATGCCCTCCATGTTCTACACGCTTCTGGCGTTGACGTGGTGTGTGCATGGATTCCTGGTCACGTAGCTTTCCCGGGGAATGAAATGGCAGATTTAGCAGCAAAGACGGCAACTACAGAACCCAGTATTACCATCTCACGTGTTACTTCGGAAGACTTTAGGCGGAGAGCAATGCTGTTGTCCTGGCACGAAGAGTGGTCAGCTCTCCGCGTTATTAAGCTTAGAGAAGTGAAAGAACTTCCGATAAACTGGGTAACCTCCTGTCGCGCATCTCGTAATCACCTCTTACGCGTACATCGCAAAGAGGCCTGGGAAATCACCATGAGGAACGTTAACCTCTCAGAAAAGAAGCCATGGTGGATAATTAAATCCCTGAGAAGGGACAAAACCCTATACCAGCATCCTATACATGGCACTCTCGGGAGATGATCTTTCGAACCGCAAGAGAAAATCACTGACTTCGCGGACCATTTAGAGTCCCAATTTGAGCCCCGACAGGACATAGATGACGAGGACTTTTTCCGAGATAGTTGAGGCAACGGTGGATTACATCTATGAAGACCCACCGCCACCATTCGAGGCGGCTCGCATACCAATTGTCACCCCAAGGCAAGTGTCCTCGGAAATTAGGTGTCTCAAACCCAACAAATCCCCTGGATATGATGGTGTTACGACACATATGTTACACCACCTACCTCGCAAAGCCATTATCCACTTGAAGATTTACAATGCTTGCCTGCATCTTCGACACTTCCCTACTGCTTGGAAGGAAGCGAGGATGATTTGCATATTAAAACCAGGCAAGGATCCCAAGCTTCCATCAAGTTACCCATCTATTAGTCTACTCCCAATCATTTCCAAAGTTTTTGAAAAACTTCTTCTATCCCACCTAACTCCTCTATTTGAGGAAAGGCAGCTTATCCCGGATCATCAGTTTGGGTTCCGTCAAAGTCATTCCACTACCTTACAGCTCCAACGTCTTGTTGAGAAGACTGCCCTGGGTTTCCAGGAAAACCTCAAACCTGTTGCAGTACTTCTGAATGTGGATAAGGCCTTTGCAACAACATGGCACCAGGGCCTACTGTACACACTCAGGGGTGCAGATCTCCCTTCCCCCTATTTGTCCCTCATAGCCAGTTTCCTTCGGGACCGCACTTCCAGCGTGCGAGTGGAGGGTAGGTTATGAACTATCAGGCCAATAGCGGCTGGAGTCCCGAAAGGCAGTGTTCTGTCACCACTTCTCTTTGCTGCATACATGCCTGACTTCCCCGTTGAACCCAGCACTGTTACGTGCCAATATGCCGATGATGTCCTCATACTGGCCCGTAACAAAAATCTACGTTACTGCCTTCCCCCATTACAAAGACACCTCCACGCCATTGACAGATGGAGTAAAAAGTGGAGGATGGCCATCAGTCCACAGAAAAGTCTGCTTTCCTGATAGGCAAAATTCGTAACTGTAGGCCAGATAGGGACCTGACACTTGGTCACAGGAGAATCCCTTGGGTCAACACTGCCAAGTACCTTGGAGTACAACTCGACCGAGGACTTACCTTCACCAAGCATGTCACAGCTAAAGCTGCCCAGGGCCACGGAGCTCTAGGAAAGCTGTATCCCATCTTAAGATCCACAATGCCCACACGTCTCAAATTACGCTTGTATCGTGCGACCATCCCTCCCATGATCCTATATGGATACGAGGCATGGGGATTCGTGGCTCAAACCACTATCCGCAGACTGCAAGTTGTGCAGAACAGGGCTCTTATGATGATCTACGATACTTACCGAAGATTTTTTTTCCGTATCCTCCACACTCATTCTGGTATTCCATACATTGTGGATGTTGTGCGTGAAAGAGCCCGCTCAATGTATGCTAAACTTACGCCACACCCTAATCAGCTGGTAAATACCCTGGGTCAATATAATCACCATCTTCCCAGGAGGCGCAAAAGCTGTCGCTTACCCAAGGATGTCTTGGGTTAATTAGCTTCGCTGCTTCCTCATTACACCAAACATTCCTCTGCATTCGGTTTCTCGCTATTTGAAACTGCTTGACTTGCTGGTTACACAAGCTGACCTGCTAAGTGTGCACTGGGTGCACCAGAATGGGTAGATATTCTAACTCGCACTCATATCCCAAGTCTATAGCAAGAGAGTTACCAATCATCACCATTGGCTGACACAAAACAGCGGTTGATAGAGCTTTTATTTTTTTAGCGGAGTGCAATATCAATTTGAGGATTTAAAATTTTAATTATCTGTTTCTGCTTTTGGACATATTTATCACCTTGTTTCATATCTGGCTATTGCCACTGCTTTTTACCTTTGTATATTTTTCTTGTTGCTAGTATTTTTATTTTTTGAGTGAAATTTATATCTGGCTATTGCCATGAATCTTTTAAGGGCGCTGATGACCTAGAAGTTGATCCCCCTTAAACCAAACCAAACCAAACCATTGGCTGACATTGACAAATAGCTTGTGATAATTGACTACATCTATCATACCTCCAGGGTAAATCCATACTAAATGGATAGGTACCGTGGGCATACATCCCGCCCGGGTAAACTCGAGCGACCTGATTTGGCTCTTGGCTCTTGGCACATCTCATCGCGAGGAGGTTAGTTTGGCTCGATTAAGAATAGGGCACAGTAATTTTTCTCATGGTTACCTACTTAAAAGGTACCCTACTGCTTTATGTCCGCTGTGTGACAACCTTTTGCTTGTTCGCCACGTGCTGCTAGAGTGTTTCTCTCTAGCACACCTTCGAGTTTCTCTGCAGCTGCTAGCCAGACTTGTAGAGGTCTTAGCGGACGACAAAACAGCGGTTGATAGAGTTTTTAATTTTTTAGCGGAGTGCAATATCAATTTGAGGATTTAAAATCTTAGTTATCTGTTTATGCTTTTGGACATATTTATCACCTTGTTTCATATCTGGCTATTGCCACTGTTTTTTACCTTTTGTATATATTTTTCTTGTTGCTAGTATTTTTATTTTTGAGTAAAATTTATATATGGCTATTTCCATGAATCTTCTAAGGGCGCTGATGACCTCGAAGTTGAGCGCCCTTAAACCAAACCAAACCAAACCAAGTGACATAACAAATAATTAATTTATTTAATACAACTCTATATTGATAGTGATTTAAAAGTAAACAACTTAGAACTTACAATAACGTCCATGCATTCTAATTAACATTTATTTTCACAGTTGGCACTATGACTAATCCAACAGTAGGAGAACAACTATTTTAGTATTAAATCCAGCGAAATGAGCAATTAGATACATGACGAATATAAATGAACGATTATTCCAAATGTTTAGTTCTTCCGGGCTTGTAGGCCGTGGTCTAGAAGGCATGGTAGATACCAACGTTTCGCCAAGTACTGCGCTTGGCATCATCAGGGTAACACGATCCTCCATCTGCACTGCTCAGAGTTAGAATGTGGAAGCAGAGAAGTAGTGGAAGAAATGACCGTTAATGTCCGTTACGTTTATTTATATGGGTGGGGGTGGGCGGGGCATTGTTGCGCCGTCTACGGTAGTGATTGGTCGGTTGTAGGCCGGATTTTATTACAACTGTTGTGTGTGTCTGAAAGTCTATCTAAAACCGGTATCCATGCTTTATGTACACGTAGTATTTCTTCTTTTCGATTGAAGTTGTCTTTGTGTTTGTAGATTTCTATGGCCTCCCTTTGTAGTCGGGCATAGTAGATAACTGTAGAAGACAGGACTCGGGTTTCTTTAAGGTTGACATCATGGCCGAATAACAAGGCCTGCTCAAATACAAGCCCGGAAGAACTAAACATTTGGAATAATCAAGACACCGGCCGTGAAAGCCTAAATACATATAAATGAACGAATTTGTGTTAATAGGCCATTCCTTAAAGGTAGGTATGTTCTATTCTGCTCTCTTCATCTTTACAGCCCAGTCTCTCACAACATTAGCAATTTGTTCAGTTGGTGTTTCCGCTGTTAGTTCCTAACCTCTTTCATTGCAAAACATCTCAAACTGATTCGGCACACCTGCTCTTTTCCATCCTGTTTGACTTCAACTCTTCACTTAAACTATCAATATCTGCATTAGAATATTGTCCAAATCTTTCCCCTACCTTTTGTGAATGGCCCGCACTTGATTTTACTGCACTTGGCTGCTTCAGATGTTCACTAACGTAAAAAAATGTTTAGGTTGTCGGAACCGCAACGAGGAAGTGCTATAACCAAAGTGATAATTGTTACGACCAAAAGTGGAACAGTTACAATTAATGCCACGTATGATTTTCAAATTATTGGTAAATTCTCGAGTCACTAAGTGCATTTATTAAGACTATTTCACGAATTAAAGGATGATATAGTCTATGAAATGTTATTTAAATGTTGTATTGCAATTACTAACCTCTTAAAAGAAAAGTGAAGCAGGTATACTCAGCGTCCATTGGCAAGGCCTGCAAGATTAAATACTATTGACTTATGGTAGACGCAATATTTAATGGTGGCTGACAGCTGACTGATTTATTTTTCTGTTGTTGATATTTCTGGCGCTTTTGACAACCTTTGGTGACCTTTTCTTTTTAAAAGATTAAGAAGCTTAAATTATCCAGTTTCATTATATAGAATTCTTTTAAACTATTGCAAAGATAGAAAAGTGAAACTTTTAGGAATAAATCAAACAATAACTAAGACTATTACTAAAGGATGCCCCCAGGGTTCTATATTAGGGCCCACATTTTGGGACATTGTTTTAGAAACACTCCTAGAGGAAGTACAGCGAGATAATAACTGTCTGAAAGTAATAGCTTACGCTGATGACGTAGTTTTTTTTAATAGATGCAAATTCAAGACGAGAACTAGAAGGAAAAAGTAATAATTTGTTGCATATACTTTCAACCTGGTCCAAGAGTTCCAAAATGAAGATATCTCCAGCAAAATCTGGATACATGATTTTAAAGGGAAACTTTAAAAGGGATCCAAGTTTAAAATTTGAAAATGAAAAAATAAGAAGAAATAAGAATAGAAAATATTTAGGAATATATTTAGATGAGAAGTTAAATTTTAATCATCATACAGAACATGTAAGGGTCAAAGCCGAAAAAACTATGATGAAACTTTCTAGAATAATTCAATTTGATTATAAAATTCCGCTCCATACTGTTAGCATATATCACACAAGTATATTCAGCTCAATAATAACTTACGGTGCTGCAATTTGGGCTACTAGAATGAAAAATGTGATGATTAGAAATCTCCTAAGAAGGACACAAAGGAAAGTTCTATTAAGATTTACGGGAGCTTATAAAACAACCCCTACTTTAGCACTTTTTGTAATAACTGGAATTTGGCCAGTAGATTTAACTCTAAGACTTCGAGGAGCTTATTTTTGGCTTAAAAAAGGAAACTTTAATGCAGTTGCTGATATTTTGGAGCAGTATTGCACTACTAAGCGGGAAATTAAAACTAGACTGATGCATATTTAGCAAGAAGAATGGGAGACTATAAATCAAGGAAGGCGTGCCTTTTCTTTCTTCACGAATATCTCCGAAAGATTGGCACTCAGACATTTGAATAACACGAAAGGACTTGTACACTATATATCTGGCCATGGACCTTATGGCACTTATTGGAAAAAGATTAATAAATTGAACACCGATGAGTGTGACGTATGCTTTAAGTAGGACACACCGGAGCATGTTATGTTTGAATGTCAAAAAAACACAAATTTTACGCTTGAGGAAAGAGAAAATCTACAAGGATATCAGCTCTTTGATATAATACGTAACAAAGATCTGTTTCCACATTTAGAGGCTCTAGCAAACAAGATTAGTTTACACGCTAGAAAGATAATTATAGAACAATCTCGACAAATAGGAAACATAACGATAAATGCAGCAAAAAGACGATGACATAGAATTCAGACCAGGAACATGACAAGAAACCGTGAAAACCCACATATATATGATGAAATGGAACAGGACGGAATTTAATTATCAAGACATCGAGGTAAAGGGACCGTGCACAATAGTATACAGTCAGGATGGAGAGGCAGTATACTAGAGGAAGTATTATCGGTGTGAGGCAGGCGACAACCCACGACCAGGGAGATGATGATCAGGAAGGAGTGGCGTGTCGAGGCGAGGCGAGTCGAGGCGAGGCGAGTCCTCACCATGTCGGGATTGCTGCATCATGCATTGATAGGAAGATCGGCGACGGATTGAGTGACCGCAAGTGTTAGTGATTAAGTGAGTGATAGGATTTTTAAGCGATTTATGATCTTGATTATCTAGTGAATCTAATTAAAAGTAAATAAGTGATTTAGTGATGTGAAAGTTGAACTAGTGAAGTGAAATGTGATTTATTTCATAAAACTTCTGGATGTTTAGGAAATAATAGTGAAAGATAATTTTGTAAAAATTATTTAAAAATAATTAAATATTAGTGATTTTAGTCCACATTATTATTTTATTAAAGTATATAAACTATCTTATTAATCAAAAGTATAATATTTTTGTGTATGTTGTTGTTATAAATTTTGGTTATGTAGATTTTGAACTTTATACTACACACATTTTGTAGATTTTGTAGTTTTTGTGCTGGAAACCAGTACATATAGTATGCCGCCGGTAACCGGCAGCAGTTTAGAGTTTTAGTTTATAGCTGTTTTTTTTTTTTATATTTTTTATAACTGCTTACCAGTTATATCTTACTGGAGACCAGTAAATTTTTGTTTATTTAAAATTTTTAATAAATATGTAAATTTAAATTAAAAAAATATATATTTATAAAAAGTATTAGTTATAGGTATAATATTAAATTAATTAAATTTTAAGTAATAATAATGATAGGTAATAATAATGATGATAATGATAATAATAGTAATAATATAATTTATAATTGTATGCAATAATTATAATTAATAATTTAATTTTATATATTTGTTTATTGTTTAGTAATAGTTTGTAGTTGTGAGTGATGTGTATGAAATTTATATTTTGTTGTATTGAGGAGATTAATTTATTTTAATTTTAAAATTTTATTGTTTTGTTTTCTTTTAATATATATTAATTTATTTAGAAATTTTATTGTATTTTGATTGTTTGAAATGATTTGTTATTGTTTTAGAGCATTTATTTCTTAGAGTGATTATGTGTGAAATGTTATAATTTGTGTTTTTGTTCTTATTTTCTTGTGTTTTGTTTTATGATATATAATTTAATTTATCTATCTTTATAATTTGTTATATATTATATTATTTTGTAATTTTATTTTAAAATTTTTCTGTAAAGTATGTTGTATGTATAAATGTGTAGAATAAATAAATTTTAAAGATCTGGCATATTAGCCCTGGTGTAAGTAATTAGGTGCCAGGGTTATTATACAGATTTTCATCTCATTTCTCGTTTCTCGTTTCTCGTTTCTCGTTTCTCGTTTCTCGTTTCTCGTTTCTCGTTTCTCGTTTCTCGTTTCTCGTTTCTCGTTTCTCGTTTCTCGTTTCTCGTTTCTCGTTTCTCGTTTCTCGTTTCTCGTTTCTCGTTTCTCGTTTCTCGTTTCTCGTTTCTCGTTTCTCGTTTCTCGTTTCTCGTTTCTCGTTTCTCGTTTCTCGTTTCTCGTTTCTCGTTTCTCGTTTCTCGTTTCTCGTTTCTCGTTTCTCGTTTCTCGTTTCTCGTTTCTCGTTTCTCGTTTCTCGTTTCTCGTTTCTCGTTTCTCGTTTCTCGTTTCTCGTTTCTCGTTTCTCGTTTCTCGTTTCTCGTTTCTCGTTTCTCGTTTCTCGTTTCTCGTTTCTCGTTTCTCGTTTCTCGTTTCTCGTTTCTCGTTTCTCGTTTCTCGTTTCTCGTTTCTCGTTTCTCATTTCTCATTTCTCATTTCTCATTTCTCAATTTCATTTCATTTCATTTCTCAATTTCATTTCATTTCATTTCATTTCATATTATTTTATTTTATTTTATTTTATTTTATTTTATTTTATTTTATTTTATTTTATTTTATTTTATTTTATTTTATTTTATTTTATTTTATTTTATTTTATTTTATTTTATTTTATTTATTTTGTGCAAATACATTTTGTGGGTGCAAATGACATTTATATGACTGGCTTTACAGCGTAATTTCACAGAGTGATTAACTATACGACACAGCAAAGTATAGCGAGCCTATGATTGAATTTAGTATCGAGTCACCCACCATCAAATTTGAAACAGGTATAGTTCCCTGCTTGCGCACGCATTTTATAGTAAATATATTTCCTACTGTAGTCTATGTTCTGAGATTTCCCTCTTCGAATTATTTCGACTATTTCAGCATTAGACGCTTCACCAAAGCGAGTCAGCCATTTTTACATTTTAATAGCGGCTTTGTTGCGTCAAATTACGTAGGCTGTTGCGCATCTGAAGGACAGCGCAGCTAGATTTTCTAAACGTACTAAGCATACGAGGTGAAGATGTAATTTGATACATTTTTCACAAATGAAGGCTTCATTGGTGTAAATTTGAAATGATTATGCACATCAATGACTGATTTAAACTAAGTATCATACTAATAGAATAGTCAAAAATAAACATCACTGAGATGATCAAAGACAAAGAACTCTTTAGTACAGAAAGTACGGTATAAAGTCACTGTCAAGTGCAGTTTTGAATTCATTATGTATTTTTCTAACTAATAATTCTTTACTTCCTTTCCTATTACATAAACAGTTCCCATATGTTAATTTCTCTTATTCATTCTGATACTATACTTGTAGCTATACTGATAAAGATAACCAAGCGTTGAATTAAAATTACAAATTACTTTGAGAGGTAGAATCGGAACTGAAAAATCCAATACCACAGTCGGGATTTGAACCACAGATCCGCCGCTGTGACATTGAATTTTTTAATTCCGATTCTACCTCTCATACATTGCCCACAACACCAACAGCAAATTTATTGGCATAAATAAATAATAATTACACATTACTTATTAAACAGTGAAAATCCAATTAATTCAGTACAGTTAACGCCTTTGTTATATAAAATTTGTTTTAATTATTTTTGCGATGACCTCATTGGTTGGTATTGGGGACACCGCCGGAAGTAATCTGCTGATTAAGGGCCTCACGGCTCTAAAACGTTTGGGAACCCCTGCTCCATGTATTTTAATGCCTGCAAATGAAATGCCATTAATTATGAAGCAGGTTTTTAGTTGCGTGCTCAAATTGCGAGTGAGGAAGGAAAGCTGCCGTAATACACATACCACATTATTTGCGGAGATTAAATTTCCTATTGAAATTGAATTGCTAATTAGGGGGAAGTGCTTAAATTTCTATATATCTTTAACAATAGGAAGCCACCTAATTACTTGTCTGCTTCCCACCATCCTGTCACTTCAGCGAATGATCTTGTTTAATGTGATGTAAACAAGGTAATTTGCGTTGAGTTATATTAGCGGTACCTACATCATTACTTCGCTCTTGTTAATAGGTCCCTCAGTCTTTTCATTGTGCATGTGATCATTATCATGTCAACAAACACCAACGATTGCAATATTCCAATCATATGAATTATAGCAATTAATTGAATTCATCAATGTGTGCTAGACGTCACCGGTGACAAATAAAACATGTTTTATGGAGAAAGAAGGACACACTGGTGGAAAATAAATGTTTACCAAGGGCTTGGGTCAATGTTAAATTTCACTTTTCTACGTAAATTGGTCACAATATTAAACTAAAATTTATTTGTATGATAGTTGGCAATTTCTTTAAAGCATTAGTCACCTCAAAAATGAAACACTTCATATTAGTGCGTGTTGTTTTCCCAATGAAAACGATTGCTGCCAGCATGCACTAGACAACGAAATTATTTATTCCTAACGACCCTAATACATAGTCTCACGTGTTCAACGTGTTTCAGTGGTGCCATGTGTAATTTAGTTGTGTTTTCGGTACACACAGAAAGAATTTGTCCATATAGGAACTTTGGATTAATGTTCATATTCGCATCCGTGGCTCTGCCTTCACCGCTACCGTTCTGGATCCCTTCTTGCATAATTCAAGAGTTGCATCGATAATTTGCTTTCTCATTCCATCGTATGGACAAAACGTAAATCTGACAATAAGCTGTTTTATGTTAATGTCAGTTGTATGCTGTTAAATAAATAATCAAACAATACTAACTGGAGTTGAAGAAAATACTTCGTTTCTTTAAAGATACTTTGACTACAAGGGGTGTATCGTCAGCCTTCTCATCATCATCATCGTCATTGTCGTGATCGTTATCGTCATCGTCATACTTATCATTATCATTATGATTATCATTATGATTACGATTATCATTACTATTATTATTAGTATCATCATAATCATTATTCTCTTATTTTTATGATCACTGTTATTACAAATTTTACAAAATCTGTAGTTTTGTACTAGTGAAGATGGCATAACAACCGAGTGTAGAAACAGTCTTGACATATTGAAGTCAGAAGTGACGATCTAATCCTTGTTTAATAATAATAATAATAATAATAATAATAATAATAATAATAATAATAATAATAATAATAATAATAATAATAATAATAATAATAACAATAACAATCGTAAAAATACTTTATTTCATTGTAGCTTCATTGAATTGAAATTGTTTATTTCGGTGGGGTTAGGTAGCGACGTGCTAACGATGCCAAAAAAAAAATTATTTTGTTCTTTAACGATCCTGTCAATTGCCAGGATCACATCAGCGTCGCCGGTGTGCCGGAATTTTGACCCGCAGGAGTTCTTTTACATGCCAGTAAATCTACTGACATGGAGCTGTCGTTTTTAAGCACACTTAAAAACCATCGGTCTGGGCCGGATTTGAACCCGCGACCTTGGGATTAGTAGGCCAGCGTCTAATCAACTGAGCCACTCAGACCGACTGCTAACGATACCGTACCTCCGTCACGACTAAATTCAATTCCCCCTAATGACGACTGTAATTGTATTAGTATTAATAAAATATAAGATTATTTCATTTAATATTAGGATAAGATAAAACGTTGTATATGATGCGTGACCTATCAGACAATTATTTGCTCGTGAGAACTTACCACACTTACGTTTACGTGCTCTTGTACTAAATATCTCACTCACAAAGAATAATCTACTTATAATATAAATAACTACTTTGTCTAATGACATCCAGCTGTAATGTGATTACCATTATTATTACTATTGTTTCAATATGATTGTCAACATCATCATACTGATATTTCAATACTTATAGATAAGCGAGTTATTGAAATAATTATTGACAAATACATGCATCAACATTACTTGTTCCTGATAGTAGTAAATTTAAACTTAGTTTTATAGAGGATTCAGTAAGAAGCTTTCACAATATTATGTTTATTGTGTATTCAGCACGGCTGGTAACTCATTTTTCACCCACCAGCTGCTCTACAAGGTCTAATTACCAGTCATGCTATAAGGTTGTCTCATAAGTTCGTTCGTTTCGCTCGCAAGTTCCATCTACAGCACCTGAAAACCCTGAATCCTCTGTACATTCAAGTTATCATAATCGCCTAACCACATCCAGACTCGCTATTGGGCGGCGGCGCCGTGGCCGAGCGGTTAGCGCGCTCGCCTACCACCTAGGCGGCCCGGGTTCGATCCCAGGGACCCGCATGTGGTATTCGTGGTGGACGAAGCGGCGTCAGGGCGGGTTTTCTCCGGGTGCTCCGGTTTCCCCCGCCATCTCATTCCACCGGTGCTCCATCTTCATTCCATGTATCATCAGTGTCACCGCCTGCGGTGCCGTAGTAGTAAAAGCGGGCGTTAAACACTACAACAACAACTCGCTATTGGATACCCCCGTGTGTGCTTGTGACTGACCTTGGATGGAACATCGTGAACTATGTTTACAAACTATGGAGAACAAATAATATATGCTGTATTACTATCGTAAGGGCAAAAGCACCTCACAATGCTGACACAAAATTTGTGCTGTCTACGGGGAGGATCAGTAACAAATCAAGCATGTCAAAAGTGGTTTAGTTGAGTTCGAGCTGGGAATTTCTCCCTAAAACAGGAAGTTTGGCAACTAAGCTTTCGTAGCTGTGCTGCAGGTGAAGTGTGTTCTCAGGTGTCTATAGTGATTGAAACGAAACGAGAAACGGACAAACTTCTGAGACAACCCTATATATTGGATTAGCCAGCTCCAGCTGTTTGCACTAATCCCTAAATAAGAGTCGACGTTACAAAGTAGGTTTTATCCCCCGACAGGTGTAAACTACACTTATACGTTTTACCGCCTTTTATAAACGCCAATCTTCAATTAAACTTCAGTTTAACTTTACTGGAACTTATCTTTCGTTTAATTATGTTTAATACATGTAAGATGGCGGTTCCAACTGCACAGATGGAAATTGGGGAAGTATGTGAGAAATTGCTTCTACATAAAGTTATTTCGATAATTGAAAGAACTGAGGAATCATAAGCCTTCTTAAATAGATCTAACCACTTTCAAAAGAGGATTAATATAATTTATAAACTAAATCAGACTTTCAATACAGACTGTCCTAACCTCAGGACAATAAATTCGAAACCTGATACAGAAATCAATTGTAAAATGTACAGCTTAATGTCTAATTTATATTAAAGCAAAAGTGAATACTTGAAAAATATGTGCAAACATAAAATCTAGGGATCCTATAATAGTATATTATGCAACGAGAGCATAATGGCAGCAATAAGATGCGAGTATATTTTATGAAACGAGCGGTAGCGAGTTAATTACCATTATACTCAACTTTCATACTGCTATTTATGGTTAGCCATATGTGTAGGTTTAAAACGTTTATAAAATGATTTTAATATTCTACACTGTTATTGTCACTGGTGTCCGACATTTTAACTATGTGCTACTCGATTCGATTGTAGTGCTTCAACTTTTGCTATGTCGTCTTGACACAATGATACAGAGAGTATATATGCTATAACCTGTAAAAGAGTGGACTTCAGAGAGCGAGAAGACAAATTTAATTTATTAGTAGATCATTTACAATATGAAGCATAATTATTAAATAGACAGAGTAGCTTAGTTCCATATACCTGGGGCTTGGCTGTCAGCACCGAGCGGGTCCTCACGTGGTGGATAGTGGATTAGCCTGTACGATCCGTTCGCTAACAGCGCAGCCCCGAATAAACAGTAAGGGATCAAGGACCAGACACCACAAATACAGATACGCATATAAACACAAACTACTGAGGAAGCACTCACAGTTATACATCCTCAGCTACTCACATAACAAGAATATAATTCATTCAACACACCGCACGAGCACACCCCAAGCCAAGGTGGAAGAGCATGTGCCAAGGGTTGCATGACCAAGGGGATAGTATTCGAACTGCGGATTCCAAGCAACCTCCGGTTTAAATTTTTCCTTCCTGTGGTAAGGTGTGAATTCTTCCAAAGGATTTTCCAGAAACACTCTTGACTACAGATCAACTAAATGCCGTTCAAGATGCTATACTGGGAAAAAATTGTGGAGCAAAAATAAAACGACTTTAAGCCAAAATTCCTAGGCCCTTAGTTTCAAACCAGGCTAGATTGCCTTCCCTGTGATGGCGAGGTCACTGAAAGGTGGATGCTTGGAATCGCAGGAGAATTATTAAGGGCATGGGAGGGCACCAACGTAAAGATTGTAGAGGAAAATCAAACTCCTCCAACTAAAATCATTGTTGGCTAGTTCTGTAATAACATTAAAGACGATCCAAAAATAATCTTGAGTCTTATAAAAAGGGCTGAAAATGAAGAACTCCAAGTAGAGGAATGGAGAGTACTTTGCAGAGTGAATGAAGCCAATACAGAGCAACTCACCGTCTCTATAGACCACTATTCTGCTAAGAGGCTCAAGATTAGCTTTAAGTTTGGTAAAATCCAACTACGACCAAGGAGTGTTGCTTAAAGAAATTGGAGCCAGTGAGTCCAAGGGTTATGTCACTAAGAGGGGCCTGTAAAGACTTCAAGAGCACCAGACTACTCCTTACATGGATCACTTTCCGAAAATGTTTATTTTGTCAAAAAATGGCTCTAACGATTGCAATTCAAAAGTATATAAATGTAAGATGTTTTCATAACAAATGACATGTTTATCTTGAATTTTCTGGGAATGTTGTCAGAAATCCAATTAGTGAAACATAAGAGATACACGTAATATTGTTACACAAAAAATGCAAATCGCATTAAACTCACACTTCATTGTTGTCTTTTTGTTGAGTGATCAATATCAGAGATACTTAGATCTTGTTATATGTTTGAATTTTCCAACAAACCATTTCTTAATTGGAAAGTTCTAATTCTTTTGTTAGCTTGTTTTTTGTCTCAGACATACAAAGAGAATACAATTTCAAAGGCACCACATAGCGACCAGCTCTTTAAACGTTTGACTATGTTAAAGGCTACTGCATTCCCATTTTTCCCTTGCAGCTACAACAAACTTATAAATACTCGTGATATAATCTCTGCAAGTTATGTCAATTAACATGAACTAGATAGAGGAGTGTGTGTACAGCAGTACAGAAGGTCATGCAAGTGCACATATGTTAATTTTTAAATGACTGCTTCGATATGATTCTGTGCAGATTCCCTATTCTTTTTTAAAGATCTGAATATCGCTTAAGCCTAAGTATTCTCCTATTCCAATATACCTATAAGGGAACACGTAATATAATAGTTTATAGAAATGTTTATCTTGATTGATACAGAAATGGGTGTTCACAAGAAAAATATGTACAAGATATAGGTATAGAAGGTCATGTGACGCACACATTAGATGTTTTTCCAAAGATTAATTGTGCTAAGAATGTGTAATATCACAGCTAGAATTTCTCCTGAAAGTATATACTGACCATACCTATTATTAAGAGGAAGGAAACAGACAAAAATAGTTTGTACGAATATCTATAAGAATAAATGTGGAAATAAATGATATAATTAATTGGAGATTCTGTATTCAAATCCAGTGAAATGTAAGAAAACTGCGATGTCTATTTATATAGATTCTTTTGAACACAGTAAAACTAGTATGTGCTAAGAAGCTGAGAAAGAATGGCGAGAAAGGGAATGGGGTACACGTGATGCTAAAGCCTTGTCAATGATTCAGGAGCACTTTAGTGCACAAGGAAGAAACCACTCCCTCGACATTTCTGGCTGCTTAGTTCCGTACAAGGATGCTACATGCTCTGGACTTGTTGATTAAACCTCCTCCTACCTCATCCTTTTTCCTTCTAATTTGCCCCTCATATTGGCCCCTCCATCCTGCCTAATCCCGTACCGCAAACCTTCTTCTCTTGTGTTCCTGGTACAGTTCTTGACAGTAAAATATATTTTGATGCAGGAATTCAAAGAAAATATCAATCCTTTTTGAACGGCTTACGCGTCACAATGACAAGCTTATTCGTGGGGTTTACTCCACTGGTCGTTAACCCTCCGCTAAGCGTGCGACCATTGGTCGCGTGAGGCCTGGTAGGTCCGCGCTATATTTTTGTGCTTATATACTTGTATGTGTTCTTTTTAAAATTTCATTTTTCCTTCATTTCCATATTTAGGCCGCGCCGTGGCCGAGTGGCTAGATCATTTGCCTCTCACAAAAGCGACCCAGGTCCGATCCCAGGTGACCGTATGTAAGACTTATGGTGGACAAAGAGGCGCAGGGGTGGGTTTCCTACAGCTTATCCGGTTTCCCCCGCCATCTATTCCACGGCGCTTCATTTGCATTTAATCTATCACCAGTGTCAGCGCCTGCGGAGCCGCTTGTGGTAAAACTGAGCCTTAAATACTACCCAAAAAGTGCCATATTTAGCTGAAATATACCTACATGGGTTTTTTTCGAATTATCTCACTAAATATATCAAAGATAGATAATATTTAGTATGACTACAGTTCATAATTCGTATTACACTACCTAGAAAAGTAATATACGAGTATTAGCTGTCCATATATTCAACTTGTAATTTGAGATGGAATGTGAATAATAATAATAATAATAATAATAATAATAATAATAATAATAATAATAATAATAATAATAATAATAATAATAATAATAATAATAATAATAATAATAATAATAATAATAATAATAATAATAATAATAATAATAATAATAATAATAATAATAATAATTAGAACAATCATAGTGATAATAACTTTGATAAGCATATGATGTTAGTGATATAGTTATTTTTTAGATATCACAGAAGTTGCTCTCATCCTCTTCTTCATGATCAATTTCTGCAAAGATGTCGTTTCCAGTTGCAGCAGCTTCTTTCCTAAACCATTGAAAATCATACTATGTTACTGATATTTTTGACTAACATATTGCTGTCAACTATTCATAAACTCGTTTCCTTTGATCTACCTGCTCTGTTTCCTGGCATCCCTAGAGAAAAACTTGACTTTTGTAGGAATGGTTACATTGAAGAATTAATAAATGATTTTGTGAAGCTTACAAATCTTTGTTTGGATCAAGATTTCTTTAGGTTTAATGGCAATTTTGTTCAACAAACTGCTAGCTTAGCTATGGGTAGTTCATTGCCACCATTTCTTGCCTATCTTTTCATGAGTTTCTTGGAAGTACACATTACTGAAGATTCCCTTTAGTTTTCGGAACCTGGTATAGATATGGCGTGGGCCAAAGGTCGAGATCGGGCAATGTTTATATTGAAATAACTCACTTTCCGAAACCGAAAATTAATTAAAAACTACTCATAGGTTGAGAAGGATACTTTTCCCCTTCATATGCTTTGTGTTCCATTATTTGGTCAACTTTCTGATAGAGCGAGGACACTGTTCAGTTACAGCGGCAAGCCAGGATTTCATTGTTAGTGTGTGGGTTATATAAAAGAATGAGCTAGCGAAACGTACGAAGAAATCAGAAAACTTCTTTCAAGCGCCTCCCAGTGATGTTAATCTCCGAAAACTGGAAAAGAAGACCTTCCCAACAGCGGAAGATCTAAAAAATATTGCGGTGATTAAGTTATTAATATTCTAATTGAATCACTGTAGTGGTCGCCCATGAAATCAACAAGGAAACGATCGGCGGAAATGCAGGTCCCAAGAACGTCGAATGAAAAATGAGGTTTATCGTACATACAGCGCCACCACGCTAACTGGCCCAATCATGTTTATCTTTTCATATTTCCATTCCTTATTAGTGCAGAAATCAATAAATAGCGTTTTTACGTTACTTGTGAAAGTTGAATATTGCTAAACAAACTTACACAGACTTCGAAATTCGATCGCAGCTTTTGGCCCACTCTTGGATGTCAATTTTGCTATTGTGCCTGAGGAATTAGTCAATGATGCTTTAAGACTTTTGAATTCAGAAGATAAAGCCATAAAATTCACTTTAGAAATTTAAAACAACGGCTGTCTTCCATTCCTGGATTTGAACATCTTAAGAACGAATAATGAACTGAATTTTGACATTCACAGGTAATAATTATATAAAAAAGGAACATAACCTTCCTTCTCACAAATTCCCCGTCTTCAACAGTTCATTCTATAGACTGATAAGTATACCCCTTAATAAGGAAGAATTTAACAGGGAATGTGAAAAACACGGCATTACTCAATAGTTTTAGGACAGAATTTACACATAAAAGATAGAGAAATTTAAATATTAGAAGGCCGTAAATGAAGCTTCCTCTCTCAAAAAAATAAAAGATGACTGTAAATTCAAACGGTTTACTTACCACCCTTGGGCTAATAAAAAAGTTTTAAAAATGTTCAATATGGCACACTGTTAACTCCTCAAAATAAATATAATATAAAAAAATTGCTTGCTTTTTCTAAAAAGGACAAAGTTACAAATTACAAGAAGTTACACATTTATCAACTTGACTGGACTGCGGTAAGATTTCTATTGGAAAAACAAAACTTCATTTGCAAACCATAATAGAAGGATAGTTTAGAAGCATTGAATATAAACAGAGAAATCAACTGTGACAGATTATTTTTGTCATTTAATCATGAAATAAATCTAGTGGTTAGATAATTAAAGCAATTAAATGTGCTCATTGATTTGATGATTTGGGGAAAAAAAAATTTATTTTGAAAAATATGGACATGTTATGAATTCTTAAATACCGTCTATTGATTCTGTTTCTAAATTTGTTTTGAGATCAGTGGTGGGTAGTGACGTCATCACATATCAGTGCGAGTGACGTCTAATTGTGACGTCAGCGCTAGCAAGTAGGGGTTCGTAGCAAGGTTGGCCTACGTCAGTTTACCTTAACAGTGGCACAGACAAGCTGCTCAAATGCGTTGGTTGTGTAATGAGTGAAACTTAATTTTATTGAAATGAAGTTATTAGTCTCTACATACTTTGTGATATTGGTAAGAACAGTATATTGAACAATATTACATCAATATTTACTTCATTTGTGGAGTTATAATTTCACCAAGAGTGGTTGGACTTAATGCTGCCGATTGCTTCAGGAAGCGGAGATACTACAATTCACTTCCTCCTCGTTCAGTGGTGGGCATTTTGGGCTCTGTTCCTAGACGTCTGAAAGAACAACATAGCGGGAACTATTCCTGGGCTTACTATTGAGGTTACATTAGAAACGTATAAATATTTGCTGAAGTTATGTTGTGAAATTGTGTAGTTAAGTATGAATGTACAGCATAGATTTTTTTTCCTGCGGTTTAAACACTAATTCTTGTTATTTGTATATCATCTCAATATCGGATGCCCCAAAAGCGACATTTAAAAGTAATAATCCCTCTGCTTGACATAGGACATGTGATATGTCTTAAGCAGGGTTCAAATGTGTATTTTCGAATACGAATTTATATATGTCAATAAATTTAGTTTTGTTAAATGTTAACAGGTTATACATTAGGTTTTGTTGTCATGTAGTTTGTCTCAGTTTCAATGTTTGCGATATCTAAAATGGTATTAATTCGTGTAACATGCATACTGTAGGAGTCAGCCAATACTATACAACTTTTAAAAGCCGTAGTTTTGCAATTAACTATATATTGCTTTAAAGGAACCGTACCGAATGAGGTGGCCTAGGTATTAGCAGTTGGAACCCGATTTGGGAGGGCGTGTTTCAATCCCTACGTTCGGTCTTCCTGACCCATGTGCTCTTTGGGAGTTTCACCGGGAAGGTTCCTATGATTTTGCGAATTACTTCTCTGTTCGTTTCACATCACTTCTCTTTTCTCTTCAGCGTTTATCTGCTTGGTTCTTTCGGGGTCGACAGGCGTCTCGGCGCTGCATGACAGGAGGCTGTTAGTAACTCTGACCCCCGAAACGAAGCGGTCTACCGGTCTCAAGTCATCCAGTGGGGTGCCGGTTGTACTAGCCGGAGTCGAGGAACTATAGTAGGGACCCTGCTCTCCTCTCTGACAAAGCTCCAATGGGCTGCACTCTGTCTCCTTTCGTCTCACTGCTAGGGGCATACGTACTTAAGGTCTATGAAGGCCGAAGTGCCAAAGTCCCCCTCCACGTTCCTTCAACGATAAACTCATCTCCAAAGCCTACACTGTATTCTACACACCACCGCGCTTGAAGCATTAATGTAGGACATGTGTGTCAGCAACACGCTCTTCGACTACCTGGGATACTAATGTTGTAGGATCTGCATTGCGCACCAGGGCGTATGTTTTCTAAGAGGACTAAGCTTTGTTACTGTGTTGAACCTCTAGCAGTACTCTTTCCCAGAAAACACTAGAGTTGTTGATACACATAAAACATCCTCTTTACAGCCGCATTCTCTGAGAGGAACACAGTTACCTTCTTACCAGAGGGCTGCAATGCTAACGAACGTAAACAAGGCAACCTCTGCAAAATGACTCGAGAAACAGACGAAGTCGGTGTACTTCCGCCCTGCGGAAACATAAACGCATCGCCAAATAACTAGTGTTCTGACTGTTTCTTCTTCACTAACGTTCTCATACTGTGAGTAAATTTCCGGCGATTATACCGGGTGGAAGGGAACTTATTACATTGCTTCTAATATGTATGTGCTTCATAAAAGTATTACAAACAGCGGATTTCGAAAAAAGTTTCAAATTGGAAGCGTAATTCCACAAGAATGTACGAAGATAATAGTTTGTTACTTGTAAGATGCATAGAGTAAGTTTGTTATGATATAGTTTCGATACCTAGTAATTTTGGGACATCGCGCAGGGTTTAGAAATAATTAATCACTTAAAAGAATTGAAGAAATACTCCGAGCTGCTCCTTCAGACTGAAATAACTCGACAATGTTGCGTTGAGGTTGGTCACAGATCTGAACCAGTTTCTGGATGTAAACATGTCGGTCGCTTGCAAACACGACTTAGGGTGCTGTAATTTTTGGGAGATAACGATTCTGATTGGTCTACACTCACACAGAAAACTTTGAAGAATGTATGGCATTTATTTATGCTCACGAGATACCACACTGTGGTGTTTACGTACTGACCTAGTGGAAGTGACACCCACACAATCTGCAGTGTTGCCAGCTTGCTTTCGACAAAATTAAAATATCTCCGTAGAAAATGTTCAGAGACAAAAACGTAAGATACAAACTGTGTGCCAAATACCGAGATCTAGCACTGGTTTAAATTAATGTAATGACTTCCCTTCCACCCGGTATAAGCGAGTGCTCTGGCGCAGCAACTTGGGGTAGCAGAGTGAGTCATTGTTGTGTATCAGCGATTGAGTAGGTGAACGAGTTAGTGAATGAGCAAGTCAGCGAGTGAGTTAACACGTTCGTTCCTGTTTTGTCGAAAAGTGCCGTTCTTCGAGCGACTTTGTGACGACTATGATAGTGTGCCATAACTGCAAGAAATTTGAGGCATCTTATGTTCGGCAAGTATAGAGGGCACGAAGAAGAGGCTATTTCTGGCGTATTTCGTGACGAATTAAATGAAGTGAAAGAGTGAATTGAAGTAGTTCACATTTGTGAAGTGACAGTTTTGGTTTGGTTTGGTTTAAGGGCACTCAACTTCTAGGTCATCAGCGCCCTATGTGAAGTGACAGTGCAAGTTGAGCGAAGTTTCGGTGAATGTTAAACTAAGATATTAAGAGTACCAAAATGAGTGCCGTGGCAGTTTACAAACACTGGTGTCAAGCGTGGGATTAAAGTGCCACAACAGAGGAAATGCTACACAACGTATGGGAGGTGGGGGAGGGTTGTAGATTTAAGGGCGCTCAACTTCGTCATCAGCACCCTTAAAACAGTTCATGCCAATAGCCAGACACAAACTCCTATAAAAAATAAAATCACTACTAAAAAGGAAAATATATAAATATACAAAACAGTGGCAAAGTCAAAATTAAAATAAAGTTATAAATATGGTAAAAGAGTATAAAAATTGAGTACCTAAAATTTCAAATTCTCAATTTCACTTAGCACTACGCTAAAAACTTAAAAACTCTATCAACTGCTGTTTTGTCATCCGCTAAGACCTGTGCAAGTCTGGCTGCATAGAGTCTCGAAGGTGCGCTAGAGAGAAACACTTTAGCAGCACGTGACAGATTGACAAAACGTTGTCACACAGTAGACATAGAGGTGCAGAGTCCCGTTTAAATAGGTAATCATACGCAAAATTGCAGTGGCCATTTCACAACCGAGCCAAGTTAACCTTCTCGCAACGAGATATGCGAGAAGAAGGTATCCAGGTTATCGAAAGTTCTTTCATCTAAGCTTATTACAGTGGAGAGCTGACCACTCTTTGTACCAGCACGACAGCAACGCTCTCCGCCCTTCAAGACTAAAGTCTTCCGAGGTAACACGAGAGATGGCTCCCGCCTTTGCTGCTAAATCCGCCACTTCATTCCCCGGGAAACCTGCATGACCAGGAATACATGCACACACCACACAAACGCCAGAAGCGTGTAAAACATGGAGGACATCTTGGATACGTTGTACAATAGGATCGCGGTTGTAGAGCTCACGAAGGCTCTGAAGTGCAGTAAGGGAATTACTCAATATCAGGCAGTCAACAAATTTTCGACGGCACACATATGAAACAGCTCGGTATATTGCATACAATGCTGCAGTAAAAATGAAAGTGCTATTATGGAAACCAAATGTATGCTTTTCGGTTGCATAAACATTAGCATAGCCGCAGGTGCTCTTTGATCCATTGGTGTAAATAAAACGTCGGTCAGTGCAGCCAGACAAAAATTCTAAGAAACAAGTACGGATACTTGAAATTGGCATCATGCACTTCCAGTGTACGGTCATCCCAAGATCTACATGGGGCGTGCCAAGTAACCAAGAGTGGTAGAGCTCCTTTCTCTTGGCAAACATCCTAAGCAGTTCAATTGCAACCATAATTTGCCAAGAACATCTTACGGCGATATTGCAGAGGCGGTTCTACAGACTCGGCGTAAAGGCTCACCACTGGGGTTGGGAAAGCTCCTATTGTCATACGGATGCCCCTGCTATGAACCGCGTCTAATCTTCTCAGCACAGATGTCGTGCTGACGAATAAACAATACACCCATAGTCTAGTTTGGATCGGATGAGTGCACGATACATTCGCAACAAAATTGTCCGATCCGCTCCCCACGATTTGCCATTTAGTACTTGCATGATATTTAGGGAACGATGACATCGTGCTCTTAGCTGTGCAATATGCGACGACCAACTCAGCTTCCTGTCCAAGATCAAACCCAGGAAGCACGTCTCATCTGCGAAGGGAAGTATAGCTGGACCGAAATGGAGCGAAGGTGGTAATCGTCTGCTACGACGCCAGAGGTTAACGTAGATTGACATCTCAGATGAGAAACGGAAGCCGTTTTTTGAGCTCCACTCTCTAAGGTTGTCCAAACATTGCTGCACGCTCCGTTGTAAGAACGCCATGCGCTGAGTAGTACAATAGACAGCGAAATCGTCTACGAATAGGCATGACGAAACTCCAGGTGGAACACATTTCCACATGGAATTAATTCCTATAGCAAAGAGTGTGACAGATAGTACCGAATCCTGAGGTACTC
Organism: Tenodera sinensis; assembly: GCA_030765045.1. NCBI lineage: Eukaryota > Metazoa > Arthropoda > Insecta > Mantodea > Mantidae > Tenodera > Tenodera sinensis. The sequence continues at coordinate 74,067,703 of CM060967.1, forward strand.
CCTTCTCCTGAACAATAGAATTAGAAGAAACCGAGCCGACACTTACTCGGAAAACCGGTCTTTCATAAATTTCTGAATGAACAGTGGAAGGCATCCACGTATGTTCCAGGCATAGAGGGAACCTAGAATCCCTGCTCGCCCGCACGTATCATAAACCTTCTCGAGATCGAAAAATTTTCCAACGGTTTGACAGTTTTTCATAAATCCGTTCATTATTTGTATCGATATCGACATAAGAGGGCCTGCAGTTGAACGGCGTCGTCGAAAACCACGAGAGAGCTGTTGTAACATTTGAACATAAATACCGTCTGGTCCTGGTGCTCGAAGATGAAAGAGAATGTTCTAGCTCCGCCATGGTGAAAAGGCGATTGTAATCTTCCACTTTTCTTGAACGAAACGCGAAGCATAGAAATTTCACCTGTTTTAATTGGAAGGAACTCAGGGGCGCAGTTGTGCGAGATAGACACTTGAGCGAAAGCACTGCCAAATGTGTTGTCACTTCAAATGGATCAACAACAGCTGCTGAAGCTGTTTTCAGTCCCGCAATTAGTATATGAGTCGATCGACCTGCAACACGCCTTAACCTATCCCATACAACCGACGAAGGTGTGTGTCGGCTAAATCAAACCACAAATTTTCTCCATGATGTCTTTTTGCTATCCTTAATGACTCGCCATACCTCGCACATATTTTCTTATATTGGATTAGATTATCCAATATAGGGTGAGGTTGAAAAGCCCTAAGAGCATGACTTAGAGTACGAATGGCATTTCGACATTCTTCCATCTACTAGGAGACTGGAAATCGACGGGGGTGGGAAGTCGACCGTGATATAGATTGTTCAGCAGCAGAAAGAAGCGCCTCCGTGAAATGCTGTGCCAAATCATTCACTAAGTGTTGCTCGTTGTACGCAAACACAGCCAACTGAGTGTAAAGGTTCCAGTTGGCATTGTCCGAACGCCATCTGGGCATACTTGTGGAATATGTGTCTTGCGTTAAGAGACTAATAAGACTTGGAAAGTGGTTACTAGAGTGTAAATCAGAGATGACATTCCAAGGTAAGGAGACTGTCAACTGAGGTGAACAAACTGCAAGATCAAGGTGTGACAGGCTATTGAAGCAGTCAGAAAGAAATGTGGGCTCCCCATTAATGAGGAAAGCTGGGTTGTAATGTCTAAGAAATCGACGATGAGCTTGCGTCTCGCACAAGCCCGACTTGAACCCCTAAGTGGGCGGTGCGCATTGAAGTCTCTTACCAACAGAAACGGTATTGCTAACTGGGAAATTAGTTCGTATAAATCAATAGGCCAGAAGACAAAGGAGGGATGCAAATAAATGTTACAAATGGTAAACTGAATGGTTAGCAGTATAATCCTTACGCCAACTGATTGTATATCAGACCCTAAAGGTATAGATTTCATATATACGTTATCCCTGACAAGCTTCATAGCACCTCCATGTGCCGGAACACCCTCTTCTTGTGTAATATCACACCGTACTGGGGTATATCGCCTTAGATGGAAAGCGTCCTCTGAACGCAACTTAGTCTCTTGCAAACATGCGACCAGAGGTTCGTTCGTATTGAGCAAAAGCTCAAGAGCCGGTCATTGTGTTCTAATGCCACGTATGTTCCATTGTAGGATAGCCATGTGGAACCTGTATTGGATACGAACTAGGAGGTAACTCTGCATTACCTTGTGTTAGGCAGTCGATTCAATTTAGCCCTTTCCTTATTTCTTTGGCTTACGCTCTTTTCAGGGGTTTTATACTGCCTGTTTTACTGGTGTTCTCCTAGTTTAGGCAGGATCCTCCAGCTCTATGTTCTCTAATGAGGATTACCATGTTCCCATTGTGAACCCCGATTCGATTGCTTCGAAACGATTTGAAACGGTGATTGACGAAGATTAAAGTCGCCGATGATAGTCCAATCCAGAAGATTCCTCAGAAGAGAATCTTCGAGGAGATGTTCTTGGACTCTTCTTCTCCTTAGTTTTACTGGGAGGATTCTCATCACTATCTTTCAGGAAGTCAGATCAATTGGTCTTAAATTTCTTAAGTGAAGCACCATATACGACGGTCTTGCCAGTCTTATTCGTAGAGGTCGAGGCTTTTGTTGGCGACCTAGCTGAAGTTCTTGGTTCATCTGCGGTTCTTGTAGAGGTTGATACAAACTTAGACGACGATGTTGGAAGCTTTGGATTTGGACTAGCTGCGACAGTTTTATCTGAAGTTGTGGCCCCGTCTGTATCGCTAGCTTGTGTAGCGATTTCCCGCCGTAGTTCTCTTTTAGCTGCAACCAAACTATAGGTATTTGGGATAGAGGGGTGGCGTAAACGCACAGGTTTACGGGCTGACCCCTAACCTCCCTAACCAGTGTCTCTTAGATGGCTTTCTCCTGCATAAAACGGGGGCTTCTTGGGAACCAGATGGATGTTACCCCCTGCAGTTTACCAACTGGTATATTCTACATGCGTCATCATGTGCAGTGCCTCCGCAGTCAGCGCAGGTAGCTTGACCATTACAAAAACTGCTTGTGTAACAAAGTTATAACATAGGCGCGGGTTCGGTATATATGGCCTAACTTCAATGGCCTCATACGCTGCCTTAATCCATTGCGGAAGTTCTACCCTATCAAAAGTAAGAAGTAGGGTCCCTGTGGGCTGGTATTCGCCACGCTCTTTCCGCTGGACTTGATACACCGCTGTTACAATTGGTAATTCTAAATTCTCCTGAATCTCTTCATTGGACATACCGTCCAAAGCACGAGTGTTTATCGCACCGCGCGAGGAGTTCAGAGTCCTGTGCATTCTACTTCAATCGGATTTGAATTCTTGGCTGCCTGAGACGTTGAATTAGCTTCAACTAGGAGCGTAACTTTTCTTGGTTTAATGCAGTTTTTCACTGGGCCAGCTGTTTTGTCAAGACCCGCCTGTATTACAAATGGATTCACCGTTGTAAATTTCCGTCCTTCCTCTGTTCCAGTAATTACCAAGTAGCGCGAATCACTCGACTCAGCTACTTCCTTTATAATAATTGTCTTCGCGTGTTTTTTTATGCATTTTTGTGCCATGGCACATTAATCCTCCACTATTGCAAATATAGGTTATCCATCAAGTATGCTCAGGGAGGTATAAGTGGGAGGTCAAACACAAAAGTGGACCAAAGTTGACTGGGCGTTTAGCACATGCTCTCTCACCCCTTAGAGAACCCCAAACCCGTACCTACCGTAGTAGGCCCCTGGGGAGACATAACGTATGGAATGGGGAAAGTTACTTTCGAATGGAGAAGATACGAATTGAAATTAAGGTGATAATGACACCTGAAACAAGAATGTAATTTCCAGAATGAAGAAAATGAAGTTGGAAATGACATATGGAATTGAGAATATCTCTTCAGTGTTGAGGGAGAAATGTAGAATGAAAGTAAGAAAAGACGAAGCTACATCGCTAATTCTGTTGCTTGCATCTTCGATGTGACGTGAAGAGGTTGTGCCAGATCCGCGACAGGTGCTAAGCCTCCGCCACACATTCAGTGTCAATCCCGAGGGAAGCTGACGGTAGTTAACAGTGTTCATCTCTCTGCTCATAGCAGCTCTGCGAATGGCTCTGGCAACGGCTTTGGTCAAGGTTACCGGAAGGTCGGCGAGGGGAGTAGCAAGTGTAAACAGGTAAGCAGCAGCGCGTACGCCTATTATAAGCCGTAAGCGCTATTGCCATATAACTGGAACAGGCATGGTGAAGACGGGTGACAGGAATGCAATCGAGTATTTATCCTCTCCACTTACCCTATCAGCTAATGCAGCCCACTTGCCTTTTTCGGTTGTTTGTGTGTTTGTTTCTTTAGAAACAAGGCAAGTTTCAAGGCGTGCATTGGTGTATTGGTTTTGTGATTACCTGATTTAGACTACGATATGTACATTTTCTTTTGGCATAGCAAACACAAAGCTTTATTTTTATTAGGAACACGAAAGTACCTATGCTACCATTCGGCTTTGAAGTATCTTTTACTTTATTACGCGACATGATTTTATTACTGACACATATTGAGGGACCGACCGGTTTTCTGAGGGAAGTAAATGACAGCGGGGGCGTGGCCTATAGCAGAGTGGACCAGGTTGAAACTACGGTAAAGGGGAAGTGACACATTGCGTCAATTCTCCTTAACTATGAGCTAGAACCTCTAGATTTTTCGTCCTCCCGAACGTTCAGGAACTCTGCATAAATTTTCTACGGCTATATATGCGAGTGCTCTGTCGAAGCAAGTTAGTCTATTAGGTTTAGCGAGAGGGTCAGTGTCGTAAGTCAGCGTGAGTCTCCTGGAGTCAGTACGTGAATGCGCAAGTCAACATGCGAGTTAGCGAGTTCGTTTTTGTTGTGACCAAAGGCGTCACTCTCCGAGTGAGTTTTTAACGAGTGTAGAGCTTGCAGTGAGCGTTGTTGGGACGTGACGTGTTGTGTGTTACTGCCCAGTAGGTGTAGTGGACACGAAGAAGAGGCTACATTGAGCATATTTCGTTACACCAGTACGTCACGAAAGAAACTGAAGCGGTGGCTTAAGTTTAACTAGTTCACACTCGTGAAGTGCCAGATAAAGTTAAAGAAGTGTCAGTAAAACTTGAACTTGGTTGCTAAGAAATGGTGAAGAGTAGTAAAATAACCGGGGCGAAATAAGAATAGGATCTGTGATCTTCGGTACTGGTAGATTTATGATTAGAAAAGACGATGCTTTCTTATTTTCTGATACAATTTTTATTGTCTTTGATTATTTCGAACGAACATATGTACTGGTATTAGGGCAACAGGTCACAGAACTGCAACACCAACACGCTATCGAATCGAACTGTGGAACTTTTATGAAGCAGCGAGGCATATCTTGGACGGAAATAATAACATATCCAAAAGATTTCATAATTGGGCCCAAATTGTAATAGGCAAAGACCATAGGTTCCTAACAGAGCTCCAAAAAGAACAAAAAATTATTTAGTTGTTTAACGACTTGTCAACTGCCAGGATCACATCAGTGTCGCCGGTGTGCCGGAATTTGGTCTCGCAGAAGCTCTTTTTACATGCCAGTGAATTTACTGACATGGAACTTTCGTTCCTAAGCACACTTAAAAACCATCAGTCTGGGCCGGATTTGAACCCGCGACCTGGGGATCAATAGGGAGCTACAGTTACAGTGTTATGTGCCCAAGTATTGGGAAAACATACCCATTTAGGCTAAAATAAAAAGGTTAAAATGTTACTTCCATCGAATATTTTCAACCTCCTTCCTGCTTTCGTGATAACATCCCTTCAGTATAGTTACTCTTGTTCCAAAGAATATGTGTATTTCCAAGTTTGTCTGAAATTGGAACATATAAGGAACACGTACACATACATTGATTTTATATACTTAGTATGTAGATTTATATATTACAATCGTTGATAAACGAAACTTTTTAGAAACAATTTTTAACACTAGAAAAGAAGTTTCCAGGCCTTTATTGCCATATACACGCTCTATCCGAATGAACTACACGAGAACATGTGTGTAACATGCTACTAGAAATTTATAACTTATACATTAAATTTATACGTTATAATAAGGATATGCTTTACGACGGTTTTTACGGTGTATTATATGGATTTAAATCACACATTTCTTTTTGTTTCTCAAAGAAGTATTTAAAGAAAGGTTGTTTTTGAATATCCGAAGAAACAGGCCACATCAAATTTTCATTAACGCTGCTTTAAACTAAAGATGCTGTGAATTCAAATAATATTTATGTAATGTTGTAGTAAAATATTATTGCATTGTTAATGGACAAAGTGAACAGAAGAGAGAAAGACGTAATATTGCAACCTGTATTGCAGAGTGGCAGCATGGAGCCATAATAACGCACGCGCATAGCTGGTATTCAGAGTGGTCTAGGCTGCAGCCCTGCGTCACATTTCTTCGCAGAACTGTTTGTTCCGCGATATGTAGCAAGGTGATGAAGACACTCACCATCATGTTGTTGTTGTTGTTGTAGTGTTTAACGCCCGCTTTTACTACTACGGCACCGCAGGCGGTGACACTGATGATACATTGAATGAAGATGGAGCACCGGTGGAATGAGATGGCGGGGGAAACCGAAGCACCCGGAGAAAACCCGCCCTGACGCCGCTTCGTCCACCACGAATACCACATGCGGGTCCCTGGGATCGAACCCGGGCCGCCTAGGTGGTAGGCGAGCGCGCTAACCGTTCGGCCACGGCGCCGCCACACTCACCATCAGCTTCCTTCGGGGTTGATGCTGAATATGGTACACCACATATTAATACGTGTAATTTTCTTAAATGGGCCTTCCCAGGCACGTTGTAGCTTCGGCACAATTGAGACATAGGAGGTCAATTTCCAATTTCCTGCAATCCGGCAACTGTTTTCAAGACGGTATAGTACCTATGCCTTAATCCGGTCACTTCCATGGCGTCTCTCAGCCTCTCCGTTGACGCCCGATATTATGCCGACTGCGTAACAGGGGCCCACGATTTGCCCCGGAGATGTTGCATTACTGGCACCACTCTCCACGACACTTCGTAGATGTAATTAATGGGATTGGAGACGTTCTTTCATCATGGCATTATTCACGTTCAGGTGCGTTCCAGTAGTACCACCAAGGGTTACCTAGGAAACTTGCTTCACCTTTCTCCTCGGTTTCTTCCTGGTTGTTTATCTGGAGACTCCCAATTCCCGTCTATAGGGTACACTGCGATGTTACTGACCACTCGGGAATATCACTAAGCTCAATACCTCTTATACTGGTGTGTAGTGCTTAGGGAGCAAAATCCACCCATGCTGGTCGACCACTTGATTCTTTATACTTCAGCATCAGCCTCTGCATTGATCCTCCAATTGCTCTCTCCTCAACTTCTCTCAGTTTTCCGCAAGTTTCACCATGGCCAGATGTAAAGTTGTAACGCTCTCCTTTGCTAGAGGTTCATTCATTCATTCATTCATTCATTCATTCATTCATTCATGCATTCATTTCTCACCAAGCCAATACATTGCTACCACCTTCCTGAAAAGTTCATTATTGTGTCATAGAATTTTTGTTTGGGAGTATTGCACACTCACTAACTTACAATTTCATATTGTTGCCGAAATTTTACCTTGCAGCGCGTCCTTCATGTTATCGAACAAAGACTTTCTTCTAGGTATACGACGGTAACACTTGACTAGTTTCTCCAAAATACCTGGATCTTTTCACCATTTCCAGTGGTCGACAACAGACTTCAACTCTGCTCTCCTTCTGGGCTTGTGTCAAGTTCCGTGGAGTGCAAGTGCACACACCTTCTTTATTCCTTTCTTCTTCATGTTTGTCCGTGATAGTCACCTTCCATCTTCTCCATGGCTTTCTCTATTTAACAACAAACAAGTGCTGTTTTTTCAATGTATACTCTCTTCTCAACTACCATCTAGTGTCTGCGTGGTGTACTATCATCAGTTCATCGCCATACGAGAGCACATGCACATATAGATAGAGCGGTAGGTTTTAAACATCGTAATTGTAAATTGTTTCCAAACGCCACCCCTGTTTATACCTATGTGCCCAGCAAATATTTGTATCTGCAGAATTACTTTCATTAAGACACCTATTATTGCTCAAAAGTCGAAATTTAGTACAAAAAATCCAGCTAACCATCTTAATTATGTATGTTCAAGTTGTTACTATCTGATCAGCTTCTTTAGCTCGAAATAGCAGTGTAACTGTTATACTATTAAAACTGTGAAGGAAATAACAGTTGTTATAATGAATTAGATAGAACATAACAAGCCACCGAAAACAACGGTATTAAAACCCGAAGGGTAAGTTGAACCACCCGTTATACCTATGTTATGAATAGACATAAATGCTTACATACGGATGGTATTAAATGTGTTTCCACACCACTAAAGCATTAGATTAAAGTAATAGTTCATAATGCTTGCGTAACAACGATAATATGCAAAATTACCACCAGGTAGCTTTAACAAGATCACGATAAGTGGCACATAAATCCAGCATCGTTATACTCAGTAAACCTTAAGCCTTAGATTCGGCAGTCTGGCAGGTTTCTGCCGCCTAATCTACATTGCACACAACACGCCGTAATATAGCTGATCCTTCTAAACCTGCAAGAGGGAACACCTTCCCTCCTTCCTTCCTCCCCTTTATTTAAAGTCCTTGACTACCTAATGAGTATTGCTTCATAAACTAGCGAATGTTGAATTTATACGCCAGCTTTGCAGCAAAGCGAAATAAGTTTTCTCTTTCTGCTGCTTATATTAGCCAGCCAACGTAAATCCGCAGGCGCAGCTGTATCCTGGCGCTAATAGAATAAGGTGCACCTTAATTCCTTCTACCCTGCTACTTTTATCTTTTCGCTCCCATGACCACAAATTTTATACACAAGAGAAAACGGTGCTCACAGACGGTATTTCAGAACATAATGCGGGTACGTACTATCATGCAATCAAAGGTCCTTTTGTAATGATGTTCCTTTCTTCCTTTCATTAGGCATATTAAAGGAAGCCAATTAAAGAGTAAAAATCTGATTTGTTGCACTCAAATGATTTTCTCTACTCTTGTACAAACTATTCTTACAAACACGTACTCCTCAATCTACTTCATGTTAATAGAGACAAACATTTGTAGAACTCACCTTACTGCTAATTTGCTTGTAGGTGCAAGGAGAATATAGTATGTCTTATTGAAAGTCAAATTTTTATGAGTGGTCACTATATGATGGCTTTGAAGTTCCGTTCTTTTTGCACCGACCAGAGATACAAAAGTGAACAACGACGTTCCATTTGAAAAAACTTTAAGTATTGCAAAACTGACACAAATAACAAGGAATGTCTCCGAAATGTTTCACTCCAGAAAAAAAATGCGTTTGGACATAACTCAGTCTTAACGAGATTTACACTTTTGTATAGTAAGATTTGGTCTATCTCTTACAGTTTATCAGCTATGCAGAAGTCATCAAGAGTAAACAGGCCTACACAGGCTATAGCCAGAAAACTCAAAGTATACATTTCATTTCCAATAAAAATATCTTAAACATATGGCATTTTGATCCAAATCGTTAGAGCCATTTTTGAAAAACTTAAAATTTTGGAAAAATATTCCATGTAAAGGGTAGTTTGGGGTAGAGGAATTTTCTTCAAAATCTTCGTCTCACATCCTTCAAACATATTAAACTTAAATACCAACTTTTGTTTCTAACGGACTTTCAGTTTTTTGAGTTACGCTGTTCACAGACCCACACACTTATACACACTCACGGGACCTTTTTCTAAAAATGCTTTTTTGTTTTCGATTCAGGGGGTTTCGAAACATATATTTCCGATGAAATTTGCGGATTGAATTTTTGGGTCGAATACAGTACTTCCCCTAGTTGCTATAAGCAGTAGAGAAAGTAAAAATAAATATAATACTGTGAAAACATTTTTAAATGGTACTTAATTAGGTGCAATGTTTATAGGCACTGTGTTGCTCAACAACTAGTGATCAAATTTTTAAAGTATCAGATCCTTCAACCGCAGTTACTTATCGTTGCATTTTCAACATTTTAATCTAACACGCCTAGATAGGTGCACTTGGTTTCACGTAATCTCTTCAGAAAAGCTCAATAAGCTTTATACACTGTGTTCCACTTATAAGTGTAATAAAAAACGTTTATAATTTCAAAACTATGCATACAAATGGGCTAAGGTTGGCACTATTTGGAGGAGTAAGTAAAGAGGGCGGAAGGGAAGTCATTACATTCCTTCTAATATATACTTCATAGAAGTATTACAAAGAAAATAGTCGACTGGCATTTTGTTCTTTGATCAGCCGATTTCGAAAAAATTAATAGTTTTTTACCCAAGTAATTCCACAGGAATGTACGAATATAACAGTTTGTTACTTGTAAGATGCGTAGAGTAGCTTATTCCTGAGATAGCTTTGGTAGTAATTGTGGGACATCATACAAGGTATGGAAATAATAATTTAAAAGACCTGGATTAATACTCCTAGCTGTTCTTTCAGACATGAGTAAGTCGACAACGTTGAGTTGAGGTTGTCAGGGAATTGACCCGGTTTATGTATGTAAACAGGTCGGGCGCTTTCGCGTTCGTGTAATACTTTGGGAGTTAACGCTTGTGGTTGGTCTACACTCGCACATTAAACATGGAAGGACAAGGCAGGGTAAGAGTTTGTTTTCAGGATGCGCCGTTACGGTGTTTATGTACTGAGCTAGGGAAAGTGACTTCCACACAATCTGCAGTGTTGCCAGGTTGTCTTCGACAAAACTGTATAGCGTTCCACTCTTAGAAGACAGTATGGAGTTAAATGGGACATCTCTGTCTCTATCTAGCGCATACAAGTTGCCATTAGCCGCGTCCTTTTCTACCCTCGCGCTGTTGCCAGATTACTAATAGCATGGTATAAATATTCATTTGTTATGAATTTCAGGTTTGAACACATTATCCCATGCAGAATTTTTTTCTCTATCAGGTTATATCCTATTCAGAGTCATTATACATTTCTATAGGTCCAAAATTCTTCAGAAAACGTTTTTTTCAATAGAAGTCCGATATTTGCTGTTTCTATACTCATCACGCACTAACTAACAAACTAACTGCTAGAATGCATCTATATTTTTTTCTTAGGTAGAGTAAACCATAGTGCTACTACCTGCCTACTTTGAATTATCTATGTTTACCCAGTTAAGTGTTATAATTTTTTTAATTAAATGTTTTCGAAAAATTTTATACCTGTGCACTGCAAAAGTTACGCAGTGTGAAACTATTTTGTTATTGAGTTTACATCAGGGAACCAGCGAGAACAAATGTTGAGGAAGGTTGGAGAAAGTTTTTAAAATAAACCAAAAGGCAGTAACCTCTTTCTTTTATCCAGTAAGGCAAACAAAAGGTATTCATCTATTCAGCGTCAGGCCTGACACAGAAGATAGTATAAGGAGCAGCACTAACATTAGTTCGAAAGAAGCCGTGTGTGTAACTGTGAGCTGTTATTGCGTTATTTGTTTAATATTTTTGTAAATATTTGTAGTTATGGAGGGGGGAAGCTAGGAAGAGACGATATGTTGGTAAATTAAGAAGTAAGGAACGCCAAATAATTATGAATGTGTTAGATTATTTTTGAAGTAAAATGCGTGTAAGTAAGGCGGTAAAAGAAACAGCTAAGGCTATCGGGTGTTCAGAAGCAGTAGTGTGTATGATTAAAAAGGAACTAATGAAAGGACCTCTAAGAACGCCATCGAAAAAGAAAGCAAAAAGGGCGGGACTACACAAAACGCTAGGTTAACGCAATATGATTGAATAGTGCAAGGTGGAGTGCTGCGAATTGTTCATTCTTTACAGTTTGCAAATATTCCACCCACGCTGAATATAATTTTGTCACAGTTCAACAGTGATGAGACCCTACCAAATTTCTCAAGGGCCACTCTGATTTGGGGTTCGAATATGAAAGAAAGGGTAACAAGTGCATATTAATAGAAAGAGACGATATCGATATCATCAGATGGCGACATAAATATCTAAAAAACATAAAAAGGTTTAGGGACCAGGGGAAATCAATTGTTTATACAGACGAGTCATTTGTAAATTTAGGTCATACATTAACAAAGGCGTGGAGGGATACCAAAGTTAAAAGTGCCCGTCTCGTCAAGCAGCAATTGAAGGACTAAGTACAGGACTCAGGCCACCTCGAGTCGCTCGCGGAGAAAGATTCGCAACTAGTACATGTTGCAACACTGCGCTCCATTTAACGTGTACTGTCTTTTAAGGGTGGAACGCGCTTTAAAATATCTCCGTAGGAAATGGTCAGAGACAAAAACATGAGATACAAAATGTGCTCCAAATAGCGAGATCTACCACTGATTTAAATTAACATAATGACTTCCCTTCCACCCGGTACATGCGTAAATATGTTTTTGTTACGGAGTAGTCTAAAAAGTTAAGGAAATTACAAATTTGCAACGAGGATCATAAACTTTAAGCAATGCACTAATTGTAGTTATTATAGCCCGGTGGCTTATCCTTGCCTTACGGATGTTCCGTGACTAGCAATATTTTACTATTAGTATTTTATGTGATACTATTCACTACACGGTAAACATAAATAAAATCTCAACTCCAGGTTTTCTCAAAAACATATTCACACACAACTGTGAGGCTGTCCTCTCGACGTTGCCACCGCTCACTGTGGGTTCCGGCTAGCTTCATGGGTGGCGTCGTGGGAAGATGAACTCAATGCACTTATGGTTGGTTATAGGACGATGGTTATCTATTGTCGAACTACTTTATCGGCTAAGTCAGTCATGGGCACGAGTGCTTTACCCAGCCCTCATTCTCTTGCTGAGTGACAAAGGTTGTTTAGATACAACACTTACAGTGGTGGGTTCGTTCCACTTGCGTGGTAATAATTTATACACTGTTAATAGTTATTTTGTTTATATTATACATATTTTGCATACACTAATCATTACAGCCATCTACTGTGGTTAGAAAAATTACATCAGCTTAAAGTTTATAACCTTCCTTTGTCTTATGCACGTAATATCCTTACACGGCCTTATGATTGACATACTAAATTGTTTTTTGTTCACAATAAATAAACCATTAAAGTTCCATTGCTATTGACCTTAAAATATTTTAACACTATTTGATCAACATAAATTCTTTAGTTTTAAAGTTAATATTATGTTCAAACTTTGAAACACGAAATACATTAGTCTACATTAAAAAAACTAAACCTCTAAAAAGTGAAATCATATTGTCCCTTTTATATGCTTACAAATATGAAACCTTCCTGTTTTTGTAACTTGCAACAGATTCTCTCTGCCACTGTTCATAAAACGGCCATACCCGCCACTGAATGAGGCATGTCGGAACCTGAACAGCAAGTAGGGGAGGGCTGGCAGGTGGAGCGAGGCAAGAACATGGTTCAGTGGAGTGGCCCAGTTGAGCCGATTTTACTCATTCATCAAGTAATGGGATGAGGGCGTATGGCTATGGCTCCTTAGGATCTCAGGGGAGAATAACTGACACACAACGATCTAATTAGACAGTAATAATATTCCAAAGCAGTTACATAGTAAGGAGCTGGAGTAGGAAGGCGCGTCATTCACTATTGTTGTATATTTATGAAGCATAACTACGCGTATAGAGGCACTGATCGTTCTCGTGTGTTCCTTATTAAATCACATTCTAACTGCTCGAACTTCCCCCGCACTAGGTCGCGTAGATGCCTTCACCGTCCGTCACTGTTACCATCCACTTGTCGACTCCCTTATCAACTATTGAGTTTCCTCAACGTTGGCACATCTCTCCCACTTGGGAGACTTTTATGGTCATAAAACGGGAACCGTCTATATCGAGGCTGTCCTCTGTACGAACCTTAACGGGATCTTGGCCCGTTGGTCAATTTGTCACGGTCGGCGACACAAAAGCTTCCACGCGACACCTTAGATACAATAGCGAACTTGCTATTTTTACCCTCTTGAGAATTACATGCTAAAGCCAGTGACAAATACTTCTTGAATTCCGTTACATCTACGTACAGAGTGCTCGGGACTACATTTCTGTTGACGAATTTGTCGATAAATTTGTCTCTCTTGCCACATTCCATACAACAAATGAGAAGAATTGAAATATTATGGTATAGAAAGAGGCAAAGAAATTGCTGCAGCAAACAGTTAGAAACTGTTGATTTATCGTATATTTTATTTACATTTATGATTTGATAGTACTGGGTGGTTTTGCTTTGCTTTGGTTCATGTATTGATCTTCATCCACTTCCTCCATAATTTATTGGTTTAGGGGAAGCAAATTACAAGGCTTACCTATATATGTCCACTGCCTTTTGTAGCAGTTATTGTCAGGTTCAGGAGGTTTTAATAATTTAATGCGCAGTAAACTTACAGTTGGATGTTTGGGAATATGTAATTTTGGGATTATTTTAAGTAGAGCTGCTTTCCGTGCACCTGAAAGCACTCCTAGTTTTAGACATTTTTGAAAATGCTTCAGAAGATCGTAGGTACCGTTAAGTGTAAAACTTTAATAACATTAGTTGAAATAAAGTAACAACCAGGTACTTCCTTTTCATTGTTGGAGAATACTTCTACTATAGAAAGGAGGGAGGACTCAAGGAATGCCAAAGGATATAAACATGATTTCTGTTGTTTAGCAAGTCGACTATCAAAAGATGGGACTCTATGTATTGCAGTTTCAAAGGGCGTTTTGGCTATACTACTTTCTGTATGAATTGTGGCAAGACGTGATTTAAGTTGTCACAGAAGATGGTCACGATATGTCGTCACCCAAATTATATTCATATCTAGCGCAGTTAATATGGCAACAAAACATACCTAGTGCATAAAAATGTTAGCTGATATAGACCATTAGCACAGGAGATATCAGTCGTCAAAGTTACGATGCACAGTGACTGTGGATGATTAATAACGCAATGAGACAAATAGTCAATAAAATGGCATGAAACAGTCTATAACAAGTTTACCTTTCTGACTACACTATCAAGACAAAAAATATTCAAGTCAGTAATAACAGATTGGTCAATGCATACACAGTTGTTGCGGTGTGCACATTTGATGAAGGCAGAGTCCTCCAGGAAATACTCTTCCGTTAATACTTCTTCAAAGCAGTGCTGCAAGGGTGCTTGAAATATACTAGTAAAGTCTTTGAAGTAGCCGCATTGAAAAAAAAATGTATATTTGATTAAGTTGGAGAACCTTACTCTCCCAGTAAGTATTCTTACAAGCTCTTATTCGTATATCTTCTTCATGTTAGTCAAGATAAACTTGGCAAAATTATCTCATTGTTAATTTTTTGGTAGGTGCAAGCGGAATATGGGAATACAGCTTTGAGCGATAGTCAGATCTTTTAAATCTGATCGCTATATACAGGCTTTGAAATTCCTTTCTCTTTATACAGCAAAGAGAAAAAAAAAGTTAATAATGACCTTTCATTTGTGGAAAGCATGAGTATAGCAGAACTCACTCATATAACAAAGAATGTCTGCGAAATGGTGGTTCACTCAAAAACTTAAATAAAAAAATCTGATGTGTTGCACTCACATGACTTTCTCTACTCTTGTACTAACCATTCTTAAATACCAACTTTTGGTTTTAACCGACTTTTCGTTTTTGAGTTATGCTCAATTCTTACAAACTCTTATTCCTATATCTTCTTCGTGTTAGTTTAGATAAACTTATTGCTTATTTCCTGTAGGTGTAAGGGAAATATTAGAATGGAGTAGGCTTTGTCAAATCTATTAAAGCTTTGAAATCCCTTGCACGCTTAACATATAAAAAATGAACGATGTTCCATTTCGTGAAACTTTTTAAGTTTCATTTGTACACAGACACAGTCACACAGACAGACAGAGGCACGCACAATGACGTGCGCACCCGGATCTTTTTTTTATTTTTTTTTATTTTTACTTTTTTTGGATTTAGGGGGTCTGAAACCTATATATCCGGAAAAATCTCGACATTGAATTTTTGAGTGGAATACAATACTTCCTCTACTTACCAGTAGAGAAAGTAAAATTTGGTTAAAAACAAATTTGGTATTTCAGTTTCATATCTTTAAAGGATCCAACGCGAAGATTTTGAAGAAAATTTCTCCTGTACCCCAAACTGTCCTTTACATGGACAATTTTTGAAAATTTACTTTTCTCGAAAGTTGTTCTAACGATTTTGATTTAAATGACTTATGTTTAAGGGATTATAAGGCAAATGAAACTTAAATTTTGAATTTTCTGGCTATAGCCCAGGTAGCCCTGTTTACTGTTGATGACAGTAAACCATAAGAGATAGAACAAATCTTACTACACAAAAAATGTAGATCTCATTATAACACAATTTATGTCTGAATGATTTTATTTTTTATTTATTTTTTTCTGTAGGAACCATTTCGGAGATATTCCTTGTTATTTGTGCGAGTTTTGCAATACTTAAGCTTTCCTCAAATGTAAGCTCGTTTTTAATTTTTTGTATCTTAGCCGCGCAAAGGAAACGGAATTTCAAAGCGTTCATATTGCGTCCAGCTTTAAAGGATTTAACTATCGCTCTAAGCTTACTGTATTCCCATATTCCTCTTGTGCTTACAAGAAAATGACCTGTAGTAATACCACGAGAGGGTTACATACGACAATTTTGTGAGCGAGAAGCGTGAGAAATATAATGCCAAATATCAAAACCTCGATTGGTATGGTTTTAGACTATTCTGACAAATAAATTAAGCTTGAATTAACGTAACTTGGGTATTCCGATAGTTCCCTAGGCGTGCGCAACGCACGTGATAGGGGCCACGTAATCCCGTTACGAAGTCTATTGGCTACTTCAAGGTCAAACCTGGTTGTCATGGCAGCAGACCGCTGTGCCACTCCCCTATCACGTGCGTAGCGCACAAGGAGGGAACTGTCAGAATACACAAGTTACGTTAATTCAAGTATAATACTTCATTTATTTCATACTATTTAATATTGATAGTGATTTAAAGGCAAAGAACTGCAATAACATGCTTACGTTTTAGTTAAGATTTACTTTCACCATTGGCACTGCAACTAGTTCAGCAGACAGTGAGAACAACAAAAAGAGTAATCTTAGTTTTTAACCAGGAAAATGAGGAATTAGACATATGATGAATATAAATGAAATAATTTGCATTAGTGGTAGGTCATTAAAGGTAGGTCTGCTACATTTAAAATTACAGTCCTTTGACATCGCCTCTTCAATTAAAATATCAATTTCTTTATCTTGGTTGCAAAACAGGAGAAGCACGACACGAAATAAATTGGTCGTGTTTTGTAACCAATATGAACATAGCATCACTGTTAACATCACTAGTTATTAGCAAGACAGTCAATATCTTCATTAGAATATTAGCCAAATATGTTGTCTAGAATTTTAATGGCCCGCTAACTGCTTGTTACTATGCATGGATAATTCAAGTCCTCAGAAACGTAAGAAAATGTTTTGAATGGTGAGTTTGTAAGAACAGTTAGTACAAGAGTAGAGAAAGTCATGTGAGTGCAACGTATAGTTTGTATAGTAAGATTTTCTTATTGCTTGTCATTAATGCAAAAATCAAGAGTAAACAGTAAACACACAAGAGTTAACGCGCAAATACACGCAGACACTCACAAACATGCACACACGGATCTTTTTCTAAAAATGCTTTTTTGTTTTTGTTTTTTATTCAGGGGACCCCAAAGATATTTCCGGTGAAATCTCGATATCGAATTTTTGAGTCGAAAATAATACCTCCGCCACTTTGTGTAGTAGAGAAAGTAAAAATAGTAGTTCCACTTTCTGAGTAGGATCGGGCAAACATTGTTTTACATGAGGATTCTGCTCCAAGATCCAAGAATATAAATCATGTTTGGAGAGCAAGGATTCAGTCCCATGCACAAGGATTTATAGTTCAAGGTTCTTAGGCACATATACCCTTAGTCGGAGCTTCCACCTTATTAGCATAGTCTTTGTATTCATCGTCACTTTGCAGTTCAACTAGAATGCTTTTGTTTCTTATCTTCTTTACTTTGATTAAACCTACTAGTAGCTTATTCAAAGTTAGATCTCATCATAGTAATCAACTGCAAAATCCCTACTTCGGAACCTGGCTTTAGTGTTGAGCCTTTCAATGCCTATAAGAAAATAATTAGTAGAAATTAGTGACTGAATTGTCTTGCATTTAACAATAACGTGAAAACAGAATCCATTATTCATGTAATTCTTATCTTATCTCAATGTTTTTACGTTGCAGTTTTGAAGGACATCTCAGTTTCATTTTCAAGTAAGAGAATCACTTCACTCTACGTTTGCCTGTGTTTTAAACATAGTTTGGTTGATTCAGAAGCAGAACATATTTGTTTTCTTGTAACGCATATCCAGGCCGTGAGGTGAGGCAAGAGCAATTCCCCTAGTTGCGCACTTGCAACGTTTCACCTGAAAGACTAATGGTGGGGGAAGAAGTGAAGTTCGCTAGCATAGCTTTAGTACATATTGCTAATGACATTATATATGTATAAAAATTGGGATTATACCGAAGAAAGAGATTTGGCTATAACTATATGCCAATAATTACCATTATGTGAACTGCAATTATTTCAGCTGCACCCTGTTATAGTAATGTTTACTCGCTCGCGGTAAGCTCACCCGCCTCCCCCCTCTCAGCCGTTGCAGAGAGGGAGGGAAGGAAGTCCACTTCCCCTATGCACAAGAGTTTTTCCCGCCTCACCTGACGACCTATACCACTTCCGCACTGTACCCACATGATAATATAACAACCAAGTCGAAAGTTTCCCTATGAACTGAAGATGTGTTGTTGAACATAGAAAATGGTAGATTCACTTACTATTCTCCTGGAACATATACAATTTTCGAATATTTATTATAAATAAAGGTCTTTGTATCAAAGAGAACTAGTTGTTCATTTAAGCATCAATCACAGATTAACCATATTTAGCCCACTATCCCTTCAATGTGCATTTAAAAACACATTTCAAAACACTCACTGTTTTGTTTGTTTTACATTTTCTGATAGCTTCCTAAGTTCCTGCTTCAAAGATAACGTTCTGTAACAATCGTTTTCTGAACTAGTAAAAAACAGTTATTCATGTTATCATGTATAATCTGGACCGCCCCCGTAGCGCAGCGGTAGTGCGCCTGCCCATGGCGCGGGGAATCTGTGTTCGATCTGCGGTCCCGACATGGGATTATTCCCCTGAGACGTCTACTATGGAGTGCACTCAGCCTCATTAGGTCCCTGAGGGACCAATCGAGGAGCTACTTGAATAAAGTAGCGGCCTCAGGTGGTGAAGACCGCATTACCGGCCAAGAGGGATCAGAGCGCTGACCACGTCCTACCCTCCAGCACTGTGCCACACTCATGACGCCTGTGCTGAGCAGAGGTAGGGAACGTAGTGCCTGTTCGGTAGAGGTCTGCACGGGCCCGGGCCTAATTTGAAAAATGCTTGTCGGGCTCGGGCCGGGCTCGGGCTGGACTATGGCCGGGCTCGGGCCTGAAAATTAAGGGAATAAACAAATGAAAATGGATTTTTAAAATTTTTCAGCCAAGTTAACTGAACATTTATTTTCAATGCTGTCTTATACCAGCATTAGAGGGTTTTGAATTTTAGTGTGATATATCCTTCAGTTTCCGAGTTACGAAATGTTGAATCCGGATTTTATTATGTTATGTCAAATGCTCTACACGACGAAATGAAAAAAAATGCCTATTTTTAAGGTTCTATTATATTTATATGATTATAATGTACAAATCTGCCATACAAATTTGTTTTATTAGCTCAGCTCAAAAGACAATAGTTTTTAAATTTTGTCGCTTGAAATTTCTAGTATAAAGTTTTATAAGCTGCAAGTTTCTTTAGTAACTCAAAAGCGTTCAAAAGAAAAGAAAAGTATATGGCAGATTTACTTATTTGTGTTTTGGGAACGATACGAAGAATTGCATGAAAACTGCATCATGTGACATTTTCAAAAAGTGAATATGGTGAAAACATAATTTTCAAAAGCCTTAAATTTTAAAATGAAAAACATTGTTATTCTGCATTTTTAGGATACATTATGCAACTACAAGTATTTGTAATATAAAATCTCAAAACGCATTTATTATTTTAAAGCCATGGAATACAAACGTAACGTTTTGCCAGATTTGTACTAAATTTCAGTGGTACATTCACTTAGGAGGCAAAAAATAATGTATCAGATTTCTTGGTGACCAATGTTGAAATGCCGAGAATAGCACAATTACCGCAGCATTTCTTTACTAGGAATTCTAAATGATTACTCTGCTGACACGTTTCAAATGCTGCTACTGATGCTAGTCAAAGCACAGAATGAGAGGGTTTGCAACTATATTATTTCTCACTACTCGGCTGCAATTCAATCCATTCCACGTATAAAATCTTACACTCTTATCTGGAACCCAAGGCGTATTTGATTCTTTTATACTGCTAGTAACGCATGTTTCCTCCTGCTTTGCAAAGTGTAAACACAGCATCAATGTTTATACTGATACAATTACAGTTTGTTTTGGCTGACGCTGTAGTAATGTTACCGCATCATTATTGTTTAGCATTTCTCCAAATTGAAACGTTTATTTTATTGTTATCATGACATGAATCACTATATATAAGGCCATTGCCCATTAGTCAGCATCACCAAGTTGCAACATACAAGTTGTGGCACTTTCATTTTTCATAGCCCTTCTGTCTGTTACAACCTAGTTATATGTAGAAAAAACTATCTCGTCAGCATTTGATACTGGTAACCAAAGACATTGAAGGAACTTTTCGTAGAAGTGCGAGTACTGAAAGAAATTTTAGTGCAGCAGGATTAGTTATTCAAGAACGTCGAACCAACCTGAGCAGCCAGAGTGTGTATTCCATTCTCTTTCTGCACAACAATATGTGTCATTAGACATGGTGAGTCCTTAGTCCAATAACTTATAATTACTGTTTACTTTAATTTAAAATATGCACAGCCATGCACATATCCATCGTAGAAATAATTATAACCAAACACCGGAACTTAGGCGGAATGCCTTTTTAAATGCGTCAAATTTATCTTCAATTTGAAAGTGAATCTGTACGAATTATACCTTTGTGATTGAAATGCCACAGTATTATATTGCCTTTTTCTGCCTTTATAATATGTTTATTTTACAAAATATATGCTTTTTGTTGCCTTTATTTCATTATTTATGTATTATTTATTAATTATTAAACATTTTCTTTAGGTACATTTCATTTTAATAACCGTTAGACCGTGACAATGAAAGTTACTTCGCCGAATGTATACTATTGTCTTTAAGTTGCAGACGACATAGGAGTCCCTCATTCAATTCATTATTTTCTTTGCAACAATGAGTGCTGCCGCGCAAATAAATGTATAGACAAAGAAAGTGTTTGGATTAGCACGTGTGTTTATTTTAAAATGCAATAATGAGCAGGTACGGGTCTAACTTTGATTTTCTTTCAGTTTTCATTGCGACGTTGTAGCTAGCAGCAAGGTGCCGAAATTCATTGTTCCTTTACGAAGTAAATTACACAGTTACGTTAATACTTTTGGATCCGACATATTTTGTACTGACGGTAAAGTACTCACATGCAAAATATACGAGCAGCCAGTGAAAAAAAGTATTTTATACCACAACATCGGCACAATCAAACACGGCTACAGGCAGAAGATTCCTTTACTTCCAACAGTAATTGCAACATCGAGTCAAAAATCCCAGGTTGCATTCGACTTATGTAGCTTTCTTCAGCGCCAGAATTCCTTTCTGGAAATTACAGAATCCTACATTATCACAGATTTTGGAGAAGTATACTAACCAATCTGTACCTAGCGAGTCAAGTTTGCGAAAATGTTACTTAACCGAATGTTACGATGACAATGAAAATAACTAAAGATAAAATGAAAAATAAGATGATCTGGGATATCGACGAATATCGACGAGTCAACTGATACCATAGGTCGTTTCATTGCCAGTTTGTTAATGGACGATTAGATCCTACAGAAGATGAATCAATGAAATCATTCCTGCTTACTACAGTGTCTTGAGAAAGTTAACAATCGAACTATTGCTCAGTTACTCACCAGTTCATTAAATTTGCTGCGGCCTGAAGAGGTTCAATACGACGCCTTACTTATCATCAGTGACGCTGCATCATATATGAAAAAGGCTGGAATAGCGTTACAAGTGTTATTTCCAAACATGCTTCACATGACCTGCGTAGCACATGACTTTCCCAGGGTGTCAGAAGAGATACGATGCTTGTTTCTGAATATTGGCAAATGGATTTCCGGTATTAAGATCTATGTGTAAGCTTCATCAGAATCCTGACATTGAAGTACATTGCACAGATATAAATTCCCCCCCCCCCCCCAACCTATCATAACGAGATGGGGGACATGTATCGCGGCAGTACTTCGTTTAAAACTTTGAAGTTCTTTAAAATATGACGATCAATTATTGAATAGTGTAATGTATTATTGGGTTTCTCTTATTGCCTGTTTTAGTATTTATAATCCCTTTATTCTGCCTATTTTAACTATTTATAATGTATTTTTGCCTGCCTATTTAATATAATTTATAATGCCTAAATTTCCCACCTCCTAATTTCTGCTATGGCCAATTGCGGAGAGCTTACAACAGATTGAGTACATTAATATTGTTTTATAATAGTATATTGCCCCGATAAACCCTTAGAAACACACCAATAACCTTTTCTTCAAACTTGGAAAAAAAGGTTATTTCTAAGGCTTTAATGAGACAATATCATGATCTCAAAACAATATTAATGTACTAACGTTACTTATGCAGGTACCCAACATTCGCTAGCGTAAGAATTTGGACCAAAATTGGATTTTAGGAAATTAATTAATTATTTAATTAATAATAATAATAATAATAATAATAATAATAATAATAATAATATTGTCAATAACTGCAGGATAATTTTGTTTAAAAGAAAATTGCACAATCGGGCTCGGGTCGGGCCCGGGCCATGGCCTATACACTATTCTCGGGCTCGGGCCGGGCCGGGCCGGGCCTAAGAAAGTCGGCCCGTGCAGACCTCTACTGTGCGGTAGACCTTGGCCAGGAGGGCTGTCGCCATGTATAATCTGACTGATTGTAACACGAGTAATGCGAAAGCTCACGCACGCGTATTAAATACGTAAAAATCTTTAATAAATTTGCTAAATGAAAAATTAAATGTATCAGAAATAAGTGATGTATGAAGTAGTATGGTTGCTAAGCAGTTGTTCATTTGTTTCAACACTTAAAGAGGTAAATGGAAGGTAATGATAAAAGCATTGAAGCTATGGATTGTATTTCGCTTGACATTTTCAACGAAACCCAGAGTGCTGAGAGTTTATTAATCCCCTGAGAGTAAAAAGATTGTTACAAAGAAGAATATGAAAAGTTTTGTGTATGTAACAACGAACAATGCGTTAGGCTAATGAAAACACGTTAATGGCATGCTTTTCAGAGCTGGTAATAATTATGCAAATTTCTTTACAGGCAGATTGGAGAAAATTATGCTATTCGCCTCTTTAAGGAGCACGCAGTAGTCACGGATAGCGAGCAGAAGCGACCGAAAATCCCTGGAGACACATATGTGTAAAGACTAAATAGTGAATAGTGAAAAGATTGTACAATGTTACTAGTAAACAGTGTCTAAATAGTGTACCATACAGTCAGACAAGAGTAACCATAAACATGTGCAATACCTATGAGTAACATGGAGTAGCTCACCACGTTACAATAAAAGAGCGTACCCTTTGCCCTTCACGGGACATTTTAGGTTATTTTCGTTCATTTTCACTCATGTTGTAGCGGTGATCACGTCATTGCTGTCTTGCTGCCATAGCAATTACGTTATCTCTGGTGCCAGAAAAAGGGTAATTTCGCGAGATTTAACCGTGACCACAAGCCGTTTTAATTGCTAGGATTATACAAGACAAATAAGCCTGATGCATTGTCCTCTTATATAGTTGATGAAGCGGAGCATCTTTGATGTTGAATTTTGTAAAGTTCACTGCCTCAATGACTATTAATTCTTTCAGAAATTCTTGCACATAGCGCGGAAATTTCCTCTGGCGGCCATTCTGAGGCACTAGCATCTTCTGTTACAGCTCCTTTTGGTCCAAGTATATAAAGATGGAACTTGATAAACACACAAGTTGTAGATGAACAAAAATTACATCTACTGAAGCTCCAGTAAATACACCAGGAGCAAAGAATGAACTCCATAACCTGACACTACCCCGTAAGTAGTAATACCATCTCCAAAGCAAGAAGACAATTGTAAATGATATCATTTAGGGTAGGAATTAAGATACGTGTCTTCCCAATAGCCTATATAGTAAGGTCTATTACACATATAACCAAAGATTTGGAAAAGTAAACCAGGAAGTGGTCCTATAGGAATATAGCATCCTATAATCATTGATTTTCCAAGAAAATGATATTTTGCGATAAGTATCCTATTACAGATCCTCTTAACTAATGGAGCACATATGGCATGCATGCATTCACTAATGACGAATATCATTCCAGTCCACGCAACCTCTAATTGAAATTCCCGTAAATTTACTTCCTGGAACTGAATGACCTCCAAGCGCAACCTAATCCATTCCTTTACAGTTATACAGAGAGATCATAAAACATCTGAACCGCTGCGCGGTGGTGGAAACAGGATAACGCAGCTGCTGTACACAAGGACACGCGGTTGATTTCTTTTTCTCTGCTTTGAAATGCCCTATTGAGCTCATGTGTAGTTAGTTGTTACCAGTGTGCTTTATTATCTTAACCTGTACTTAGTCAAAAAGTGTTTTATGGCTCATCTACTGCACAGCGTGTATTTATTTATGATTCGTATGCGCTAACTTAGTCAGCTCGCCAAGTGAAAGTGCGATTTGCAGAAATATTTCCAAGTGATCTGCGATTTATATCTCTTGGGTAACTTAAAGCATAAAGTGTACAAGACAAACCCACACACCCTGGAAAAATTAAAACAGAATGTCCGCCAGGAAATTCCGAGCATTTCTCAACGTGAACTATGGCGAGTGATGGATAGTTTCCTAAAGATGCGCCAGAAATGTATGAACAACGATGGTGGCCAGTTTCAGCATCTCCTTTAACAACATTGGTAAGTAAAACCTTTAAAGGTAGTCTTATGTTGTACGGTTTCATCTGAGCTCTCCTACGACAATGGCAGTCGGCGACGGGCGCAGAAGACCCGCACAGGCAAAACACAACGCACCCGTTTTGAAGTATTTTGGATCACTCCTTATTAACTAAACGTCAAATTTGTAATGAAAAAGAAAACACCTAACTTCGAAAGAGAGTCACTGGTGTGGTGCATTGATGGGTCAAAAATGGATGGGAAAATAGCGTAGGAGTTTATGGGCCTAACTATGCCCTAGCAAAAGTAGTTGGGAATGAACCCCCCATATTTCAAGCAGAAGTTCATGGTATAGAAGTGTGTGTCCACATGTCAATAAAGACATACGTGATGCAAAAATGTATATCTTATCGGACAGTCAAGCAGCTTTAAAGGAGCTTAGTGCTTTCACCATTGAGTCAAAGCTTGTCGAAGACTATCTGCAGATATTAAATCAGCTGGAAAAACACTAAGGTTATCTTAATGTGGGTGCCAGGTCATGAAGGAATTGAAGGCAATGAAACTGCTGGTCGCCTAGCCAAAAAAGGAGCTAATACTCTATTCAATGGCCCAGAGTCATTCTGTGGAGTATCAGAATGCTATATCAAAGAAAAGGTAAAAACGTGGGAATGCAGGTAAACAAGCTGCCATTGGGAACAGGTTACAAAGCTAAATCACCCAAAACAGTTCACTGAACTGTCAGCAGAAAGAGCAAAAAAGATGCCCACTCAGTAAATAGGAGCTTAAATGGCCTCCTTACTGGACACTGTCCTCTTAGAGATTATCTCAGTAAAATGAGCAAATGTGAGGTGAACATATGTAGATTTGGTTTAGGCGCAAAAGAAACAGCAGGGCATACATTTTGCGAATACGAAGCAACTGCCCAAGTAAGAATAAGGCACCTGGAGTTTGATTTTTGAACCTCAGAACAAATTGCCTGAACATCACCCAAGAAAATTATAGGCTATATTAAAAGCATTAAATTAAACTGAGACTTATAGATCAGGGTGTTCACAATAGATTTAATAAAAGTCGCAGTAAAGATAAGCCGAAAAGACCTTAAACAACCCACATGTTCTAATCTTATCTAAATGTCCTTGCAGAGTAGCAACATAAATACCCATGCTAATAACAGCTGAAGTTACACAGGACACACCGGACGGGATCACTCAGGCGGTAACGTCTGTGGCCCAGATTGAGGAGGTCGCGGGTTTAATACCCATGGCTGCACACTCTGACATGGGTTTTTCTATGGTTTCCCCGTGTAACTTAGGCAAAGCTGGGGTGCATTCTTTCATACCGCGGTTTCCTTTCCATCATTTTCCTTCATGCTATTCCCTTATTTTTCAGATGTGCTCTCAGGAGAGTGGTGTTGATGGTACCGGAGATATGACGCGGTTGCTTCTGATATCGGCACTGGGTGGGTTTGGACGGCCACTGTCCTCCGTTGGGAAGACGCTTATGTGACACCCATCGGACGCATGGAGCGCTTGCTCCGATGGGGGAAGGGAGACACCTGTGCGACACCGGACCCGCGGTGTGTGGTCGCTGTTCGGTGGCTCCTGGCACCGAGATGAAGAGATCTCGGTAGTTGTTAGGGACTTCCCGGCGTCTCTGTGGCCTGTCTAGCTCCGACATTGTGTCAGCCCGTGGCTCTCTCCCTTCATCCCTGCCTCCTGAGAGGGTGGTAGCCACAACAAATCCGAGCTAGTCACGTTGCGCGAGGTGTCCCCCTCCACGTTTACCGTATACCGCTACCCTATACACGGAACACATCTAGCATCACTGCATGGACTTTGAACATTACGCATCTTTTCCCTTTTGGCTTATTTTACATCACCACCATCATCATTAACATCATTTGTTATTGGAGGAGGGGGGGGGGGCACTCGCAAACGCTCCATTCAGAAACAGTAATATTCCCATAAAGGCATAGTACCTACCTTCCAACAGAAAATAAGACTCCATCAACCATTAGGCAGGTATGAGTCGGATACTTAAGACTTCTCAGACGCGAGGTTAGATAACAAATTACACTGCTCTGACGTTTTCTGATTTATTTTCCATCACATAAATGCCTCGAAGAACAGACCTGGGCGAGTTTCTGTTATTGTGTTTACACCCTATCGTATCGTCCCAGTTATTTACGACATTATTATGCTAATCTACAGCACTATCATGACTGTGACGTTTTGGCGCGAAACTAGACCTCCGTGGGTCACAGATTCACCCTTGGTAGCACCAACACGACAGACAACAAACAACACAATATCCAGTATTTATAGGTTTTTCACCCACGCCAAACTTCTGCCTGTCCCGTTACTCGAGAGGCTATGTTTCCCCCAACTACGTCCTTGGGCTTTCAATACCAAGCCGTCCCTTAGCGAAAAATCATAGACGATGTTTGTCGTCTCTTGATATTTACCACTCAGAACTGCGCCCAGGTTCACACAATATATTCAAGAGGCAACTGAAATATAGAAGTTTCGTATATAAAGAAATACATTTAACCTATGTGTCGTATATTACGTTCTGGTCTTATAATTATAGTTATATATACATGGAAGTTCCCGTCTCACTTTCCAGGCCCAGTTCCTTTCTTATATGTTCGCTTCTTTCTCTGTCTCTAAGAGATACATACTCCTTTTAAGCCTCTCATGAATCTCATTTTTGAGCTTTGAGTTTTATTTTGGTCTTTTGTCCTCATTATGCAGGTTTAACAGCCATACAGTAACTGTATTTGGCATCACTGGACTTCTTTCTACGGGGTTCCTTAAAAGATACGTCCCCACGTCCCCAGACTTTGGACGATCTGAAGCACAGCGTTACACAGGAGATTCAAGCTATTGACAACGGTACACAGTAATGTGGAACGACGTGTTGAGTTGTGCCTTAGGCAGGATGGAGGGCATCTTCAACATTTGCTATAGAGGTAAATAATCTCCCAAAATTCCTCTGTATTTCAGGTATAAGTTGTTGCTAGCATAACTCGTTTTGAAACAATTAAAGAAAGAAATGTCAGTTGTTCATAAATCATCCTGTATTACGACACACATTTTTTGTTAAAAAGCTAAAACGTGTGGTTGTCTTAGAAGACATCAAATTATATTTATAATCAGTTACGCCAAAATCAAAACTCGGTAAATTGTACCAAGGCGCTTAAAGGCACACAAAATACTAGCAGGTTAACTTTTGCATTATTGGTTCTCCTTTCTCTCTGTCTCTCTCTTTTTGATTCGATCTTAACTCATGGATTCCTCTACCATTTATATATGCGTAGACTCCTACACGTGTTATTGTATTTCTTTCAGTGCATACATGCATACTGACGAGAATACACTATTGGTCAAAAGCTTTCAATCACTAATGAAAATATTATATCCCTTATTTCATGGTACAAACACATCCTAGAAACTAAATACACCAACAAAATAATATTTTGTATCATTAAAATAAAATATGACTTAGACTTAGCCTCTTCAAAGTATCCACCCTTTGCCCTCAGAACAACTGTACAAATCCTTGGCATTCTGGAGATAACATTTTGTTGTAGTTGTGCTGATATTTAAGCCCAAGATATGTGTAAATTATCCCATAGATCTTCAACATTAGTTGACCTCGGTTTTCCGACCTCCCTGTCAAGTTCAATGGAATTTAAGTCAGATGACTAACTTGGCCAAGTCATATTTTTCAGTTCCTCACATATCTGTTTTCTATTGACATGCCCTCTGCATCTTTGGGATCATTTTCCTGCTACAGAACGAACCCACGACCAACAAATCTATTGCCAGATGGCACTGCCTTTCTGATCAGTATGCTGTATCATCCTTCCTTCCTTAATGTTCCATTAATTATTACCAGTTCCTTGACTTTATCACCTGCAAAGGATCCCTGCACCATGATCGACTGACCGTCCACCATGCTTCACTGTTGGTGTCACGCGCTGACTTTTCATACGTACTCCACGAAGTCGACGAACAAAATTTCGACGGTGTCTTCCATACTTCAAATTGAGATTCGTTGTGAATAACACGTTGGACCATTTCTGCACGCTCTAGTCTTTATGTTGCTGTGCCCATTGCTAATTTTCACCTTATTTTGTTAGGGTAATAAAAGTTTTTGGGTGCTATGTGCCCCTTTGTGCCTTGTTCACGAAGACGGCATTGCACTGTTGACACCAAGAATGGAGCTGCTCACATAATAATTTACTTTCTCGCGAAACTCAGGTGCAGTACGTTCACTGTGCACACGTATGAACTGATCTTCCCTGTAAGATGTTACTCGGAGCCTTCCAAAGCGAGAAACACCTCTATTGGCCTCAGTTTGCTTAAACTGCTACAATGTGGACACCACTATCGATTGTGCTACACAATTTTTTTTATTGCTATTGTCCCACTAGAACAGTTTTCCTGATACAGAGCTACAGCACGTTTTTCAATGTCAGTCTCCTGCTTCTATCCCATTAGGAAGCAATATAGAATGAATCTCATCAAGTTCCAAACACACTGATTGATATACTCTAATGCGAACTTTTATTGTTAATAATGTTAACTTATTGCTGCACAAACAGCTGAAGGAGTGAGCTCATTCAAGGCTCCTTTTGGATACTCATGCGAACACCTCTATGCGAACACCCAATAAAATATACAAGAGAGGTTCTTGACTCTATGACCCTACATCAACTTGTGGAGAGGTACTTAGCACCTCGACCAAAAGACCATCTTTTGTGCCTGACGGGGCAATCCTGGAGTATGGATGAGGCGAATGTATCCAATGCCACGAAAGAGCACGGTTCCTACATTTTCCTGCTAGAAGCATCCCGGCGGAGGCTAGTATAGCCCCGTTCCTTTCCCACCCCTCGGTTTTGCACTCCCGAAGGGGGCGTGGGCAACGGGCTGCTCTCCCCATCGGACTTGTTCTATCCCATGGGGGGGGGGGGGGGGGGGGAGTGCGGAAACCGGTAGGCTCAGCTCCAGTCCAGAGGACGAGATTTCCAGAGCGTATGGTTTTCCCCTGCCGCGCTGCTGCCACAACTCTCGCCGACCCTGAAAGAATACTAATGAGGTGAAGGGTGAAGTTGTATAATTAATGTAACGAAAACAAACGCATGGATTAGCAAGGTCCGCCACGGAAGTCGAATCGGTGATTTCCCGAATGCGGACCACAGACATTATGGCCTGAGCTATCCCACTCGGTAATAGAGGTGTTCTGTTTATAGCTGTTTCATTATCCGCACAGAGATATGATGGAATACTCAAAACAAAATCTCTATTTTAACCACAGATCCACAGTTGTGATAGGTGATCGAAAACTCTTGACCGAAGTATACGCATACAAATAAAATGGGAGTCTGGGACAACAAATGAATTAATTCTTATGCTGAATTGCAATACTCTAAGAACGCAATATACCCATGTAGTCATATTTGCCCGTATATGTAATTTATGGCTTAAATATTTGACAACATATGCAATATATCTTAAAAGAAATGAGCTTATTGAAAGTTAAATGCCAACGATTCAGGAAGCCGACTGCACTTCGTACCAGACATCTTAGCATGGGGAAAGCCTATAGTGATATTCCAATGGGATCCACTCAGCGCTACAAGAATGGTCCTCGTGTAGGCTGTAGAGCGAGGGGGGGGGGTCATAGGGCACGCAGTAAACACATAAATAATTTCATTACGAGAAAGTTTTTAAGTAGTGTTACTTGAGAAAAGCTAATAAAGAGGGAGTCTACAAATGCTTTGCCAACATTATTTGTTTGTTTATTGGTTTCCTACATTATTTTCAAATGCAGCCACTTGGAAGCTCTGACTTCTGATACATTATTCATACTTATCTTTTTCAGAAATATGTCACAAAAAGTAGTTTTATTGCCGGTTTTCAAAGCAGTCCATGACCCATACACACACACACACACACACACACACACACACACACACACACACACACACACACACACACACACACACACACACGCACACACACCACTGCATAAAAAGGGAAAGTGAAGTAAATGGAGAGACCGAGGAGATGTACGTATAAGAAAGAGAACAAAGGAGGGAAAAGCAAGAGGAAGAGATAGTATTCCATATTGTCTCTATATAATTACTATAAAGCAACAACCCGAGTGTAGCCGCTAGTTTCTAATAACATTCATTCATTATCCTTGTCATTTTAATACATCTGTTGAATTACTTTACACATGGCGTACATAAGCTTAAAAGATCTAAAGTGAAAAATGTAATTATTACCCTTTATAAAAACTAATGTGTGTAATAACGCATATTTTTCATTTTCAAATATGATTTACGTCATCAGGATAACATAAACACGGTATTGCAAATGACCAGGAAGCACTTCCATTAATTCCACCCCGAACACTTTCAGCACCATTACCCTAATGTAATTATTGCATTACGCACTCAGAGGCGCGCCATTTTCCGAAATGTTTAGCACGGTGCAGCGATACGTGGCCGTGCATTAATGTGGGTCGAACCACTAAACTGCCCATATTTCACGGTGTGATTTTTGTGACAGATGCTAGCTACATAACCAGAACAGACAACGAAAAAAAAGAGGAACAAGTTTTTTGAGAGTCTTTTTGCTCCTCCAGTAGAACCGTCAGTATTATTATTTTGTTTAATGTATAAAGACAAAGTATAACTTTACAATTAATGCGTTTTTTAAAAAGTTAGCTATAAAAATTAGTTATAACACATTAAATGTATAATAATCAGCTTCAAAAAACATAAATAATAGGTATCAATATTTTTCTATTGAATTTAAATAATGACAGAAGGAATTAATGCGGTTAAGATTCTGCATGCCAATTTTACTGCGTTTGCTGAATAAATAGCTTGATGAAAATTGATCCCCTGATTGCCATTTTTATCAATCCATATCCAGGCCATAATCTTTCGAAAACTGGTGCACTTTTGCGGTATTGCCCTGTAATTTGTCCAATAACCGAGTCCTTTTTAATTTATCCACTACGTATAGTAAGCAGGGGAAGTCTTGTGCTCGACCCAACATTTAGATGTCCAGATTTCACCGGAAATATAACTTTTGAGGCCTCCTATATCTAAAAAAGCAATTTTCAGAAAACGGTACGTGCGCGCGCGCGTGTGTGTTAATGAGTGAGTGTGTTAATGAGTGTGTGTGTGTCACTGAGTGAATGTGTTAATGAGTGAGTGTGAGTGTCTGTGTCGGTGAGTGAGTGTGTGTCAGTGAGTGAGTGTGTTAATGAGTGAGTGAGTGTGAGTGAGTGTGTCAATGAGTGAATGAGTGTGTCAATGAGTGAATGGGTGTGTCAATGAGTGAATGAATGTGTCAATGAGTGAGCGAGTGAGTGTGTGCCAGTGAGTGAGTGTGTTAATGAGTGAGTGTGTGTCAATGAGTGAGTGTGAGTGTCTGCCAGTGAGTAAGTGTGTGCCAGTGAGTGAGTGTGTTAATGAGTGAGTGTGTGTCAATGAGTGAGTGTGTGTCAATAAGTGAGTGTGAGTCAATAAGTGAGTGTGAGTCAATGAGTGAGTGTGAGTGTCTGCCAGTGAGTAAGTGTGTGCCAGTGAGTGAGTGTGTTAATAAGTGAGTGTGTGTCAATGAGTGAGTGTGTGTCAATAAGTGAGTGTGAGTCAATAAGTGAGTGTGAGTCAATGAGTGAGTGTGAGTGTCTGCCAGTGAGTGAGTGTGTGCCAGTGAGTGAGTGTGTTAATGAGTGAGTGTGTGTGTCAATGAGTGAGTGTGTGTCAATAAGTGAGTGTGAGTCAATAAGTGAGTGTGAGTGTCTGCCAGTGAGTGAGTGTGTGCCAGTGAGTGAGTGTGTGCCAGTGAGCGAGTGTGTGTCAATGAGTAAATGTGTGTCAATGAGAGAGTGAGTGTGAGTCAGTGTGTGCCAGTGAGTGAGTGTCAGTGAGTGAGTGAGTGAGTGAATGAGTGAGTGAGTGAGTGAGTGTGTGTTTCTGTCTGTGAATAGCATAACTAAAACGAAAACTTGGTTGAAAATCAAGGTTGGCATTTAAGTTTAATATCTTTCAAGGATGTGATACGAAGATTTTGAACAATGTTCCTGTACCTTTTACGTGAAAAAGTTTTCGAAAACGTTTATTGTTTAAAAACTGACTAACGATTTTGATTAAAATGACATATTTAAAATATTTTTATGGCAAACGAAACTTATGTTTTGAATTTTCTACCTGTAGTATATGTAGTCCTGTTTACTTTTAATGACGTTTGCATAACTGCTAAATCATAAGAGATAGACCAAATCTTACTATACAAAAATGTAGATCTTATTAAAACCATTTATGTAGAACTGCAATTTTTTTTAATGTGTGTATAGTGAACTGTTTCGAAGATATTGTTATTTGTGAGTTTTGCAATACTTCTACTTTTCTCAAACAGAAGATCCTTGTTTACCTTTTTTATCCCTTTGATGTGCAAGGAGAAGGGAATTTCAAGGCTTTCATATAGCGACCAACTTTAAAAGATTTGACCATCGTAGATTGTACACCAGGGGAAGACAGGTATCGCTGCTGTGACGTCAGTCCACTCAGCTCACATGCTCGCAACGACGGCCAGTTGAACGTGTGACGTCACAGTGGGCAAGAGGAAAGGCGTGCGGGACATCGCAATTTTAATGATGACTGTTTCAATTACGGCAGGGGAAGACAACTTCGGGCCGTGTGACGTATTTAAACGAAGAGCCAGCTTGTACGTTCGTGTGACGTCAGGCGAGAGCGGTGTATTGCTGTGCTGCATAGATCAGCGGCGCTACTTGCACGAAACTGAATGAATATGAAAAATGTTATTTGGGGATGTTTACAACATGCCCGGGCTGTTTAGGGAGAACCATCTTCAGCCTAGTCTGAGGGTTTTTATTTGTTGTTTGAGGGATCTTAACCGCGTTAGTGCGAATTTTGTTTTTATTTTGTGTTTTTGTTGACGTTGTCTAGTGTTGTGTGTAGTAGTTTTGTGTTTTTGTTCAGTTCCCGTGTTTCACACCAGTTTGAGACCAGGCTTCAAGATGTAGAAACATTGTCAACTACGTTTCAGGTCTTTGCGACCCCGTATTCATTGGATGTTAACAATGTTTCTAGCAGGTAGCAAGTTGAATTGATAAATTTACAGTGCGACGATTTGCTGAAGAACAAATATAAACACAAGGAAGACTTGGCTGATTTTTATAAGAATGTTCCTCAAACCAGATTTCTGAGGTTATATGCCCTTGTTGCACGGATATTACGTATGTTTGGTTCTACGTATGTGTGCGAACAATTCTTTTCTGTTATGAACCTTTCTAAGTAAAAATCCCGAAGCATATTGTCAGATCACAATCTTACATGCAGTCTTCGGTTACAAATGTGCCGTACATTACGTCCTAACACTGACAAACTAGTTAGAGAAAAGCGAAACGGCAAATGTCGGAAAATGTCCACCTAATTGTTCTGTATAGCTCTCCTCTAGCTCAGGCAAAATAGTTATAATTTTTGTTCTATTAGCGTTATAACATGACTATTCGCATAAACTAGAATTCATATATATGGCATAAAGCCGAAATGTAATTATTTATAATCTGTGACTATTCCGTAATTGAAACAGTCAGCATTAAAACTGCGATGTCCCGCACGCCTTTCCTCTTCCACGCTGTGACGTCACACGTGTAACTGGCCGTCTTTGCGGGCATGTGAGCTGAGAGAGCTGACGTCACAGCAGCGATACCTGTCTTCCCCTGAATTACGGAATAGTCACAGATTATAAATAATTACATTTCGACTTTATGCCATATATATAAATTCTAGTTTATGTGAACAGTCATGTTATAACGCAAATAGAACAGAAATTACAACTATTTTGCCTGAAATAGAGGAGAGCTATACAGAACAATTAGGTGGACATTTTCCGACATTTGCCGTTTCGCTTTTCTTTAACGAGTTTGTCAATGTTAGGGCGTAATGTACGGCACATTTGTAACCGAAAACTGCATGTAAGATTGTGATCTGACAATATCCTTCGGGATTTTGACTTAGAAAGTTTCATAACACAAAAGAATTGTTCGCACACATACGTGGAACCAAACATACATAATATCCGTGCAACAAGGGCATATAACCTCAGAAATCTGGTTTGAGGAACATTCTTATAAAAATCAGCCAAGTCTTCCTTGTGTTTATAGTTTTCCTTCAGCAAATCGTCGCACTGAAAATTTATCAATTCAGTTTGCTACCTGCTAGAAACACTGTTAACATCCAATGAATACGGGTCGCAAAGACCTGAAACGTAGTTGACAATGTTTCTACATCTTGAAGCCTGGTCTCAAACTGGTGTGAAACACGGGGAACTGAACACAAACACAACGTCAACAAAAAACACAAAATACAAAACAAAATTCGCACCAACGCCGTTAAGATCCCTCACACAACAAATAAGAAGGCTGAAGAGGATTCTCCCTAAACAGCCCGGGCATGTTGAAAACATGCCCAAATAGCATTTTTCATATTCATTCAGTTTCGTGCAAGTTGCGCCGCTGATTATAGGCAGCATAGCAATACACCGCTCTCGCCTGACGTCACACGAACGTACAAGGTGGCTCTTCGTTTAAATACGTCACACGCCCCGAAGTTGTCTTCCCCTGTTGTACACCAAGTTCCTCCAGATTGAAATCAGTTCCCAAATGTAAAGAGTGGGAGATACAGGTGAATGCAACAACAGACCCTTTTTATTTCAGTTTGTCCTGCTTTATTATTGTTGCTTTCAATTACTGCAGAGTCATCTTTTGTAGGTTCTGTCAGAAGAAGCTCTCACTCTATGAAGAGATTAAGGTCACTATGTTTACAGCTGTTAATTTTTTTTTTTTTTTTTTTTTTTTTTTTTTTTTTGGAACGGTCGCAATAGGAATAGGTCTGTGATTAAAATGTTCCATTACTAAGCAATGTTACAACAGCTGAGAAAATAGAATCTTATGTGACACATTCACATGGCTCTCTCTCTCTCTCTATGAAGTCAACAGTTTAGAGCAGGAACAAAACTCATATCCTTGTTTTAACGCAAACAACGGTTCACTCAACCCAACTAAGTTCTTCAGAAGAATTCAAAGTGTAACAATACAAACGAGTTAAAGTAATCTAATAAAAAATAATGGCAAATATATCCACGACCTACCATATTACAAATTTACGTATATCGGGTATATTCACATAAATATCACTTTTCGATCTATTCTACGAGTACACTAGGAAACATACCTTTACTTCGTGTGATTTAACTCTAGCAATGGCAATCCTTATTACAGAACTTACTTAATTACTATCAACGGAGGGAGGGAATCTACTTTGTGTCTACCACTGGTAACAAAATGTCTCAACAATTTTAAAAGAAATTTATTTAAAATTGGGTGTTATATCTTGTCATATTTAACACTGTTTAACTCTTCCTTTTTTACTACTTCACATAAATTATATTATACCCACGGGGCAGTGCTTTATGACCACATTGACATTTCATTGTTTCTCAAAATGTGTAACATATTCACTGCCCCTTTTCTGGTCGACCTCTTGGCTTGAAGTCGTTGTCTCGTCGATGCAGCTGAGGAGGCGCCAATTTCTCAGGGTCTCAGCCTCGACGAGAGATGTTGGTCTTTGAGAGAAGAGCGGTGTGTTGGACGCTGATGAGAAGGAATGGGTTTTATACAGGATTCTTCGGAAGAAAAACACGAGATGCACTTCCCTTATTGGCACTTCGGGTTACAGGAAACTCTGCAAGTTCTATCTTCCACCCGTTAACTATAGTATGATCTCCTGCTGTGCCGAATGAATCCCAATACGTATATAAACAATATACAATCACTGGACGTGTAGCGACTCAGTAACACTTGACAAAACACTTCCTAATAACGTGGCGTCTATTCCGCGACCTGCAGACACAACCTTCCCTTATACCTGGTAGCACTGAACTGTCGACTTTCTCACCAACGCTTTTCTCCTGATTGGCTATTCTTATTGGGCTTTGATGTTCATTTGTTTTCTCTTTAAACATTTAAATTTTAGCAACGGTTCGCGAGTTCGTTAAGAGACTCGCGGTACTTTAGGAAGGCAACAAGAATAATAGAATCCCAACGTTTTATTGCCTCACGCCAAAATTGTACCAACGGCCGCATGTTTTAGTATAATTTGACGATTAAGTGAGGGTATTCATAACAGAAAAAAATGATGATAAAAGTATTTACGCCTACATCAGAACTGCATTATGAAGTTACGCTTATTTAGCAATTTTTATTTATTTTTAGGAAAATAATTGGCATGGTGCCTCTTAAGTATTAATTTTCAATTCTATGCTTTGCTGTTTGTATTCCTGGTTCATAAATAGAACAGGAAAGGTAATCACCAGTTTTGGGGTCCAGATGCAATGATGTGAGCTATCCAAACAGCGAGGAAAGATAGAATCACGGTTTCAACTGCTGCAACCACTTTTGGAGTACCCAGGGATGCCCTCAAGAGAAGAATATTTAGCAAAAATAAGTGTGTTATAGAAAATAAAAGTATATTGGGAAAATATAGAACGGTTTTCGGCCCAGCACAAGAGCAGGAGATTGTGGATACCTGCTGTGCTTGGAAGTTCGTTTCTTCGACATTTCTATTGCAGATTTAAGAAGCATCGGATTTGAACTTGCTGAAAAGAATCAAATAAATTATAGTTTTAATCCAGAGAGAAGGATTGCGACAAAGGATCGTATTGCTGAATTCAGAAGCTGCATCCAAACTTAGGTTTAAGATCACCTGAACCAACCTCAGCTGCTAGAGCTTCCGCAAATAACAGGGTTGATATCAAAAAAATTATTTGACATTTTCACGACGGAAAGAAGCCTTCATAACTATCCTGCCCACCGAATCTACAGTGTATATGAAAATGGGACTGTTATCGTACAGAAAAAAGCTCCGAAGTGATAGGCAGACAAGTTGACAATTTTTACTTTCATTACTGGTAAGTAGGGGAAGTATTGTATTCCACCCAAAAATTCGATGTCGAGATTTCACCGGAAATATATGTCTTGAGACCTCCTGAATCCAAAAAAAAGCATTTTTAGAAAAATTTCCGTGTGTGTGTATATGTGTGCGTGTGCGTGCGTGCGTGTGTGTGTGTGTGCGTGTGTGTGTATGTGTGTGTCTGTCAGTCTTTGTATCTGTGTGTCAGTCTGTGTGTCTGTGGACAGCGCAACTCAAAAACGAAAAGTAGGTTAAAAACCAAAGTTGGTATTTAAGTTAAATATCTTTCAAGGATGCAACACGAAGATTTTGAAGAAAATAGCCCCACCCTAAACTACCCTTTAGATGGAAAATTTTGATTTTCTTGAAAATGGCTCTAACAATTTTGATCAAAATGTCGTATGTTTAAGATATCTTTATGACAAATGAAAAGTATATTTTGAATTTTCTGGCTATAGCCTCTGTAGTCGCATTTACTGTGGATGACTTTTGCATAGCTGGTAAACCATTAGAGATAGACCAAATCATACACTACCAAAAATGTAGATCTTGCTAAAATACACAATTTATGTCTGAATAAATTTACTTGTAGGGTGAACCATTTCGGAGATATTCCTTGTTATGTGTGTGAGATTTGGAAAACAACTTTCGTGAAATGGAATATCGTTGTTCATTTTTTTATGTTAAGTGTGCAAAGAGAACGGAATCTCAAAGCTTTAAAAGATTTGACTATCGCACAAAGCCTACTGTATTCTAATATTCTCCTTGGAGCTGCATGAATAAGCAATAAGATAACTGTTTATCTTAACATGAAGAACATATAGGAGTAAGAGTTTGTAAGAATGAAAGAAAGTCATGTGAGTGCAACACATGATACTTTTTATCGTTGTAATTAGTTTAAATTCTGCAACATTGCTACAAATAAAATGTGTCTAACTTATATTCTATGCTTAAGCCATTTTAATCACCCATATCTTATGATAAAGCTTTAGGGGTACTTTTTAAAATACTGCCTACTTTTAATAGTAAAAACAATCCCAAGGCGACTGAAAAACTCTATTATATGCGAATGGTTGGAGTATATAAGTACCAATTTTCGTGCCGTCACTTCAAATACAAGTCTGCTTAAAAAATAAATAAGATTTAGCTTATCCACTTTGTCCGGTACCCCCCCCCCCCCCGCTATATATTTCTATTGCTTCGTTGGGCCAAAATTCATCTTACTCTAGGTATTATTTCTAGCACGCAATGTATTGTTGTGATTCATTTGTACTATTTTAAGTTTAAAAATTAATTCCTGTTTAAATTTTTGGTATGACATTAATCCTTAAAAACTGAATATTACTAAACAATTTCGTTGTTTTGAATTTCTATTTGGAGATATTTTCCTTGTAGGTTAGCATATTAACGAGTTTGTCTTAGTTTTGCTTTATTTTAGTTTGTAGAATTAAGATTCCTTCTATAGTCCTTATTTTGTTTAAAAGATTTTTTGTGCTGGTCTTAAGTGTTTAGTGACAATTATGTATCTCTTTTATAGTTTTACCTTCATCTGAAGTTATAATTGTTCTTTGTACATTTTCTATTTTCAAACCTAGTTTAGGCATTGCAATGATTTGTGTATACGTTGTTACAGGTATTTCCACTATATTCTGTTCCTTTCTGTATCCTAATTCTGTTTGCAAGTTAGAAATTTTCAATCTTAATTTATTAAATGATTTTGTCACTTTACCTGCTTCATTGAACAATTATTGTTTACTTGTTACTGTCGTGTTTTTGTCTTAACTTACACCATTTATTTCAGTTATAAATGCTGCTAATTCTAAATGTTGTAGCCTATTCGTATTTTGCATTTCTTCTTTTGGTTTCTTCGCTTCCTTGTTTTTGTTCCCGTCTTCTCTCTCCAGTGACTTTGAAAGAGCGTGTTTTGATGTAGATACAGCTCCTTGCCTTTCATCCCTAGTTTTCCTCCATCCCTGTTCATTTCCGCTGTTGCTCCCCCCAGCAACAGAAAATAAAACCCTGTTATCCAGGGTCGGCGAGGATCTGCCTGGAAATTTTACAACCAGGGCGTGCACACACAAACGACCTCCTAGTCGTTTCACACACATTGTACTGAACACTTTGGTCAACATGCTAACTAGCAGACATCAGACCACTACGTTAAGAGACGGAACCCCCCCCCCCCCCCGCACACACACACACAGCTACACACATCCACGCTTAACCTATCACATTTGGGTATGTAACCCAACGAACATTATAAAATTCGTTAAAGTATTACCCAACCGAAGTAGAGTTGCTCTTTGTAGTTTTTCTCTTTTTCCACTGTCTGAAACAAATGTTGAATAATACTGAGAGCATGATTAAAAAGTACTTGCTTTTCTGTCAGAACTTGTATCTGTAAAGCAAGTACAGCTCTCTTCAAAATATCTATAACGAATTGTACAGTGTTGTTCCTCACTATTAATGTCAGGAGTCTAATGTAATTTAATGGAACAAAGAAGGCAGGGAAATTTCTTTCTTAATTCCTGGTGACTGAGAGGACTCACACTTGAAATTACTGTGAATATCAGGTGAAGTTGCACGACAAACAGTCGGCTTTTGCAAACTCTTTCAGAGAGGTGCCCTAAATTGCTAATTCATTTAAATATGCGATTTAAGTGCCTCTGTTTGAAGATCCTTCATTTCCATTGCGACCATGCAAATGAAGCGCTTGTTTTGATAGATAACTTACAACCCCTATAACATGAGAAAAAAATAGGTACTATTAAGGCAACATAGTTAATAGTAAGTAACAAAGTGTCCAAATCATGCTCAATATCAATATTGATTGTGTGTGTGTGTGTGTGTGTGTGTGTGTGTGTGTGTGTGTGTGTGTGTGTGTGTGTGTGTGTGTGTGTGTGTGTGTGTGTGTGTGTGTGTGTACAGGGTGGAAGGGAGGTCATCACATTACCAGTGATAGATCTCGGTGTTTGGAACACATTTTGTATCTTACGTTTTTGCTTCTGACCATTTCCAACACAGATATATTAGTTTTGTCGAAAACAAGCTAGCAACACTGCAAATTGTGTGGGTGTTACTTTCCCTAGCTCAGTACATAAACACAGTAGCTGTGCTTCTTGAGGACACCTTGTGCCTCCGTGTTTACTGCACGAGTGTAGGTCAATCCCAGGCATTAGCTCCCAAACCATTAAGCGAAATGGAAAGGAAAGACCCGTTTACATCCAGAAACCAGGTTAATTCACTGAGCAACCTCTACGCAACGTTGTCGAACTTACTCTGAGAGAGCAGCTTGGAGTATTCGTTCATGTGTTTTAAGTGATAAATTGTTTCGAAACCCTGTATGATGTCCCATAATTACTTCCGAAGGTATGTCAGAAATAAGTTACTCTACGCATCTTACAAGTAACAAATAGTTATCTTCGTACATTTCTGTGGAATTACGCATCCAATTTGGATCAAAAGCCATTTATTTCTTCGAAATCGGCAGATCGAAGAATAAAATGCCATTAGAATTTTTTGTTTCTAACCCTTCTATGAAGCATATGTTAGAAAGACAACTTCCGCTCCGGTCTGTGTACTATATATATGAAGAATCCCTTTCTATTTTTCTGTGTGCATAGTTCAGCTACATATAAAATTACATACCAGGCATAGCACTTCAGAAGCGTCTTCTTATCTTACCTGCAAATCGAGTTTTGCTGTTGAGTGGAGTCCTTTTTTGTTGAAAACAGTTGTAGTTCCGAACATGCGCAATGTGACAATCGTTGACTTATGTGGCTATTAAGACGATTATTTATTCTATCCTCCAACACAGTAATATTCACTAATAATAAATGATAATAATAATAATGATAATAATAATAATAATAATAATAATAATAATAATAATAATAATAATAATAATAATAATAATAATAATAATAATAATAATAATAATAATAATAATAATAATAATAATAATAATAATAATAATAAAATAATAATAGTAATAATAATAATAACAATAATAACAATAATAATAATAATAATAATAATAAGTTATCAGCTATTTTTGGTAAATATGATGTATAATTTAAGGATTTTTATTCAATTCTTGCCATTTTCTCGGTCACGCTCTCCAAATTTGGATGAAGGAAAACGCCCAGATCATCTGAGCACTTCTGAAACATCACAGAACATTATTATTATTATTATTATTATTATTATTATTATTATTATTATTATTATTATTATTATTATTATTATTATTATTATTATTATTATTATTATTATTATTATTATTTTCATTATTATTTTCATTATTATTTTTATTATTATTATTAATTTTTAAATGCTTAATTTTTAAAAATAATTATTCTTTTTTTTAAGTATTGATAAATTTAGGTATCGAGGTGCATAATAGCTTTTGAATGTCTTTGTAGGTCCACTGCCCATTTTATGGGAAAACACGTGCATTAGCACACGATACATCAATAATACACATATCGGTAAATAAACAAACGCAGTCAGTTTTCCCTTGCGTCGATTTGATTAGGCAAATAGCAACGCAGGACCTGGTGGACTACATTGTGAAGCACGTACCGGTTTGTGAAAAGGACGAGAGAGAGAGAGAGAGGGGGGGGGGGCCGGGGGAAGTTGCCATATAGCAGCGCGTCTTTCTTTTGTACGTCGTCGCAATTTGTCACTATTCACCGATCTCCGGTTTCTCTCGATGCCCTCGAGGTCCTTTTGTGGGGATATGGGATGGCAGCATCGCTGGAATGGAAAGAGCCTTTTAACTTTGACGGACTCGTACAGGTTACTGTTTCCTGGCAAGTTAAACAAGAGGGCTCGGGGAAAGGTCAATCATTTTTGTAGCATACCAATTGCCAAGCATTCATAGTATATTATTCCCTCATAAAAAAATTCATTATACTATTCATACCGAAATTATGAGTTCATAAAATAAATCCTCATTTTAAAATAATAAAGGGAGTATTGAAGTAGGAACAATAATTCATTAATGTATTGAGAAGGTATTCCAGCAGAGAGAATCATGCAAATATAAAATCATATATTGTATCAAGTTAACATGGAGGGAATTTGTTTCTTGTTGCCAGAAGAGAAAGGGTTGTTTAGTAATTAGCACAGCACGAGAGGGTAGGTCATTAGGGACCAGGAGCAAACTTGAGAAATTGGCCGCGACTTGGAGAGCCCAGGTAAATGGATAATAAATAACTAGCACAAGTGAAAGGGGGGATATCGCGGAGTATCTTCAAAGTAGATGGATTTCTAGGAATTAAAAAAGAGGACTGGTCCGATATCCAGCGTGTTGAGAACATATTGACTTCTGAGGATAGCGTGGTAGCTTAACAGAGATTTCACCGGTGACGAGCGTAGGAACCACAAGAAAGTTCGTCTATAGCTGCGTGATAGCAACACGTATCTGGGTTCTACTGCAACGGTCGTTGGTGTTATACAATGGTCTGCCCATAACATGGAGAATTCCATTCCTGTGCATAGTTATCAGTTCTGCCAGTAATATTCAGTTTCAGTTACATTACATCGGTCGACAAGTTCTCAGTGACTGCGAATTTAGGATTCATTAAATATTATATATAACGAGTCGTGTCGTCCTTTAAGAAATAAACACCCACGCATACCCTGAGTTAGGAATCTCATCGCTCAAGGGAAGCCAGGTACAACAAATAGCAGAGATATTGTGGATTTAATGTCCATCGGCGCCAATGACACATCATCTTGGAGCAGAAACACTGCTTCAAAACTGACATCATCGCGAAGCGAAAATCGCTGCTTCACATGACGAACCTTGGCCTATCTAAGTTCAAATTGGGAAACAGATGCAAAAACAACATTCGTCTTTTTATAAAACGGATTCACATATCACGCAAAAAAGAAAAAAAGAAAACATACTTCGCGTTTTCATACACCTAACACAGACACCTATGAAAGTAAAATTCAACCTGGAAACTCTAGTAAAGAACATGTCCAAAAGCACTAATGAGAGTACAAGAATTATGTTTTGATAGACTGTACGCCTTTCCGGGTAGTGAAATTTTGTCTATTACTTGTGAATTTGCAGTAACATAGGGAAGAATGAAGTGAATTGTAAAGATTGTTTACAGAAAATACAATATACCAGATGAATCAGCCGCCTAAGGTAGGCCACCTGTCAAACGGCATATACGTCTTAAGTCCAGTTTTGTAGTTACTAAAACCTATTGCTCGACATTCTTATGTACAGGTATGCACAAAATTCAAAGGAACAGTGGCCTAAGAGACAGATCTTACTCCTCCCTAAAGTACAGCTAAAAGCATACGACGCATTTACTGAGAGCAAATTCCGGGTTTCCAGCCGATTTGATAAACTTTTTATTAAAGTGTACATAACAATGCAATTCAGTAAATGCCTCTGATAAAATGTGAATGCACTAACAACATCAACTAAAAAGAACATGGTGTATTCTTGTACTTAGAGCCTGGATTGGCTGCAACAAACCAGAGGCACGCCTCATCCACCATGGACCTGTACAATCAAGACACACATATTATTAAATCATAATTTATTTAAATTTTGGGGTACACTACGTCTGTACATCTCAAATAACATGCACAATACTTTCGCCATTTAAGTAAAATTACCAATACGCACAGCAAAGGATTACAGCTCTCTTAAAAGCCTAATTATGCAGGAAAAGTCCCAAAGTGGCATTGGCATAGCGCCTGACACCAGTTCTACGGTTGATTTAGGCATCTGCATTCAGTCAAGGCTCCAAATAGCTGAACAGAATTATGCCTGTGTCCTGTGCGCTAACGCCGGAACACGGGTTCGCGTCTGGGCCTAGTACAATTTTTTTACGCTCATCATAACTGGGAAACAGAATTTACAATAATCTCATTTTAAAGTCCCTGAGGGCTTAGGACATAATTCAAATCGTTTTTGGTTGTCTGCATTTTACAATAGAATGCCCCATTTGAGTGATGCACTGTGCTATTATGCATCCCAACTACATTCTCCACGCGTATGCTGTCCCACGATATGTTGTGCCAGTTTTTCATGATGTATTCAAAAGACGAGTACGCTGATACGCTTTTGAACCATAGAGAAGCAAGAGCTAATACACAAGCAGCTCAGCATGTATACCTGGAGAGATATCGTAATAAACAACAATGCCATAAATGGAAATAAAAGTATTCCAATTAAAATAACAATAATTATTCAACGAATGTTATTTGTGAATAGTACATGCAAGGAATTGAAACCACCTTTAC
This sequence comes from Tenodera sinensis, assembly GCA_030765045.1. Lineage (NCBI taxonomy): Eukaryota > Metazoa > Arthropoda > Insecta > Mantodea > Mantidae > Tenodera > Tenodera sinensis. Next base: position 74,112,687 of record CM060967.1, read on the forward strand.
AGCTGACAAATTACTTACGAATCGTGCGCCTGTTACAACTGAACTACCTTTTAACTTGAGAGGCAAACATTCTGTTTAACATGTAGTATTTGCTTGCCCCAGAGTACATTTGCAGTGATGTAAACGTCAGCTGTCTAATTAAGAGTATATTAAAAGGCGATGCTCTGACATTTACATTAGTACCTACTAATTCCGTCGAGTGGTAACCAAAGACATCCATAAAATAAGAACTGAAGCTTTCCTGGCGACGAACATATTCAAGCTGTTCTCGGGCTTCGAGCCGAGGTGGCTCTTCATCACTTCACCTGGCTCGAAGCCCGAGAACAGCTTGAATAAAGACATCCATGTTAAATAATTGGGTAGAACCTAGCACAGGGGCCGATACTGTTATATTAGAGTATAAAATGCGGATTATATTTAATTACTTATTGAGTAACTTAAATTAAGGCAGGTAACATTTAAAATGTGTAACTATGCTTGTAAAAGGCATTCCATTTAGAACTGAACATTAAGAACTTGGCCTGATTTTAAGAACAAAATTAAAAGTGAGTAGACTTGGTTACTATGTCTGAGAACGTCACCGCAGTAAGAAAATGGTTAATCTAATGTTAGGGACAAACTTATTGATATGTTTGAATATAATGTGACGCCAGTCACGACGCAAAACAAAGGACGGTCGGGTCAAACAACCTGACACAACATACGAGGTGCGGCGCATATCAAAGGCGCTCAAGGTAAGGCTGTCTGTTGCATCTGTCTGTGATTACGTGGCAACAATCAGAGTAGCCAAGACAAAGGGGTTTTCAAGATTATTCGTGAAGTGCGGTGGCTGGCGTATTAGCAGAAGTCCCTGGAAAGGTGGAATTCGAGAAAGGTGGGTATTACCTCATTTTCGCTATATAACGAAACATTGGAAAGACTTTTCAGTTTTAGGGCGCGCGCGCGCGCGCGCGCGCGTGTGTGTGTGTGTGTGTGTGTGTTTCACCTGCATGTGAGAACCGGCACGTTGAAAGGAAGATGGCGAAGGATGCAATGAGCTTTGAGAATTGTATCGTCAGAGATCATTTTTGTGAGACAGAGAAAATGAAGAGAGATACAAAGAAGTGAATTAAGTTTACAAGAAGAAAACAGACAAGGGCCCCTCCTAGAAAAGGGCCCTTTCCTAGAAAAGGGCCCCCTCCTAGACAAGGGCCCCCTCCTAGACAAGGGCCCCCTCCTAGACAAAGAGCCCCCCCTAGACAAGGACCCTTCCTAGAAAAGTGCCCTTCCTAGACAAGTGCCCTTCCTAGACAAGGGCCCTTCCTAGACAAGGGCCCTTTCTAGACAAGGGCCCTTCCTAGTAAAGGGCCCTTCCTAGACAAGGGCCCTTCCTAGACAAGGGCCCTTCCTAGACAAGGGCCCTTTCTAGACAAGGGCCCTTCCTAGACAAGGGCCCTTCCTAGACAAGGGCCCTTCCTAGCATTCAGTTTTGGAAGAAAATAAAGTGAAGACTGGACTGGATTTTGCAGTCTTCGTCACAATACATCGGTCGTTATGTGTGACCAAGTATATATTGGAATTTGGGCATTAACAGAAAGTATTGAAGTTTGGCCGAATTGGATATAAAGGAACCTGGGGCGGGAAGGAACCCAGGGACAGAACAGAACCTCCTCCCCCCCCCCCCCCTATTTATTTTCCCTGAAAGAGGCGCAGGATAGCAATGGCTTGTGGAACTAATAAACAGGAGCTGGAGACTGTAGCAAGCGTTGGAGCCATCTTGTGTGAGTAAGAGCGTGTCTATGAGGTTCTTGTTAAATTTCTACATTTTGTTGTAAACGTGTGTTATCTCAAAACCTAAGGTAAGATAAATTGTATTATTTAAACATGATTTTTAATTATGTCTATATAAAACATGAAGTATGCAATAGTTCTGCTTCTTTAATATTTAATTTGTTATAACATTTTAAATATTAAGTGTTTCATCCTGCCGCGGTTCCCCTAACCAGTGGCTTTGAATATTTGCATGGCAGGCCGTAATAATTTCGAGAGTATACGGTTCAAACAAATTCTGCACTGTTTAAACTACCAGCTGCAATTCTATCACCTCCTGAGGTAATTCCATTTAAGTATAAATTCATAAAAAATTAGCATTTGAATCCCATTAACCAGACCTTACAGCACAAAAGTATTAATATTTATATTTTCATGAACAATTGAATAGTAAATATAAATGTGCCAAAACTGTCGCTAAAGGCCTTTAAAAATAGCAGTTTATCCTTCAATTAACACCTAAGAAAACAACATAAAAAGAGGGAAAGGAAAAAACAAACTCACAAACAAAAAGAGAAGGGAACGAAAGAAGGAAAGAACGACAGAGAGAGAGAGAGAGAGAGAGAGAGAGAGAGAGAGAGGAACAGAGAGAGAAAGAGAGAAAGAAAGATAGAAATACAGAAATACAGAAATACAGAAATAAAGAGAGAAAGAGAGAAAGTGTGAGAGAGAAAGAAAAGAGAGAATGAAAGAAAGAGGGAGAAAAGAGAGAAAGAGAGAATGAAAGAGACTTAGAGAAAGAAAGAAAGAGAGAAAGAAAGAAAGAAAGAGGGAAATAAAGAGAGAGTAAAAGAAAGAAAGAGAAAGAGGGAGAGAAAGAGGTGGCCAATATTACTTAACATGGTATAACAATATGAATGTATTGAAAGAGTATGTACTTTTGGGATTCAGAGTTAATGTTATTCCACCGATAACTTGCCCTTGGTAAGAGACATTTTGTTCCCCCTGGTGGTCTATTATTTTACACTTTAGTATAAACAATTAGGTTCAGTTTGAAAGCTATATAAAATAATTCATGCCCCAGCACGTGATGTAGTATCCAGAATTGGCTGCTTAGATAACTGTTTCAGAGATAGATACATGAGCGTATGCCGGGCCACGAACGAAAGCAATTTCAATCCAGGAGCAAGAGGAAATGAATAGAGAGCGGATCTCCAGGTGCGGAAATAATTTCCTGTTCTGCCCATACCGTTGCGCTTGCTCTGCTGAAATATTCCCATGTCTATTCCACTGCGAAAATCCAAATTCAATTCTAATGGCATCCATGATGCATTATACAAACATTTGCGAGTTTATGCCTCTTGTTTGTCGAAATATCTATACCGGATACTACAGGAATATACAAATTTATTTTTACGCTCAAACGGCATTAAGCTATGTGAACGCTGGTCATGCATGACCACAGGGAATAAAAGACACGCCACATCTGATTATTAGAGAGAATACAGGGAGAGAGAAATAAACCATCTAATAAGCTTCTCATTTGAATATTTCTATGCACTGTTGACAAATTATTCTTATAAATGTATTCTTCTACTCCATCTTGGTAATCGAGATAAACGTTTGCAAACAATTAGTGCTTACATCTAACATTTTGTTATACACAGCTATCTCATGAGCCGTTCTCAACATGTACGGCTCATCCATACTCCAAAGAATACAAAAACAAGTCATCCTACGAGACATAGACAGGCACCCTTACAAACGATATGGTACAAGGCAGTGAGCAACGTCAGAGGATAACGTAACATCACGCCACGCTGATTGGCCAAGGCTACCGAGTGCAGGACTAAGTCAAGCGATTCCGGGCAGGAAGGGACTCTCCAACAGCGAACGGTCAAGTGCACGTCGTGACCAGGGAGACAACAACATCAAAAGTGTAGTAATACGAGATACTGTTAGAGGTTATACAAGTTGTAGGCAACGTTGGTGAGTTATTGCTTTCCTTTTACAAATTCAGTGTTCTTGTATTGCTTTTCAACCTTTCGCGGATATTTGATAATACCTAATGTACTCTCAGAGATGTGGGGAGGGGGGCATTTAACTTTAAGTGGGCAAAGGCAATGATTTGTTGTAAAGCTGTGTGTATTATTTAAGTCCATCATTTGATTGTAAAGTTAACGTGAACATCCGGACATTAAAGTTGTGTTGCTAAGTTTAAACCTTCTTCTTAATTGCACCCGTCCCGTCCCAGCACGTTCCACACAAAACTAGCTATTAAGTCATCATGGGAGGGATGAAATGAAGTTAGGTAGCAACAATTTAACAATAAATAAAAGCAGAACGGTGCACTCGTAAGTTCGGTTTTCTCGTAAGTTCCGTCAATAACGCCTGAAAGCCTTGATCCTCTGTACACTCAAGTTATCGCAATCGTCTAAGACTTAGATATCAACAACCAGGGTAAAGGGTATAGGGTACAGACACAGAGGGGACACCTCGCTCGCTTCGACCTACACAGATCTATAGTGGCAGGAGGCAGGGATGAAATGAGGGAACCGAAGGTGCCACACGGGGTTGCAGCTAGACAGGCAACAGAGGCTCCAGAGGCAGTTCGAGTCGAGTGGGGAAGCTCATTCCCCCACCCGAAAGTGTCTTTACCGCAGTACCTAGCCGTTATACGGCTTTACCTGCGCGATAGTATGGTGTTATGGTCTACAGGGATTTAAACTCTGGGAATGTTTGGGATCAGGGGTATTTTTGGGACAAGATGGATGATGGTAGGGATTGGTCCATGAACGGGCACTGCCCATACATGCTGATTGGCTGGTTAGTCAATCAGGTGACGCGCTAATCTCCTCCTGGTTCTGGCCGTCAGTCACACACTGAGAGGTGATCTGAGTTAGGCGATTTACTCTGTTTTAAGTACAGGTATTCATTTTGCCTTTCCCATCTGCGAAAATTAGACCGTTGGACTTAAGATGTCCTTCGGCAATTTTTTAAATGGTAGTCGGCGAGGCTCTCTCTGGTCATATTGTCCCAGAGTATTCACCAGTGGATTAGGGTGGTTCTGGAGTTTGTTGTACATTGTTCGAGCGCGGGTTTTAATCACGTCGACAATGTACGGGATGCCGGAATGTTCGTGAAGGATGTGGGCAGGAAATCTCCAACCAGTGTCGTAGATCATCCTTAATGCCCGATTCTGCAACGTCTGGAGTCTGATGAAGGTGGACTTTGCCACCACTCCCCAGATCTCGCATCCGTACAGGACCAGGGGCGGGACGATCGCACGATACAGCTGGAGTTTCAGGCGAATGGGCATGGTTTTGGAGCTGAGGATAGGATACAACTGCCGTAGGGCTGCGTGACCTTGTAGTACTTTGCCCCTGACGTGATGCCTATACGTTAGCCGCCGGTCCAACGTGACCCCGAGATACTTCGCCGTAGTGACCCAAGGGATCCGACGGCGCCGAAGCACGAGGTCCTGCGGGAGCCGGTTTGCCAGCGTGTTGGCCAGGAGAATCGCAGAGCTTTTCTCCGGGTTGATAGACATGCGCCAGTTCTCGCACCATCTACTGATGGTACAGAGGTGGGCTTGTACTTGACGGTAGCTGTAGCGCGGGTTCTTGTTTGCTGCGAAGATCATGAGATCGTCCGCATACTGACAGATGTGAGTGTTGGGGTGCGTGGGGAGATCGGCCATGTAAGCATTAAAGAGTGCCGGTGACAGTACACTGCCCTCGGGAACTCCTGCGCCAATGGGCCTTTCTCGGGAAAATGAACCCTCCACCTTCACTCGGAAGCTACGTTCCTGTAGGCAACAGAGACGCGCGGAAGTCCTTAACAAGTGCTGAGATCTCTTCATCCCGGTGCCAGGCCACGCCGATCAGCCATCACACCGCGGTTCCGGTGTCGCACTGAGCGCCCCAACCCCGAAGGAGGACAAGGCCTGCCAAACGCCACCTAGCGCCGAGAAAAGCAGTTACCATGCACAATAATCAGGGACATCTGCCCAGAATTGCCAACACTACACGCCCGAAAGCAGACCTGAAATATGATAAGGAAATGGAATGAAGGGAAATTATGGAAGGGAAACCGTGGTATGAAGTACCAGGGTTGCCAACTCGTACGATAATTATGGGGGCATACAATAATTTTAATGTTTGTTCACATGATTGCCAACCCGTACGATAATTATGGGGGTGTACGATAATTTGAATGTATGATAGTTCGATACTGGCGAAATATCATTTTCAGTGGTTTGTCACACCAGCGAAATGAAACTAATTACAAAGTGGCACCACTTTTGCCATCATGGCCTGTCTCCACCCATCTAAGGCAACAGTTTCCAACCCTACTTAGCCTCCTACCCTTTATCCTCTTAATGCCAATGTGTCCAGATCTGGTAATCTCAATGAAGAAGGCACTGTTCAGAAAATTGGTGTTCAATGGAGAAAACTCGGAATAAGTGTTATTATGTGTGAAATAAAGAACATGCCTGAATCTGGCAGTTTCTGTAGTGCTGTTAAACACATGTCACCTTGGTGGAAATACTGATTTCAAAGAACAAACACAGTTTGCATTATCAGGGATTTCGTTGCCCCACAGAAGCGCTTCTTCTTAATGAGTTTTTTTTCTAAACTGGATTTAATAAAAACCAAAGTTACAAACAGATTGGCACTAGATGCGGTAAATTGACTTATTTGGTCGTCTCAGCTTATGAAAGAATGTGGTGGGTCCCAAAATCTGCAAGTCACCGAGAAAATGTTAAGGTTTATCTCAACAACAAATTTGTATAATGCTGCAACAGTTGAGGAAGATGAACTTTCAGATTAATAGTGCGAGAAACATAAGTACTAGAGTTATACTGGATGAGGCCATCAATCTTGTAAGTGGAAATCATAAACATCAATACCGTTACATTTTCATAAGTGTTATGCCGATATTTTTATTATTGTAGCATTTGGTTTAAGATGTACGATAATGTTGAATCCAAATCTATAATTTTGAGTGGCTGGTACGATAATTTTATTTTTAAATGTTGGCAACCCTGAAGTACTGCGCCCCAGCATGCCCTTAAGTGACATGGGGAAACCACGGAACACCCCCATGTCAGAGTGCGTGGCTACGGGGATCGAACCCGAGATCTTCCGAATGAGGGCCACAGACGTTACCGCCAGAGTCATCCCGCTCAGTGGTCAAAAACCAGACTCACTATTGGATACGCCAGCATGTTCGTGAGTGACGTTGGATGGAACAGCGTGAACTTGTGTTTACAAACTATGTGCAGCTAAAAGCAACGTTTCCGATATCTTATGCTGTTTTACTATCGTAAGGGCAGCACTACCTCACAATGCTGACAGAAAATTTATTCTTTCTACGGGGAAGATGCAGTAACGAATCGAATGTGTCGAAAGTGGTTTAGTCGATTTCGAGCTGGGAGTTGCTCCGTGAAACATAAAGCCTCGCAACTACTCTGTCGTAGCTGTGTTGCGCTTGAGGCGTGTTCCCAGGCATTCATAGTGATCGAAACGTAACCAGAAACGAACGAACTTATGAGAGGCTTAAAGCTAAAAGCGGGAAATAGATTACTTGAGCTAGAACCGACGGTTTAAAAACGAGTAGATATTTGCTGGCCTTAAAACACACCTTTTGCATGAGCAATAGGGAGAGCAAACCTATAGTCATTTAAGAAAAAGCTGGATGTGTTGCACTCACATGATTTTTTCTACCCTTGCACATAATATTCTTACAAACACTTATTCTTCTATTTACTTCGCGTTAATAGAGATACACATTTGTAGAAATCCTATTGCTAATTTTCTTGCAGGTGCAAGGGGAATACAGTAGGCTTTAAGCGATAGTCAAATGTTCCAAGGGTGCTCCCTGTATGATAATTTTGAAATTCCGTTCTGTTTGCATCATCAAACCATAAAAAAATGAATAAGGACCTCCCATATGGGAACATCTATAAGTACTGGAAAAATCTGTAAAATAGTAAGCAATATCTCCGGAATGGCTCACTTCACAAAAGGGATCATTCAACATAAATTCTGTGTTTCAACGATATCTACATTTTTAAAACACGCTTTAGTCTAATTATTACGGTTTACTAGTTATACAAAACTCTTCAAGAGTAAACAGGACTAAATAGGTTGTAGCCAGAAAATTTAAAACGTACATTTCATTCGCCATAGGGATTTCTTAAAAAAAAGGCATCTTAATCAGAATCATTAGAGCCATTTTTAGAAACAAAATTTTCGAAAAATTTTCCAAGTTTAGGCTAGAGGAATTTTCTTGAAAATCTTTGTGTCGTATCCTTGAAAAACGTTGAACTTAAATACCAACTTTGGTTTTAACTGGATTTTGAATTATGCTGTTCGAAGACAGACACAGATACCATCACACACACCCACACCACTTTTTAAAATTACCGTTGTTTAGATACAGATTTCGGTGGAATCTCGACATTGAATTTTTATGTCGAATACAATACCTTAATTACTGTACGTAGCAGAGAAACTAAAAAGCATAAATTATTTGAACATGTAAGAAACTATCAAATAATGATTTGGGAAGGCAAATGCAGCAAAATTCTATTTCAAATATGGGTTTTTCTTAACATGATCTATCTCTTTTTTTTGTGTGTGTGTTCACAAAGTTTTTTTTTTCTAGCTCTTACGGGCCAACATTAACAAAATTATTAAAAAACGAGTATTTCACGAAATATTTGCAAAAATAGAATATACTGGTAGAAGGAAAGTCAATACATTCATTTAAACTAATGATAGATCTCGGTATTTGGAACACATTTTCTATCTTACGTTTTTGTATCCGACTATGCCCTACGGAGATATTTTAGTTTTGTCCAAAACAAGAGACAGATAAGCTGGCAACACTGCAGCTTGTGTGGGTGTCACTTTCACTAGATCAGTACTTAAACAAACACTGCAGTGGCGCGCCTCGTGAGCGTGAACAAATACCAGGCCATGTCCTTCCCTTTTTACTGTGCGAATGTAGGCGAATCAGAATGCACTAGTTAGCTCCCAAAAAATTACACCACCCTGCGTCGTGTTTGCAAGCAACTAAGTATTTACATCCAGAAGCCGGTTCATATCCCTGACTAAACTCAAAGTAACGTTGCCGAATTACATCACGTCTGAAAAAGCAGCTCGGAATATTCCTGTAATTCTTTTAAATTATTAATTATTTTGAAATCCAGTGTGATGTTCCACAGTAACTACCGAAACTATATCAGAAATACTTTAGTCTACGCATCTTACAGTTAACAAACTATTATCTTATACATTCTTGCGGAATTACGCTTCCAATTTGGAACAAAAAGCATTTATTGTTTCCAAATTGACTGATCAAAAACCAAAATTCCATTAGACATTTTTGTATGTAATACTTCTATGAAGCACATATTGGAAGGAATGTAATAAGTTCCCTTCCACCCGGTATACATCTTATTTTTGTTGGAAATATCTTAATGATATTTAATTAATGTCATATGATTCATTTTGGAAAATAAAAACAATGCAACTTTTACTTCTTGTGATGCCGGGCGTGGTGCACAACGAAGGACGTTCTGGGCTATGCTATTTCACAACGCATACCAGGCCGACGAGCAAACAAAGGCGCTCAAGGTCAGGCTCCCTCGCGCGACTGTGTGAATTCGTGACCAACAGCAAGCAGCGCGGCGCATAACAAAGGATTGCTGGAACCTTTGAGAGGCATTCGACGACCGCCGTGCTTGTGGTACTCGAGAAAGGTCCATGTTATATCATCCTCACTCTAAACAGGCATGAGTCGGTGAGTCTGTCAGCGAGAGCGAGACAGCTGTGCGTGTGTGCTACTGTCGTCGTGAAAGCTACGTCGCGTGGAAGTGAAGAAGTTTTAACAAGCGTCGAGTGACTGTATCGTCAAAGTTAGTGTATGAGAGACAGAGAAATTGAAAAAAGACTGTGAAAGGAGTGAGTCAATGCCACGAAAAGTCGTATCGAACGATGAATGAAATGGGTAGAATAATGCTCAAATGAGCTTGGGTTCCGCGGAGCTTAAAGCTACCCGACATTTATCTTCTCTGAACATTCTGGTTTTTAAAAAAAATTTAAAAATGTTTTTAAAAAACCCTCATCCCGATAGCTCACCTAACCGAGATTACAAATTGGGACCTCTTGAATGTGAGACAGTTACGTTACATCCACACATGTGAGCGATCCTTTTATTTATTGTTGGACTCAGGAAATCAAAAACCGTATTTTCCGGGAAAATGTGGATGTCGGACGTTTACGTGGATTACAGTACCTCCTCTACTAAACAGCATGCTACGAGCTATACAAAAAGGTAGGTGGGAGGATTGGTGCGGGTAACTGAGAACAGCTCCCCTTTCAGCCCACTCATCCCCTTACCAATAACTTCTGCTGGCGCTTTGTACCCCTCACGGCCTGCAGTTGCATGCCTATAACAATGGCTAACCGTTTTAATATTTCCATAAAAACCCTAGCAAACCAAGCCTTCTATAGCGGGCGAGCCTCTTCTCAAATGTCCGACAACTGTCAACTCGTGCCTGCCAGCTATCCGTCCCACTTGTCTGACTCAATCTGTCTGCGTAAAAGACAGTATGTTTCTTCATTTAGACGAGTGAACTTTGTCCGGAAATTCCAAATGTTCAGTCTGTTTACTGAACGCGAGTGCACTTGCTTCACAAAGGAAATATAGCCTAACCACAACTAATGACTGTCATAAATTTAACTCCACTTCAGAAAAGGGAAAAGCCCGTCTCTGTCCTAGAAGACCAATAACGACTTTTAAGGTGAATGACAGTTACATATTGATTCCATGTGGAATGTCAGTTGCCACAACTCTGAATTCCAGATTCTTCAGTTTCGTTAGATGCATAAGTACGTATTAAGAGGTTGCAACTGTGCAGAAACGACTGAAGAGAAAGAGAGAGCATGTGTTGTAAAACGATTATAAGGGTTCATCAAAGGAGGCAGTCCAAGTGTACACGCATTGACTAAACAGACTTACTTATTGATGTGTGAGTTTTTCACTGCATTAGTACGGGAGTATTGTGACACACAATCACTCTAAATTTTATCACAGAGCTATAAAAGGACAATCTAGAGCATAGTTAGAGAAAACTGACTCAATGTGTCACTTCCCCTACATCGTAGTTTTAACTCCGTCCACCGGCCTCACACCGATTAACTATCAGGCCACGCCCCTCACTGTGGTCTGTCTCCCTCAGAGAACCGCTCCTTCAAATTGTGTCAGTAAGTGGAGAGGGTAAATAATTGATTGCATTCCTGTCACCCCTCTTCCCCATGCATACTCTAGAGAAATAGTAGCAAAGCTATTGGAACTTATGCGACAGAAAGCCAACAGAAAGAATTTTACAATCCCTGTGAATAAGGTTAATGCGCGTGGCGTTTCGTTGTCCATAGTTAAGAGGAAGTTGTAAGCTCTATGCTTGCAATGCTAAGTTTACAACTTTAAGTCCCATTTTGTTTGGAACAGCTAATTCCAGAGCAGTGAAATTTTGCACGTGAATAGTTGGATTCTTTGTCTATTTACTTACTTTTTATTACAATTTAATTCATTAATAAGTATTTTTAAGATTTCTTCCCGCTCAATTATCATTTTTTTTCTACTTTTTTCATAGGAGAGAAGACCATTACTAACCTGATTTTTTTCTTACAGAAATAAAAAAGTCAGTAAATTACTAAACAGTGACTAAACAACTGATGAAAGTTTCATTATTCTACATTTGGTAATTCCAGAGTAATAGGGACATATGTGTAAAAACTAACTTAACGGAAAATAACGAACATGTAAAATGCTGCCTTTAGTGCAATTCAGAAGCATATTCTGGTTCAGCGTCATCATTCTCATGTTCTCTGCACCTCTTTTGGTTCATCTAACACCCTAGCCTCCTTAGATTTAGCTTATTACTTCACTTTTGCCATTTCTGATCTCGTTATGTCAATATCTTAAACAATTTTAATTGAATTCCAGCCAGAATCTATACCCATTGCTTGCAGTACTTTCACACGACCTGAATTTCCCTCATTAAATACCAATACAGCATCTAAAGTAGCTATTTGTTAAGTATACAGAGTCTGTTTTAAGAACTCTGGTCCACATTACACAATTGAAGTACTCATTGGGATTTTGAGTTTTGCAATGCAAAACGTTTACACAAAAGTTCTGGGTCAGCTAGGCTCTTGAAAGTGGGTTTTTCACCCGCATAATAAGACGGTGAACGTTTGTGTTCATAGCCTTCCCAGTAGTATTGCTCTGTTAAATTTACACCATGAGGCGTTAACTTGAGGACATAGTGCATGCTGTGGCTTCCCATTTGTTGATAACTTGTGAAAGAATGACGCCCAACCATCACGCCTCATCTCCTCCAGTTTATTTGCATTTCTCCTAATAGTCATGCCATAACAGTTCTGCAATTTGTCTATTTCCTTCGCAGTTTAGTCTACCCTTGCCAAAAACATTCTTACCAACACCTAGCCTTTGCCCCCTGAGATCCTTTCTCAATTTTCTAAATCTGGTCCCCGTACGATTTTGCACGTGTCCTACACATTGCAATTTCTTAATCCCCATATAGTATTCTTTGCACTACAGTTTTCTATACGTTACTAATCCCATCTCCTAAATACTGTATGTACCTTTAATCTAATACGCTACCAAACAAGTTATTTGAAATGTTTAAAACAAAAATTCGGAAAACAAATTTGAATTGCAACATTTTGAAAATATTTGAAATTAAAAGTTCTGAAAACAACTTGAATAAAAAAATTGGACACTAAAAATAAATTATAGTTTCAAAAAACTGCAAAAGAAAAAAAAAACTAAAAAAGCCGCTTTAATAACAAACCGAGCTAAAAAGTACAAAATAATTTTAAGTATGAAGGATTTGTTCTATAGCGATATAAAGTCGAACTTCATTATAATTAAAAAATACGTTTAAACTAAGAAAGTTATATTAACAAAATAATAAATTTTATTGTAAAAAGAGTGGACCGCCTGACATAAAATGCTATAAATAGTTCATTAGTAGTTAATTATAAAAGTAAAGCTGTCATAAAAATATTATAAAAGGCACGCAAATCTTTTTTACGAGTACAATAAAACTTATTATTTTGTTATATATATTTTAATTATAATGAGCTAGTGGACTTTATATCGCTACAGAACAACCTCTTAAAATTATTTTCGGTTCGTTAGACGTGCTTTTTGAAACTGTAATTTATTATCCTTTTGACTTCGGGCCCTAATGACCTCACTATCGACGGGCCCTTAAACCCTACTCACTCACTCACCCACTCACTCAGTCACTCACTCACTAACTCACTCACCCACTCACCCACTCACTCACTCTTCTCTCAGGACTTGCCTGGTATGTTGGTTGGCAGCGCTGCGGCGCTGGGCGGCGTGGTACCTCGGATCGCTAGTACGGGGTTTGATTGGGGTAGTTGCCACCGCGAAGGGCCTGCGACCCACTACTGCGGTGTCTGTACTGCTGAGGGGGGTCAAGGTCTTGACGGGGGACGCTGCCTGTAGCGCCCCTGTCCATCATGACGTCGACCGCCCTTCATACTAATCCCATTCTTCCCTCCTGGAGGTTACGTAAGCACAGTTGATCAGACTATTAGATATGGTTAGTTCTTTCGGGCTTTTAGGCCGTGGTCTAGAAGGCATTGTAGATACCAACGTTTTGCCAAGTACTGTGCTTCGCATCATCAGGGTAACACAATCCGCTGTCTGCACTGGCCAGAGTTCGAATGTGGAAGCAGAGAGAGAGAGAGATGTGGAAGCAATGACCGTTAATGTCCGTTAAGGTTTTTATATGGTGGGGGTGGGTGGACCACTGTTGCGCTGGCTACGGTAGTGATTGGCTCGTATCGGTTGGTGGGGTTTTATTACAACTGCTGTGTGTGTCTGAAAGTTTAACTAAGACCGGCATCCATGCTTTCTGTACACGAAGTATTTCCTCCTTGCGATTAAAGTTGTCTTTGTGTTTGTAGATTTCTATGGCTTCCCTTTGTAGTCGGGCATAGTAGTTAACTGTAGAAGACAGGACTTGGATTTCTTTAACGTTGACATCATGGCCGAATAATAAGGCGTGCTCTGCCACAGACGATTTATCCGCATGTCCCAATCTGGTGTGACGCTCATGTTCTTTTAATCTGGTGGCCACACTGCACATGGTAGTGCCTATGTATACTTTGCCGCAACTGCAGAGAACTTTATGTACACCTGCAGATGTCTGTGGGTGGCGTTTGTCTTTGGCCGATCTCAGTAGGTCTTTGATCATATTTGTCGGTCTGTAGACAGTATCAAATACGCTGTTCTCATGACTTTCACGTCTAGGAAAACGTATAATAAAAACACTCAAAGAGCGAGCATCCCGGCTCTGCAACAAGAAATACTTAAAGGAAGAACTCATCTAAACTTAGCATTCCAATCCAATGGGTACACACGAAAAGAAATCCGGCGCGCAATTCATCCCAGGAGACCAACAAAAAAGGAGGAACGCGGCAAAGTAGCAGCAGCCTTTCTCCCCTACATCAGGAACGTCTCCGATCGGATAGGCAAGCTTCTGCGCTCACATGGAGTTGATACCAAAGACAAACGCCACCCACACACATCTGCAGGTGTATATAAAGTTCCCTGCAGTTGCGGCAAAGTATACGAGTATAGGCACTAACATGCGCAGTGTGGCCACCAGATTAAAGGAACATTGAGCGTCACATCAGATTGGGACATACGGATAAATCGTCTGTGGCAGAACACGCCTTATTATCCAGCCATGATGTCAACCTTAAAGAAACCTAAGTCCTGTCTTCTACAGTTAACTACTATGCCCGACTACAAAGGGAAGACACAGAGTGCGCGCGTGGGAGGACACGATGTCTCGCTTGAACCTAGAGGATGGCGAAGTGTGGGAAATCGACACGAAACTCCGTAATCGAGGTGGATCACATACTTTCTCCATCCTAGGCACCCAAGGCCTGGCCTACGAACCCCAAGCTAAAGCAAATGTGTTTGGCAAATACCTGGAGAGGACTATGAGGCCGAGAGATGACCCGCAGGACCTAGACTTCTCCAACCGTGTCCCGTCGGGAGGTACGCCGATAACGTCGACGACCACCCGAGGAGGCGGATCGCCATCCCATCACAAAACCTAGTGAATTCCAGGGCGCACTCCGGCGCCTTAACCCCAAAAGGGCCGCAGGGGCCTGATGGTCTAACCCCGGCCATGCTCGGCCACCTTCCATTCAAGGCCATGCTCTTTCTCACAAAGGTCTTCAATATGTGCCTCGCTCTGAGACAGTTTCAACGCGAGTGGGGAGAGGCGGGGGTGATCTGCATTTTGAAACTATGGAAAGATCCGGTACATCCTACAAACTACCGGTCCACAAGTCTCCTCTCTGTCCTCTCGAAAGTACTCGAGAGGTTTATACTTGCCCGCTTGTCCCCCATACTTGGAGCCATTCAAGCCATCCCTCCCCATCAGTTTGGGTTCCGGCCTGACCACTCAGCGCCTCAGCAGCTGCTGCGTGTGGTGGAGGCTACCGCCCTGGGATACCAGGACAAGGCCTACACTGCGGCAGTTTCTCTGGGCGTTGAGAAGGCATTCTCATGCGGATCTCCTACACAAACTCATCCACCTGGAGCTACCTACACGCTTCATACACATACTCCACTCATACTTCAAACACAGATGCTTTGTGGTCTCAGTTGCGGGAAACAAATCTACACGAAGGCCAGTCCGAGGCGGAGTCCGCGAAGGTTCTGTTCTGTCTCCACAACATTCAGCGTCTATATGGCAGACATTCCAACCGAGCAGTACGTAAACATAGCCCAGTATGCTGACGACGTGCTGCTACATTCTACGAATAGGCATCCTCGCAGTACCTTCCTCCCCATTCAGAGACACCTCTGCCTCTTCTAAGAATGGTGCAGGCGCTCGCGATTGTCTCGGAGAAAAGCCACCCATTCTCTTTACCAAAAGTCGTTTTCCCGCCAACCTCCCCAAATTCACATATCTTGGAAGAAGGATAGCATGGACGGATACTATCTCCTACCTGGGAGTAAAGCTCGATATGGGCCTTACCTTTCGGGAACACATGCACGACCTGTCGCATCGGGCCAGCGAAGCAACTGTATCCCATGTTGCAGTCTGAGATGTCCATTCCCTTGAAACTACTTCGGGCTCTCATAATCCCAGTCCTCATGTACGCCTGCAAAATTTGGGGCATGGCCGCAGATTCCCATCTCCTGCGTCTACAGCATGTACAGAATAGAGGACTTCGGATAATCTATTCTGTATACCACAGATTCCCTGCGAGACTACTGCACGAGGCCTCGTCTCTTCCATATGTGGAGGATTAAATTAGGCGCCGGGATACAAAATTATACGATCTTATACTACAACATCGGAGCGCTCTGGTTAGGTCTCTTGGAGACTAAAATCCCATATAACGCACGCTTGTGCGATACCGGAGCTAACACAACAACAGCGCAAGCTGAGTTCCCATACAGTCCTTCCAAGAGATGTTTGGATTCAAAAATTTAACCTCCATTTTTGGATACACACACCAGCAGATCCCCATGAAAGTTACACACTGATTAGCAGTCGTTGAGGAGCATCAACTTGCTACCTCTCTTCTACCCACAACCCAATTTTCATCCGTCACCCTGCAAAACTCCACATCTTGTCATAAAGTGGTTAAGCCCTAAAGAGGGTAGGTACACGAATGATACACCTCGGGCGGTTTTCAGCCTACCAACAGAAGGTCGGTGGGTGCCTGGCAGAGTTCTGGTCCAGAAAGGGGAAGAAGAAACTTCGCAGCACAACACCGGCCCCTGCAGGAACCGTTCCAGCAGCGATCGCCAGTACCAGCGCTTCTAGCGCACCGACCGGCGCGACTACGGAGATCTCTACAGCAACTCCCACCACTTTTACTGGCTGTATCGCAGGAGCGGCGGTGACCGTGCCGTTCCCGGAGACAGCTACAGATTTGCCGCCGTCCACAGCTAGACATCCGGGAACCTCGGGCATCACGCCTGGTGTTAGCAATAGTGACTTAATCAACCTTCCACAGTAGTCAGCGCCTACTGTGTCCCAATCGAGCCACAGTGTCCTCATATACGGGCTTCCTAGAGACCGCATACGGCTGGTATTCGCCGACACAAGGGACCGTGAAGCTGCCTTGAGCACGGGCCTGCACTTGTTAGAGCGATGCTGGTGAGCAGAGGCTAGCCGAGTGGACCATTAGGTGTCCTGTCGCCACTGCTGTGTCTATGGACATGGCGCCACATACTGCGCCGCTCCACCTCGGTGCCACTACTGTGGTGCCAGAGCATCACTGATGTCTGCACACCTCACGAACTACAAAGACGCCGTCGGTACTGTACGTCCTGCAATGGTTTCGGGCACTATACAGGACAACCACATTGCCCTTTGTATTCCCGGCCTGGGTATACACGCACACCAGCACCTGAAACTGCAGCACCAAGCCCACACACACGAAGCGGCCCCAGCAAGGTCAGAATCATCGCCACCATTCACCGCAGACACATCGCCACAGCACCTGCAACTGGACGTAGCAGCTCCAGCGCTAGCCGTCGCCGACGGTATCCTGGGTCGGTCAGTGGGTTCGGTCCGGGTCGGTTCGGGTCGGGTCGGATCGGTCCGGGTCGGTTCGGGTCGGGTCGGGTCGGGTCGGGTCGGGTCGGGTCGGGTCGGACGGGCCCCTCGGGCCGATCAGGCCAGTCGGGTTGTTCGGGTCGGGTTGGACGGTCGGGCCCGTCGGTCGGTCGGTCGGTTTTGTTTAAGGGCGCTTAAATTCGAGGTCATTGCCCTTAAAAGATTCAGGGCAATAGCCAGATATGAATTCCACTTCAAAATAAAAATACTATCAACAAAGAAAATATTCACAAAAAAGTAAAAAAAAAAAAAAAAAAAAAAAAAAAACGGTAACTATAGTCAGATATGAAACAAGGTGATAAATATGTCAAAAAGCATAAAAATAGATATCTAAAATTTTAAATCCTCAAATTGATGCTACACTCCTCTAAAAACTTAAGAACTATCAACCGCTGTTTTTTATAAGCCAGGAGCTCTGCAAGTCTGCCAGGCAGCTGCAGAGGATCTCGAAGGTGCGCTAGAGACGAACACTCTAGCAGCACGTGACGGACAGTCAAAAGGTTGTCACACAGCGGACATAGAAGGGCGAGGTCCCTTTTAAATACCTAACCATGCGAAAAATGCCAGCACCCTGTTATTAAACCAGCCAAACTAACCTCCTCGTGGCGAGTTATGCGACTGGAAGTTACCCAGTTTATCGGAAATTCTTTCACTTCTCTAGCTTATTACCGAGGAGAGTGACCACTCTTGGTGCCAGGACGAAAGCACCGCTCTCTACACTTCAAGCCTAAAGTCTTCTGAAGTAACACGTGAAATGGCAATACTGGGTTCTGTAGTTGCCGTCTTTGCTGCCAAATCTGCCATTGCATTCCCCGGCAAACCTACGTGACCAGAAATCCATCCACACACCAAGTCAACGCCAGAAACACGTGAAACATAGAGGGCAGCCTGGTTACGCTGTACAATAGGGTGGGGGTTGTACAGATGACAAAGTGTCTGAAGTGCACTAAGGGAATCGCTCAAAACCAGGCAGTCAGCTAATTTACGACGGCGCTCATACAAAACTGCTGGGTAAATTGCATAAAACTCTGCAGTAAAAGTGGAAGTGCTATTTGGAAAACCGAATGTATGTGGCTTGGTTCCCTAAAGATAAGCACATCCAACCCCGTTGGTGCTCTAGACGCAACGATGTAAATACATCGACGGTCAGGGTAGCCTGACAAAAATTCCAAAAAACATGTGCGGATACTTGAAATAGGCATCGTGAAATTTCAGTGTACGGTCATTCCCACATCTACATGGGGCGTGCCAGATAGCCAACACGGTTAAAGCTTCTCGCTCTTGGCGAACATCCTAAACAGTTCCATTTCAAGCACCCATAGTCTAGTTTGGATCGGATGAGTGCGCGATAAATTCGCAACAAAATTGTCCGATCCGCACCACACCATTCCCCATTTAGTACTCGCATGATATTTAGGGAACGGTCACATCGTGCTCTTAGCTGTGCAACATACGACGACCAATGTCGTCCAAGATCAAACCCGGGAAGCGCGTCTCATTTGCGAAGGGAAGCAAATCTGGACCGAAACGGAGCGGAGGTGGTAATCATCTCTTGCGGCGCCAGAAATTAAGGCAGATTGACTTCTCAGTTGAGAAACGGAAGAGTTATTAGAGCTCCATTCTAGTAAGGTTGACCAATTATTGCTGCAGGCACCGTTGTAAGAACGCCGTGCGCTGAGAGGAGCAATAGACAGCGACGTCGTCTACTAATAGGCATGACGAAACTCCAGGTGGAACACATTTGCAGATGGAGTTAATTGCTATAGTAAACAGCGTGACACTTAGTACCGAACCCTGAGGTACTCCCTCCTCCTGAGCAAAAGAATTAGAGAAAACCGAGGTGACCCTTACTCGGAAAAGCGGTCCTTCTTAAACTCCTGAGTGAACAGCGGTAGGCGTCCACGTATGTTCCAGGTATACAGGGAACGTAGAATATCTGCTCGCCAGCACCTATTATAAGCCTTCTCGACATCGAAAAATATGCCAGCGGTTTTCCAGTTCTTTATAAATCCATCCATTATCTGTGTCCATATTGACGGTCCTTTCCAACCTTCAAGATGGGAATAACGGTGGTCTCCCGCCAATTTTCTGAGAGTATACTGTCAACCCAGATACGATTATAGACCTCGAGCAGGAATGCCTTACAGTCAGGAGAGAGCTGCTGTAACATTTGTACATGAATACCGTCCGGTCCTGGTGCTTGTTACGCCTCCTTTGCCCTTTCCTTTCACCTATTTCCTTTTCCCTGAACTTAGGTGACCTTATCCTTCAAGTTACTTAATCTTTCCCTTTACTAACAATTTCTGCCGCCGGATCGAGACAGCACAGTAACAAGTAACACCAAGAAATGCAACATAACATCGTTTATTATATAAAGAACACTAAAAGATGAACATGAATATTTTAAAGAAACAATAAAATTTACCCATAACTCTCACGTTAAACAAACAAGTTAAGAAATGAATCTGAACATATTAGAAAACACAATCAAATTTGCTCATAACTCCCACATTCAACAGAAACATCAAAACTGCCATCTAACAGAAAACCTAGATTTATATGACAGGGCACTACAATTCTGCTCTCGCCCTCAACAGTCATGACCAAATAAAGCTCCTTGTTCAAGTACACTTCTTCCTGAACGTCTATCTCGATCTCAACACCAATACTTCACCGTACCAAGTTGCTCCCCAGTTTTATGACGTAAGGTACCTCGTAATATGCTACCCCGACAGTTAACAGTTCCTCGAAAATTTTGCTACTTTCACAAAAACTACTATTAAGTTTAACTTGGTATTCACCCCTGTGTTCCAACTCGGAGCCAAATGGTGGATGGTCAACTCCCAGACCAGAAAGTCCACGCCTTAGCAGTCATCGTCCAGCTGACATCTCTGGTTTCAAAGCCTTTCCATCCAAGCACCAACTCTTATTATAAATGAACTTACGAATTCCACTCAACAGTCCATGCAGCACAATTTTCAAAGGAACCACAATACCAAAGTTGATTAATATGCGACCTGCAGACTCGGGCTTACTCACCTGGCTAGGGTCACCAACGACTCCCCGTCGTCTAATCAACATGCTATGGTCCCCCATTCGACTCTTTGCTGCTCGGGACCAAGCCACTCCAGGCCAAAACTGACGGATGACTCTCTACACACACTGCTCATCGCATAGTTCACCTGGTCAACCAGCTTTTGTCTCTGACGTCACTCCTTAGGCTCATCCATCTTTTGCCGACCACCCCCACCTTTTTGGCTATTCCAAATTGCCACAAAATTACTCCGTTACATGCTGATAATTGCGAAGATTTAAGAGAATGTTCTAGCTCTGCCATGGTGAAAAGGCGATTGTAATCTTCTACGTTTCTAGATCGAAACGCAAAGTCTTGAGATTCCACCTGAGTTTTAATTGGAAGGAACTCAGCGGAGGAGTTTTCCGAGCTAGACACTTGAGTGAAAGCACCGCCAAACGTATTGGCAATCAACAAGAGCTCCTTTGGCTGTTTTCAGTCCCGCAATTAACCTATCGCACACAACCGACGAAAGTGTGTGTCGGTTAAAAGAAGCTACAAATTTGCTCCAAGATGACTTTTTGCTATCCTTAATGACTTGTCTGGACTTACCACACATTTTCGTACATTGAATTAGGTTATCCAAAACAGGGTGAGGTTGGAAAACCCTAAGAGCACGCCTTTGAGCACGAATGGCATTCCGACATTCTTCCGTCCACCAGGGGACAGGTAATCGACGGGTGTGTGAAGTCGACCGCAGAATTGATTGTTCAGTAGCAGAGGGAATCGTCTCTGTGAGATCCTGCGCCAAATCATTCACTGAGTCGTGCTCGTTGTAGGTAAACAGAGCCAACTCGGTCTAAAGGTTCCAGTTGGCATGGTCCAAACGCCATGTGGGCATACGTGTGGAACATGTTTCTTGCGTTAAGAGACTAATAAGTAGAGCCCGGATTTTTATGTAGTTACATATTTTAAATCCTGCATAATATTTCAATGAGAAGTAAAAATGTTGGCGAATTACGTCATTTGAGACTCCCTTACAAATTTTTATTTTACATATTTTGCACATTACTACATATTTTAACGATGTTACATAAAACGTACATATTTTGTGGGTATCCTTAAAATTTTGTTATTTTTTAAAAAAATATTGTGGTCACATTATAAACTACTGTTTTCGCAAGTTTTGTTGAAAGCAACAAAAATAAATCTGCGAAATAGGATGCAAGTTAAATTAAGAATGCGATAATAACCTCCTCGCCTCGTTCTGATTGTTGTCCGTTTATATCAAAGTAGGTGCTGCTCGAGAATGTTGACCTCTAGTGTCACGTTTCTCGTAGCGCTTTGGGCATTTGCAGTCCGTCTGGTCTAACTTGGAACATGACCTTCTTAGCGCTACCCCTCCCTGTGATAGGGGAGGGATTAGAACACATCGCCACGGCTATTCGAGACTGCCTAGTCTGCGTCCGTTGGTGATAGGTGTTTTGACGAGTGTACGGGCTGCTTATGTACATATAGCCCTTAATATTGACAGTGAAATATGGAGATGCTGGCGATGTGTGTAGTCCTGCTCATTGTGTTGACAATAGTATTGTTCCAAGCTGGTGTTGGAAGAAAGGAGAAACCTCTTCAATCTGATGTACGGGAAATTGTATGTTTGGTACATAAGATTTTGCTGATGAACTGGAGGCGTTAACATCGTGTAAACCAACAATATCCGTGACACAGGTCATGGAAAGAACCGCCGCAGCTACTGGTGTATCTCGCACTTCAGTATACAGAATGTTGCAAGAAAATAAGAAAGCAGACGAAAACGGGAGCGTTGTTAGAACACCAGGAAGAAAACGACCAAACACACAACCAACAAGCACAGCAGCCGATTCATTTACAAAGGCGGCTATTCGTAGTACATTTTATAGGTTGTACACATCGCATTTCTTGCTCGAAAATTGGAAAGCTGTTTCTGAGTATGTGGAGCGCGTAGAAGAAATTTATCGGGAAAAAGACGGATTAATGGACGATATGTTGTACAGTTTCATCACTGTTGGACAGTGATTGAATCGGAAGATGCGTGTGAAGACTGCGGATGTGATCCAGCATCCGATATCCATGAAGCCGAAAATCTTACCAGCTTACCGGGACCCTCCAAGGAACCCTTCATGGACGGAATCTCTACACTGTTTCTATCTGACAGCAGTTCTTAGAGCGCTGCTCTCTGATAGCTGCGATATAGTCAGGCAGTCAATCGCACCATTGCATGTTGCATGGAACCGATGCGAAATGGGATTAGGCAGTCATGGAGTACCCACAAAAGCGCGGGCAGTAGTGCGTTATCTCTCTAATTCCCATGTTTCAACATACACCAAACGAACTGTACAAGGACTGAAGAAATTGATTGTTACCATTGTTACCATTGTCGCGGTAGTCGGCATCTTGTAGTATAACAGCTGCGAGGAAACAAAGTGAGCCGCTGGACAACCATCAATATAGTGAGGCTATAATACTGCACTTAGTTTCTTGCAAGTCTTAGTAAAATGGCACCAGTTGCGTCCTCGCTATCCTGAAAACTGAATTCATGGGTGAAATTTGATAGCGCCTTTACAACCGACGGAAAAGTAATAGTCTGTCAAGCATGCGGTAAAACAATTGGATGTTCCATGAAATCTCAATTGGAACAACATATCAAAAGTGCTCTTCGCTTACGCAAGTGCTCTTGGCATACGCAAGAGACACCTACAGTGTTCTAGAAAGCAAGTTCTGTTGACACAAATGCAACAGGAACCGTCCGGAAATGATTTTTTTAAAGACCTGTGTAGTGCAATAGTTAATATTTAGTGGCATTAACTCAAGTTCCTCAATTTCACTCCTTTCTAAAAAACAATATTGCAAGAATGTTATTCCAGACGAATCTACTCTGAGGAAAAAGTAGCTTCATGTGTGTTATGGAGAAGCAGTTGCTCATATACGGAATGAAATTGGAGACTCCTGTATTTGGTGTGCCGTCGATGAAACTACAGGTGACATGGGTCGGCAGGTGCATAGCAAATTTAGTACTAGGAAAACTAGATTACGAAAATCCTTCTAATCTGCTGCAAGTTGCTGGAACAAACAAATCATTCTACAATAATTGCAAGATTCGTAAATCATGGGATGAAGATTCTGTAGCCAGAGGGTGTGTGTGAGGAAAAGGTTCGGATGCCGCAGCGTACTTGATTAAAGCTGCTACTACCCTTAAGGTTTTCTACCCGAATGCACCTGCTTGGCCCATGCATTGCAACGTATTGCTGAAGTAGTAAGAAGTAATTTTCCCTGTGTGAATAAGTTTATATCAGCAACAAAAAGGTCTTCGTGAAAGCACCGCACAGAATCCAGTGCTATAAAAATCATCTCCAACATGTCCCTTTGCCTCCTGAGCCAGTACTTACAACGTGGCTACTTACAGTACGTGGTTAGAAGCTTTGAACTTCTATTGTGAACGTTTTGAGGGAGTCATGTCAGTGGTGAACATGTTCTCTTCAGAAGTAACTGTTTCCATGTGTGAATCTCAGGACGTCTTTAAAGATCCAAAAGTGGCAAGCTCCTGTGCTTACATCAAAAGTAACTTCGGCTGGTTGCCTAGCACCATCAGGACATCAGGTTCCCTTCTTCACGAATAAATGGATTTAATGGAACGAGCGTCACAGAAGCTTAGAGTAGTTGTAGGAAGGAAGGTAGGTGAAAAATTCAAAGCTGTACCAAACAGGAATCGAAGATACTCTAAGCTTGTGTCCGTGTCTAAATGGCTAAATGGTGACAATGTTGATCTATCAAAACATTTCTCTGCAAATCAGATTCCTATACTAAAATATGCTCCTATTACTTCCTCTGACGTGGGAAGAAGCTTCTCTGCTTAAAAGAACATTTTATCCGATAGGAGACAAACAATGACCCCTGAAAATATGGAGAAGTATATGGTTATTCACTGTACGTTGAAAGAAGCAAAAGACTCAAAATGAAAATGCCTGGGTGTTCATTGTATGTCAAGAGATATAAAATTGAAAATGCATCTTCATTATAAAACTTAATTATTTTGAATTCATTCTTTCACTCATTGATAAATTGGTTCAGTATTTCAACATTGCTTCAACATTATTTAAGTAAAATAATTATGTGAAATGATTAAGTCTAATAAACATAATCCAAAACATATATTTGTGTTTCGTGATTACCTACTTGAAAATAAATTTTAAGTAAATTCTGCACACAACAAAATATTTTCCCTATAATTAATTCTATATTGAGTACATTTTAACTCATTGTAATTAGTTTATGTACTTACAGACCCATCAAATTACAAAATTCTGGGTATTTTGCAGTCTGCATTTAGATTTGAGGTTGTAATCTTAACATTTAGATTATTACAAATTTTTCATATTTTGTTGATATTACATATTTCATTACATATTTTGATGTTTTTGTTACATAAATATGTACATATTTCGCACCTTGGTATTACATAAAGATCCGGGCTTTACTAATAAGACATGGGAAGTGGTCACCAGAGTGTAAATCAGCATTGTAAGGAGAGTAACAACTGAGGTGAACAAACTGCAAAATTAAGGTGCGAGAAACTATTGTATGATTCAGAAATGAATGTAGACTGTCCGGTTTCTAGCAGAGCTAGGCTGTAACTGTCCAAGAAATTAGCAATGACTGTACCTCTCGCACAAGCACGACTTGAACCCCAAAGTGAGTGGTGCGCATTGAAGTCTCCCACCAACAAGAACGGCGTTGGTAACTGGGAAACTAGATCTTCTAAATCAATGTGCGAGAAGTCATGGGACGGTGGCAAATATAAATTGCAACTGGTGAAATGAATCTCTGGCAGTAGCATCCTTACGGCAACTGATTGTATTTCAGAGCGCAATGGTACAGAATGCATATATACGTCATCTCTGACAAGCATCAAAGCGCCGTCATATGCTGGAACACCCTTTTCTGGTGTGACATCATACCGTACTGGGGTGTATCGCCTTAGATGGAAAGTGTCTTGAGGACGCAGCTTAGTCTCTTGCAAACATGGGACCTAGGGTTCGTTCTCTTTGAGCAAAAGCTCACGATCCGGTCGTTGTTTTCTAATACCACGTATGTTCCATTGTAGGATAGCCATGTTGATATCTGTATGGGACAGGTATTCGAAAGTAACTCTCAATTACTTTGGATTAGGCGGTTGTCGAATTAATTTTGCCCTTTTCTTCTGTCTTGGGCTGATAAGTTTTTCCAACGCTTTTTCGCGCCTCTTTTCCACTGGGGCTCTCCCAGTGTGAACAGATTGCTCTAGCTCCATGACCTCTGCCAAGGACGTCCGTGTTCCCATAGCAAACTTGTTTCGGAGTCTCTGAACCGTTTGCTAACGGGGACTGTCGAAGATGAAAGACGCCGGTCTGAGTCCACCGCTGAAGATTCCCCAAAAGAGGATCTTCGAGGAGACCTTTGAGAAAATGTTAGTGGACTCTTACATCCCTTCGATGTACTGGGATCAGACACACTATTCTCCTTGAGGAAGTCGTTCTTTGTATAACTTTCTTAATCTTGATCGGTGAGGCATCATATCTTACGGGCTTGCTAGTTTTTTGTGTTGAGCTTGATGATTTTGATGGTGATATAACGTTGATGTGCTTTCAACTTACGGACTTTGCAGACGTTGACACACATGTGCGTGCTGTGGCTTTGGAATTGAGCTGCAGGCTTCGAGTGTCTTTTTTGATATTGTTGCCCCATTTATATCGCTGATCTGTGTTGCGATTTCTCGTCTCGGTACCGGTTTAGCTACAACCGGATCTTGGAACAGAGGGTTGGCGTGTACGCAAGAGCTTGCGGGATTCTAAGAAGGGCAACTTATCTCTAACTCGTATCTCTTGGTTCGCTCTTTCCTCTACAAAACGGGGCCAATCTCGGGAACAGATGGATCTTCACCTTTGCAGTTCACGCATGACGGTGCTACATTACCAGCACCATCGTGTTCTGCATCCCCACAGTTATTGCATGTAGGTAGTCCCTTGGAAAACTAGCTTGTATGTCCAAAGCGCTGACACTTGAAACATCTGAGCGGGGTCGAGATGAAAGGCCTAACTTCGATGAATTTATACCCTGCCTTAATCCTTTGGGGGAGATCTACCCGATGAAAGGTCAGGAACAGGGTACTATTGGCCTCAATTCACCACCCTCTTTGCGTTGCACCCGGTAAACGTTAGTAACGCCTTGTTCCAAAAGATTTTCTTGAATCTCCTCATTCCTTATATCATCCAATGCACGGGAGTTTAACATGCGGCGCGAGGAGTTCTAAGTTCTGTGCATCTCAACACGGACAGGATAACTTGCAGGCATATTCCCTTTCAGTATTTCAGCTGCCTGGGTGGATGAATGTGCTTCAATCAGCAGCGTGCCATTGCGAGATTTAGTGCATGACTTTACTGGACCAGCTATGTTGTCCAGACCCTTTTGAAGGTAAAGGGGCTCATGATAGAAACTTTTTACCTTTCTCTTTTCTAATAATAACTAAGTAGCAAGGACCACGAGACTCGGCTACTTTTTTCCACTTGCCTTGCTGCTTTTGTTATTGTTTGGTGTTTTTAATTCACCACGGCGAGTTAATCCTCCACCATTGCAAATATCTCCGATGGCATGCTCACTTCCTGGGCGCCACCCGGCTTAGGTGAGAGTCCTGGCCTGGACCACGCTCACCCTAGGGTCTCACCTCCCAGTGTATAGACAGAGGGATCCAATCGCCTTCAGGAGTGTATCAGTTCATGCAATGGCCCCTCCCCGGGACTGACCTTTATCAGCGGATATGAACACAGAGCTCACATGATAACCAGGGGCTGGGAATTACGCGGTTACCCAGTCACCCCTTGCGTCTCCCTATCCACCTATAACCCGCGCGTAGGTTATCCATCAGACTGTGTACAGGGAGGTATCAGGTGAGAGGTAAAACACAAAAGTGGACCAACTTGATTGGGCGTTTGGCATGTGCCCTCTCACCCCTTAGAGGAACCCAATTGAGAGTATGGTTCGGGGCCCCGGCTATTCCAAACCCGTACCTACCGTAGTAGGACCCCCTGGAGGAGTGGGATTTCGGAGTTCTCTTCTCCTAAATGACTCGTCGACCAAGAGTATCATGCCTCATCCACCCATTGTGGAACGTTCTTTGCTTCTCCTCACTTTTTGCTTACCAGTAGTCAAAAATGACTCACTTAGTAGACCATCTGGATCATCGAGTACTGAGCGCCTTCAGCACGTCAAGGTGACATTCCCCGGAGGGGCGAAGAACTCACCAGACTACGCCAACACACAGAGACCATTCATCAGGCCACAAAGGAAGCAGTCCCGGACATACAACAGCAGCTACGCAGCATTGATGCAACTGTGCAGGACATTCTCCCACAGTTGCAGCACTCCAGCAACGACTGTGCTCACTACACACTTCCATCATTACTGTCCATAGACAGCAGGAAGCAGCATGCAAGTACATCAGTTCAATGCT
Organism: Tenodera sinensis; assembly: GCA_030765045.1. Taxonomy (NCBI): domain Eukaryota; kingdom Metazoa; phylum Arthropoda; class Insecta; order Mantodea; family Mantidae; genus Tenodera; species Tenodera sinensis. Next base: position 74,140,701 of record CM060967.1, read on the forward strand.
GACCAACCTTTCTGGTCCACGAGCTGTACCCTCGATGGCTGAGATCTCCAGCGAAATGAGAGCAGCAGTACAACGAACCGCCATGGATCACAACACCAATAATTAACCAATAAATAAATAAAATTACAGCTTAACTCTCATGGTCATGGGCAGGGCCTCGTGCCATGGTCATGTACTGGCCCTTATACCTATTCCCGCTTCCGCGCATTGCGCGGCAGCTGTCATCCTAACTTTTAGTAACGGAGGTGCTAACGCGGTACTCCAACATCCTCTCCTCAGAATCCTTTTTGAACTTTTTCACCTGTGAACCCTACCCCCCCCCCAAAAAAAATACCCTGGCATTAGTTCCTGATGAAGACCATAGAGTGTCAAATGGCCGAAAGCTGGAGTTTTATAAATTTGATGCGGCTGATCGCACTCCAATTATTAGTAATTGCTACTAATGTTTATGTTGATTAAATTAAAGTATATAGAGGAATACGTGTTTGTAAGAACAGTTTGTGCAAGAGTAGAGAAAGTCATGTGAGTACAACACATCACGTTTTTCCTCGTTATATATCCATTAGCCACACAGAAACACATTTCAGCCAATACTTTAAAATTTCCAAAAGATATATTTTGTAGTGACATAAATATAATGAAATTGAGTCTTAACATTAGGTACATCTGTAATTTGAATACGAGAAATTTATGACTAAAATTGCAGAAATTCCCTCATAAATCCACTTTGAATACTCATAGATGTGAAAATGTCTTAACAGTTAGTAATTGCAGGCATATCTCATTCCTTTCCATGCCAGAGATACACAAGAATGTCTTCGCTTATTTTCTGAATATTGTTTTCGCCTAGAGGCAAGACTTTAATTAATTGAAAACAATCTGTGGTCTTGGGTTTCTGTGCCATTAAAGTAGGATAGAACTTACTTCAGAATATTTAGGAGACATTCTTGGAAATGAAACACAAGATTAATTAATCAACTTGAAACAAGCGTTCTCATAATATCTTATTTCAAGATTATTTAATGAGGGTGATACAATAGAAAATGAATGAAGGAATGAAGAGTTAGAGAGCAGAAACGCTAAAATTGTAGAAATTCCCTCATAAATGCGCTTTGAGTGATCATAGATGTGAAAATGTCTTAACAGTTAGTAATTGCAGGCATATCTCATTCCTTTCCATGCCAGAGATACACAAGAATGTCTTTGCTTATTTTCTGAATATTGTTTTCGCCTAGAGGCAAGACTTTAATTAATTGAAAACAATCTGTGGTCTTGGGTTTCTGTGCCATTAAAGTAGGATAGAACTTACTTCAGAATATTTAGGAGACATTCTTGGAAATGAAACACAAGATTAATTAATCAACTTGAAACAAGCGTTCTCATAATATCTTATTTCAATATTATTTAAAGAGGGTGATACAATGGGAAATGAATGAAGGAATGAAGAGTCAGAGAGCAGAAATGAAGGGAATATTAAGCAAAAGGAAATGTAAAACAAAATGATACAGTTTCATGAATACTGGTAAACTGATTCGACTCGAGAAAGCAGCACGGTTAAAAACAGAGACATTAGGAAGAAGTTCCCAGCTTTTGTATTCTCAGTATGTAGGATCTTTCAAAACTAGCTTAAGAGCACAACAAGCTTAATACCCAATTAGAGATAGTTAAGATGTATAAAACCCATTGTGTTACATGAATACTAGATAACGAAATTGTGTGATATAAATATGCAGCTCTAAAATACATAAAAATGAAAGCATTACAGAAGATTTTTCTTTTAATAGTAATGTTTAGAAATAATTCCATTCTTCAAGAGTATTATGACTTTTATGTGAACGAAGAACCAGTCCGATGCACAATACCCGCCCTTGAGTACCAGGTTTTACTGTGGAGTATCTTTTACTAAATGGCTGCCTTGCGAAGCCAAGAAGATCCCAATCCATCCATCACTGATTTTGTTACGCCCCGAGTATTTTATTAACCTGGGTACTTAACCTACTGTCTGTCCACCAACTCATGGTCTCTGGCAGGAATGTAGCGAGCCACTACATCAGCAAACAACTCCAGATAAACAACGATATCTGAAGCAGATGTTGTGCTTCTGGTTGCGCTTATGACAATAGCGCCAACCTTAAAGTGTGTATTCACACTAGATAAAAGCAAAGAAGCTACTCAGAATATCGAAATTTAAATTTTATTCAGTTCATACAATATGTTTATCTTATAATACACATTCTGTGATGTTATCATTTACCCTGCATGCATCATACATGTAGAAGATACTTCTTCCATTTTCTCGCAAATGTTTTATTTGAATCAGATAATCGTGCCTCCAGGTTACAATGTGAGCATGTTCTGCAAGTACTCTTCTCCTTTTTTTGTTCTGTTATTTTCTCTATTTAAAGCCCAACTCTGAAATTACTTTCCAAAGCAGTCTGTCTCCATGGAACATATGTCTTTTCCCAAATAGCAGGCAGCAGTTTATTTATAGCAGGAACACGCTGCTCAGCAACACAAGTCATCTATAACTCTCCGAATATACCTATCAAAATAATTTACATATTCACTATAGTATGTGCAGGTTTTGTATCGCAAAAGTCGCTAGGACGCTTTTCACCACTTGCATTTAAACCTTAGGATATAGGGCATAGGTTAAACACGGAGCGGGACACCTCGCGCACCATGACTAACTCAGATCTGTAGGGCTACCGCCCCCAGGAGGTACGAGTGGAGTGAGTGACCACAGGGTGCCCTAGGATCGCAACTGGATAGGCCACAGAGACGCATGGAAGTACCTAGCAAGTGCTGAGATCTCTTCAACTCGGCGCCGGCCTAACCTAACAGCCACCATACACCGCGGGTCCAGTGTAGCACAGGTGTAGCCTTCTCCCGCCGAAACTAGAACTCTGCGAGTCCTATGGGTATCGCACAGGCGTCCCCTTCCGACGGAGGACAGTGGCCGCGCAAACGCCATCTAGCGCCGAGAACAGCAGTTATCATGCGCAAATATCCGCGCCATCTGTCCAGCACCACCAACACCACTCACCTAAAAGCTCACCTGAAAGATAAGGAAATGGATTGAAGGGATACGCTGGAAAGGAAACTATGGCATGAAGGAATGCACCCCAGCATTCGCCTAAGCGACATGGGATCACCACGGAAAAACCTATGTCACAGGGATCGAACCATCGACCCCCGAATGCGGGCCACAGACATTACCACCTGAGCCATCCGGTTCGGTCAGTTAAACTGGCACTTGCTTGCGATTTTTGTTTAACGATTTAAGAGGCAGCTCTTACAGTTGATTGATTCAGTGAAAGTTTCATACATAGGCTTAGTAGGTCAGCTATATTAAAGAAGATTCAAGTTATGTGCGTGTGCAGTGAATGTGACGGCATAGTGTGGGAAACTGGTTCTGTCCGTCTGCTCTACAGAGAGAACGTGTATAACTTCATGTTGTTGGTAGCTCACCTACTAAGCCTATTCATACAGTTGTTCCTGGCTTCCTTGTCACGTCCCTCAATAACTTTCATAATTACTTCCATACCTCCAGAATAAACAACTCCTTTTCACTTTACCTCCGAAATAACACTAGTGGCTCAGGCGACTCAACAATTGAAACTACGAGAAATTAGCAGTGAGTAAATACAGCGTAAGTAACACTGCAGGTAAGTTGGCAATACCTGCAGCAGGAGAACGTTTGTGAGGATGTTTACAAAAGTCTGATTACACTAGTTGGAATGTCTCTCCTCTCCCCTTCATTCCCCTAAGACTATGAGCTGGTGGACAGACACTATCTGATGAGCATTCCCCTTGGGGATTAAACCCAGCAACAAGGGTAACCTTGTAACTATGTGTTCTTAGCTTTGTTTGTGTTTAACCTAATTCGAAGAGCATTAAGAGCATATCGTGGAATCATAGAATCATCCTGGGATTTGTCAGGAGAACTTCCTGAACTGCATGCCTTGTGATCCAAAGGAGTGGAACGGAGTGGTGTTTTTAGTGTCGTAAATGTTGATGTTCCCATGGAGGTATGGAGTTCTGTTTGTCTGCGTATCAGAGGCATGCAAATTACATTTAAAGTACCGCGCCACCCAGAGTTGTAGCAAGAGGAAGGGAGCCCATTGGATCACACTGCAAAATTTCAGAGGATCTTTATTGGGAAGTGATGGCACAATATGGATCCTCGAAGAAAAATGCGTTATTTTTTCTTTTTTACATTCCACGAGGGAGTGCGTGGCAATCCATAACAATGTGCACCACCTCGTTTATCTGTGGAGGTAGTTTGATCTGCCACCAAATCAGCGTGCAGAGATTAGCAATGCCACTTCAGTACTACGAGTAAGTGGTCACCCCCCTTCCTTGTTGCGTCCGCAGGAACCTTCTGAGAGCTACACCAAGTTGGCGCGTGAACACGTCCCTGGCCTTCAGCCAGCTCTGATTACAGAACGACGTAATGGGTGAAACCAGCAAAAGCATACTCTGCCTTTGTAATTTATTTAACTTTACTTTTCAGTGAGATAGACATTCAGATGCCTCACATTAGGTTACGTTCTTCTAATGATGCAGTTTGAATGCTGAAAGGTAGTTTTCCGTGAAGGCAATTATGTGATTCAACACTTTAAAACTTGGAATTATTGAGCGCTCTTAGCAGCTAGTTATTTAAAGAGACCACATTTTAGGCTAATTTAAATTTAAGTTTTAACAGTTCCCGGGTGTTTAGCCCAATATAGGCGACAATCTTCACAATAATCCCAACTTTATTGGTTTACATAATTAGTCGACAACCACGAATGACAAAACATTATTTTCAGTTTAGCTTTGTCCGTCCGTCCGTCTGTCTGTCTGTCTGTCTGTCTGTCTGTCTGTCTATCTGTCTATCTGCCACGGAAGAGATTCCGGCACGTCAACTAATGACTTATTGTGCGTCAGACCGTGGCAGGATGGATGAGATGAAAGTGGAAACACAACTCTAGTGGCTCCCTAACAGGCGCAGGCAAGTTCTTCAGCCCGACGGAGCTCCAGGTTGCCACAGAGGACCCGTCACCAGCCCGCTAGCTCCGGTTGATCAATCAGTCCCCCTGGAAAGGCGGTCGGCTGACCACAAAACCTTCCCTCAGCCGAGCACCGTATTTCAAAAGTGCAAGCACCACCGTAGCGCAGTCCATCGACGACCCCGCACTTTATTGATTAGCTGTTGATGTAATTTAGTACGCCAGTTTATACTGTATAATGCGAGTGTTTAAATTATACTGTAATCGGCTAGCTCAATGTATGATGTGGCAAGAAAGAATTACCATTGCTTTAGAAACCCGAGCATCGATTTCGTTATTACACTTTCATTTGTATAGACCTTGCGCCTCATTTTAAATTTAAATATTTTATAGCACAAAAACAAACGTGCGCGCGCGCACACACGGACACACATACACAAACACACGCATGCACGCGCGCACATTTGTATTATTCTACTGTTAATCCACTGTATTCACAATCTACAAATGAATAATTACCAGTTGAAACGATATCTTAACATGTCCTTTACCTTTCCCATTTGCTCCTGACTTGTATTTATACTTCCCCAGAGAATTGTGCTGTTACAAGTTCAAGTACACCTATTAATATTGAAGGAGTGGCTTTTTATTCAAATAAAAAACCAAAATTAATATATGAATCAATTTCCACACAAATGACATAAATGTAGCATTTGTATGTGCATGTCATGAAATCAACAAAGATATTGGAAAATGTGTTAGTTGTAAGTGGCGATACTTTAAAATTCGTTTTGAATAAGCCTGTCATACTAAGGAACACTAACCTCAAACATCTGATGTGTTGCACTCACAGTACTTTCTAATACTCTTCCACTAACTATTGTTAGAAACTCTTGTTCCTCTATCTTGTTCATCTTAGTCGAGATAAACATTTGCAGAAATGATCTAATTTTCTTGTAGGTGCAAGGCGCACACAGGAATACAGTAGGCTTTGAGCAACAGTCAAAATGTTTAAAGCTTTGAAATTCCGTTCTCTTTACACAGCCAAACAGATAAAAAGTGAAAAACGATCTTCCGTTTGAGAAACGTTTAATCATTGAAAAACTCAAGCCAATAACAAGGAATACCTCCGAAATGGTTCACTCCACAAGAAAATATCATATATATGTGGGTATATTCCCACAGAAGTAAATTGTGTATTTAGCCACATCTACATTTTTTGTATGGTAAAATTTGGTCTCTCTTACAGTTTAATCCACTGTAAAATGTATGCAAAAGTCATCAAGAGTAAACGGGCCTACATGGGATATAGCCAGAAAATTCAAAATATACATTTCGTATTCCATATAAATGTATTAAACATTTTAATCAAAATCGTTTGAGCCATTTTCGAAAAAACCAAAATTTTGCATGTAAAGGGTAGTTTAGGGTTGAGATATTTTCTTCAAAATATTCGTATGGGATCTTTGAAAGATATTCAACTTAAATACCAAATTTGGTTTTTAACCGACTTTTCGTTTTTCAGTTACGCTGTACACATATGCACGCACACACGCACACACCCATGAGGTAATGGACCTTTCTCGAACTGCACATTTTCTAGAGCATGCGCAACTACACCGGTCGCCGGACGTCTCCGAATAATCCAGAGAAACCCCTTTCGGTTCTGCCGCTTTGATTGTTGTCACGTGTTTGCTCGCGTGAGTGGTGTGAGTAGCTTGACTTGAGCGCTTTTAATACGTGTCGCGTCTGGTATGTGGGGCGAGCTATCTTGACCCCGCCGTCCTTTGTTCGCGTCCGTGGCTGGCATCACAATATTATATCTTGGTAATATTATTCCCACAGAAGTAATTTCAGAAGTTAATCTGGTAAGAACCTTTTCCATATTATTCTTCTAGACGAAATTTGTGATATTAGTCAAATAGAAAACTGTCAAGTGTAGTAACAAAGTGTGTATTCTTTGATAATAGTGAAGGAAGGAACATTATCAAAGAAAAAATTGGGATAAGTTTCACTTTCTGACTTTGATGTTGAACATGTTGCAAACTCTGTACTATACGTTTACATATGCTGGGATTATATGTGACTAAAGCAATGGGATAGAGTTATAGTAGATGCTGAACGATGACTGAAATGCATAGTAGAGTACAAAGAAAACAAAATCTGATGTGTTGCACCTACATGACTTTCTCTACTCTTGTACTAACCATTCTTACAAACTCTTATTGCTCTATCTTCTTCGTGTTAGTTGGGTTAAACATTTGCAGAAATTATCCTATTGCTCGTTTTCTTGCAGGTGCAACGGGAATATGGGAATACAGTAGGCTTTGAGCGATAGTCAAATCTTATAAAGCTTTCAAATTTCTTTCTCTTTGCACGGTTAAGACATAAAAATGAATAGTGATGATCCATTTGACAGAAGTATAAGTTGTCCAAAACTTACACTACTAACGAGGAATATTTCCGAAATGGTTCACTCTACCAAAAAAAAGACAAAAAAAATATTTAGACATAATTTGTGTATTTTAGCAAGATCCGCATTTTCTGTATAGTAAGATTTCGTCTACCTTACAGTTTACCAGTTATGCGAAAGTCATCCAGGGAAAATAGGAATTCATGGGCTATAGCCAGAAAATTCAAGATATACATTTCATTTGTCATAAAAATATCCGAAACATTTGGCATTTTAATCAAAATCGTTAGAGCCATTTTCAAGAAAATAACAATTTTGGAAAAATTCTCCATGTAAAGAGTATTTAGGGTGGAGGAATTTTCTTCAAAATCTTCGTGCCACATACTTGAAAGACATTAAACTTAAATATCAAATTTAGTTTTTAACCGGCTTTTCGTTTTTGAGTTATGCTGTCCACAGACTGACAGACACACACACACACACACACACACACACACACACACACACACACACACACACACACACACACACACACACGGACCTTTTTCTAAAAATGCTCTTTTTGGATTCATAGGGCGTCAAAACATATTTCCAGTGAAATCTCTACATCGAATTTTTGGGTGGAATACAATACTTCCTCTACTTTACTGTACGTATAGAGAAAGTAATAAAATGGACATTTTCCAAACACTCGGTATATACTGCTGAGCTCATAGGCTAAATTTGATAATTAATTCAGTTATTCAAAACCACGTGGCTACTATAAAGGATGTTACGAATACCTGCTTCAAACATATTTCTAAACGCAGGTAAGAAATTCCAAAAATTACTGTTTTCTCTGAAAATGGGTGGATGAAAGTTAATATAAAAATATTCATTTATTCAGTGACATATATATCTATGTCTGTCGTGTGCGTGCGTGTGTGAGTGTGTGCTTGTGTGTGTGTGTGTGTATGTGTGTGTGTGTGTGTGTGTGTGTGTGTGTGTGTGTGTGTGTGTGTGTGTGTGTGTGTCTGCCTGTGAGCAGCATAACTCAAAAATGAAAAGACGGTTAAAAGCTAAGTTGGTATTTAAGTTTAATATCTTTCAAGGATGAGACACCAAAATTTTGTGGAAAATTCCTCCACCCTAAATACCTTTACATTAAAATGTTTTCAAAAGTTTTGATTTTCTCAAAAATGACAAATGATTTTGATTAAAAAGCTATATGTTTAAGATATTTTTATGGCAAATGAAATGTATTTTTTGAATTTTCTGGCTATGCTCTGTGTAGTCCTGTTTACTCCTGAGGACTTTTGCATGACTGGCAAACCGTAAAAGAAAGACCAAATCTTACTATGCAAAAAATGTAGCTCGCGTAAAGGCACAAGTCATGTCTATATGCATTTTTTGGCAATGAACAATTTCGGAGATATTCCTTGTTATTTGTGTGAGTTTTGCAATACTTAAATTTTTCTAAAGTGAAGGGTCGTTATTGACTCTTATGTCCCTTGCAAAGAGAACGGAATTCTAAGGCTTTAATCGATTTGACTACCGCTCAAAGGGTACTGTATTTCCATATTCTCTTTGCACCTACAAGAACATAAGCAATAACATAATTTCTGTAAATGTTTATCTCGACTAACATGAAAAATATTGAGGAGTACGAGTTTGTGAAGACAGTAGAAAAGTAGAGAAAGTCATGTGAGTGCAAAACCCTCATGTGTGCTTTTTTAAACTTGTCATATGTTCGTGATAACCTGGTCTTGAAGGTTATTCTTCCTTGAAAACGATTTTGCGGAAGCCCTTGTATCATGAAAGAAGCGATTCCTCGACAACTTTACTATTATGAGCTATCACTGCATGACTTCTTGAAGGGCATGGTGGTGTTTAGAGCTCAACATTGCTCACGTATCCTGTTTACGTTCGCTTTCACGGGTTTCAGGATACAGATAGATGGGTAAATGGCTATGAATCAGGGTGACAATAATGCTCACTCTCCCCTGCTGAACGGTTTCGTCAATCAAACTCAGCTTGTGCGATATAAATAGGACGGAGCCAAACAATAGACCGCAATCAGCTTCGGTTTCTGCATGGTAGGTATACATACAACACATGCTTTACAAACGACTCATTATATGGGGAAGGTTAACACAAACATGGGATTAGCATAGGACCAACTAAGCTTGAGAGAGATTAAAAAGCGAGAAACTCGAATGAGCTTTAGTGACACGGGAATTTAGTTTCAAAAGCAACCATTCATGGGAAAGTGCCATCCACACTGACGTCCAATGCTTGAAACGGATTATAATACGCAATACAATTTGTTTGCTTAATATTTCTCTTAGGAGGTTTGGTATCCAGAATTATTTCTGTGGATACTATTGCTTTATGTTTGCATTGCTACAGCTTAGGAGTAATAGTCGCGTTTTAATGAATTACTTAAACCATTAACTTCCTATAGTACTTTCTCTACTACATATAGTAAGTAGGGGAAGTATTGTATTCGACTCAAAACTTCGACGTCGAGATTTCACCAGAAATATATGCTTTGAGGTCCCCCGCATAAAAATATTTTTAGAATTGGTCTCTGTGTGTGTGTGCGTGTGTGTGTGTGTTTGTGTGTTTGTGTGTGTGTGTGTGTGTGTGTGTGTGTGTGTGTGTGTGTGTGTGTGTGTGTGTGTGTGTGTGTGTGTGTGTGAACAGCGAAACTCAAAAACAAAGTCGGTTAAAAATAAAATTGGTATTTAAGTTCAATATCTTTCAAGGTTGCGACATCAGTATTTTGAAGAAAATTCCTCCACCCTAAACTACCATTTACATGGAAAATTTTTCGAACATTTTGATTATTTTGAAAATGGCTCTAACGATTTTGATTAAAATGCCATATGGTTAAGATATTTGTATGACAAATGAAATTTTCTGGCTATACCCTATGTAGTCCTGTTTACTCTGGATAACCTTTGAATAACTCGTAAACCCTGAGAGATAGACCCAACAAAACATTTAAGTCTCGCTAAAACACAATTTATGTCCAAATAAACCTTTTTAGAGTGAACCATTTCGGAGATATTCCTTGTTACTTGTGTCAGTTCCGGAAAACTAACTTTCATCAAAGGCAACATCGTTGTTCATTTTTTTATATGTTAACCGTGCAAAGTGAACGGGATCTCAAAGCTCTAAAAGATTTGACTATCGCTCAAAGCCTACTGTATGAAAGTCATGTGAGTGCAACACATCAGATTTTTCTTCCCTTTTTTTTCCATTTTTTTACGAAATATTGCAAAAATTTCAGTGCATGTTATTTATTTTTCTGTGTTTACACAAATCACTACATTTAAACGACTCTTTCAGAGCTTTCCAACGATATTAATTTTGTTTGCTTGGGATAAATGTTGCAAGATTTAATTAAATCATTTCCTAATGAATTGTCTATAACTACTTCGTTATGCATATTTAATGAGTTATTTCTGTATTAGCGTTGGAATTATCCCTTCAAATATGAAGAGGATGGAGAAATAAGCGTTTGTAAGAATAGTTGATACAGGAGTAGAGAAAGTAATGTGAGTGCAACACATCAGAGTTTTTGAATGATATTAAGTATATGACACATATCTATGAAAATCGGAAGGCCCTAGAAGATAATTGTAGCTTTTTCTATGCGGAGGATAGAAAAGAGAACGTGACAAAGAAGTTCATTTACAAGAAAAAACACTACAAAAGAGTTAAGTTAAAAATAGTGAAGTAGGTATGTGCCAATAGATAATTATTTATTAAGCATACGAGTAAAACAACACTGTCCTATTGTAAATAATCCTTGTAAGTTCTCGTAATAAGAAGCATTATCTCGGAAATGGTGAACTATACAAAGAAGATGAATAAGAAATAAATTCTGTGTTTTAACGAGGTCTACATTTTTGTGTAGAACATCTGGTCTATCTCATACGGTTTCACAGATATACAAAACTCATCAATATTAAAGAGGACTTCATGGACTATAGCCAGAAAATTCAAAATATATATTTCATTTGTCATAGAAATATCTTAAACATTTTAATAAAAATCGTTAGAGCCGTTTTTGAGAAAATCAAAACTTGCGAAATCTAAAGAGTAGTTTTAAGGTGAAAGAATTCTTTTCAGATCATTGGTGTTGCCTCTTGAAAAATATTAAACTTAAGTGCCAACTTTGGTTTGTAACCGACTTTTGTTTTTTGAGTTATGCTGTTCACTTTCATACAGACAGACACATACATACACTGACATTTTTCTAAAAATGCTTTTTCTTGGATTCAAGGGGCCTTAAAAGTATATCTGCGATGAAATCTCCACATTGAACTTTTGGGTCCAGTACAATGCTTCTTCTAATTGGTATATGTAGTAGACAATGTAAGAAAGCATATACTCGTTGAAAGGTTCTTCTGGGCCCTGCCTTTTCTGAGGTGTATCAGCTGAGGCGATTCTCCCGAAGTAGCTAGAAGAAAGCCTTCTTTGAGCAGCCCGCCAGTGTGCTGGAGCTTGGAATTATTAGCGACCTGTAAGCGTCTCTGTCTGTCTGCGGCCTATATCCTCACGTTCTACCATCATGTATCCGTTGCTCTTGGGGGGCAAGCACAAAGATCATACCAGCAATAAAATATTTTCTGTGCATTGCGCGTTGTTTGTTCATCTCCACACCGCAAACTGTTCTAATTAGTTAGTTTTATCCAGTTACTGTGATTTTGCAATTTCGTGCCTTTCTCCACCACAATTCATCTTTGCTCGTGCTATAAAAATGTTGCATATTCCATTTGAAAATAATAAATTGTAATGCTGTTTCAAACATTTTGTTTCTCCTTTTTCTCTGATGTGGCTTTATATAAATGTATTGCTGTGTTCCTAGCTCCCTCTTCTTTCTCTTCTTTTCGCATGAGTTTTGTACAATTCCTTTTTCGCAATTTTGCCATCAACTACATATTGATATGGAATTTTTGCTAATCCGACCTAGCTTTTGTGAGCGTTTGCGCTTCAATCTGCAAATGCCTTTTTTCCACACTAAACAATGTTTTGAATTTGTTTAGTTTCACATTATTATGTTTTATTGTGCTTATTTGATTATTCGGGATGTAGCCTTCTTTGTTACCTGCGTCGTTTGGATCTCCGTATATTTGTAAAGCCTTGTGTGTGTGTGTGTGTGTGTGTGTGTGTGTGTGTGTGTGTGTGTGTGTGTGTGTGTGTGTGTGTGTGTGTGTGTGTGTGTGTGTGTGTGAGATAAGAGTGTATTGTGACAAAATGACGAAATCCAGTCCCGCTACTTTTTTGTAACTTTATTTTCCTTCAAAGACTTTTGCAGAAATACACAGTTCTCTTTTACTAACATTAGTCTTCAGTCCTTAGTGATATTAAAACTCCCAACAGTTTTCTTCTCGTAGCCTTTAGTCACTCCTTTGTCTTTCTTCACTTTCTCTGTCTCTCAAACAGCTGACTCCGACGATACAATGACTCAACTCACATTAAGTGCCTCGCTATCTTCCTTCACGATGCCTTGGTTCTCTCGCAACGACACACACACACACACACACACACACACACACACACACACACACACACACACACACACACACACACTCGCCGCCTCGTCTCCTTATATAGTATATACCACCTGTAGTATACTCTCATTCATCCTTCCTCCCGGGGTCTAACATATAATAACTCAACAGTATGCAATCCCCTCTGTAAATACTCTCTCTGAAATCTCCATATCTGTTATTGCATTTTTTCTACTTTATCTCTAATATGTTTAGTTAGCTGATGCCGTCCTTTTTCGATTCTTTCAGTAATTTTTCCAGTGGCGTGCATTCAACCTTGCTACCCCAGCGCTGCTGGGGTAACTGATTTATTCACAAGTTAAAAATTAAAATAGTTTCTTCATATTCAAATACGCACATCGAACTTGAACATTACAGTACTTAAGGTTCAAACTCCCGCCCCGGCACTAGCCAGCTGTTGCACTTGGTGACTTGTCCTGTTCTGAAGGAATAGTCCCTCTCTATACCAGCTAGCCTACGAGAGCTGTATTGACGCATGCGTATTCTGTATAGAGTCCTACTAGCGTAGCCATGGCGTCAGCCAACAGCAGATGCAAGTGTGAATTTGATTGATTAGTTTAGTTTAATTGCAGCTAGCTAGGCTTTGACGTCATAGAGCGGAGCCTAGTCGGTCGGTTACATATCGATATGGAAAGCTTGAATGAGCGATAGCGATACACGCAAGCGTAGTAACCCTACAATAATGGTGTCGTTTTATAGGACATAGTATAATAATGTCAAACGATATGAAAAGCGCATATACTTAAAGCTATTGGTTAACATTAAAATATTGTTAAGAAAAGACTTAAATGTGTTTTTTTTTTTTTTTTTTTTTTTTTTTTTGTTTTGTTTTGTTTTGTTTACGAAAGTGACCTCCATTAACAAAATGGAAATAACATGGGAAAATATAATAAGTTAGTCATCATGCAGATCATATCAGACTATATAGTGTTTTTGTCACAAGTTTGAAAGTTCGTTTGCGCCCTGCGGAAACTAAAAGGTGAAGAATGCGTTGTTTTATATGTGTTTCTGTTAAAGTATCTAGTAAATGTGACAGGTGAATTCAATGAAAATGAATGCGAGTGACTGTGTAATAGACAATATTCAAAAGAGACCATTTTTATATGGGCTATAATGTCCTAAGCGTATGGTAAGTATCAGAAAAGTATTTAGGATAACAGATACCTCTACTATTTATAACCTGACCATTTTGGAATATGGATTATTTATTTTAAAGTATAGGATGATTTTTCAGTGCCATAACCTATACCGCTGGGGTAATTGTTGTGACCACCGCACGCCACTGAATTTTTCCACCTCACCGTCCGTTTTCCATTACTCTGAATAGTTCGAATATAACACTCTCACTTGGTTGTCACCCAAAAGCCTTTGTTTCATAACCTCAACTATGTTAGTCCTGGGGAATTTGCACTCCTATGTTCGTTTCCAATATTCTCTTGTTACCACCTTTCAGGTGCATGCAATTTTATGTTTACGATAATGTCTTATTGATTGGAACTACTTTTGTTTTTCTTGTGCAAATGTTTCAATTTATCGCTCACTTTGCGCTGCAAAGTTTGTTCTTGTAGCTCCGTTTACCTCGGGTGCTGGGATGAGTTATGTTTCTTCATGCTCACCCAAATGTTGTGACCCCGTCTGCTTTTCTCCTGTTTCTTTCACGAAGCAGTGATTCCCTGTTCTTGATTCTTCTTGGAACGGGTTTGTCTATTATAGCGACATCTCCCCGCAAATAATTGTCCCTCTTTCACAATCATTATTTGACTGACTATCACGTAGTGCATCAGTTTGAAACGATTATATTAGCAAAAAGAGAACAAATAATTAACGTATGGTGGAAAATGAATGTTTTTTTATTTCCACTCAACACAAACAATTTAAAAAGGTCATAAAGTTGAATCTTAAGTCAAACTGCAAATTCTACAAGCTTAATATGAAAGATTACATGCATGCTCTAACTTGTAATAGTTGTTCGGGTCATTTTTACTACAGCCTCGAAGTTTTCCTTTCACTCTTACATCCGTTGTGGGTTTCTTTATTGCAAACTTAACTCACAACGCTTGCAAAATGTTGATAATTCTCTTTGGGTGCTATATTCTGTTAGTGAAGGTGAGCTATATATAAAAAAGGGTTATGTTTTGAACTTTTCGAAATGAAACAAGAATTATTTTAAAGTGCAAGTGTAAAAGAAAATAAAGGAAAATTCCACAATGAAAAAATCAGAGGCTTCCCGTGTAAAATGAGTAAATAAAGATATAAAGAAAAAAGTGAACTCTTATGATTAAAATACATAAAAATACCGAGAAAAGTTGTGTACAATAATTTGAAATTGTTTAGCGGAGCATAATAGCACTTGAAGCGGGATTCAAACTGTGAACTCCCACAGAAAATTCTGTGTTGCACTCACATGACTTTCTCCACTTTTGTATTAACTATTCTTACAAACTATTCTTACAAACTTTTATTCCTATATCTTGTTAATGGTGGTCGAGATAAACATTTGCAGCAATCATTGCTAATTTTCTTGTAGGTGCAAGGGAAATACGGCAGTACACTAGGCTTTGAGGAATACTCACATATTTTAAAGCTTTGAGATTCCGTTCTCTTTGCACAGCCAAGAGATAAAAGAGTGAGTAATAACGTTCCATTTGAGACAAACTTTTAACTATTACAAAACTCATACAAGTAACAAGGAATTTTTCCGAAATGGTTCACACCACACAATAAATCCATTTGAACATAACATGCGTTTTAACGATATCTAAATGATGTCTTGATCTAGGTCTTACGGTTTACTCTTATGCAAAAATCATCAAGAGTGGACATGACTACATAGGCTATAGCCAGAAAATTCAAAATATGCATTTCGTTCGCCATAAAGTGTGTTAAAACATGACATTTTAATCAAAATCGAGTAGAGAAGGTAAATAGGTCAGACATACACATGGCTATAATGACATATCAATAAACAGCTGTTTAAAAAATGGCGGAAAAGAATTGCACAAGTTAACATACAAAAATAAGAAGAAATGTTTATGGATGTAGTGTAACGTTGTACTGGGGTGCACGAAAACATAACTCTTGTTAAGCTTGTGCAACCCACTGACACGTCTTAACCTTCAGGATAATGTGGATCTTCAAAGAAATTACACTGCCAATTGGCAAGTAATACTTGCCTTTATTATAACAACTTCAAACATACAAACTTAACACCTTGAGTTACAGAGAATATAAATACTTGTCGCTACTTTTAAGTGGTTAGAAAAAAATATTACTTTTGATAATACTTTTTGACATCATATTTTAACATTTTAATATTTCAAAAATTCCTGCCATGCTGCTAAAATTTTTACTCACGTCCAAACCTTTTAGTTATATAAATGCAAAGAGAAGAACTGAAGATAATTTAGAAAAAAGCTACTCGCGTAGGATAACGTGATGCCTCCCTAGTACCATAGTCACCATTTCTGCCCAGCCTCACAGAAACTTCCTCTGTCGTTGAAAATCCCAAGTCGACTGCCGCTCTTGCCTTCCCGCACCCGGCTTCGTAGGAATAACTGGTTGCGCATGCGCCGCTGTTTTTGGTCATTTCCGCATGACGTCGTGGAATTCGCCGTGTAAGTATGCAGGCTCACTCTATTGCTTTACTGTTGAAGCACCATGACGCTCATTATTTTTTGATTTGGTGAACTTGTACTGATGGTTGTCTCTGCTTTTGGATCCTAGGTGAAATAACGGCTCAGTAGTAATGCACTTATTTAAAAGCACATCAAGAGAAACGCTGTAAATAACATTACGATTTTCTTATTCTTGAAATATGCAATATGTAACATTTGTACTTAGCTTGTAATTGAGTTTTTTTTTTATGGATATTCTTCAACTGCTATGGCTCTCAGCGTCCCATTTTATATAGGGTGGGACAAAGCGTTAAATTTTGCTCAGAGGTCTCTAAGGCTTGAGGTTCCATAACACACCGTAAATCTACAGCACAGGACAACCTGCTTCACTTTCCTTTCGCAGGAAGCTATGCTCACTATTTTATTACCCATCGCTCTCCTATGGATTTAACCCGTGACCTTAGGAACCAGAGGGCAGCATGCTATCGCTAGACCATGGTATATATCTTGAGCACACTTGATTTATAATGGAGAAGAGATTGCAAGTCAGAATATGTAAACAAATATGAGAGGAAACGATAAGTAACGTTTCGAAATGCGTTAGACAGAAACAATGAAAGTACATCTACGCCTGACTAAACAATGAGAAACAATAGAATGAGTTAATTGCTGGAGTAATCAACAACTGAAGAGGATATGATAAAGCCACATAGAGACGGTTTATTTTCAGTAGCGGCTCGTAAGTATATATCTTTGGATGTTTTAGTCAGTCCTGAAACTGTGAAATAGCACATGATGTACACTATAATTATGAAACTTATACAAACGCAGATATTACCACCGCCACCACCACCGCCGCCGCCGCCACCCCCACCTGTAGTAAAAACTTGTATGAAGAAAGAAGTGGTTTTCGTATATATATATATATATATATATATATATATATATTTTTTTTTTTTTTTTTTTTTTTGTAGGTAATTAAAAATTCTGTATTGGGGTAAGAACGTTGTAATTGGTAAATTAAATTCCAATTGAATTTATGGAAAATATAAGAAACCTGGAGAAGCTTCCGCACGTCTGTATTTTAGCTTCTTCTACTGCAGCAACTAACTTTTGCCGTAGTGTTTTACAATCTAGTGTCATTGCCGTAAAATTGTAGTGATAGTACGGAAACAAGAGTGCGGAAGAAGCTTTGAATGTTAGTGCACAACCCGTATGTATCAGGTCCAGTAAGTTTATTACGTCATACCAGTTGCGCATACGCAGAAGCTGCTTAAAGCGCGCAGGCAAACATGAGCAACCGAACCTGTTGCCACGTCTCATCAATTTTAGAGGAATGGCGCGGTAAATTTAAATGGTATAAATTTTGAATTAGTAAATATATAATACGTTACGTTAAATAGCATTAAAAACAAATTAACTGAAAAGTCCGTAAGGTGTCAGAAAGTTGGGCTCCAGCACAGTAGCCACCACTGTTTATTTTAATATGAAATATAGCCAGCGAGTAATTATTTAATCCCGCGACGAGGATATCTACGTTGTGAGAAACAAAAGTGCTGGAGAAATACGTACTGCTAAAGAATGTTATCCTTAACTGCATTAATCTGCGTTGAGTAATTCGTATAACTCTTGGAATTGCACTATGGCTACTACTTCGGATGAAAGTATATAACTCACCTCCGCTAACAGAACATAACGTCAAATAAGATAGCATTTTAGAGATGCTGTGAAACAGTTAAATAACACGTGACAGAAAGTAGGAATAACAGAAAAATTTGGAGGTGACAGAAAACATGCCGAGAACCACTACAAGTCATGATACGCATGAAATGTTTCACACCATGTAAATGGTATATCATGCTAGAGCTAAAATTTAATTTTATTCAGCTGCTTTAATAACTATTTGTTTGCGTTGAATGGAATTAAATGAGTAATTAAATTCATTTTCCATCACGTGTTATTTATTTGCCCCCTTCCCGCTACTACAAACCCCCAAAACTGGGTAATGGTTAGGGGTGGTCGTAGTAGTGGAGTGAATAAAAAATTACATGAATATTGTGTACTGTAAAATGAAATGGTCTTTAATGTGTGTTTAAGCAAGCTTAATTAATTATGTTTCATATACCATTCTTATATAAAATATAGGTGTGCTTAAGAAATATTAACAAAGTGTTATATAAAAATATAACATCAAAATTATGTTTGAGTGTATGTACAACTATGTATACATTTGTAGCCATTTTATTTTTGTGTATGTTCTTTCTTTAGAAGCTGCACAAGTGGTTGTTTCAAATACAAATTTTTTGAACAAACTTTTATTGTTAACTAGTTGAAATACCCGACGTTGCCCCTGTTTTGACAATTCATCCCTAAAATTTTCGGACTTAGGTTGCACTTGCCAAATAGCCTTGTGTTTCTTTGGAGACATTTGAAAAATTACTTAACAGGCTTAAACAAATATTTAATTAAACCTCACACCCGTATAAGGAATAAAGAATAAACTTAATAAAAAATAAAAACACCGGTAAGACACTATGCAAAAGCACTGTTGAACAACCACAAATACCACAGGAAGAAAAGTGATTAGAGAAAACCTTGTAAATGTAATACGTCGCATTTTTATTTTGACAATATAGAAATGTCTAGGAATTGTTTGTAGAAGAATGAGAAGAGGAATACACGTGAATGTGTTACATAAAAGTATTGAGTTAAGAAAAGCATGTGAATGGAATATGTTGTGTTTGTATTTCAATGATATAGAAAATTGTAGGAATTGGAGGAGTAGGTCGACCGAGGAAGAGATAGAAGAATAATGTAAGACCGGAACAGGCCAAAGGTGTAAGGCATGTTAGGAAGAAGAAGTTGTATTTTGAAGCGCGAGTAGAGATGAATATATGAATCTGCTACATAAAATAAGAGTAAAGAAAACCGTGTGAATGTAACGTGATGCATTTATATTTGAAACATATTAAAATGTATTGTTTGTAGAAGTGGGAGTAGAAAAAGAAATGTGGTTATGTTTCGTAAAAGAAAAGTGAGTAGAGAAAACAGTGTGAATGTAATGCGTTCTCCATTGAAAAAAAAAGTTCAGATTTGCCAGTTTTCATCACATTCAGATGAATGGTATAGCAGCCTATAGATAAGGACAAACAAACCTTTCACGTTTACTTTAGGTACCAATATAGGTAAAATGCTCGCGGAAGCTTTGGATTGTGTTTGCAGAGGGTTTAGACAGCGCCACCGTTTCAACCCTGTTTACCTTCAAAAGATTAGTGATGGAGAGGGTGGGTGATTGACTACAAGAAGTGCTTTTCCTCCCCTGAGCTGTGTGTAACCAAGGTAAGTTATAGTTCATTTTAAGCTATTTTGCAACATTTAGCAAAATGATCAGTTTTCGTCCATGGACAAGGCATTCTCTCTTTAGATTCAGAGCACTAAACGGGGTGCTATACTGTCCATATTATCATAAATCTACAGTAATTGGCAATTTAACAGGTAGTTCAGAGGCGCTATACCATAAACGACAGCTGTCGTCAGTAATTGCGGCAGTGTCAATCTGTCTGTTCTATATGCGGGCTACAGTTGCATTACAGTAATCCAGGACACGACACAATTGATTGCAGAACATGTTCCAAACATAAGATTAACCTACAAATCTCTGCCTTTTGTTGTTGATCAGTTAACTGTGAAATAATACACTCTGCGGGAGAAAAGTAAACACATATTACACCAAACCTTTAGGGGCATACCTTTGAAGTGTACTAACATGCCTGCACTGTGTGACTAGCTGAGTAAATAATTTAATAAAATATTAATTTGAGTCTTTTATGTGAAATTATGGAAAGAAAGGAAATACCGCAGCACTTGGTACAATAATTAGCAGTTTATACAATAATGATCCTGCAGGCTAGAAAGGAATGAGGAACACAGCATAAATAAATAAAGAGGTTAGACAAGGGCGCCCGTTGTCACGTATATTATGTAATTATAAATTGATGACGTAGTTAGGAAACGCAGAATAATTTAGACACAGATTGCAAAATACGTAATACCATTTTAGATGTAATACTATTTGCAGATGACTTAGTTCTTATCAGGGGATCAGAGATAAATCTCCAGAAGGGTCTACATCAATTAAACAAAATCAGTCAAAATTACTGAAAAAGTAAACCAATAAAACTAAAATATTGGCCTTTAAAGGACCGGAAACAATACGAGCGAGAAAGTATTACCAGGAAAAAAATTTGACGTGTTCGCCTCACATGACTTTCTCTACTCTTGTACTAACCATTCTTGCAAACTCTTAATCCTATATCTTCTTTAATATTAGTTGAAATAAACATTTTCAAAAATTATCTTATTGCTATGAGCAATAAGATAATTGTAGGTGCAAGGGGAATATGAAAATATAGTGGATTTTGAGCGATAGTCAAATTTTTTAAAGCTTTGAGATTTCGTCCTCTTTGCAGAGTTAACATATAAAATTATGAACAACTATGTTGCATTCGACGAAAGTTTATTTTCCGAAACTAACACAAATAACAAGGAATATCTTCAAAATGGCCGACGGGCCCTTAAACCCGACACACTCACTCACTCACTCTTCAAAATGGTTCACTCTATAAAAAAAATTATTTTCATATGCATTGTGTGTTTTAGCGGGACCTACATGTTTATAGTAAGATGTTGTTTATCTCTTACGGTTTAGGGGTTATGCAAAAGGCATCCAGAGTAAACAGGACTACATAAGCTATAGCCAGAAAATTAAAAAAAAAAAAAAATCATGTCATAAAAATATCTCAAATATATAATGATTTGAATCAAATTCGATAGAGTCATTTTCAAGAAAAACAAATTTTTCGAAAAATTTTCTATGTAAACGCTAGTTTAGGGTGCAGAATTTTCTAGAAAATCTTCGTGTCGCATCCTTGAAAGATATTAAACTTAAATACCAATTTTGGTTTTTAACCGAATTTTCATTTTTAATTTACATGTTGCACAAACTGACACACACGCGCGCACGGGCCTTTTTCTAAAAATGCTTTTACTGGATTCACGGGACCTCAAAACATATATTTCCGGTGAAATATCGACATAGTTCCTCTACTTTACGTAATGGAAAAAGTAATATTAGAACAAATAAACTGTTTTAAATACTTAGCCTGCAGTGTGTTATATCACAAAAATGAAGGTGTAAGAAATATAATTAATAGATGTGTGGTACCACAAAATGAAACCTGAAAAATACAAGACAAGAAGTAAAATAAAAATTTCTTAAACTAGTACCGGTTCCAGTACTTTTATATGGATTCGAATGTTCGACAATCACGAAACAAGAAGAAAGAAATGCGATTCTACAGGTATGTAGCTGGTTATACTTTTAAGAGAGAGAAGTAGTGAAGAAATGTATAAGGACTTGAAGATCAATGTAACAGGAAAAAAGCTCACCAGTACCAGAGTAGTTGGCGGAACCATGTGGAAACGATGGATAATTACCGCTTGCAGGTTAACTATGGCCTATTAACTCACAGGAAAAACAAATATAGGTCGGCTAAGAAGAAGATGGACAAAACAATTTTGATATATGATTCCGGAACAAGCCTAAATGGCTTAAACCTTATTGATGATAACGCCGAATTTGAGTTTACGTACTGGTCATCATATCCAAAAACCGGGATAATACTGTATGATATATTTATGTTATTTCAGTTTTATTTTAATTTATTTTTTATTTAATTCTTATTATTGGACATCTAGAAGACCGCACAGGTCTACGTTATCCAACCTTATGGCCTCCCCGCAATTTCTCGTCTTTTCTCACCTGTTTTCTAAAGCCACCACAAAATAAAAGAGAAAATAAGCGAAATACCGTTACTTACGCATTAACAAACATTAAATGCCTTGAGCAAATCCAGAAACAAAAGGGAGCGCAAGTGACTCAGGAAACTTAATTATATGGTTCTGTAGCAATTGTTAATTATATGATTTATACATAATACACATACTGTATGCACTACAATAGGTTACACTTCATCGCGGGGTGCGTCGGGTTCAACTAAAACATAAATATCACGTTGCCGGCTGTGAAACATTAAAACAATCTTGACACAAAACTATTCAGGGCAACCAACAAAGACCTTACAAATCGGCTGCTCAGTGTATTGCCTGTACACATTCTCGGCTCTCGTTGCGTTCTGCCACTATCACAGAAATGCGCGGATGAAACCACTTAACATCTTAAAAAATAATTCTAAAGGCTTTAGTGACCAACTTTATGAAAGGAGAGGCTAAAACTGGGCACTAACTTTGTCCAAACATTTTGGCACCTCTTTAGGAAACTATCACTCGCCGTAGTTAATGTTAAGAAATGCTGGCAATTTCCTGGTGGATATTTCGTTTTAATTCTTCCAGGGTGTGTGAGTTTGTCTTGTACGCTGTGTTTTTTAAGCTACCCCAGAATAGGAATCGCTTTCTGGAGCTCTTAGAAACCCTTCTCCGCTAATGGCGCAGCATGCATCAATTTTTTTCGTCATGATGGGATACTTCATTAACAGTAGATATTAGGTTCCGAATTCTAGTGCCATTTTTTTCGAATCAAGCGTTAAGGCCCGTATATACGTGAATACAATGTTGTCCCGTTCTTTTATTTAAGAGAATTAACAGACATTCATCAGTGAAGAAAACCTTTCTTCGTCCCTCCCCACCCCTCCCCACACCAATCCAAAACTAAAGATGTTTCCACGGTACATTCAAATATATTTACATCTGCTGATGTTTCGAAGGCCATTCAGTCTGAAATATACAATTATATATACAGAATGTCCCAAAATTAGACCGACAAACTTTGGGAGCTGGTAGATAACATTATTTTAAACACTTTTTGTTAAGAAAAGTTTTTCCTACGGTACTCGTTAAAGCGCTAGGCGAGTCAATGTCATACATTATTGCCTCCCACCCAATTTGAGTATTTGCAGCAAAATAAGCAAGACTAATTAGTATTACACTTATCTTAGTAAGGCACACAATCTTAATCAAAAAAAAAAAAAAAAAAAAAAAACACAGAATACAAACAAAACACAAACATCTCATTGTTTACACTTAATCACAGCTTTACTATTCAAGGTAAATGTTGGAACGCACGCCCATTGCGATTAACAAAGACTGCATCGGTGCTCTATTCCGCCGTACTCTCGCAAAGACACCAGCAATTTCTCTGGTTTAAAAGTTTGTTGGTGTAATTTTGAATATACAGGGTAAAAGGGAAGTCATTACATTCCTTCTAATATGTGCTTCATAGAAGCATTACAAACAAAAAAATCTGATGTGTTGCACTCACATGACATTCTCTACTCTTGAACTGACCATTCTTACAAACTCTTATTCCTATATCTTCTTTCTTGTTAGTTGAGATAAACATTTGTACAAATTATCTTATTGGTTATTTCCTTGTAGGTGCAAGGGGAATGTTAGAATACAGTAGGCTTTGTGCGATAGTTAAATGTTTGAGATTCTGTTGTCTTTGCACACTTAACATATAAAAAAATGAACAACGATGATCCATTTCACGAAAGTTATGTTTTCCGAAACTCACACACATAACAAGGAATATCTCCGAAATGGTTCACCCTACAAGAAAATTTATTGAGACATAAATTGCGTATTTTAGCAAGATCTACATGTTTGTATAGTATAATTTGGCCTATCTCTAACGGTTTACCAGTTATGCAAAAGTCGTCCAGACTAAATACGACTACAGGGGTTATAGCCAGAAAATTCAACACATACATTTCATTTGCCATCAAAATATAGTAAACATATGGCATTTTAATCAAAATCGTTAGAGCCATTTTCAAGAAAATCAAAATTTTCGAAACATTTTCCATATAAAGGGTAGATTAGGGTGGGGATATTTTCTTCAAAATCTTCGTGTCGCATCCTTGAAAGACATTAAACTTAACTACCAACTTTGGTTTTTAACCGACTTTTCGTTTTTGAGCTATGCTGTCCACAGCCTGACACACAGAGACATACACACGGACCTTTTTCTAAAAATGCTTTTTATGGATTCAGGGGGCCTCAAAACATATATTTCCGGTGAAATTTCGACATGGAATTTTTGGGTGGAATACAATACTTCCCCTACTTACCAGTAGAGAAAGTAAAAATCTGATGTATTGCACTCATGATTTTCTTTACTCTTGTGCTAACCATTCTTACAAACTCTTATACCTATATCTTCTTCGTGTTAGTTGAGATAAGCATTTGTACAAATTCTCTTATTGCAATTCCCTTGTAGGTGAAAGGGGAATATTAGAATACAGTAGGCTTTAAGGGATAGTCAAATGTTTTAAAGCTTTGAGATACCGTTCTCTTTGCACGCTTAACATAAAAAAATGAACAACGATGATCCATTTCACGAAAGTTTTGTTTTCCGAAACTGACACAAATAACAAGGAATATCTCCGAAATGGTTCACCCTACAAGAAAATTCATTCCAACATAAATTGTGTATTTTAGCAAGATCTACATTTTTGTATAGCATGATTTGGTCTATCTCTAACGGTTTACCAGTTATGCAAAAGTCGTCCAGAGTAAATACGACTACAGGGGCTATAACCAGAAAATTCAAGATATACATTTCATTTGTCATCAAAATAATTCAAACATGACATTTTAATCAAAATCGTTAGTCATTTTCAAAATATGAAAATTTTCGAAAATTTTTCCATGTAAATGGTAGTTTAGAGTAGGGCTATTTTCTTCAAAATATTCGTGTCGCATCCTTGAAGGACATTAAACATAAATACCAACTTTGGTTTCTAACCGACTTTTCGTTTTTGAGTTATGCTGTCCACAGACACACAGACAGAGAGACAGACACATACAGACCTTTTTATAAAAATTATTTTTTTGGATTCAGGGGTCTCAAAACATATATTTCTGGTGAAATCTCGACATCGAATTTTTGGGTGGAATACAATACTTCTCCTACTTACCAGTAGAGAAAGTAAGAAGTCCAATAGCATTTTGTTCTTTGATCATCCCATCTTGAAAAAATAAATAATTTTTGATCCCAATTGGATGCGTAATTCCACAAGAATGCACAAAGATAACCATTCGTTACTTGTAAGATGCGTAGAGTAACTTATTCTGACATAGTAATTATGGGATATCACACCGGGTTACGAAATAATTAATCACTTAAAAGACGTGAAGGAATACTCCCAGCTGCTCTCTCAGACCTTAGGTAAGTCGACAACGTTGCATTGAGGTTGGCCATGGAATTGACCTAGTTTATGAAAGTAGGTGCAGGGTATGCGTTTGTTTGCAAGAGGTTCCATTACGCTGATTGTTTATGTACCGAGCTAGGGAAAATGACCATCCACATAATGTGCAGTGTTGTCAGATTGTTTTCAACAAAACTATAATATCTCCGTAGGAAATGGTTAGAGACAATAACGTAAGATACAAAATATGTTCCAAATACCGAGATCTACCACTGGTTTAAATTAATGTAATGACTTCCCTTCCATCCTGTATATGCTATATAGCGTTCCACACTTAGAAGACAGTATGGAGTTAAATGGGACATCTCTGTCTCTATCTAGCGCATACAATTTGCCATTAGCCGCGTCCTTTTCTAACCTCGCACTGTTGCCAGATTCCTAATAGCATGGTATAAATATTCATTTGTTATAAATTTCAGATTTGAACATATTATCCTATGCAGAATTTTTTTCTCTATTAGGTTACATCCTTTTCAGAGTCATTATACATTTCTATCGGCCCAAATTTCTTCAGAAAACGTTTGTTTTCAATAGAAGTCCGATATTTGCTGTTTCTATACTCATCACGCACTAACAAACTAACTGCTAGAATGCATCTATATTTTTTCTTAGGTAGAATAAACTATAGTGTACTACCTGTCTACTTTGAATTCTCTATGTTTACCCAGTTAAGTGTTATAATTTTTTAAATTAAATGTTTTCGGAAAATTTTATATCTGTGCACTGCAAAAGTTACGCAGTGTGAAACTTTTTTGTTATTGAGTTTACATCAGGGAACCAGCGAGAACAAATGTTGAGGAAGGTTGGAGAAAGTTTTTAAAATAAACCAAAAGGCAGTAACCCCTTTCTTTTATCCAGTAAGGCAAACAAAAGGTATTCATCTATTCAGCGTATTCTCGCGCCAGGCCTGCTACAGAAGATGGTATAAGGAGCAGCACTAACATTAGTTCGAAAGAAGCCGTGTGTGTAACTGTGAGCTGTTACTGCGTTACTTGTTTAATATTTTTGTAAATATTTGTAGTTATGGAGGGGGAAGATAGGAAAAGACGATATGTTGGTGAATTAAGAAGTAAGGAACGCCAAATAATTTTGAATGTGTTAGATTATTTTTGAAGTAAAATGCGTGTAAGGCAGTAAAAGAAACAGCTAAGGCTATCGGTGTTCAGAAGCAGTAGTGTGTATGATTAAAAAGGAACTAATGAAAGGACCTCTAAGAACGCCATCGAAAAAGAAAGCAAAAAGGGCGGGACTACATAAAACGCTAGGTTATCGCAATATGATTGAATAGTGCAAGGTGGAGTGCGGCGAACTGTTCATTCTTTACAGTTTGCAAATATTCCACCCATGCTCAATATAATTTTGTCTCTATTCAACAGTGATGAGACCCTACCAAATTTCTCAAGGGCCATTCTTAGTCGGTTCTTACATGATTTGGGGTCCGAATATGGAAGAAGGGGTAACAAGTGCATATTAATAGAAAGAGACGATACCATCAGATCGCGACATAAATATCTAAAGGACGTAAAAAGGTTTTGGGACCAGGGGAAATCAATTGTTTATACAGACGAGTCATTTGTAAATTTAGGTCATACAGTGACAAAGGCGTGCAGGGATACCAAATCGCGACATAAATATCTAAAGGACGTAAAAAGGTTTTGGGACCAGGGGAAATCAATTGTTTATACAGACGAGTCATTTGTAAATTTAGGTCATACAGTGACAAAGGCGTGCAGGGATACCAAAGTTAAGTGTCCGTCAAGCAGCAATTGAAGGACTAAGTACAGGACTCGGCCACCTCGGGATCGCGCGCGGAGAAACATTCGCAACTAGTACATGTCGCAACACTGCGCTCCATTTAACGTGTACTGTCTTCTAAGGGTGGAACGCGCTTTATACATGCTATTAACAAACCACCGGAAATAGGCAAAGAAGCCGTTTTAAAGGAAATTTTCCTGAGAAAGGAGATGCTGCTATACAAAAATGGTCAAAAAACAACGATGGAGTTCTTTTCTTTCAAAAAATGTGAATACTAATGCCAAGCTGACAAAACACACAAAACTGTTGCTAAACTAACTGTATGACAAGGTTTAAAGCTAATTTAAAGTTAATAAACATTATAATCCTAGGTATTAAAAAGTCAACATAGCTAAAAGCAAATAAATAATCATTAAATGAATAAAAATTATCACATATAGGAGGCGAAGCATGCAACGTCCTTGGGTACCTGTTGGGTAACGGTGATACCCAACTCGGGCGAATCCTTCAAATATACCGCATGAACTCAAGTGGTTTTCGGGATCTCACACGGAATTCAGGATAACCGAATGAGACTAAGGTGCTTCAACGCACTCGCCCAAAAACGATTTCCAAAGCTGCTTTTATTTTCATGTAGCCTCTAAAGATTAATTTCCGACGAGACAGTGATACTGAAAGTTCATATTAAATAATCGGCTACGTGATCACGTCCTCAAACGGGTTTCGCTTTGAAGTTTCATGGTTTGTAGAACTGTGGTTTAGATTTCCGCAGTTTGTTTCTCTCTTTCTCTGTCTGTGCCTATCTGCGTGTGTTTTTAGTACACGATATAATACTGAGTAGAAACAGAAAAGCGAAAACGCAAAAGATGTTTACATTTAAGTACTTCCAAAGCATCCTCTCTAATGAGCGTTTGCTTCCAAATAAAGCAAAGGTTATCTGAAATGAGTTAGCTATATATCAGAATATTTTCGTCAGTAAATCAACAAAACAAGTGTAAAATATTGTGACGCCGGGCGCGGTACAAAACGACTATTGGGTCTAAGCTACTTCACGCCACATACCAGGCTGGCGAGCAAACAAAGACACCCTCGGCCAGGATGACTCGCGCGACTGTTTGTGTATATGTGGCTAACAATCGAGTGGCAGAACCAAAATGGGTTTTCTCCAGAACCTTCGAGAAAGATCTGGCTACAGTGTGTTTGAAGTAGTTCGCGTAAGTTCTGTATGACGTCATCTCCCCCATATAAGGAGGCCAGGAAGAAGCAGAGAGAGAGTTACAGTTACAGACATGAGTCGGTCATGTGTCAGTGAGTGTGAGGCAGCTGTGCGTGTGTCGGTGCGTGGTAAAAAAGAAGAGTGTACTGTCGCAGTTATTGCACGAGAGACAGAAAAAGTGAAAGTGAACAAAGATGCGGAAAGGAATGAGTCAAAGTTATGGGAAGTAAGCAGTTGTGGGTTGTGATATCACCATGGACTGCAGACCGCATTATCGAAGAGAAGAAAGCTGTATTTGTGCAAAAGTTTAGAAGACAAATTGGACTGGATTTTGTCGTTTTGTTCCACTTCTGAAGCATACTCCCTTAATAAGACTAAACATATTCTTTTGAGAGAATATAAGATAAATAACACATGCTGCCGAACACATTGCCTTCTGTTGACGGCTTAAGGATGGGATGCACTGTGAAATCAGATTTCCTTCAATTTTCCAATTAGAAGCGCTAATCTCCCCGGTGAGCGGAGCAACCCAACCTCATTTTCAATTCCCTCTCTGCAATGTGTATATAAACCAAACGAGCAGCAGTGAGCTTATGGCGCTGGTTGAAAACAGTCGAAATACAAGTCTATTGGTGCTTGTTCTGGTCAAAAGAGGAACTAATATCTAGACGTAGGACATTTAAGAAACTTCTATTTTTGTGTGAATATTTAATGGTTTCATATACCGCTTACTAGAGGTAGCTAGAGGAAGTTTTGTGTTTCACATATTTCTCTAGGAATATTTCACCAAAATACACATTTAGAAGTTCCTGACGTTCCCAGAAGGAACTTTCAGGAATAAGTGCGCGCGCGCGCGCGTGTGTGTGTGTCATATCTCAAAAAGTAAATATACGTTGAATATGAAACTTCGTATTAAAATCCAAAAGCAACAAAGAACAGGAATAGGAACAGGAGAGCTACGGAGGGTGCTGGGCACTGAAGCCAGGCTTATTGTGTCTATGCCTCCAAGGGAGCCCCATGGGGGGAAGGGTGAGGTGAGAGGAGACACCGGGTGGCCACATCTAGACTAACGGCACAGGCATTGATAGAGGTCACTAAGGTCACTAAGAAAGAGTTATGTGCGCATATCATCCCTGCCAAGCTGCACCTAACGTCTTCGCTGACACTTGCGATACTGAAAGAACCAGAGGATGGAGGAAGAATGAAATGGAAGGTCACCATGCCAGTACCAAAATTTCTGCCTAATCGACCACGTAGAAAGTGTGGACCGGTCGTATTAATCACTGGATCTCCCTTCAAAAATGCTCCGGTGAAGTTATTTAACAAAAAGAATATACTTATTCAGGAAACAAAGCAAACAAAGACACACAGATCTGTCGATACATCAAAAAATAAATAAACTAAGAAAAGTTTAAGGAAGAGACGCCGACATCTTTCTCCAGAAAGTTGAGATACTGAAGTAGAAGAGGGAGAGCCAACTTACGTCTTAACCGATGATAATGACAGTAGCCGCTCTGATAGTGAAGATGGCGAATGTCCACTGTTTAACAGATTTTGTTCTAATGACAAACACGGCCATCAGTGTCAAATGTTTCAAGTGGTCACACGAAGCTTGTGAAGCCAGAAAAAATAAAGTATTGATTGTATTTTGTATTTTAGCAAGTAAAATTCACTAAACAAAGTTACTTATTCGTATTCATAACACATTATAGTAATTAAGTAGCATCAAAACCTTACTCTTGGGCTTTATTGTTAATATTTCAATTCTTATTTTTATTTTATTTTCATGCAGAACAAACTTAGTTTTACAAATGAGAAACGTTGCTTATATTACAATGTTTCTCTCACTTTTATTATTTGTAATGAGAAAAAGAATACAAATAACTCTTCTTTGGGAAGATTTGAATATCGTGCACGATATTTGGAACATTTTCAATTTTAAAAGCTTCCATATGTTTACTTTCTATTTAACTTTGAAACCGGGATTATCCGAAAAGATTGCTTTGAGGCGTTACTCAATGAAAATGTATTCAATGTTTTCGCATCGAGCTATAGAAAGCTAATCAACCACTCATCATATAAATATTTTGTATTCCGAAATGTATTTCAGATATTTCTAAATGCGAAGTCTTAACGTAACTAACTCGTGTCTATGTGTACAGGCTTTAACATAGCTAGCGGTACATTTCTAAACACGACTTGTGTGCCTGTGTGTGTGTGTCTGTCTGTGTCGATGTGTGTATGTCTGTGTATGTCTGTATGTATGTGTCTGTGTGTATATGTCTGCGTGTATGTGTCTGTCTGTGCCTATGTGTGTATGTCTGTGTATGCCTATGTGTGTGTATGTGTGCGTATGTGTCTGTATGTGTCTGTGTGTATATGTCTCTTCTATCCGCTATGGTCTGTGTGTATGTGTCTGTCTGTGCCTATGTGTGTATGTGTGTGTCCATGTGTGTCTGTGTGTCTATGTGTGTATCTGTGTGTGTATCTGTGTGTGTCTATGTGTGTCTGTCTGTGTATGCCTATGTGTGTATGTGTGCGTATGTGTGTCTGTGTATGTCTGTGTGTATGTATGTCTGTGTGTGTGTCTGTGTCGATGTGTCTGTGTGTCTATGTGTGTATGTCTGTGTATGTCTGTATG